>CM039437.1:15325079-16525079 GCA_022379115.2 Bauhinia variegata
ATATATTGTGAACTCAAGCTAGATGTAGATAGAGAAACTTGATTTGTTGGCCTGTGGAATTCAAAATACAAACAGTATTAGGATCAATTCAGTATGCTTAATCTTCTGATGCATCTGGGCATCTATGTTTTGTTTTTTTTGGCTATTAATTCAGGCAAAATCTGGAGGAGCCTTTATGTTCAGCCATGCAGTGAACATCATTGCGGGTGAGAAGCAACACAGGGAGCTGATAACTGGCTCGTACACTGTTACAGGCATCTATTGCAGCAACTGTGGTCAGGAATTGGGTTGGAAGTACCTGAAAGCTTATCAAGATAGGCAAAAATTCAAAGAAGGAAAATTCATAATTGAAAAGACTAAGCTGCTCAAGGAATACTAGCAGAGTATCTCAACTCTACACAATAATAATAAACAAAAGTCATGCAACTGATATTTCCTACTAGTTGGCATTCAAAGTCAATGTAATTTGGTTTAATGAATTTTCTATCCTGTTTGGTGGGGTCCGTGTCAGAATAATTACAATGACTGCTTTAAAATCAAGATCAATTATTCTCGCAATATCTATAGGATATCCAGTGCAAATACAATGACTCTGAATCCCAACAATCAAGTCCCTGATTTTCCTCCATTTTATTTGGGTCATTCTTTCCTTCTATATAAAGAGAGCTCAACGTAATAGTAACAAGTTTCAACAATTCAATGGCGGTTTTGAGTGATCGTTCCACTTCTTTCAGATGCAAAAACTGCCAGACCCCAACTGCCTTTCGCGGTGAACTTCTTGCTGCTCGAATATCTTTTACTATTTATTTTTAGCGTTTGAATAAAACCCACTGCAGAAAGCGAACCTTAATCTTGATTCTGTAGGCAGATTTGAATATTTAGTGTTCAATTGGCTTGCTGCAGATTCCACAGACAGAACTAATTATTATATATGTGAATTCAAAGCTAGGTGTTCTACTGATTTTGGGGGAATTCAGGCAATTCTGGACCAGCGTTTTTGTTCAGTCATGCATTGCACATCGGTGTGGGTGAGAAGGAAGACAGAGTGTTCATAACGGGCACGTACACTGTTGCAGACATCTATTGCAGCAATTGCCGTGATAACTTGGGTTGGAAATACCTCAGAGCTCATGATGACAGCCAGAAGTTCAAAGAAGGAACATTCATAATTTAAACGACAAAGGTTCTTAAGGAATTCTAGTCCAATATCTCAAGGCTACGCTTATCAATGTATTCCAAAAGGGCATAAGTTTAGGGCGAGCCCCATTTGGATTAGCGATTTATTTCCGCATTCTAAACATCTTTTTGGGCTACCCGAAATTTTTTTAAAATATTCTTAACTTCACTTTCAATTTATTTTTCTTGCCTTGTTCCCTCTCACTCTCTTTCTCTCACTTCACTTGTTCCACTTCCAAGAAAAATAAATGAATCCACACCAAAAACAAAGAAGAAAGAGAACACAGTAAGCACATAAAAAGAGAGGCACCTTCCATGTAGTTCAGGTGTCCATCTCAGACGAGGCACCTTCGATCTGCTCCTTCTCTTCCACAACTACCCATTTTCCCAAACCTCTTCTCTTAGGCAAATAACTAGACCTATTTGATATTTCCATCTTCCAAATCCTTCTTCCAGACACAAAGCTCTCGCCTTCTACCAAAAGGGTCCTCAAAAATCCACTCAAGACACTATTTTCCAAGCATTCAGGTAGTGAGCTGAGCTCTCACCGTCCGCCGCTTGCAAACCCACTATCGGAACCCCCTTCCATTTTATTTTCTACTTTTTTCTTTTTTTTGTAATTAGCAGAAATTGAAGCCACGGTGACCCCCATTTTCTTTGTTATCCCCAATTTTGTAAAAGAATTAGTAGATAGTTAATGAATGAGGTGATTTTGGTTATGAAGATAGTGGGTCACTTACCATCATCAAGACTTTTATATTTTCTTTAGTCAACTTCAACTTAGAGTTCTCGTCTTCGTATATGCCTAAGAAAATATCAAGTAGATCCTTGATTTGACCTCCACCACCTATTTCCTTCTTTTCCTCTTGATGCTTTTCAATTGCTTTGTCCATTATGGTGTCAAACCTGTTCCGGATTTCCTTGATCCTTTTGTTGAATCCTTGCAAATCCCCTCACAACTATCAGATGCAAAAACCATTTTCGCTTTTCAATTTCTCATAAAATTTGAGTATGGGTTTTGGGTATGGTGAAAGGTTTCATGTTGTATTTATGGTAAGATAGAAGCATACTCATGGAGTTAGGGTTTTAAGAGTGAAAGGAGGAAGAAGAAGATATAGAAACTATTAAGGTTTTATCTATTTGTTATTGGGTTTTCATTGTTTTCGTTAATTCTATGTGAAACCCATTTCTCTGTTGTTTGGAGTTCTTGTAGCTGTGAGTTCCTTGCAATTTTTGGGACGTAGAATCTACGGTTTGAGCTTTCGACTTCCTCTTTCTTTCTTGGGTTTGGGTGCAAGTGAAGAATATGATAAATTTGGGTGATGATATATTTCATTCCGCCCGCTTGAAGTGGGAGATTTTTTTTCTCACCCCTATTTTTTCTTTTTCACACCCTTAAAATGAAATGGTTAGAAATTTTCAGATGGATAAGGAGATAAATACAAGCGATGTTAAAAATTTTGTTAAGTTCTTATTTGATATTAAAAAAATATTTAATAATAAAAATTTGGTAAGTAGTTAATTGATATGAAATTTATTTGATATATTTATTTTTAATTAAATAACCATATAAATATTGAAAAATAATTTTAATAAATTTTAAAAATATTAAATAAATGAAAATAAAATATATGAATAGAAGTTTTACAAATCGTAACGCTATCCTACGCTTAACCCAGACCCAGAGTTCTACAGAGTTTTCGTAACTTGGAAATTGTAATACGGTTACCGGATTTCCCTGGAAATCACGCACGTGTTAGCATGCTGGTTCGCGCGCGTGAAGTTTCCATCTTAACCAAACTAACTAGAAAATATTTGCAAAAGGGGAAAAAATTACTCTCTTTCAATAAAGCCTGAATTATTTAGAGTTGCAGCCACGGAACAGAGCACAGAGTCAGTCTCACACTGAGGTGAGTCATGCAAATTCATGATATCTCCCTTCTCTTTTTCTTTCTTCCGTTCTTTCTAACGAAACTTCCTCGTCATTTCTGATGCATATTATTGGCTTAAGTTATCAATAAAAATTCTGATTTATTATTTAAGCAAAGAATAGTCTTCTGGCTTCCTTTTACTAGTTTTCAAGTTTTTTTTTTTTTTTTTTTTCAATTTTCAAATCAATGTTGGGTTTTTACAGCTCAGATCCTGATCAACTTCCATTTTCTTTAATGGGTTCTCCTTTTTCTGAGCTTTTGATGGTTTTCCCTCAGTTTTCCTGCTACAAGATTCTATTTATATTTTTCTCTTGTTTTGTTGAAATGGGTTTTATTTTATTCTCGTGTATCATATACTATGCATAGTGTTCTTGTTGTTTACTCTCGTTGCGGCCGTCTTTTTCTGACCCATATATTTTTTTTCAAACTTGTAATATCTTAAATGGGAATCTTTACTCAACTTTGTGATTAACTCTGGCCTAATCTTGCACGCTAACGCCCTATCTTCTTCTTATCGTATTATTACAGACTTTTGAGTCATCATTGAGCTTATTCTAGGTGAAGAAATTAACGATTTCTCTTTCTTGGTTATTCAGTCTAACCCGTAACCTCAATTTCATTAGTGTTTAAGTCTAAACCTCTCTGCTATCTTGACTTACTGAGATTCTCTTCTCTTTTTTCTTTTTTTTTGTTCATTTCCATATTTGGTTGTCCAGCAGGGAGGTGATTCCCCAGAAATTTAAGATAATTTATGGCGGAACTGATAGGTCCTCGGTTGTACAGCTGCTGTAATTGTAGAAACCATGTTTCACTTCATGATGATATAATTTCTAAGGCTTTCCAGGTGAGGCATCTTTTTGGTATTTCCCTTTCCTTTTGGTTTTGGGTTGGGGTTGAACCAATTGATCAGAAATTTTCAGACTTTAGATCAAAATGTTACTTATTCTCTTGGATATTATATTTGATGCTGCTTTATTTTCTTCATAGTTTACCATAATGGCAATCAACCCTTGAAACATCTGCTGAAACTGCCTATCACCCTTTGTTTTCAAGTTGTATCATCAATCTCCTATCTTCATCTCCAACAACCCTCGTTTTCCAGAGGCAAAGACACAAAAGTAAAGTGGAAAAGGCTTAAAAGTCAATGAGATATTCATTGGCATGATTTCTAAAACTAGTTATTTTATAGGGAAAAAGGTCACGTGAAAAATCTAACTGATCTCAGGAGGGAGAAAAAAGTTGAAAGTTTGTTCTGGAAATGAGATGAAGCACAGGAATCAGATCAAATGTCCAAACATGAAAGAAACCGCGTTGATTTCAATTTCAATTTCAATCCAAGGGGTCAAATTGGGATTGTTCCAAGCTTATGGTTTAGATAACAGGAATGGATAGAAATTGTTCCATATTGCATGTCAATACTGATAGTTTTCCAACTCAAATAGGTTGTTTCTCACAGTGAGGACGCTGTTTGCTGGAAACAGCAATTCAGTTATGGTGGGATCACGATAGAAGTTTTGCATGTCAGGGAAAACGTGTGAATTTCAGCTGTGAACATGCTTCTTGACGATTTCTTATGCATTACGGGCTCTTTTTCTCTTTCTAACCTGACTTTGTATTGCCAATTTCTATTTGAACACCAATATAATGCATATTGTCATGTCAAATACGCCTGCTTTTGGTGATTACATGTTTCAGAAATGAAATCATTTCCCAGGATTTGTTGCACTCCGGCCACAAGGTTTTTGGTTGATAATCTTAGTGTTTAACTCTGAGAAAAGCTTTTCCAGATCATTGTCCAACTTTATTTTGCATAATTTTATAAATAGGGAAGAAATGGTCGAGCTTTTCTATTCTCGCATGCTATGAATATTGCGATAGGACCAAAAGAAGATAGGCATCTCATAACTGGCCTCCACACTGTTGCTGATGTGTACTGCGGAGACTGCCGTGAAGTGTTGGGTTGGAAGTATTTAAGAGCTTATGAAGCCTCACAGAAGTACAAGGAAGGGAAGTTCATACTTGAAAAGTCTAAAATTGTGAAGGAGAATTGGTAGCATTCTTTAATGCTCCTTAATCCATTATTCGTTCTGGTGTTGATGCAGGTTCATTCATGCACCATCGTGTTAATCTTGTACAGCAGCTTCTCACCCATTTGAGATTTATCATTGTTTCCTCAATATCATTGTTACCTGGTGTTGTGACCCAAGCTGTAAGATAAACTGTTTGATTCTATGTTAATGAAACTTTGAATTCGTCATTTTCTGGTGTAGCAAGATTAAGGTTGAAAAATTTTTAAGCATGATGTTTGGAGACTTTCTACTTGTCTTGTTTTCAGCCATAAGATGCATTTTCCTTATTCTACCGTTGTCCCTCTTTCAGGTTCCATTTTCCTTATAGTTCATCCATCTACATAGCTCTTTTCATCATTCGTGTTTCCAACAGCCAAGAGATGTAGTTCATTTCGATGAGCAAGCCTTAATTTGACGCTCTATCTGATTCTGACATTTGGTAAAGGAATTGAAAATGGAAAGCAGAAAAGAAGTGAGAAAGGGAGTGGAAATTGGCAAACAAGTACTAAATAATAAAAAGATTTAATTTTGGCTCACCCAAAAGAAAGATTTAACTTTTATTTATTGATACAAAAAAAGAAGTTTTATGAAATACTATATTATCTTAAAAAAAAAAAAAACTCTTACAATTATTTTCTCTTAATTAGGTACATTAAATCAAATTTAAACGTTTAAAAAAAAAAATCCTAAATCAATCAGCTAAAACTGCTAATAGACAATTCTAGGAACTATGCAACGTCACAGAAAGATGACGATGACTAACCAGTTGTTCTTGTGTTGGTGGATTCTAAACCAATTGCTCCTCAATTCCATTTCTCAGAGAAAAATTTGTCGAGAAATTACAAGTTTGTATGATAATACAAAGTATCCCATTCTGCCCTTGAATCTTAATGAAAAAAAAGAATCTTATGAAGGTGGATCAAAGTGATGTTTCTTGGAATCGTAGTGGCCCTCTAATCGCAACATCTACTCGAACACACATGACATGGGTCCACGCGCAATTAAAGTCCTGAAATGGACTTGATACCTTACTACGACATTTCTCTTCACATCACAGAGGTTTGCAAGTTTCTACCACTAAGTTGTAAGGGCATAACTCATAGATGGTCCCATAAATCTGGTGACAAGGTACAATATCATACTAAGCAAAGGCACATAAATCCACAAGATCAAGTTCCACCAATGAGGGAAAGTAAAAAACTTTTCTCATTTTTCCTTCTCGAACGCTCAAAAATATTTTTTTTTTAATTGTACGGATCAAGGTAAAAATGGAAGTACAAGGAAAGTTACATTTAGTCGTATGTTATATTATGTACGTATAAAAGATGGAACAGAAACTTTTTCTTTTATCTTTTCTAACGTAATTAATCAAATTATCGAGAGTAGGAGATATTTCCTCTGTTGTTCTGTGATTCTTATTCTTTTGCATTCCTCTATCTTTCATCATTTGTCTAGTTTGAGCAAGATCGTAGCAGTGTTATTTTGAGTTCTTCCGCTGCAATTTGTCTAGTTTCGTTGCAGCGGGTACAGCCAGCTAACAAAGCATTCCCAGTTGCTATGTCCCTTTCGCTCACTTCACCAAAAGCATTAGAACAGCCACTAAGTTTTAGCCACCTTATTGCTCCATCTGATCTTTGATGAAACAACTCCTTGAAAACTCGAAGAATATTTTGAAGGCACTATTCATATCACCACGCCTTCCATATATATATGTCCACTAGTCCATTCAAATCAACAAAAGCATCGTGATAAGAAATCATGTCTTATGACGTAGTTGTCCAGTTCTTTCCCAAGGCTTAGCCATTGCAACCTTGTTCCAGCATTTGGCTCAAGCCCTGCTGCTTCTATCTCTTTAACACCACAAAGGAACACAAGAAAATACCTTCGCATAGCTGCTCTTCATAGAGGAAAAAGAAAATGATTCCTCAAAGCACCCATAATCAATATTAACACTCAGAATGGCTGTCCACGCATACAACGTTAAATGATCAATGGGCATGGAATGGTTTGTTGATTCTGAGCCTTGAAAGTACAAGCTAGCTGGTATTATGAAGGATGAGCAAGTGGCTGTGGTGGTGGGCGAGACAGAGATTCCAACAGCTAGCGGAGTGGATATGTTGTGTTTGCCTCTGAGATGACAAAGAATAAACAAAGGAGTCCAAGACAGACACAAATGCTAATGGAGTCCAAGACAGGACATAAAATTAAAGCACCGCGAAGCTGAGCTCAACAATTAATTCCGCACTGGGTGTGAGATAACCCAGCTGAGTCAACTGATAATTATTAAGCCGAAGTACTACTATTACTATAAGCCAAGCCAACCAAATCCATTGCAAATATCACACGAGTACTGAGAAGGGCCTAGGGTGAGGTGTAATATGCTCCTACTATATGACATTATTTTTCAATTTTTATTTACAATTTTTAATATACACACTTGATATGACAAGATAGGATTTTGTCTATTCAGATCTTGTTTCAAACTTTGTTAGAAATGAAGTCTCATCCCAAATCAAATTCTGATTTTGTTCTATCTTTGTATTAAACATATAAAACATGTTGATTTGGTTTTTTTTTTTTTTTTTTTATAAATTTATACCAAGATAGGATAAAAATGGCTATTTTTAAGAAAACAAAATTGGGACAACATTTGGATGAATTTTGTCTCGGTCATGTTTCAATTTTTTTTTTAAGATGTAAAAATTTATCCTAGTCCTATGATATGTTTTGAATATTTATCCTCTCCCAAAGTTATCATAAATCTTTTTAGCTAGAACAAGATACCAAAATATCTCATTTCATGTTTATCTCTAATAATTTTACAAGTAACTATTCAAGCTTTTACATCATTAAATTTGCACTTTTCTTTTTGATTCTTGAAAGTTTAGGGTATGAGGAGCTAGGCTAGCTTTTTCTAAGACATACCACAAGCTTCAAATTAGTGCTTCTAATGATATTTTCAAGTTGCTTATCAAAGTGAACTGCTTATAATAGGATTCAAATTAAGTTAAATCTTAGGTTCTCAATTATTATAATATATACATACATTACGCATAAAACACAGAGTTTTAAGGCATATGTAAATGTTCATTTATTTGCATATACGGTGTATACATTGTTAAATACTTGAGCCTAGTGGTTGGATGCCAAATTACTGTGGTTCGATCACTGATATTCCCAATTCCCTCCAAACCAAACATCGTTAAGTAATGCAGCGTATTGCATTGCATTGCACGAATCTAACCGTACTCGCAGAGTGAGTCTAAGAAATAGAATATATATATAGAGAGAGAGAGAGAGACCCCGACACGTGAAAAAAAAAAAAAAAAAAAACCGAGTGGCATAGACATTTATATGCCATAATTGTGGATGCGTGAATCGGGGCCTAACGTTATAATTTCAAAAGCAAGCATCTTTCATGGAGTTAATCGGGGAAACAAGTATGCCATCATTTTCTTTTGATGGAGTTTGGAGGGAAAGAAAAAAAAAAAAAGTGAGTTAATTCGATTGCAACCAATAACTCTCTTTTCTTGTGCTCTACTTAAAATTATTTGTCAAATGTAGCCAGACAATTTGTTGCAGCCTCGTCCCAATGATGTGCATTCTTAACACCATTCTTTTGCAAAGATGAAATTATGGTCCCGCAACTATGTGAATAATTGCCCTTTATGTCCTTTATGTAATCATGGTCTCTATCTAGTAGAATGTATATAGAAACCCTAATGGAAGGCAAAGGTCATCATTGGAAAAGCCTAAGCTGCAAGATCCTTCTCTAGGGTTTGGTATCCAATATATACATACCTACATTAATTAATGCCATGCATGTAATATGATTTGGTAATAGCTAGGGAATGGGAATTCACTTCCTTGTTGAATAAAATCATTGCTTTTCCCAAACCTAGATACGTATATATAGGAGACTTTTCCTTCTAACATCTCTAGCTAGAGTAATGACGCAAATCCATATGAATCATTGTGCATGCTTATATATATTACATATCAACTTTTTTCCAAACAAAACACTGTTCTAAACTCCCATAAGTAAAATACGAATGAGTATATTAAATGTCTCAAGTATGATACTGTTGTCATAGTTCATTCTCGTTAAAAGTCGTGGTTCTATATATTGGCCATACATATAATTATTTCTTGAACAGCATCATTAGTGCAAGTTTAAAGTTGCATTAAATAATTTCAAAATGATGTCTAAAAATAGAGAGAGCTCAAGAATAATTATATATATACATCCAATGAACTTGATTGTATTTTTGGGTTGAAACTGAAGCTAGCTTATTCTTGTAATTCAATTCAAAGACCAACTTAATCACGAGATGAACAGTAGAAGTTAGTAATTAGATAAACGAGAGGGTAGCCTTAAACATCAACTAATGTCTCAAAATTAGAAAGTGGGTGTTAATATATGAGGGGGGCAACAGTGGAGTAGATGGCAAAGTTTGGCAAGAAAGAGACTCCTATGATGCAAAGCTGCAACCCCTGATTTTAATAACATATGCTCAACACGTTAGACCCAGTAAACCTAACAAATGGGGAATGGAGGCCACCGTTTATTAGTCTATATAGAATATTATTATAATAACAAAGGTATAAAGGGTTTTATACAAGAAGGATAAATAAATAATAATATATATTCTTTCACGATTGTCAAGGGGAATGTTTGTGGAACCCCACAGGTGTGGAAAGAGGAGACTGGAGCCAATCTACAGCTTCTTTGGCTTGAACTATAAGAAAGGAAAAAAAATAATAAATTATGCAGCAAGAAAATGGAGAGCAAGATAACAATCCAGCAAATGGAGCACACTATGTGGCCAAGCTTGATTGAGAATAAGCACTTCAAGCTTTCAACGATCGGTGCGTGGCAATAGAAAAAACAACCATTTTGCGAGCTCTTAGCAGTTAGCACATGCATGGAAACTCACTTTTAAACTTCTAAGTTAAGCAATTATTACATTTAACACCAAGAAGATATTGTGAGTTGGCTTAAAGGGTTTTAATTATATTTGTTTTCTTGTTCTCTTAATAGGTAGCAATCAGTATGGGAGAACAAAGAGAACTATTTAGCTGTAAAGTGCAATCTGTGGAGCTTCTTGCATTAAGAAGAACTTAAACATTTTGGAGCAGTTACATACATGCGTGAGGAGCCAGCGTTAACGTTAACACTCGTGGGGGTCGTGCCAATTTGTCATTCATTCGTGTTATTGTGCTTTTAAGATGATAAATAGATAGAGAGATACTAGAGGTTGCTTCGTGCGAACTGCTTTAATGGGTGGAAGAATCTGAAAGACCAAGATGGTGCTGATTAAAGATCTGACACTTCTGCCCATGTTGGCAACCAAAAGGAAAAGTAAAGAGAAAAGAGAAAAAGGAAACAAAGAAAGATAGGGAGACCGCTTTTGCTGTAAAGGATATGACAGCCATCATTCCAACTCACTTTTTGTTCTTTGGATTAATTAATGAAAACCCAAAATAAAATAAAATCAATCACCCAGATCAACCTCAAATCCCAGTTACAATTTCCATATAAAAAGACTATAGCTTTTTATTAGGTGCACTAACCTGCATAGTAATTAAAACTAAGAAGGATTAACTAAACTCCACACCGTGCCGACTAATCTCTCTCCAGGTATGGTACCCTGACAATAAGGAACAATAGTATTTATGCAGATATTGAGCTGTTGAGATCAGCACTTTTCTTGCTGTTATATGCAAACCGCGCGCGAAGAACCTGCTGAAATATAGCCCAAAGTCCTAGAGTTCGAAAGCCAACAAATTAAAGAAGATAAAGAAATTAATGGGTCATGGAATTTAATCATGGTCTTGGCCTAGCTAGCCTCCTGAGTCCTGAAACCTGAAGTGAAAAGGTAACCTAAAAGGAAGTTTCAAACATGCATCCACATTCTTTGAGGCAAAATCAGGAAAGAAAAAGAAGACCCTCAAACTGAAATGGATTAGAGATAGAGAACCAAAAAAGAAAACCCATGTACCCTATTTGTTAGGGCAGTGCAGGTTCACTTCTGATCATCACTCCAAACAGTCACTCATCAAATTAGGGAGGGAAAGGAAAAACAAAGGATAAAAAACACCAATATCCCTTGTTCACCTTTCTTCTTCTATTTCCTTTTTTTTTTTTTTCCTATTATCTACCATGATCCTCCACCTAACATGCCATTCCAATACCCAGTTGAATCTGCCTGGCTTCTATTCTGCTCAAACTCAGTAGTACTTGGAACCTGCTTCAAATCCTCAACAGGGAACAAGATCCTTGCACCAGTGCCCTCTTGAATTCCCTGAATACCCCCATATCCATTTTCAAACCCCTCAAGAGTAAAGTTAAGACTTGGCTTGAAGTCTTGCAAAGAAAACCCAGTTGAATTATACATTGTGCTGGAATCTGACACTGACATGGGCATGAAAGAATTCAAACCCCTTGATGAAGCAATCCCAGTTTTGAGAAGCTCCATAGCAGACAACTGATCAGAAGGTGCTGATGAGGAACTGGGATTTTGAATGTGGTGATGACTCTTGTCTTCAGCACTATAAGGAAGCTCAATGAATTTAGATATGGTGTTGTAGTCCTCAGCTGGTGGGTATGCTAAGTTAAGATCTTGGCCTTGATGGATCTTTGGGTTTTGATGAGAAGTAGATTGAGGAAAATTTGGTGCTGTCAGATCAGGAAGCTTCTTTGCTGATGGTGGAGCTGCTTGTGATATTGAAGGTGTTGATGATCTCTTGTTCTTTCTCGAACCTCCACCCACAGGAACATTTCTCAAAGACCCACCTTCAGTCCAATACCTTCTACAAGTCTTGCAAAAGTACCTTGGTTGAGAGAGGCTATAGTTGTTGTAGTAACAGAATTTAGTGTTTGTTGAAGTGCACCTTGGGCAGTTCAAAGCTTGATCTTTCTGAGGCCTTGCTCTTCTCTCCAACATAGAAGGCTTTGAACCTTCCATAGGTTTAACCACTCCAATCCCCTGAGAAAATATCCAAATTTGAAACAAAAATAAAAAGACAGGAAAAGGCCATATAACTTCTGAACTCAAAATATTTGGAGAAAGAAAGTAGGAGGAGGAAACAAACAGATAAGCAAACAAAGAGAAGCTGCTTTACACTTTGAGGGGATTACACCAGCAGCAATACAAACAAATAGATTAATTTTTCCTGGGTCCTTTATCAGATGGTGGAAAGGAAATAAAAGGGAAAGAGAAAGATGCAGTACTTTCAATAACAAAAAAAAAAAAATAGATGAGTGAAGAAAGATCTTAAAAAGACAGCAACAAAAATTGAATTTAAGTTGGGGGGGTGGGGGGGCCAGTTGAGATGAACAACATCATCTCAAGAAAAATTGGAAAAGTTAGGGAGGAAAGGAAAGGAAAGTAAACTTCACTCATCAGAGCAAGTAATAATCAAAATAAAATTTCCAAAACCCAAAGAAGCTTTAATATATATTCTAAATTATCTTTGAAAATCTCAGGCCCCCAGAACAAAATTCATGATTATATGGAAAGAAAACAGAGAAAAGGTCTCTGAATACCTGTGCCCACTGGGTTGTGTCCATGGAAGGAAAAAGGTAAAAGCTATGGAGTCTTGAGAGAAAGGAAAAACACCAACCTTTTTCTAGAGGATGGTCCTAAAAGCAAGTGTTGAAAGCTTTGAGAGTTGGGATATAATGGTGGTTTCCATGTGTTGGCCAAGTAGCTATATTGCACATATAGAGGGGTAGTACGGTCTTTTCACTATGTATGTGTACGGCGATATGCATGTAAAGCTATGTAACTTACTAATAAAGTAATATATATAGAAGTCAACAATATTCTTCCTTGGTGTCTTTGTGCGCATACACTGTGGATTGGATTTAGTCGATTAATTCTTCTTCTACGACTAGAGAAAGAGGAGCGGCTGATTCTTTATACTCTCCTTTCTCATCAAGTAACGTCCACCGCTTCTCTTCACACATGATCCTTTTCATTTTCACTGACACAGACTGCAGAAAGAGATTTACACAGGAATTGGGATGAGCACACTCTTTCGAAATAATAATAATAATAATAACTGCAATGGGAACTCGTAACTTGTTCTTAGCTAGGTTTTTGTAAAATAACCTAGTGATCATACTCAGACAAAAAGTTCTCAGAAGAGAATAAATTCATAAATTTTCTAACAGAATAATTGAATAATATGATTAATATATAACAACATAATCTCGTCGAATTTATTGATAAATATATTGTTATATAAATTACAAATTATTGAGCCATCAAACATGATCTAGCTGTAAGTGTTTTTTAAGTTTATGTATTTTATACAGTTCAAATTCTGATATATGTGTGAAAAAAAAATAATTCTATTCTAATCTCTCTACGAAAAAAAAATTATTATTTAAGTATTTCTCGTTCACTTTTAAAGCCTGATCTTATCCTTCTTATTCCTTTTATATTGGAAGTAGATTTGAGTGTTTATATTGAAAGGAGAAGCAGGAACGATAGCAATGCATATAGAAAGAAGAGGAACTGTGGTGCTTCTTTATTTTATATGTCAAACCTTTTATCATATAATTTGATCGATATATAGTACTCATCCTCCCTTCCCACCCAATAATTGTGTTAGACCTTTTTCACGTTTGAGAATATTAATAACAATTCCCATATTTATTGCCTGGTTTATGCTGAGAAGAAAATAACAATATCAAAATTAGCAAGTTAAAAGACAAGTAAATAACTGATACAATAATTTAAACTCAATATTTAAAGTAAATTAATATCTCATACCCATCAGTAAAGTATTCATCATGTCATCATCTTCGAATTCTTTCGGTGATCGATAATTAATGGAAAACGTACGTATTCAACAAGGAAAAAAGGATCAATTCTTGGTTAGGAAAGTATTGATACTTTGGACATGGACACATGGGAGAAGAAACACCGTCTATATATTTTGGTTGATTAGAATTAAGGAAGGATGATTCTAATTTGACCAACAACCCTGTCTTTCATGAAAAAAAGTTTCACGTTGAAAAAATTATATATATATATATATATATATATATATATACAATATTAGTTAAATTCAGATGTTATTATCAAATAAAAAAATCACGTTATTAATTTTCTCTTTTTTTTTTCTATGTTAGTCTTATAATAATTTAGTCGTTGTTTGACACACTATATTAAGCTTAATAAGATAAATAATGTCTAATAATGTAAGATTTAATATATAAATTTAATAAAAAAATCAATATTATATAATATTTAGTATGGTACTACATAAAATTTAATATTATATAAAATTTATTTTTTAACAAAATAAATTTTAAATTATAAAATTTTATTTTTATAAATTTTAATTTTTTTTCTTTCTCTTGTGTTTCTAAACACATTTACAGTTTTTTAATATTTCTTTTTAATTGATCAAGAATTTTTAAACTACATTAATTAAGCGATAACTTTTGTTTAATTTCTTTTATTTATTATATTTTCACTTTAAAAGTTATAAAGATTAAAAATTTTATTTTTTAATAATATAATTAGACCTAATTAAAAAAAAACTATATTATTAATATAATAATAAATCATATTACCTAAAATTAATCATATAAAATTATTTAATATAATATATATACTAAATATTATATAAAAATAAATTATATTAAATAAATTTATACAATTGAACCTTATACACACCCTTACAAATTGGGTACAATTTATATATGGCGCATTTGATCGCACGTCTTCTTCATCTGCTAGAACACATGCCGTATAATCTTCTTCGATAAAAAACCTTCTCCCGTTCATTTTAAAACCTTTCATGGTTCCATCCATCTGCCTCACAAAATCAGTACTTATTTTTAACCTTTTATTTTTAAAAAATAAAAAGAAGAAAATTTTCAGGGAAAAAAAAAAGAAAAGAGTGCAGTGTGCACAGGCCTACACATGGGGCAACCTACGTAATTAGGCATTCAGTTCAGAGTTTAATAGGCGCGGAAGAACAAAGAGTACCGGCGCCGGCGGCTCGAAGTTCAAGCCAGCAGCTTCAGCTCCAAGCACACGTGGCAGCGAGTGACGGAACGTTTAGCTGTTTGGGAATGTTCATGCAAAAAGAAGAAATGTAACGGCGAAGCGTGTCGGTGATGACGTGAGATTGGAAGCAGTGCAGAGGCACAATTAACCGTAAGACAAACATGAGAACTGTCCAGCACCGTCAGATCTCATCCAACTTCGAAAGAGAATCTTCCCTCATCGTCAGATGACTCGACAGGTGATTCTTACTCATTAACGCAACGATGTCTTCTCTTCTGTGACAAGTGATAATGTTATTCCGTAGCTGTAGGTGGCTACCTCTCAATTAGCTCTGCAATTTTTGAAATTAATGTCATTATATTTTTGTAAAAAGTTATTTAATATATACCTCAAAATAATTAAATTTTAAATATATTTTTTAATTATACAAAAAAAAATTAATTTCAATATTTTATGTACTACTTAAACTTTTAACTATACATATGAAAAAAAATTCAAAATAAATAATTTGATAATTTTCAATAGAATTAAATTCAAATTTTATTAATTATTTTAAAATTTAACTTATTTCGTATAATTTAATATTTCATTTTTTTAATTTTAAAAAATTTAGTTTGTAATATCATTTTGATATGCTATTTTCTTTTAAATTAATACTGTGAAGAGAATTTCAGAAGCATGATTAATCAAAATTTATTTATTACAGAATTAGTTTATTTTAATTAATTAACACAAATAAAACATATAATTATCTATTCTAGAGAATTTAATTCTCTTTATGTTCTCTAATACGACTTTTGACAATTGCTCCATGCAACTTTTAAGAGTTGTTTAGCTTTTTTTAAAAAAAAAATTACTATAATTTTTTTTATTTTATATAATTTAAACAATTTTTCTTTCCATCCATACAACTTAAAAAAAATTCCTTAAATGAATTTTCCCAGTTCTCTAATACAGGTTGCTTATGAATCGTATGCTAAAACAAGCAGCCGAATACTTATTACTATCTCCACGTAAGCCGTAAGCCATACTTAACTGTGGTATCTTAAGTTGCTTATTAATATAGTATCATAAGCAACCTGTATTAAAGATGGCCTAATTTAAGAGCCATAACAAATTTCCTTATCAAAAGGTGCATAACAAATTCTACAATCCCTAAGCTCAACCATAAAGGCATTCCTCTTATGGGTCCTTACTATCTTTACAAGGAAATGATTTATTATGCTGGTCCATTATAGGTGGCCCACTCACTAAACTGAATTAACATTATGCTGACTCAATCAGAAATGACCCTAGAAAACATTGAGGGGCCCAAAAGGTATACAAAATCAACCATGTCTTATCTACTACTAGGCATAAGCAACCGGGTTCTTACTTGGCCAATTCATTGTGGCCAATTCATTGTCCGTTGTTGTGATTGTTCCATATCTTACCAAAGTATCTTGCTTTGCCTAACAAGTAACAACTAATCCTTGACCAATTATTTAAATGCAGCACCAATTGCATTGAAGCTTTGTGCTTTAGGATGACCCAACCAACTTCAGTTTTGTTTTATGTTAAGAGAGAAGAACTACAGGAAACTAACCACAGCCAAGTCAGTGTATGTGGATGGAATTTAACGATGCTCGCATGGCTAATACTCTTTTATTTAAGAGAAAAAAAAAAAAAAAAAATATATATATATATATATATATATATATATATATATATATTAGACACCAATTAATTTTAGATTTGCGTTGAATAAAAGATAAAAGCTCACTTACAGAGTTTTAAGGGAGCATGACCACTACTTCAAAACTCTTTGTTTCCTGGTCGATGTTGTCATCACTTTTAAACATTCCCTTACTAAGAATAACATAATTCCACCATCAAAGCCGTTTAGCCCGCTGCTTTTGTCTCCTGATTCCGTACCAAATATTCCATTGCTCTGACGGGGCACCACAAACTCAACAGTTAGAAAAAGAGAGGGGGGAAAGAAATGCTGAATCACTGCACTCTCTCTGATTGATATTATTTTTTTATTTTACTTATTCTTTTGGGCGGTGGTACGAAGCTTCTCTGCAGTTTGCACCAAAGAAGCAAAAGCAAAGAGAAAAGACCACTCCTTTTTAAATTGCACTGCCTCAATCAGCCACAGGAACTTAACAATGGGTGGGTGGCGTTGCAGAACATCTAGCATCAACTCAGTTTTCGAGGAATCAGTTCATCAATAATTTATAAGACCACTACGAACAACTAACAAAGTCAGCGCAATCACACTGAAATGGTAATATGATTCAGACAGACAGATTTAGAACAATATATATATTCAGAACGCACGCGAATTTGGCAGCATTTTTTTCAGATTACCAACTTTGGCTTACAGCTTTTCTCCATTGAAATGAAAGGGTCCACTCAGTATAATACACAGCATAAAGAGTGGGGTCAAGCCGTGATCGCCAACTTGATTTAGAATATCACATGCACGAATAGATCGAAACAAAGATATTCAAGCGAAAACGACATTTTTTATGTCAATGGAGAGTTATGAGATGGCACCATCACTCAAGTGCTCATCCACTGTGAAGTTCAAATTAGTCTCTCAACTTGCAAACGCTGATGAACTTATGTACTGCATTATGGTATTGGGTTCCCTGCAAAACGGACAGGCATAATGTATTGCCTGTTAGAAAGTTGGGTATGACATCATACATCTAATGGAGGAGATAAAAACAAAATTTCATGCATCCAAGAACGCCTAGAATCTCAAAATTAGTTGAAGCAAGTACTGAAAGGAATATAAGATGTCCACCGTCAAGTACTAAATTGACAGTACGTTTGGCTTTCAAAAGTACAGTATATAATAATCACTTCTACTGTTTCTCAAAGAATAATCTGTTTGATCAATCGTCCACCTAAATGCCTCAAGTGGTAAAGCTGGAGTTTAAACCTTCTCATAGATAATTCATCTACAAAATTTTCAAAATAGTGCAAACTTTCCACAACTAAGCAGTACAAGTTCACCTAACATTCTAATTCAATAAAGTAAGACCGCCCAAGCCACGAAGGAAATCTCTAGTTTCTTGACATAAATAATATTATGCTCGAGAAAAACTTATATGCTATGTTATCATCTGTTTAACTAGCAATTCAAATTGACCGTGTAATGTCGATTAAAAGAAAAGATCAGGATAAGTAAATAGCAAATTTCAGAAGAAAATCAACTTGTAATATCATTACTTCCCAGTAAAGTTGGCGGCAGTCCATACACTGCCAAAACTCTAATTCTTGTCAAATAGGCAATCGGAAATTCTTTGAAAAGCCTTTGCAACCTCAATAGCCTCTACAGTTGTCAGTGTCTTCAAATAAATCTCCCATTGCATTTTGTACACGATCCTTCCTAATTGTCAGTTGAAAAGTTTCAATAACCTGAAACATTTTTAGCCTTTGACATCACATTACGATTTAATCAAGCAAGACATGCTTAATGATCCTATTATATGCTTTGTAAGAATGTTACATCATACAATGAAAAACAATATGAGTAAAATATCATACCCCAAGCAGCTGTTCATTTTTTGAGAAGACTCTTCACCCTATTTATACGATTTTTTACTAGATACTCATGTCTGAGCAACTTGGCATCTCGGTGTCAACAGCACTGCCTTCTCTTTCGGGCTTGCTCTATAAACTTCCTGAATATAATGAATACAGCACTGCCTTA
Source organism: Bauhinia variegata (assembly GCA_022379115.2). Classification (NCBI taxonomy): domain Eukaryota; kingdom Viridiplantae; phylum Streptophyta; class Magnoliopsida; order Fabales; family Fabaceae; genus Bauhinia; species Bauhinia variegata. Next base: position 15,343,993 of record CM039437.1, read on the forward strand.
CACACAGTACATATTTTTCCAAGCCTTCCACCTGCGTGAAAATTCTTCATCAGCTGCACGCTCATGTGTTTAATTTACAATAAGCAATTATTCAGATCCCACATTATAATAGAAAATCCATCATAGAGAAGCAAACAAAAATAAATACCACCGACAATGGCCAGTCCACATATAACGATGAAAAGTCCCTGATCTTGGGTAGGTTTGCATTTACCTACATTACTAAGAACCCGATGCCTCCAAGTACTGAAAACAAACACAATGTGCACAATTGATTCTTACCATTACATCACAGAGAAACTTTGGACAATGGACATGCATCTCCCCCCACTGATGAATCCCAAGGTTAGGTGAGGTACCTTCCAATACATCAAATTTCTCTAATAGCTTTGCTTATGATGAACGTTCTTCCCTTTTCTTTTTGAGGACTTAGGCATATTGTCAGACTCTTTTAGTAAAATCTTTTTACCATATCTTCTCTTTTTTCTTTTTCTTTTTTTTTCTTTTTTGCAACCTTCAAGAAGAATTTATCCATAGGCATGGTACTCTACTCCTACAGGGTGATTTTGGGATCGTTCCCCCTGGTGAAGTTATAATCTGAGCAACCTCAGAAGAAGCAGTGGCTTGGAATTAGTCAGCACTTAATCTCATTAATACCGAGTCAGCTCAGAAAGCAGTCCATGCCTGCATACTATAGAATCCAAGTAAAATGAACTTAACCAAAGTTCAATATAATATTACTTGAGTACAGACATCTAAGAATTACAATTCAAACAGTGGGACACGAATGGAGAACAAACAAATAAGTTTGAAATAAGGAAAATTCATCCTGAATATGAGAATTCAACTTTCCTGCATTTTCTGAGAAACCAAACAAAGCTCTCACCTTGTAAAAACCAGGATAACAGCCTTGAGAACCGAAACTGGAGGACGCGTATGTTAAATCCTGCTTAAACCTAGATCCGAGTTTCAAAGTATCCGCTGAGGTAAACAACCCCCTCAGCGATTCCCACAATGAGGGTAAGGAAAGGGGCAAGAGGTCGAGCAGGAAAACAAGGTACTCTTCTGACTCGCCCGAGCCGCCTCCGGTCGACGATTGAGTTGGCAGGCAATTTGAATTTGGAGAAGCGAAACGGCGGGAAACGACTCTGATGAGTACGAATCAGTTTCCACTCGGCAACGAGCCCGACGAGTGACGTCCGAACCAATGCCCGATTCAAAAGGGAATTAATTATAGCAATTCCGATTTTTAATCAACTAAACCTGTATTAAAATTATTTAATTAACTCCTTGTCATACATTATTGTAACATTGTTTTTTTTTTATTTTTTTACTAACTCTATAGTAATCGTTATAAGAATTGAAAAAAATATAACCAATTATTATTTTTTAAGGTTTGTTAGTTTCTTTTTACTTTATGTAATTTTTATTATTTTTGATACCATAGAATCGTCATAATAAAAAAATTATATTTTTAATAATGATAAGTATGTCATTATTGATTAATATAATAAACATGTGTGTGAAGTTTAAAAATATTTAAAGGTTACAATTTATTTTAAAGATTTGTAATAAATAAAAGAGTTATTGTTGAATCATAGAAATCATACAAAAAAAAATATATAGGATATTGTTGCCATAAAGATTCCCTTATTGTAAATGTTAGGCAATGACTTTTCAAAAGAAACAGACACCCTCGTGTTAAGATTAGCCACGTTTATGACTAATGATCATTTGGAGTTGTTGAAAAAAAAAATTAAAAAAACTATTTTAAAAAACCATTCGAAATTGAAATAGTTTTGGAGAACTGATTTTTTATTTTTTATTTTTTTGTTCAACAATTATCTACAACTATTTGAGTCATAAAGTATCATTTTAACTAGGGTTAATTATATAATTTTAATAATAAATATATGTATTAATTAAAAATGAGGTGGATTAATTAATTTCCCATTCAAAAAAGCAAATTGGAGTGAGTCGGCGGAGGAAACTAGCCTGTGATTTGAGATGCATAAGTCGGTAGTTTTGGTAGTTCCGTACTTTTTCCCCAACTATTGAATAGTTAGTTAATGGTATATCTTGGGCTCAATGGAGCCCAATTTCAAGTGGGCTAGTTATCAGATTTATGGATTTGAAAGTCCAAAAATATTTTTCTTATAGTGTATCCACAGTGGGAGATTAAAAAATAAAAAGACTGGTGTGGGGAAAAAGGAGTAAGAAAAGAAATCTCCCACAAAATAATTGGACTATGTAATTTCTTTAACTACGTTGCAGTTGGATTGGGCCCAAACAATTTTTAGGTTCAACCCCACTGACTGAGACTCTGGCGCCAAAACCCACTTCCCGCGTTCTCAAAGGGAAAATTAGCGCGCGAAACCCCCAGCGGATTTGGTTCTTAACACTGTCACTCAGCTCGCAGTCTCAACGCCTGCGACACCCAATATTTCTTACATCGAACTCCACAGCGATGGCTTCGTCTAGACCATCAATGGCTACCAGACGGAGGACTCATGCTTTGAAACCGGCTTCCAAAATCCCATTCTTGGATCCCGACGATGTGTGCTGCGAGCGGTGTGGGTCCGGGGAATCACCGGCTGAGTTGCTTCTCTGCGACCAGTGCGATCGAGGGTACCACCTATTCTGTCTCACACCTGTCCTCGTTTCTGTGCCTAAAGGGTCTTGGTTTTGTCCCACCTGCTCTAAGACCAAGAAGCTCAAATGTATGTTCCATGCGCCTAAGAATATCTTATCCGATTATTTGTTCTTTGCGTCGCGATTGGGTTTTCGAATCATTTAACTTTTCAATTATGATAATAGTTTTTTTCCCCATTAGGTCGGAATCCTTAGGTGCTTGATTTAACCTTACAGATTGGGTTTGTGATTTCCTGTTTCGGTGTCCTAAATCTAGGTTTATTGTGGCGGCTTTACCCATTTTTGTGTTCGACCGTTTTGTTTTGCGATTTGCCATTTCACAAGCAATTGGTTGGGTTCCGGGGATTACTGTTTATTCCATTAGAGATTAATATTTAAATTTAGCTGGGTTCAGTTATTCTTGCTTGATAGCTGAGAGGCTAATGAAACGAAATGAAGAAATAGGGTTTAGGAATTTTATTAGATCTTCTGCTTTTTGTTATATCTCAGCCTGACTAATCCCTGAAAGGTTCGCAGTCCTGGAAACGAATTTTTGTATTAGTTCAATTCCAATTGATTTATTTATTAATTGATAATCATGAAATATTCTTAAGACTGAAAAATCCAGCTTGCCTTAAAATTTGTAGCCGTTTTCCCTTTTGATTCGTATCAATGATACACATTAACATCTGGTCCTTTTTGGTAAATTGCAGCTTTTCCTCTAGTTCAGACCAAAATCATTGATTTTTTTCGCATTCAACGTTCATCTGAATCTACCCAGGTAACAAGTCAAGGTAAAGCCAAGCCAAATTGCTTTATTTACATTATATATACCTTTCGTGCTTCTCTCTAGTAAGAAAGTTATCCCAATATTTGAAAATACTAAGTTACTCTGCCTGTTTCTAATCTCTTTAGACACCCGGAAAAAAAGAAAGCGGGTTGGCAGCTTAGTGGTGTCAAAAAAGAAAAGGAAACTACTTCCATTCTGCCCAAGTGAGGATCCTGCAAGGAGATTTGAACAGATGCAATCGCTGGCATCTGCATTGATATCCAATAATACAGAATTCAGTGACAAGATTACTTACATGCCTGGTATGGCACCAAGGTCAGCAAATCGGCCAGCTCTTGAGCAGGGCGGAATGCAGGTAATTGGGATAATTTGTGGTTTACACAAATGTAATGTGTGAACATAAAACCGAAGCAAGTACTCCACAGTCCTGGCATGTCTTGTAGTATTCTTCCCTTAATATCATTAATTCAGCTAGTAAAGGGTTCCATATTATCTTGATTCTTTGTCATCCGATTCCTTCAATTGTTCTCATTGTTAGTGGCCACCTATTGCAGAAAATCAGAATTTTATCTCATTTTCAATACATAGATGTACACGTATATGTGTTTCATAATTCATAAGTTTACTTTAGAAAGTTACAGTGCTATGTGTATGCATGCATGTATATATATATGTGAATGCTTTTCAGTGATCTTTTCTTGATCATCTTCTACTAGGTCTGCAATTCAGTGCTGTTTCCATGTCTTTTGATTCAGGTCTTGTCAAAAGAAGATACTGAGACCTTAAACTTATGCAAGAGAATGATGGAAAGAGGAGAATGTCCGCCCCTCGTGGTTGTATCTGATCCTCTCGAAGGGTGTGTATACATTTGAAAGGACTTCGTTAGTATCTATTTCTCTGTCCACATCGAACTTGACATTTTAATTTCTCTCTATATATATATACGCAGGTTCACCGTTGAGGCTGATAGACATATAAAAGATTTAACAATAATCACAGAATATGTTGGAGATGTTGACTTTTTAAAGAATCGCAAGAATGATGATGGGGATAGCATAATGACGCTGCTTTACGCTTCTGATCCTTCACAGACTCTTGTTATCTGTCCAGATAAACACAGTAATATTGCCCGATTTATTAATGGCATCAACAATCACACACCGTAAGCCTGTACTATTCCAAATTTTGTTTTTTCTGTTTACCCAATCTCTTCTATGTACCAGGAAGACTATACTGATAGCGAAATTATTAGATATATATCAAATTTGAACTTATCCAGTGGACAACTCTGCTTTCTAGTAAATAGGCAGGTCTAAAATGACAATATCTTTAATTGTGTGAATTTTGCACTTTTTGCGGGTCAGGAGTTGTAATCAAATAAAATAACAGGATCTAAGTCAGCCAAAATTGACTGGTTTTCCTTCTTAAGCATTTTATAGTTCACTTGCACTTCGGTGTTTGCCTAGATAATACCATCAACTTGTATAATGATATAAGTGTTAGAATCACTTTAGACGATTCGGTTGAAGCAAGAGACTTGTTTTATCTTTGGACTAAACGTTGAAGTAACAGATTTGTTTGATAGAAATTAACTCAAGTTAATGAATTCTCTTGTTTTTCTTCTTGCAGGGAAGGAAGAAAAAAGCAAAACTTGAAATGCGTGAGGTTTGATGTCGATGGTGAATGTCGGGTTCTTTTGATTGCCAACAGAGATATAGCAAAAGGCGAGAGATTATACTATGATTATAATGGATATGAGCATGAATATCCTACAGAACACTTCGTCTAGTTTTCTTTCTTTCTTTCTTTTTCGTGTTACCGATTCCCAATCAGAGTCTAAAAGCAAATTTCAACTAACAGGGCCGTACATTTTGTGTAAATTTTTTGGCTGATTGAACATCACTTCAGCTATGGCAATTCGTGCAATTCATATAAAGAAGAAATCTTCTTGCAACGGAAGTGTTGTTTACATGTGTTTGGTCTTAATATACTCATTTTTTAGGACTTGTCTTCTTCCAAGCCAAATGATTATAAATTTGTAGCACTATCCGTGGAGAGGCTCTCCATGATTCTCTAACATTCTACATATGGGGCTTCAGAAACAAAGTCTCAAAATCTTACATGAACATTATTTATTGAGGGGTAAAATACTTTTTGTTTTAAATATTATTTTAGTCCTAATGTATTTTTTTCATGTTATTTTACTCATCCTGTAATCATTCCATTCGTCAAAATTTGATTCTTTGAGAATTTAAGTGACATAATAAATTAGTTAAGGACTACATAACATTTAAAAATCTATAACTACATTTCAGATATATATGACTCACGTTTAATAGCTAAATGTAAATCAAAGAAAAGAACAGGAAACATTAAAATCATATTGGGCTTCTAAGAATTTAGGCTATTTAGCGGAGTTTCCTGAAGCTTACTGCGTACAAGCCTATTGCGGCCATTTAGTTTGGGGGTTGATTTTTGCACCCATATTTTTAATGCTCTGGTGCAAAAATTAATATATTTTAGTTTTTGTTTTTGGGCCAGATCTCGAGAAATCTGTTTATGTTTTGCAACGTTCAATATATAGTTAGGCCCATTTCTGTTCTTCTCCTATCAACTCTTTCATAATTATTGATCCATGGTGCAGAGCATATTGCTTTTAAAAGTATTTAGTATTTTGAGATGTTTAAGTCTCTAACATCAACGGATCCGTGGCGCAATGGTAGCGCGTCTGACTCCAGATCAGAAGGTTGCGTGTTCGATTCACGTCGGGTTCAAAATCCCGGTCCGTAAGCTACCAACGGATCTTTTTAATTTTTGCTTATTTCTGTTCAACTTGAAAACCCAGGACAGTTATCCTTCACAATCCAAAGATTCCTCAACTCATGTATGGTTTCTTTGGATAAATCATTGTTGTCTCTAGCAGTAAAGCCATAGCTAAAGGACATGGTGACCTGTGAGAACAAGACACGACTAACTCGATTAATATTATTATAATAATAATAATGGTTTGCATGTGCAATCATGAATGAGCACTGTGTTTATGAGTATGCGTGACCGTTAGGAAGGATTCAGAAATTTGACATGGCACTCAAGCCATCACATTTCACAACCTCCACCTGCTTAACCCACCTCCCTCTTCTCTTCCATGAAAATACCATTGATTAGAAAAAAAAACAAAATCAAAGTTGGGTTGTTATAGCGCAGTAGATGGGAGTTATGAGTAATACTAAGTTGTACACTGACAGAGAATGCAGAAAGAAACAGAGTTTTCCCCCCACCTTATGATTATTAATCCCATTTTAGGACCACTCTATGTATGTCTCTCAAGTCAGACCAAAAACACACAACTCTACCACCAATAGTAAATAGCATGGTCCAACACACACAACCCTTCCCTTATAGCTTGTACCATGACAACCATAACTACAGCAGCTCAGCTGGCAAACACATTAGGAATCAGGGCACACAGAGCCAGCCATAACCCTGTGATCTTTATCAAATGATCACATATAAGTGGTCCCACGTACTGGAAACTCTCTGATTGGTCATCAGATGCACCCACTGTTGTGGTCCTGTGTTCCAAACCGCAAGTGTGTACTTTTTCTTTCGCAAGAGTGTAGCCAACAGCTTATATCTTCTGCCAAAGATTTCATATCAGAACTCTAACCCCTATGAGGCCCCTCTCGCTGACCATTTAGTGCCTCTGGGACCATTCAGACAAACTCAATTAATTGCATTTATTTTAACCAATAATAATAATAATAACATTCTCATCAATTAAACTGTTATTTTTCCTTTTTTTTTTAATCATATATATCAAATATTGAAATACATTCAAATGTGTTTAGATAAAACAAGTGGTAGCCATGCCTCGCCTCTGAACTGGTGATTGAAGAGAAGAAATTTGTTATCTTATGGCACAGTACCAGAATGATTAGTTCTTATCATCCATCTGTGGGTGTAATTGGCTAACGTCAATCGATGGTGATGCAGGCCACCGAAGTTTTCAAACGTTGGGCCTACAGAAGCCCATTATGCGTTTCCTTTTCACAAAAAAGAGAATAGAAGGATAAAGAACGTCTACAACATTATATTTTTTTCTTTTTTTCCATGTAGTTCATAGGAGGTTGTCCCATTATTAAGATAGAACATTAATTGTTTTTATTTTATGCTAACATTTTTTATAAGTAAAAAAAAAAAAAACAAAGAGATAAGGTTATTCAAATACTTATATTTGAAATTAGAAGTACATCTTTTTAATGTCAACAATGTGAAAGGAGTTCATGTAAAGTTAAGAAAAGTTAAAATAATTTATTAATTATTGAATAGAGAGACTGATGTTTCAATAATCTCAAACATAAGAAAAATAATTTATTCATACACAAAGGAATATTGGAGAAATAATGTAAACTAAAATAATTTTCCTCTCTTCCAATCAAGAAAGGCAATTTTCAGATTCTTTACTTATTTAATATCAAAGATTGAAATAAAAAAAGGCACATGCCTTCTATTCCCTTTTCTACAATGATTCCGTTTAAGAAAGTACATTTCTTTCGCCCATAACTTGCTTTGTTTGATCACATGAAGAAATCGTTACTACAACTTGCAAGATGTTCTTCACATCTCCAACTACCTGACTTTCACTCGGGTGACCCAACTGTCCGAACACTTCGCTAGAGCTAGGGTAGACTCGAAACTTAAAAAAGTCTTTATTATCGATAATGAGACTCGAGCTAGCTTAGGACTTTTAGAATTCACTTTCTTTGCCTGATTTGATTCAACTTTACCAATTAAGTTTGTTGTGAATCAATTTCCATTAACTGTCGAGAACAACTTTTACTTTGTTTCTTTTTATGGTTGGGTAATTACCATAAATGAGGAGAGGAAAATGGAAAAGCAAAAAATGACAAAAGATGGGAAAAGAAAAGTGCAAAGACCATGCATACTTAAAGACGTCAGTGGGGCGGTGGGCACCCATTGCAATTAAACGTTATGCAGAGAGAGAAATGCAAGCATCAAAGTCACAGCACAGCTATATCTTGCTAGCAGTAGCAGCCCCACACTCCCACCACCCAGCTTGTTTGGTGGAAAGCTGTCTACACCACCACAAATCCAAAAACCCCAACCCCCTCTGCTCTTAACACTCAGTTTTCACAAAGATTTATCCAAAGCCGTGGTACTATCAATGTGTGAGCCCCATCATATGCACATACATCAACGTCACTTTCTTCATCAAAATATCCCACTTTCTGTATTTTCTTCTATTTGCCCCTCCACATTTTTTATTTCCCCATTCCTTGCTTGCTTCAAACTCTGAAAGATAACCCTCTTTTGGCATGCATATCTTCTTCTCCTCCGCCAAATCTTCTTGCACTTTATGTGTTTGAGGAAATTCCCCAATCACTTAGCTCAGCTCTTCTGTCAATGCAAGCATCTATTTTTTTTGGACAAAAAACTACGTCAACTCTTCTGGGTCCAATTGATTAAGGGTCAACTTCTCTTCGCCATACATACAGAGCATTCTAAAATTCGATGTTTGACGTATCCCGTTTATGTGTAGAGGATAAAACGCGTTAAACCCATTATTGGAGTTTAACAAACAAAAGCAATCGGCATATTTGTGATGTATATTCCAGGTTGATCATCCTCAAATTTTCAGAGCCATTAATGACTAATTATATGAGTGGTACGACCTAAAACTAAATCTTGTATTGGATAGTTTTGGTTGAAAATCAACATGTTCTATCCCATCAAATGTGACAGCAGCCTAATGTTTAGCCTCAGGAAAGAGCATCTTGTCACATCTTTGGTACTTACAGCAATATGTTTGTCTCATTAATTGGACTTAAAGAATTTAAGTCATATGGTCTTTCTGGATAAATTTGATTGGTTTTTGCATGATGCTAAAATTTCTAAGCATATTTTCAATCTTAAGAGCTATACCATAATTAAATTATATCCAATCCATATATTTTTCCTAAGAGAAAGTTAAGTCTAAGGAAAGAGACTAACTTTCACAATAGTGAGTAACAAACCTTACCCATCTTTGGTCAATTCCTTACAATAATAGGTAATCACTTCATTGAATAGAAATGGCACCTTCTGTCATGTCTTATAATTGGGTTGAAAAGTATATACGAGATTGGAGTGCCCTGAAAAATTACTAAATAACATGATTTATGGTTTTAGCAGTTCCAATGATCGATACTTCAGTTCAATGAATCAACCTAATTATTTTGCTCTTTATCATTTTGGTTTGAAATTTAATACGATGGCGTGGCTGTCTTGGTTAGGGACTCCATCCATTGTCGGCTTGAAACACATCATCGAAGACACGTATAATAATATGTTATGGCTTCACGTTTAACTACCAACAGATTACTTGTAGTATTTTATATTATTAGATACTATGTCGGCTGAGTAATTTATGCAGCTGTTCACGCATACCTTATTCCCCCGCTCGTGAGCTCATACACTTAGAGTTTGGCTTTAATTACTTATATTTCATTTTCTTTCATTTACTAAAGACAAAAATAATTGATTTTTCAGTTAATAAAAAACTATTTTAAAATGCCTATGTCATAATCTAATGAAAATCAATTTTTTAAGATTTGGTGTAGTTTTCAATTTAGGGTAGATAATAACACCGGCCGCTAAATAAATTTAGCATGAAAAATGCTGAGGAAATTATATATATATATATAAACTGAAGGATTTTATAACATAAGTTAAAGGGTACTTTAATGGAGATTTCTGAAGCAATACCATGGATCGACCCAAGGAATCGCTGGAGAATAGAATCTCTTTGGGTGAACGTGGAGAAAGAGAATGATTTGTTGCTTAAGAAGCAGGCATGCTCGATCAGTAAATAAAATAAAATAATATTCCATTTCCAACCAATTAGCAATGTCTTTTTAAATATACCATTTACAACTCACATCTGTCATGTAAGTGTTCGATCCAGATATTCAATTAATCTAAACTCAAACTTAGAAAAGGGTTGTTTTAATTTTTTTTTTACTTTTTCCTTTTCGTTTACGTTTGCACATTTTATTGTACTCAAAGATATATATATATATATATATATATATATATATAGCAAAGAGCCAATAAGTAGTTCTGGTTTTGGAATGGAAGTACATCATCGTCTGTCCCATTTTGTTGTACCCCAAAGCCATAATTAGACTTATTGTACAATTAGCACATGGCGTTCACATGCCATAACCATGTGTTGAGTTGAGCATGCATGGAAAGGAAGGCACTCTATCTCTCTACGTATTGGCTTTATCACCTCAAAAATGCATGAATGATAATCCAACGTTGTCACAACGCCCCATGCTCAAGCTCATCAACCACATCATGCATGACGACTATATATATATATATATATATATATATATATATATATATATATATATATACTCAAATTAATCTTAACTTATTTACTTATATAATGCGAGTCTTCTTGAATGTTCTTGAACCACTGCTCACCTATAATAATAATAAAGCACGTAATACTCATTGCTGTGCACACGCTTGTGTGTCAAAAGGCTGAAAGGAGATGCATGCATGGATATATATATATATACATGTTGACCTAATTTTGGTGAAGTAAATTAACAAAGTCAGAATGAGCGGCTAGTTAATTATATTAATCAATATATAAAGCCAAAATTTCAGATACATTTCCCAAAAGAAATGTCGGTATGATGTCCATTGGGTTGAGATTAAAAAGGTGAAACATTGAATCATTAGTGTTTTCTTTGTTGGTTTTACAATAGGCAGCTCATTATGATAAAACTAGTACAACTTCCTCCAACTAATCTCTCTTTTCACTATTTTCCTAGTTTTCAATTGTCTTATATAGAAAAAATTGATGCTTTTTCTATCACTTTAATCAACACACATCTTGCACAATAAGACAGATCATACCAAACACCTCGATTATAGGAATGGCCGACTACGTACTATAGTTAACTATTAGCTGCTAGAGTAAGGCTTAAAGGTAATTGACCATCGAGTAACCAGAGAAAGGTAATTGAAGGGTAACTTGTTGGGTTAATTGGAAGCAAATAAAGCCTTTCCCTTTTGACTTTTTAGGGTTTTGTATTCTCCTAATGGAGACACTAGCCCCTAAAATGTGTTTCCATAAGCACAAAAGTGCTCATTATTGTAAATTTATTAAAATGATCGTCAAATATCATCTTTCGTGTTGAGAAGTTCAATTATAACTTTTCTTTTGTAAGAACGATAGGACAGCAACGAAGGGTTAGCTAGGGATTAATAATACACCTGATCAGAATCTTTCATAGTCTATAATTAATTAGTTCCCAAAGGTGGGAATTATTTTGGAGCTGGAGAAAAAAAATAATTGCACAGTATTAAATAAAATTTATCATTACTACAAATTAAAATTAACTATATATATGGAGGGGTTTTGAGGGATTAATCTAAAACTCGTCCTTCATTAAGTCTCATTATCCTCAATCCAAAGATTTTATCATTAAGTCTTACATTATACCAATAAAACCAAGGAGACTATCGTTGCAGCTTTAATTAAAACTTTATTATAACGCGTGAATTCCTTGTAATGTCAATACAAATCAGTCATTCATATGATTAATTACTGTCACTTTTCTATTTAATTTGTCGCATAATAATAATCAACACATATATACTAGACTTCCAGATAAATTTCATTATTCTTATCCATATAGCATAGATACGTCCATTTGAATACAAACACAATCTTTAAGTGCGAGTAAATCAAAATATCAATGTTTGATTACATTATTTAGGCTGTTATCAATTGATTAATTAAGAACATGCTTCGTTGTTTTTTTGTAGGTTAGGTCCCACCATCGATGCACATAACATGATTGAGACATACATCTCAACAACCCAAAATGATTGGTATAAATGGGTAGAATAGGGAAGAATTAATATATAATCTACTAACAAGTAGACAAAGAAGAACATATATACATAGATGTGCTTTTTTCTTTTAACAGAACTTTCGTATATATATATATATATAAGCATGGATGTGATATGTAATATTAAGTTGAAAAGTCATCATAGTCAAAACAAAAAGTAAATAGTCATATTTATATTTTAATGTTTTATATATTTTGTGAAATGATAAATTTATTAATATTATCGATACAATCAGGGAGGCTAAAATTGTCATGACATAATGTTTAATCGAGACGGGAAAGAGGTGATATGGAAGGATGATGAGATCACTATCCTCCACTAAATTTACAAAGGAAGTGAAAACAATTTATGGGTCGTAGCTGACCGTTGACTAATTCTTTGTTTCAGTCATTCTTTCCAAGTGATAATGTATCATAGCTTTCCCGAAATTAATGATTCAACTCTGGAATAGCATGGAAGTGGAACCCCATTGAATATATATATAGGCATTTCAAATTGGAATTTTCAAGTCAAAAAGGGGCAAAAAAAGTGATGTTGACCTCTATTCTATAGAAGGTTAGGGTAGCTAGTGACCTAACCCACGTTGAAATTCTACGTACAAAATGGAACATGTATATGCTAGCTAGACAAGATTTCTAGAACATTTCACTAGCAAGCTAAGTTTATTATATACATGTTACATTCACCAAAAGATAGTATAATTTAATTTATATAATAATAATAATAATAATCAATAGACATGTGATATTCGTTAGTTTTTATAAAGTTTATTAGAAGGTATATAGTTTAGTAAATGTTGGTTTATCATCTTTTAAAATGTTAGTTTACGTGCTTTTAATAAGATATATATATATAGACGTACAAGCTTAATATTGATTGTTGAACTACATAATAAAAATCTTTAAAATAATTATATATTTAATACATGATAATCATTTAATTGTTTTATTTTAGCATGCACAAGATATTTAAGACACTTAAATATCTTTATTTTTCTCTTGTCAGGATTTACTTTTTAAACTGAAAATATTGTCATAAATAAAATATATCAGAAATAATATTAGGCAGATATTTTTTTTATTGAAATTCTTATCAAAATGAAAGAAATTTAAGAAAATCTGTAGCCTCAATCTGCAATTTAAGAAAAGGTAATGCTACTATTTAAGTAAAAGATATTAATGTTTAGCATTCATGCCACAAATCGTGTTGATATGATATATAGAATCAACACCTTAATTACTTAAGATGGGATCCTTTGTGTTTATCTTTTTCTTTTTCCTCCCAATTATTTATATGACCATATATATACGTAAAAAAATAACTCATTATATGTTCTTTGAAATTGATATTTTATTTATTTTCTAATACCTCTTTTAATCATATTTTATTTTTATCTCTAATCTTATTATCATTCTCACTCTAATTTCATATTTTTTTATTTAGTGTATAATGAATATATGAATATATACTCAAAGTTTGGAAAACGTGGTTATAAAACAATCTTACAAACATTTTTTTTTTATAGGAATCTGATAAACAAATATTAAAAATTAAAAAAAGCCCAAATTGTATGTATGACTACGCAAAAGGAGATTTAGGATTTTATTACATGCGAAAAAAAAAAAGAAAGATCTAGGATTAGAAAACACAAATAAATGCACACAGCATGATCAATTAAAAAAATTTAAAGTATTCTCACGCGTTTTGATAGAATTCTTCTCTATGTGAATTGAAAACATAAATTTTAAAATTATAAATCATAAAATTTTTAAATTCTATTTAGTTATTTTTTAAGCATTCATAAGAAACATATTAGAAATTTATCTCCCAAACATTGAAAGTATTCATATCCAGAATTTGAATTTTTATTTTGTAGATTTTGAATCAAAATTTTATTTTAATTTATTTACCTAATAATAAAAAAAGTTAATACTTGAGTGGTTACTGAAAAAAAAAATAAATAAACCTTTAGTGGTATTATAATTACGGAAGCGGGGAAATATTTAGTTACACGTATTGTCCGCTTTATGCTTTTTTGTTTGTACTAACATTTACAACGGCGAGAGAGAGAGAGGAGTAGAAGGGTGCGCGCACAAACACACAACTCCCCTCTCAATCTCGTTTCTCGGGCCGTCCGTTCTCGAATACCCATGAAATTTGTTAGTTTTTTTCCTGTTTTACCCTCACCCTGCCCTGTCCCGTCCTTTCTAAAGTTGTTAAAAACTGATTTTCCCCTTTTCCATTTTTTTTTTCCTCTTTACTTATATATTAACTTTATTTTCGGAATTTTCTCATCCACCTAGTGCTCCATTTGCTTCCTCGTGAGTGTCCAAAATGCTCCAATATTTCATGGATGCTTCGATCTGCGCCCTCCTCAGTTTCAAGATGATCTTGTAGAGATAAGACCCGTGTAAGCAGATTTGCCTTCCTTCTTTAAAAAAAATGTTGTTTGGTTGCTCTTGCAATCACCTTTTCCGAATTTTTTTTGCTTTGCTGATTCATTTCTTCAAACTACTGCCGTTTTCGTGGTTTTATCTTAATGGGTTTCAATCTGTGTTTTCTAAGAAGTGTTTTTGACCCTTCTCCGATGCGAAATTGTGGGTTCATTTGAATTTCTGTGATTTTTCTTTCTTGGCAGTGATTTTCAAATCCAGTTGTGGTTTTTTTTTTTTTGTAAGACTAGGTTCAATGGGTATGAATTGGGATCTATGTTGGATCTCTCGGTTATTGTTTTGTTATTAATATTGTCATTGTTTGTGTGGTTTAATAAATAAATATTTGTGTTGGCTGATATTGGTTTCTGTGCTTGCGTATCTTTTTTTTTTTATAGTTTATCTGGGTGGAAGATTGGACTTTGCCATATTCCTAGTGCTTAAAAATGTTGTTTGTTTGAGGGGGATTTCATGGGTTGAACTCGAAGAATTATGGGTAGCTTCAGCGAAGAAGAATACCGATTTTTCGATGCTCCAGAGGATATTGTGTCCATTTCTGATGCAAAATCCGATGGCACTGTCACATCCGACGGAGATTGTTGTTCAAGCTGCAGGATATTAAATGGTTTTGATTATGAAGTGTGGGCTGAGAACCCAAAGAGCGTGCAGGAGCGTCGGAGTAAGTTCAGGAAGTGGATGGGGCTGAGTTTGGATCAGATTACCTTTGAAAATTCAGTAGACTTATGTAGTCTAGAGCGGGCAGAAGAGATGAATAGACTTAATGATAGTAGTGGGGCTGTGACAACAACTTCCGGTTTTGAAGAGGAGTTTTGTTCGAGTCGGTCATCAATGTCTTGTTGGTCTTCTATGAATTCTTCTGAGGAGTTTGTTTCACTGGAGAACGGTAATTTGGACAAGTGGTTGGATCGTGATGGAGATCAAGAGGAGCATTGCGTGGAGATAGGTGATGGTAGAGGCGTGGGTTCAGATCATTTGATGGTATCCAAGGGGCCTGAGGATTCTGAAGACACGAATATTTTGGAAGGGAGGGTGAAGAAGACTAGAAGTAAAAGTAGTTGGTTCAGAAAATTACGTTCTATGACATGCATGATTGATAGCCAACATGAAGCTGATAATGGGATGCTAGAAGGGACTCGTGCATTCTCAGGGGGTAGGATTCAGAAAGTTAAGGTCCGACAATACAAGAAGAAAATAAAGGAGCTTTCAGGTGTTTATATGGGGCAGGATATTCAAGCTCATGAAGGTTCAATTTTGACCATGAAGTTCAGTCCAGATGGTCAGTATCTTGCCAGTGCCGGCGAAGATGGGGTTGTGCGATTGTGGCAAGTGGTGGAGGATGAGAGGTGCGATGAAATTGACATCCCAGAAATTGACCCGTCCTCCATATACTTTACCGTGAATCATCTCTCTGAATTGACACCCCTGTTTATGGATAAGGAAAAAATTAGCAAGCAGAAGAGTCTGAAGAAAACATGTGATTCAGCTTGTGTCATTTTCCCTCCTAAGGTTTTCCGGTTATTGGAGAAACCATTGCATGAGTTCCATGGGCATAGAGGTGATATATTGGATCTCTCTTGGTCAAAGAATAATGTGAGTAAATACCATAAGTTCAGCAAATTTGTGAACTAAGCATGAATGTTATTATACAATAAATGTATGTTGAAATTGATTCGGTTCTTCTTTTTTTCTTTTGATGCAGTATCTGCTGTCATCTTCAATTGACAAAACTGTTCGTCTATGGAAAGTGGGATATGATCATTGCCTGAAAGTTTTTTCACACAGTAATTATGGTGCGCCTGGCAGCATTTTTCTTTGTTTTATCTTTTCCGAAATTTTAGTCTCGTTGAACTATTAGCCCAATCTACTTTAAATTTGTCTCACAAAATGCATGTTATTCGATGGTGTTGTAGTGACGTGCATACAATTCAATCCCGTGGATGATAATTATTTCATAAGCGGATCTATAGATGGAAAAGTGCGCATCTGGGCAATTCCTGATTGTCATGTTGTTGATTGGATCGATATCAGAGAAATTGTGACTGCAGTGTGTTATCGACCTGATGGGCAGGTATCCTTTCTTACTAGTTCCGTTGCAGCATTATATAGAAATAAATGTCAGATGGGAAATGATTTTATATGATTTCTTTCTTTGTAATACAGGGGGGGATCATTGGCTCTATGACAGGCAGTTGTCGCTTTTACAATGTAGCAGGTATATATTTTCTACATATATGTTTCAACATTTTCCTTTACCTACATTAGTTTGTTGTCACTTGTTAAATTTCATGATAATTGTATGTGTTTTAAATTATCATCATGTCTTGCTTGGCGACTGGTATAGCATGGCTTTATGATCTACATCATTCTGTCAAATGATGGCATTGAAGTCCTGCAGACAGTTAAATGATCGTCAATGTAATTATGTTTTTATTATGTTAATGTCTGGACAGAAGTTTCCCTATTTGTCAAGTAGAGCTGCTACGGAAGTTTGGATTTTTATTAGATGATAGAATCCAACTGCCCTACGATTGCTTGCATACAATAACAATGACGTTAGTGGTAGGGTTTGTTTGGATTTGAAGTACAAATCTACTAAAAGAAATTCAATTTTGACCCAGTGATACTACTAAATGTATAACTTCATCCAGGCAGATTATTTGCTGAACATTTTATATATTATGCTGTTGAAAACTAGAAATACAAAATGGCATTCAATGGATGTTGAACCTTTTCTTATTAACCTGGTTAAAAAGTAAGATGATGCATGCCTCAATCTTATTTGGGTGAGAATAAGAAGGCTTGACATTGTTTATAGGCCATGTTCTAACTGCTCTACTGGTTTTCATGTTTTTTGCTTGAATCAGAGAATCGCCTGCAGTTAGATGCCCAACTATGCTTACTTGGTAAAAGAAAACTTCCTTGCCGAGGGATTACTGGCTTTCAGGTAGTTATTTTGTTGCGTCTTGTGCCAGGCTTCTTTTGGCTCCCTTGTAATTTTACAGGATTAATTGATTATCTTTTATTTATTTCAGTATCTTCCTCAAGATTCTAGCAAAGTTATGGTTACCGGTGCTGATTCACAAGTCAGAATCCTTCACGGGCTTAACGTGATTGGCAAATACAAAGGTGTGTTCCTCCATCTAATTCCTACATTTATCAAGGCTTCCAACATGTTTTTACATTGTCTGAGGATTGAGAGATCAGTTCTATTCAAGAGGTTGCTTGTCTAGTCAATTTTTTCTTTTCTTTCCTGGTCCTTGTGTTTAGGGAACTTAAAATGACATGGCGGCTTTTAAGTTTTATGAGGCTTTGACATTGTAATGTCTTGGTTGAATGACTTCAATCTTGAATTTTAGTTTGTCAAATGTTTATTTACTAAGGTTATTTTCTGTTTTCTTTCCAGGGCTTAGTGCAGGGAGCCAAGTTTCTGCATCTTTTACTTCAGATGGGAAACAGATTTTATCAGCCTGCGAAGACTCTAATATATACCTCTGGAATGTTAGCCAGGAAGAGTCCGTTCCAACAAAAGCCAAGAACATTAGGTCTTGCGAAAGGTTTTTTTCAAATGCATCTGTTGTGGCGCCTTGGTGTGGTTTGAAATCTCAAAATTCCGAAAATGAACACAACTTGGATGTCTTGGATCAAAGTTCTCCTCAAACTCTACGTCTCAATTCACCAGCTTGTTTTTCTCTGGGTCAAGAGTTTTTCTTGGAGTCTTTTCCCAAGGGATCCGCAACATGGCCTGAGGAGAATCTTCCTACTTCAAGCCCCAAGGCTAAAACGTCTGCACTACATAAATCACAATACAAGTTCTTTAAGTCTTCTTGCAAAAGTACCAGCAGTTCTCATGCTTGGGGTATGGTCATTGTGACTGCCGGCTTGGATGGACGGATAAAATCATTCCACAGTTATGGATTACCAGTCCCCGTTTAAAATTGGTGGCTTTTCCTAAGTTGGTTAAGAGAATCAAGATTCACTGCTTTGCTTGGACAAGTCATATTTGCTGCGTCATTGACAAATTAGATGCTGCTATTGTGGTTTGAGGCTTGACAGTTACGTGATGTTTGGACGCATCAGTAACAATGCTGTTTAAGTTGAATGCTGAGTAGGGATTGCCCTGTTGATGATGCTCAAACCTGTTTAACATTTCAGGCTAGTGGCAGCACTTCTGTGGGTCTAACTTAAACGTAATCCTGCAGGAAATCAGGAATTGGCTAAGTTTAGATTGTCCTGATACTTGGCTTAATTGTCATTTGTTGCTCAAGTATGTGCTGGCCCCTAAAAGAGGTGCAGAGTCATGTGTTAGAACTAGAAGAGGTCCCTATGAGATATTATAACTGTATAATGCGGGATCGTGGGACCTTTCCAAACCTCTTGTTTGCTAAAATGGGATAGGACATTCAGGAGCTTGTGGTTGAAGATTACTCAGATGAAAAACAACGATGGTGATGTTTAACATTAGATTATTGGCTGGGCCGATTGATTAAATCTCCTTGTCTGCCAATTGCTGGTCTTGCTCATGGTAGGGCCATTGCAACTGTGGAGTGGGGGCGTCGCTTCTGCTTCAATGGCTACCGTTTTGCTCCCAAAGTACATCTGATCATGTGCCGTTTACTGATATCCTAACTCACTCTCACACCCTTTCGGCAACTGCTTGGACACTGACTTCAATATCATTGCTAACGAATATTCATGTCTGATGTCATTTCTGATTAGTTCAGTTCTTAGGATAATTCTTATTTGTCTAGTTAATAGAATATGCCAATTTGGTGTTAGCATACATGTAAATTTGTAATTTGATATTGTAAATACTTTCTTTTTATCTCAGCCTCCGTGGTTGATGGATCTAAAGCTCAAGCTTGTGGCAAGTTTATACTAGAGAAATAAAAGGAACATTATATTAGATTTATCCTAACACCAATACCATAGATTTCTATACAAATCTTAGTTACAAAAAGGTTAATTCACTAAAATAGAAAAAGAAAGCATATATGCAGCTGATTCAGAAACTTAAAAAATGGAAAGGGAACTGTTAGAATATTTCTTTTGTTCTGTTTTCCTTTAAGCATCCAGAGAAGCATATATTCAGCTGATTCAGAAAACTTATTATATAGCAATGTCATTAGGTAGAATATATATTATGTTGTGTCTTGATTTTATCATATCCATATTAATATTATATAACTTTGTCAATCAAAGATATCCATTTTCTAGCACAGAAATATCTTTTTGTGAAGATGGAACACTCTGTATCCTCCATAATTGAATTGTGTTCAACTATATTAAAAAGAAAAGAACAGAGACACCCAATATGAGATTCTCATCAAAGAAAAGGCATCCATGAACCACCATGGAAATGGAAAGGTTTTGAAGCAAAGGCATCAAAAAGCACATGATAGTGAACATTTGAACATGTAAAAGGAATGGCATCAAGGAAACACCAAGAACAAAAATGAATGATTAGCTTTTGAGAGAGGAACATAGTGTGTTAGGCTTAGCTGTAATATCACTCAACCTCCCTCTTGCTTTGTACCTTTTCAATTTATTGGATTGGACATTGTAAAGCCCCTCAATATAATTATTCTTTTCATTTTCAACTTCTTTTTCTACATTTTCAAGGTTAATTATGCTAGTACAAAATATGTTACCCACCTAATAACATTGGTTTAGAGAATCAAGTGCTAAAAGTTTGTGTTCAAAACAGGGGATTAACTTAACAGAGACAAGTGTTTTCATATCTAAACACACAAACCCGACAAAGAAACATTGATTATTGTCTGCACTTTCCTTATGTTCTATATCATAATGATGGCAAATTAAATGATAATTACTTCTTTTTTTATATGAAATGATAAATACTTTTATATCATATTATGTTCTCATATATGAGAAAGATCTATAAATAAAATAATTACATAATTAAAAGAATGCTTTTGTAATTTTACAAATATGATAATAAAAAGGTTTATAAAGATAAAGATGTAAATTTATAATTTTATAGAGAAGTGGTGTTTGATTTAGTGATTTGTCACTCCCTTCAAGATTTATTGGAGTTTTTTTTATCTAAGTTTAAATTTTTCAATATCATAGGTTACAATTTTTGTCTCATTTCACTTTCCCTCTTATTTATGACAAAAAAAAAATTATTTAGAGTATAAAAACAAGCATTAAAGAATGCATAATTTGGAGAATGTCTTTTTTTTTCCTCTATTAGAGAATTCATCTAATCGTGATAAATTTCTTTTCCTTCATTCATTAAATTGTGATTAACAGTTCAACACAAAAGAAACAACTCAAAACAACGTATTGTAGCCAAAAAAAAAAAAAACAGTAGCCTATTAATTTGGGCCTATTAGCCTAGCCCGCTTGAGTTGGTTTAAAACTAGATGAGCACGGCCGAAAACATTTTTAAAGAAATTAGTGAAGCCCAGACCATGTAGGCCCAAAGACAAGTCCAGCCCTAAAATTAATCATGGTGCAGACGCAGCGCGCCACCGCCACAAGCAACTCACTCTGCGCGCAGCAGCGATCCAAGTTGAGGTGAGCTGCAGCACCTCATACGCGCCACTCTTGCCAGTCGCCTCCGTTGTTTCAGCCGACGCTCTCTGTGTCCTCTCCTCTTCGCCTCCGCGTCTCTCTCAGGCGAGGCTCTCGCCTCTCTCTCTCTCTATCTTCATCGCCTACCTATGTAAGTGAGCTAAACTCGCGCAGCCAAGAAGGAAAAAAAGAAATTATGATTATCAAAATATTTGTTCCGTAATTTTTTATTAGTGTTACAATGATTTGCATCTTAGTTCTGATTATTTAGATTTTGAGTATTGTTGTTGAGATTTATCTCTGTAAGTTCCAGTGTTGCTAATATCAGATTTATATCATGTCGAGTTTCAGTCAAGCGCATACTTTCTTGAAGTTTTAACAGTAAACTGTAGATTGTAGGGGCATCTAATGGCCTATTCTCGAGAACGTGATTTCTTGTTCTGTCAATTTTGTGGTACCATGCTGTGCGTTCCTTCAATTAAGTATGCAGAATGCCCCTTGTGCAAGTCAAGGAAAAATATAAACGGTAAATCCTTTGAGTCTTCTTCTTTGGATTTGTTTCCGTGCTTGCTTTCTTAGTAAGTTTGAAAATTTTGAGGAGGTACTTAAGAGTTAGGATCATTGTTGTTTATTTTAACTATTCTTTCCCATTCAATTAACTTATCGCATGTCTACGTATTTCGTTGTTGTGATTGAACCTATCCAAACACAAAATTTTGTTTTGTTGTCGTTGAATGATGATTAACATCCAAAAAAAAAATAGAAAACCTAACATTATTAGGCTTTTATGAAATTTTATGTACTTCTGTTTTATTTTTTCCTCTATGAAATGATTACGGACAATATCTACTAGGATATGGTGAATTCCGCTTTATCAGTGTTGGTATTGGCTAACATTAATTTCAGTTTGCAATGATTTTGTAGCATAAATTATCCCTGATTCAGTCATTCTTGTTTATTAGAGTCAATCGTGCATTTTAAGCTATAAATTCTGCAAGTATTGATGTACCAAACACACACTCATATACGTGATACATCAATGCAGACTTAATAATACCGATGCCAAACATACATTGAGAGACATGGATGGCAATTTGCACACCAACTTAGAGGACCATGGTTACAGGGATTTGCATGTGCTTGTGTGTCTCCTTGCGTGATAACTTGCATATTGAATCTAATTATTTAACTACCAACTAACTTTCTTCCGTTGTTATTTTATACATCCTAACTGAACAGTTTTATCTTCAGATATTCGTGGAAAAGAAATAAGTTTCAAAATTTCTGCTGAGGTATGGTTTCGATAAGCTGCACTTCATATATATATATATATATATATATATATATTTCATTTTGTTCAACATGATGATTTCTATTGCCCAATATATAATCACGTGCATGTTAATGAAATGTTTCCACCCTCTCCATGAATTGACACATTAAACATTAATAAATTATAAAGTGGTGGGGTGATAGCTTTCTCATATTCTGATTGACATTATGTGAACGTATGGTAGTTTAGATACCTTGATTTACCCTACATCCTTTTCCTTAGTGGAATGGATTTTGCCCAATATGGCAAAATTTGCAATGGCATCATAAACGCTACCTTTTTTGTATAGCTTATGGTTTTGAATACATAAGGTGCCTTTGTGGTTGGCAGGATATCAGAAGAGAGCTTGGAATCAATATAATTGATGAACAGAAGGTGCAATTGTCAAAGGTAATGCAAACGGCAATATTGATTTTCGATCAAGAAGTTTTTACTCGTATTAATGTAATTTTTGTCATGACAGGTCAACAAGAAATGTGAAAAATGCGGCCATGATGAAGCAAGCTTTTATACCAGACAGGTATTGCGAGTTTACAATGCATATTTGTTTACACGAAGCTAATGTAGCAGCTGTCCAAATTTATGCCATTTCCTTCCTTGTATGTCTGATTGCAGATGAGATCAGCTGATGAAGGGCAAACTACTTTCTACACTTGTACCCGCTGCGGTCATCAGTTTCAGGAGAATTAACTTGGAAGTATGTAGTAACAGTTTCAGGAGAATTAACTTGGAAGTATGTAGTAAATGGAGGTCATCAGTTATGCACTTTTTTTTCTTTCCTCAACAGGACATTCAACAGGGAAAGAGATAATTGAATCCTCTGTACCACGAAAAATTACTAGTGGATTACTAATAACAGGAACAAAAATGAAAAACTATATTAATTTTTTTTAAAAAAAAAAGAAACAGATGATAGCATATTGCATGTCGGCAATTTATTTGCGCTCTCTGACACATGGGTTTTATTTCAAGGGTAATATTTGCTGTAAGTGTACACGCTGCAGTAGGTAAGATGCTGTTCAACAGGGAGTTAATAAAAGGGGTTTGTTCAAGTTCATTGTAGTACCGAGACTCAAGCCCATGAATCTGCTTCGTTTGTGGCCCTCTAAAAAAATAATTTCCTTTTTTAGCAAAAACTTCAACTCGTCTTTTCTTTTGTATTGTTGTGTGTAGATTTCCTCTAATTTGTTTTGCTTGTGTTGTAAGCTATTTATACATATCTCCATCCCATTGAATTCCAATTTGAGCCATAAAAAGAATGAAAAGGTCAAACAATATTCATGTCTTTGTTACACATTGTGAACCAAGCTCACAATCCAACTTGATTTGAGCAATCGTCAGAATCAAACTTTTGCTAGAAACAAATTCATCCCACATTTGTAATCATAGCCTCAATTACAGACCGTTATGGTTATTGTTCCCAATATACCATTGCAAAAAAGAAAAAATATAAATAATGGGGAGCCGATATGGATTAGATGGGGGGGGGGGGGGGGGTTTAGAATTGAGAGAGTCATTTTCGGGCTCGTGGCGAGCAAAATGCCACGTAACTTATTTATCCACAAGCTGATCGCTACACAGATAGGGAGAGAAGGAGCTTTCCCCAAGGAGCAATGGCCAACGCTTCGATTCCTCTCCCTCGAAACGGTTTGTCTGTGCGCAATTTCCTGCCGAAAGTCCCTACTTTCCCCAATTCGAGGATCAAAACACCCATCAGAACCAGCTGCTCTGGTTTGAGTTTCTTCACCCTTTCTTTAATGAAATCAATACTTTATTAGCATATATTAGTATTTCAGCTTAGTTAGCTTTATAGATATCTATCTAGCAAAACTTGATATTAGTTGATGTAGAATTTTTAACTAAATTTTCGTCTTGGTGAACTATTATAGGAATCGGTGACTCGGATGGGTCGGTGACTAAGGAAAAGTTACGTAATTTCAACGATGTCAAGGGCGTGGCCTGTGGTATTCTTGCAGCTTGGACTATGACTACTGCATTTCCTGTTATTGCTGCCAACCAGGTTCTTACTTTCCTTTGCAATGTATTTGTTACTGTTTATGTTCTTTGATCCCCTCCCAATTTTCATAGTTAAACTTAGTCATTTTAACATGGCTTAGTTTTTGAAGGTTACAGAATGCTTCAATATTTCTAGGGTCGTAATCATTAATCATAAAAATAGTCCATGCTTCTTTGGTGCCTTTGTGATTGAAAGTTTGGAGGAGTAGCCATTTGATAGTAGAATAAAATGTGTGCACTTTAAGGTTTGGAAATGTGTGGAGAAAGATTCCAAATGGTATTTTTTCCTCAATTAATCATTCCATTCGAACTTGATTAGTGACAGATATGGCTAAGAGGGTGGATTTTCTTGTTGGCACCATACAGTGGTCAACTTGTAGATCTTAGAGACAAGATATAATGTTTAAGGTTTTCAAGGAGTAACAAGTATGATTAAATTACAGCATTGAGTTTTTGGCGCTGTTTTGCAGATATGATTCACGTTGGCAAGGCTATCTGTGAATTTTTTTTTCCCAGTTCTATTGATGTATCATGCCAATTATAAATTTGTAAAACGTGAATATGAGATAAACTTTTCGTCAAAAGAAGCAGAAGAGGTGAGAATACAGTTCCAAATATGTTTGTCTTGCAGAGGCTGCCTCCATTGTCAACGGAGCCCAACCGGTGTGAGCGTGCATTTATTGGTAACACAATTGGTCAGGCAAATGGTGTTTATGACAAACCGTTGGATCTCCGGTTTTGTGATTACACAAATGAGAAAAAAAATCTCAAGGGAAAGTCTTTATCTGCGGCACTCGTGTCAGATGCTAAGTTTGATGGTGCGGACATGACAGAAGTTGTAATGTCAAAGGCTTATGCTGTTGGTGCCAGCTTTAAAGGTAAACAATATAATTTAATTCTTGTCATCTGTTAAGTCATTTACACTTGCAGGTTTATCAATGTAAATTCATGACTCAGTGCAAGTTACTCTGAAAGTTTGTGTTTTGAACTCATGGAACATTGTGAAGTGTATTCATCTGAAAATTATTATTTCTTGTGGGCAATCATTTAATTTGATTTCTAACTGTTTATCTCCTGGGAATTCCATCCAATTGAATGGAGCTTAATTGGGTCAGAAAACACTGTTAATGATTACAGAAGTCACTCATGTTTCTAATCTATGATAATTACATCATTTGGTTTTGGTGATATATAACACAAATAAACCATGACCTAATTGCTTTACAGGTGTGGACTTCTCAAACGCTGTGTTGGATCGGGTTAACTTTGAGAAAGCTGACCTTCAAGGAGCTGTATTTAAGAATACAGTACTGTCAGGCACTACTTTTGATGAAGCTAAGTTGGAAGGTGCAGTTTTTGAGGACACTATAATAGGTTACATTGATCTTCAGAAGCTATGCAGAAATAAGAGCATCAGTGAAGAATGGAGAATTGAATTAGGATGTCGATGAGCTAAGTCTACAACATCTTCTCCCATTTCTTGTAAAGTACTTTAGAAAGCTATGCCAAGACAAGATTTTGGTGAGGATAGCTAGTAGGACTGTTACATTTGAAAGCAAGCAGTAATTGATCTTGCTTTCCTATATATATAATTTTGTAATTTCCAATTAGACTTTTTACTTACAACTTCGAAGAGGATTGCAATTGCAACTTTCCTTTATAATGTCTGTTCAAGATTTCCCCAATGTTGTCTTCGGTTTCCAACTCGGTTAATTAATACTCGATATATTGGACTTTTTGATCAACTCGAATACAAGGCGCATCTGGTGTAGTGGTATCATAGTACCCTCCCACGGTACTGACCGGGGTTCGATTCCCCGGATGCGCATTTATTTTATCACTCTCTCTCTTTCTTTAACTTTTGGTTATTTTTTATTCTTATTTTTTTTTCATTTGTTTTTATACAAAAATATTTCAAAAAAAATTCTCTACAAAGACTCCTGGATCCCCGACTCCACATGAGGATCGGCGTGGAAAACCATTTTTTTGGGACAAGAACGGGGATTGCGCAAAGATGAGGGGTTTGTGATCCCTACGTGGGGTGCTTTGAAGGGCATTTTTTTTAATATTATATCTTCATTTAACTATAAGAGAATTCACCAATCCTAGAGCATATTAAATATTTAGAACTCTAAAGAGATCCAGAATTTTTATCAACAAAAACACTTGAGAGAGTTTCAAGGGATGTAATAATGATCAGATAAAGACAAACAGATGCAGGGTATAATCTGTGGGTCCATCCGTACTATCTTCAACTTTCATTCAATTAGAAAAAGAGAAAAGTTATGTGAATAGTCATTGGGTATATTCTAATATATATAGCTTTTGTGGTGTTATAAAAATAAAATTATAAATACAAAAATTAAAAAAAAATGAGTGTATATATAATATCTTTTTTTTAAAAAAAAATAGTCAGAAAGAGCATCATTCAAATTTTTATTCGTACACAAATAATTAGCAATACATATATTTTATTTTAACATGATTTAAATTTAGACTCAACTTTTTTTTTTTTTTTTGCTTTACTTTTCTACTTATGAAGGATCTTGTTTCATAAAAAGCTTTATCTTAAGAAGTGATATAATTATAACATAAACCAAATTAGAGAATCAATGAAGACTCATAAACTTGACTAAATAAGCCCTATCAATTGGGTGGTCCTTGTGTAAAGCCAATCCTCTTGGAGATCTTTTGTGTCTAAACAAAAGAAAACTACAATTTTCTAGATTTGGCAAAAAGGTATTTTCACTATCTCAACTTCCTTTGTATTGTTCTGCTTGGAGTCTAAAAGGACATTGAGAAGGTTTTAAATTTTATAAAAGATTGATTCCAAGAGCAAACAAATATCACTATTTAATAAGGTTATCTTCTTTTTATTTTTATTTTTTTTCATTCTTAGCTATCAATGCTTTTTTATTCTGAATTTGCAAGTTTAACTGACAGCCGTTGGTTTTTGGTTGTTGGGTTTGAACCGTCTTGAGCTGCCATTCCATGGGAACCTAAAATTCCTTTCTGTTTTTGACTGCTAAACTGACTGTCAAAGGCTCAAATGCACGACCATACGCAGAAATAGTCCCATTCTCTTTTCCTTTTTGATGACCCAACTTTTAACAACCACCTCAAATCAAATTACTGGGGGGTTTCAACTGCTTCAAAATGTTTTATGGTCACCCAAAAATGCCCTCATTGTTTAGCAGTTGCTCCAACATGAATTGCAGAGGCAATTTGCCAATTTGGTCATTTTATTCTTGTTTGGTGGTCCCTTTTGTACTTCCATGGCAACAGTGTCGAGGGCAGAAAGTTTTGGTTAACTCTGCACTTGGGAGCTGTATATATATATATATAACATGTTGGTCTACATCAAGTTCTGTGTAAGGGAGAGAGTCCTCTTTTTAATGTTTCTTGCTCAAATGAGTATTCCAACCATGGCTGCAGTTTGGATTCATATGAAGGAATCATCACCATGCGTGGTGCTGTCCCTGAGGCTGAGATGCTCATTTAAGCAAGCAATGTTAAAAAGTGGGAGGTTGTGGCTTTCTGAGTTCTAACCATGGAAGCCTTCGCTTAATTGTCAGATAAGTTACTAACTCTTCTTTTTTGCTAATTAGGTTATCATCAACTTAACTTGTCTTCTTGTAACTGATTTGTGCATTCTTGGCCTTTCTTCACATATGAAATGTTTGATGATGTTTACTATGATAGAGTTAATTAAAGCGAAAATCGATGTGGTAGGTGACATTGTCAAAGGTGGTTGTGTCTGTCAACTGGGAAGTGAAAGGGCTGAAGAGATCCTCTCCTCAGCTTCCATAAAATGGGGCTCACTTGTTTTAGCTTCCTCGTAAATGGGTTAGTCTAATTTGCAACCTAGGCTCTGGGTTTTCCCCTGTTTGCTCCTATGTTGTTATATTGAAGAAATTATAGAAACAGTTTTTACTTTATGTAACATCTATCCTTTCTGATTAAATATTTACTGTGTTCCTATTAAATAAAACAAAGATTTTATGTTTTTTTGCTTTCTAGTGGATTGAGACAGAGGTTGCTTGTCATGAAAGGAGCTCTTTTGTACAATATTATTTATTTAACCAACAACTTATTATCTTTCATTGGAAGAAAAGTTTTATTCTCCCTGATTTCCAATTTTGCTTTACTAACGTTCATAAAAGTACAGTGATAATAGAATCTGTGATGAAACAAAGACAGAATTTTCAAAGTTGATTCAGATTCAAACAGCAACAAAGCAAAGGCTATCTATCAAGGATTCCCCTTGTCACAAAAGCAAAGAATCTAAAGCTTACATCTTCCTTGAAGCTCTACCCGCTACATATCTACTATCTTCATCAACAATAAAGCCATGGAGAAGGACAAGCTTGCTCTTTTCTTGCTTCTTGCATTAACTCTTATCCAAGGTATGATTTTGATACCACATTCATTCATTGGTCTACATATAAACATTCACTAAACAAGATTCAATTTTTTGCAGGAGTGCTAGGAATTGGTGTTAATTATGGGAAGTTAGCAAACGACCTTCCTCAACCAGCTCAAGTAGCAAAATTTCTGTCAGAATCCACTGTCATTAACCGAGTAAGACTCTTCGATGCAAACCCAGAAATTTTACAAGCCTTTGCGCACACTGGGATTGATATCACCATAACAGTCCCCAGTGATGAAATCCCCCACCTTGCAAAGCTAAACCCTGCTCAACAGTGGGTCAGCACCAATGTCCAACGTTTCATTCCTGCCACCAACATAATCAGAATTCTAGTAGGCAATGAAGTATTAGCCACTGCAAATAAACTCCTCATTAGCAACCTTGTCCCTGCCATGCAAGCCCTTCACACTGCCCTCGTGGCAGCCCCACTAGACCATCGAATCAAAGTGTCCACACCACACTCATTAGGCATATTATCAAGCTCAAGCCCACCATCCTCTGGCAAATTCAGACAAGGCTACGACACACATGTAATTAAGCCATTGCTTAATTTTCTCAAGGCCACCAATGCACCCTTCATGGTCAACCCCTACCCGTTTTACGACTGCTCCACCGACACCGTCGATTATGCACTTTTCCGGCCAAATACCGGCGTGCTTGACGACTACACTAAGCTTCAATACACCAACATGTGGGATGCACAGCTTGATGCTGTTTATTCTGCCATGGAAGCTTTAGGTTTTGAAGATGTTGAAATTGTTATTGCCGAAACGGGCTGGCCCTCAATGGGCGATTTGGCCCAAGTTAGTGTGGACTCACAGAGTGCTGCTGAATATAACGCGAATCTCGTTCGTCATGTTCATTCTGGGATTGGAACACCTCTTATGCCTAACCGGACATTTGAGACCTATATTTTTGGGCTGTTCAATGAAAATCTCAAGCCCGGCCCAACTTGTGAGAGGAACTTTGGGCTTTTTAGGCCCAACATGACACCTGTATATGATATTGGAATTTTGAGGAACACTGCCGTCGCTGATGATCATCCTAAAACATTATCGTTAATCATGGTTGTTATGAGCTTGAATCTGGCAGTGAAAATCTTTGACATGGGCCTAATTTGAGGCCCATTAATTGCCCGGAGCCCAAGTTCATCAACTGTTTGTCCAAAACAAGGGCCTACTCACAGTGTCGGCGAGAAATATCGATTTTGTTTGTGGGCTAGGCTTGAACTTTGAGCCCATTCAAGAGGGAGAAGCACAATTTGCATTAGATACCATTGGAGCCCATGCTGCGTATGCATGAATGCTCACACTCATGCAATGGGAAGGAAAAGGAACAATAATTATGATTTTGGAGAAACTGGACTCATCGCCGCCGTTGATCCAAGTGCGTCTTATCCAAATTAATTGCTGTATTTTTCAAATGTTGCCTGATTCACAAGATGATGAAAAAAAAAAAAAAAATGAAAAAGTGTATTCTTACTAATCAAAAAGAGTATTACGAGATTGAAGCACAAAATAAAAAAGCAAATTCCACTAAATTTTAAACGTGTCTAATTTAGGTTGGGGTAGGCTAGATTGATAGTATTAAATAGGAATGAAATATACAGTTGTACGAATAACAATTTTTTATGGATAACATTTAATCCTATCAAAATATAACTCTAGTATTAGAGGAAATGTCTAATTACTCTACAATTTTTGTCACCATCAAATATGAACTTTTTTTCATTAATTTAATTAAATATTTTAAATTTGTCTCTTTATGATTATACTTAATTGGAATCTAAATTAATTAGTATTGAGCCATTTTTTCATCAAACATGATTTCAACCATACAATATTATAAAGTGGTCATGATTTCAACCATTTGATGCACATCAATGTGCTAGTTGCTAATTACTCGTGGTGAATGAAAATAGAAGACACGTCACTGATTTTCCCCCATAATAAATTTATTTATTTATTTATAATAATTTATAACTTGTTGGGACCAAAGTTAGCCGTTGATTGCTACACGCTTTTCTGTAAATCAAATGTCTTCTGCGATGTACCAGATAACTTCACGAGGCGCCAACGCATCCTTCTCCCTCCCTCCCTCACTTCCTGGTATTCCTTCCAGGCGCACAGTTCCCTTTCTTGGACGCCCACTCTATATCTTCTTCTGACCGAAATTTCCTTCCAATCTTCTCAATTTCGTTAATTTCTAGGGTTTAAAAATCTCTCTCCCTGGGGCCAGATGATTCGTTACTAGGGTTAGCTTCTCCGTACAATCCTCCCAATTCCACAAAGCAATAGTCTTCTAGGGTTTCAGAACTCTTGTTGGTACCGCCATCCTCATGGCTGAGTGGCACTCACTCCTCCAATCCATTTTCCTTGGCCTCATTTTCTCTTTCCTCATTGCAAAGCTCATCTCCGTTGTCGTCTCATTCAAGGACGATAATCTCAGTATTACTCGTAGCGGCAACGTCCATAGAGTCAATCAGAGCCCTAAAGAAGCCGAGTCCAAATTCACCAACACTGTCGCTGGTAAGCGCCCGTTTGGGCCCACGTCTGGTTCCGATGTTGGCGAAATCATCGAGGCCGACTCGGTGATTGCCGAGCTGGGCAGTGTAAGAAATGAAAGTGTGGATGGTGATAATGACTATGATGACGATTGGGAAGGGGTGGAAAGTACGGAATTGGACGAAACCTTCAGTGCTGCCACGGCTTTCGTGGCTGCTGCTGCTGCCGATCGGCTTTCCCAGAAGGTGTCCAGTGATGTGCAGCTGCAACTTTATGGGTTGTACAAGATTGCCACGGAAGGACCGTGTAGTACGCCACCGCCGTCGGCACTGAAAATGACGGCTCGAGCCAAATGGTATTAACATTACCTTTTTTTGTTTTTTGGTCTGGGTTGGTTAATTACATTTAATCATGCGTTTCAGGGGCAGGGCAATGATATATAATTTTCTTTTATTCAGCTTTTTTTTTTTTTTGTTTTGGGGGGGGGGGGGGGGGGGGGAGAGAGGGGGGGTGGCGATGCTTGGCGTTTGGCGGGTGGTTGAAATTCATTTGTCCGGTTGGTAGTATTAATAATTGGATGACTTTAGGATTAGTAGCTTGACGCTTAGCTTGTACTCTTAAAGTAGATACTTTTGTGCCATTGTATGTAATTCTAACCAAAGCCTTCTTTTTCTGTTTCCTTCTGTCTGTATCCAGTGTTGAAAGACGTTCTTCTAACGATTCTAGCTGATGGGATAACTCTCGCTCTTTATTTGTTCTCTCTTTATCCAGGCAAGCATGGCAGAAATTGGGTGCTATGCCTCCTGAAGATGCAATGCAAAAGTACATAGAAATTGTGACACAGTTATATCCTACTTGGGCTGATGGCTCGGCTTTGGTGAGCTATTAAATATATGAGTGAATTGGTACTTCTTTTAATGGAAAGGGAGGATATATTACTTAAAAGTGAAACTAACGTGTTTACTTCTATTCTTTATATGTTTTTCTTTTTTCATGTCTGTACCTAACACCCAATTTGCCTATAATAGAAGAGGAAAGGTGGGGACAGTGGTGGCTCAAGTTCAGAGGCTAAGGGACCAATGGGACCAGTGTTCAGCACTTTTGTGTATGAAGAGGAATCGAGCAAGGATTTGTAAGTTCCCTAGAACTTGAAGTTATATGAATTTTAATGCATATGTCTAGATAGCCTACCTATATTTTTTACATCTATTTGTATGCATATGGCCACATATCTTTGTCTATGTCTTGCTAAATTAATTACTTGCAAAAATTGACCATGTGCGACTAAGCAAGCTATCTTTGGAGCTTGTCAAACTTGTGCTAGCAAGTTCGGTCAGTATTGAGAATTTAGAAATAGCCGGTCTTTGAACTATTTTTAAGGGTAAGTATGCAGCCCTATAATGAGGATGGCAGAATCTTTTGAAAGGCTAATTCCAATAGCTTTTGTTTCTGTATTCTTGGTTATGTTGACAAAATCTTTTGTTGAGGCTTCCAAATGGTCCTTTGCACTAAGAAGTTCTTAGTGCTCTGTCTCGTTCTGACACAAGCAACTGCTCATATGGTTTTCTGACAAATTTTAGCCACCTTTAGCATCTATAGAAGACTCTCTATTGATATTATATATAACGGACGATATTCTTGTAATGATAGTCTTCTTCTTATAAGATTTTTTTTGGTTATTAAGGTGTATCTTTTTTAACACTTTCTCCCTCTAAATGTGGTTTTCGATCTTTTGGTTAGCTTCGGACTTCAGTTATTGACAACAGTTTATATTCTAAGAATGGAATCGATGAATATTTAAGGTTGATTCCTTTCCCAACTTAACTGGAGAAGTCTTGTTCGTTTAAATTTTTTAGCAAAATACACAGACGTTTCCTGAGGATTGATAAAATTAAATAAAAGAAGGTCCGTCTGTGTAATTTCATCAAACCTTACTGGAGGACTGTGTAATTTATTCTAGATTGTAATAACTTGCATAGCTGATTGAAAAAGTGAAGGATAAAGGTTTCCTTTTGAGCTACTAGTGTTGTGATTGGAAACTTTTGATTGAGTCCAATTTCTGGGGGCTAGAAACAGCTTTCTATTTATTTTTTTGTGGTGAGTTCTTGATGGAGTTTTAATGGACTATTTATGTTCATTGCAGCACTTAAAAGGAGTTGTAAAGGGCTACTAGTTCTCTCCCCCCCAACTTAAACAACTGATTATTTGGGAGGCTATTCATTTTCTTGATTTATTTATTTTAATACACTAGGCATAATCTTTTAGTAACTCAGACAATGCTTTACCTAAAAATAAGTTAGCAAGTTTATTCTTTAGGTACAATTCTTATTAGAACAAACAATAGATAGATATTTATGGTTTGTTATCTTTACGTTCAGGAAAATTGATGCTGTCCATGGATTTGCCAGAGAAGGAGATGTGGCTAATCTGCTCAAGAGTATTGAAAATGGTGTTTCAGTGAATTTGAAGGGTGGGTCATTTATAGCTATTTCCTTTCTTTTCTAAGTTTAAACAATATTCTCAAGCGTGTTGCAAGTTCTCAATAATGCTTTTTTGGTTGTTAAATGGACCGAGCTCCTCATAACCAGCTTGTGCTCAGCATTAAGAGACTCAATCACTGATTAAGTGAGACAACATCAACCTGAATTTTAGCAGCATTGCTTGAGAAGTCTAGCATGAGCATATGTATTCTTGACTCCTTTAGGATTGTTTATAAACAAAGGTAGGTGTCATGATTTTATAAATATCCTTATGATGGCGTATTTAAACATAGAAAGTTGACTGATAACTGACGCAGTTTGGGAAAGAAATTGATTTTATAGGACTTACTGCTAGAAACATCTCTGCTACTAAAACTAGCTTAGGCCATGAAACTTGCTTTGCAGATTGAGTTTTCATTTTTTTTTTTTTTTCTTTCGTTGTCTTGTGATCTCTCCTTTAACTACGTTCTTATAGGAGAATAATACAATAATCCACTGTTGTGTTCAAAAATTGAGAGTCATATGCATAACCAGGAAATAGATATTATAATACTTTGTTGGTCTTATCTCAGAATATCTTCCCTTAGCAAATTCTTGATTTTATAAGCTCTTTTTGGTCAAACTTTTAGATGAAATTGGAAAGTTGACTGATCAATGTGGCTTTAGAGACAAAAGGGAGGATAAAAATCTTTGTTGGACCTCTTGGTTATTTCAAATTTCTAGTTATTCTACCAATCTAGACACTACACAGATGTGTGATTGTGTGATATTTGAGATAGTATAGAACGGTAGTTATACTGCTATTTCATGCTGTGGTGGTTTATCAAAGAACTTACGATTTTCATGCAGAATCTACATTGATCACGAAACATCTGTGTTATTGTTCGTATTTTCTACTGTTGTCATATTCTTGATGTAAGCTTTTGTCTTTTTATTTTCTCTTTGCCTTTTCAACATGCTTACCTGAAATGGTTGCAGACAGTGAGGGTCGGACACCCTTACATTGGGCTGTAGATCGTGGTCACCTTAATGTCACAGAATTGCTTGTTAGCAAGAACGCCAACGTTGATGCCCAGGTATATATGTTACTTGGTAATGCTATGTTGCTATCGATGCTTGATTAGTATCGTCATTAAATTATAAAACGAGAACAGGGACCTACACTGGATCCAAAAAAACGCAGTATTCCACATAAGTTATCAGTTTAATTTACTATTTTTTTTTTTTTTGATGTTATGTTGTTTCGTTTGGAAGGATAATGATGGACAAACTCCGTTGCATTACGCTGCTGTTTGTGGGAGAGAAACCATAGCTGAGTATCTGGTGAAGCATAAAGCGGACACGGGCATAAAGGATAATGATGGCAATACCCCTCGTGACGTCTGTGAGTCAAACTGGTCATGGATGCAACCTGGGGCTGTGGGGGAAGCAAGTTGATTGTTTGTTTGCTCCTTATAGCTAATATAACCGTGGAAAATTCCTTCTCGATGTATATGTCTATTTCTCTCTAACCTCGGTATACAGACCGCTTTCACTGTAGTCTCCGCCAGTGGCGCTAGCTATGCACCACTCTGTTGATGGTTCATAATCAATTTTAATTTGTTATGTTCTCATCAGTTCCACTGGTCAGGTCCTTTTTGCCCCTATTTTCTGATATTTTATGGAGAGAGAGTTCAATGGACAAAAAAGGAACTGGGGAATGCAAAAGACTGCAGATGGGAAAAATAGATCGTTATTCAGCAGCACACTCTGATCTTTACGTGTACACAACTAGTTTTATTACGCTCCAATTAAATTTGCTTTTGTTCATGGCTGCAACTTTACGAATATATGTGTATATGTTTTGTGAATGGTATAGAAGGAAATCACTGAGATATATGTTATCGAAAAGGAGTACAAACTAGAGACTAGGAACAGGTCAAAAGTTGTCCACCCAGAAAAAAGTTATGAATGTGTATTAGTGACACTAAGCAATTAAACTTACTAATAAATTAGACAACCGTTTAAGCATAAATGAACACTTAAATTCCACAAATCAAGATTAGTTTTAATGTGGAACTTCAAAATAAAAAGTCCACTGAATGGTTTTCAAAATAAAATAAAGTAAAATCTACTGGAAAAATAAAATGATATAAAATTAGATATCTCAATTAAGCCTGCGTTTTTCACGGTATCATTGTAGTCAATACGGGCAAAAAGAAATTTAGAGCCATGAAAATAGACAGAGGTAATCTGGTTGAGAGAAGAAAATCTAAAATAAAAATGTTTGACTAGTGGCCATATGTCCGCCGAAGTTACAACCGTCGATAACCGCTTTTCCCTCCCATGCTTGTCTCCAATATCTCACCTTAGCTCTACACTCCTCTGTGGCGTGTAGATGGCGAAGGCGGTGGTTTACGTGGTCATAGCCACTGCCTTTGTCCTCTTTATGACTCTATCACCTATTAGCCGGGAGCATCGCAAAGGCTCGGGCCTGAATCGGCGGTTTGGGTACAATATCCAGCAGAGAGCCCCAAGTTTTGATCCTCTCATCACCAAAATTGGAAGAACCGAAGAGGCTAACAAGAAAGTGGATCAACACGAACCTGAGGCTACCACAAACTTTTCACTCTACGGTCACGCTGCAGATGAATACCAATATTTCAGCTCTTCTGGCAAATTGAATACGACATTGAGGTTGATGATATTGTTCCCTTTGTTAGATAAAGAACCAAGGGATGGGGTCGTTAATTACAACGAGTTAGAAGCTTGGATAACTCAACAAGCTCTGGATAGATTGAATTATGTCACAAACACAGAATTAAAGGTGAAAGACAAGAATGGAGATAGGGCTATCTCTTTCACGGAGTATCTCCCTCAGTTTTCTGAACTGGATACGGGTAAATCCCTTTCTTGTTTTAATTCATGTTGGTTTTCTATCGGCAATTGAGTTTGATTAAGATCGAGATTAAATATATGTATATCTGAAATAGAGAGAAAAGGAATGGGGCACGGTGAAGCAGGATGGTGGCATGAGCGATTTACTAAAGCAGACATTGATCGCAACGGCCTTCTTAACTTCAGCGAGTTGAGAG
This sequence comes from Bauhinia variegata, assembly GCA_022379115.2. Taxonomy (NCBI): domain Eukaryota; kingdom Viridiplantae; phylum Streptophyta; class Magnoliopsida; order Fabales; family Fabaceae; genus Bauhinia; species Bauhinia variegata. The sequence continues at coordinate 15,381,177 of CM039437.1, forward strand.
AGTAATTCGTTCGTTCATTCATTTACTGTAGTTTTTGCATGCAGTAATCTTATTTAATCGATCATTAAGAGATCAAAATCTCTTGATTTGCAGTTTTTTGCACCCCGAAGACAGCGATAACCCAGAATTATTGAAATGGCTGTTGAGAGATAGAATCAAGTAAGCTTTAACTTCTTGTTAATGGATGGATGAAAAACCAGTTCCCTCCCCTGCGTATATGTTTCTAAATCAAGTTGACAACTTTTTGTCATTTTCCTATTATCCTTGTCCAGGTGCCTTGATGAGGAAGTTGATGGGAAACTGAAATTGAAGGAATTCAAGGAGCAATTATACAATATATACAAAACTTACATAGAATTTGAAACTTCTGGACAGTTTGTACCTTCTGCAGAGGACAAGTTCTCTGATCTTGATGCAAACAAGGACGAGTAAGTTTTTAATCTTGCCTTTTGCTTCTATAAAAGCTCTATATATGTTAATAATTCTTTCATTTATTTGGCAGATTCTTGTCTGTGGAAGAATTGATGCCGGTACTCCGTTATCTGTACCCAGGAGAACTATCTTATGCTAAGTATTACACGAGCTATCTATTCAATGAGGTTAGTCTGTCTGTCTGTCTATTCTTCTTCAAGCCTTTTATGGCAGGAAAATGAATGTTCTGAGATTGTGTTCTGTTTAATGCAGGCTGATGATAATAAAGACTGGAACTTGTCGCTGCAAGAGATGTTGAATCATGAATTTGTGTTCTATAATACAGTTTATGCTGATGAGCATGAGGAGTTCGACCAAGATCATGATCATGATGAGCTTTGATGCGTTTTGGATGGAATTGAAATTAGAAGAGGACAATTTTTTTGAGCTAGGTAGTGAGATGATGGCTTCTCCTTTGCCTTCTTTTTTATAGAATTAGTTTCTAGTCCGATTGCCTCTCTCCGATTTTGCTTCTAAATCATCGTGTTTAAGTTGCTGAAGCGATGTAGCCTCTCTTCTCTTCTGCTGCAAATCATAAATGCAGTCAAATTCGTCAATAAATAATTTGATGGATCTATATTGTATTTCCATTTGATTGATATTATTTTTTCTGAAACTGTTGGTAAAAGCAGTTTTATCACGAAAGTGGGTAGCTTGAATGTGAAATAAATAATTGCATCGATATGTATGAAAAATAAATAAATAATTCAAATAAAAATAAAAAATCTGACGTATAAATATGGATTGGATTCAGCTGGCGCACTCTGTTAGACATATGTTGAATAGGTATGGGAATTTCTCCTAAAAACATTTAAGCTATTTAACTAAAACATTAATGGTATTTATTGATAAATTTAATGTCAGAAAAAAAATAGGTAAGAGCATATAAAACAAAATACAGAGACAATGAGAAAGAACATATAAAAGATGAAAAAATTTAAATAGGAGATCAGAAGTCAGAATCCCTATTGATAACCGTTCATGTGCTGACTGATTTCAAATTCCCTGGTCCAAAAAGCCATACCGTATCCACCGTTTGTTTAAAGTCTTCTAAGGTCAACGATGCTATTAGAACAATATCAGCCGTTGATATATAGCATTATGTCCGTATTGGCCACCAATGATAATTCCGACAAAACCATAATTATTCAAATAGAGACCAGTGCAAAAAAATATACCGCCTTTGTGGAGGACGCGCCTTAGGGAATAGCACCGACCAATATCGGTATTTAACTATTAAATACCCCTCAATTATTCAAATCGTTTCGCATTATTTTTCTGAGGAAATGTTATGTTAGATTTGTTTAATTCGAATCCAGCTCTGTAACTGCCGCTGCTATTCCTGCTTCTCCTTCACTGTACCTCTCTCACTCTCCTTGGGTCTCAGTTTCGTTCCTGCAGATCGGTCACTTTGCGTTCTTCACCCTACCAAATTTTTAACTCCAAGGTAAATTAGATAATTTCTTCCTTTGCGAATTTAATTTGCATATTTTTTTTTTGAAAAAATTGATCGGATTGACTTTTGGTCTGAAATTTTTGTCTGAGAGTTTAGTGTTTGGTATGCTTTCGTCATAATCCTGCTGGCTGTTTTGATGATTTGCTTTTATCCAGCATTTGAACTTGATCGATTGTAATATGTTCTGTATTCATTCCGATTCGATCGGTCGCTCCCTCAAATTTAGCTTATGGTTTGCAATTTTGAGCAATTTAATGTTCGATGGTTTGGATATAGAACTTAGTAGGAATAGACGTAAAGTCAGAGGCAGTTGTCTCGTTCAACGAAGAATAACTGTGCTCTGTATACAGTTGAGTGTAACTTCACTTTTCCTTGTGACAAAGTAATAAAGATATCGTTTTATCACGTGTGATTAAGAAAAGGTATAGTTCTGGGGAAAGAATATGAAGTTTGAGTGCTGAGTCCTACTTGTCTTTTGGTGTAAGATAAACTACATTATTTAACTCCTGGAGTTCTAAATAACATGAATTAGTCTACTCGTCTGTTCGGCAGTTTCTGTATAATTATTTACTTCATCCAGCGGCCTGCTTTGTTGATCGAAATAATATTAATAAGAAGCAATTTGATCATGCGTAAATTACTTGTTTAATTAAATTGTAGTTTCAGCATGCACTTTTTTAACCCTGTTTTATTCAATGTTATTAGGTTCGATTTTTTTTTTTTTTTTTTTGGTGTGAAAAGAATCAGTGATTTGACAACCAATTATTTTCTGCCGTTAGGTACAACATGACGATGGAAGTCACCCAGGTGCTTTTAAATGCTCAATCAATAGATGGGACTGTGCGGAAGCATGCTGAAGAAAGCTTGAGACAATTTCAGGAGCAAAACCTCCCTGGTTTTTTGCTTTCTCTGTCTGGAGAGTTAGCAGGTGATGAAAAACCAGTTGATAGCCGAAAGTTGGCTGGTTTGATACTTAAAAATGCATTGGATGCTAAGGAAGAAAACAGAAAGCGTGAGCTGGTTCAAAGATGGTTATCCCTTGATCCCGCTGCAAAGAGCCAGGTAAAGGCGTGCTTGCTGCAAACACTCACTTCTCCTGTACTTGATGCGCGGTCTACTGCATCTCAAGTTGTTGCAAAGATTGCTGGAATTGAGCTTCCTCAGAAACAATGGCCTGAGCTGATTGGATCACTTCTGTCAAATATTAATCAAGTACCGGTTCATGTAAGGCAAGCAACATTGGAGACTCTTGGGTATTTGTGTGAGGAAGTCTCTCCTCAGGTTGTAGATCAAGACCAAGTGAATAAAATACTTACGGCTGTAGTTCAAGGTATGAATGCATCTGATGGGAACAATGATATAAGGCTTGCTGCCAGTAGGGCATTATACAATGCTCTGGGATTTGCTCAGGCTAATTTTAGCAACGATATGGAGCGTGATTATATTATGAGAGTTATTTGTGAGACAACTTTGTCCCCTGAAGTGAAAATACGGCAGGCAGCTTTTGAGTGTCTGGTCTCCATTGCTTCAATGTACTACGAAAAATTAAATAACTACATCCAGGATATTTTTAGCATCACTGCAAAGGCTGTTAGAGAAGATGAGGAACCTGTTGCTCTTCAAGCCATTGAGTTCTGGAGTACAATTTGTGACGAGGAGACAGATATCTTGGAAGAATGTGGGGTTGAATTTAGTGGGGACTCTGAGATTCCTTGCTTCTATTTTATCAAGCAAGCTCTTCCTGCACTTATCCCCTTGCTCTTGGAAACGTTGCTTAAACAGGAGGAGGATCAGGATTTGGATGAAGGTGCTTGGAACATTGCAATGGCTGGTGGCACGTGCCTTGGTTTAGTTGCACGAACTGTGGGAGATGATATTGTTCAACTTGTTATGCCCTTCATTGAGGAGAACATTACAAAATCAGATTGGAGACAAAGGGAGTCAGCCACTTATGCCTTTGGCTCCATCTTGGATGGTCCTTCTCCTGAAAAGTTAGCACCTCTCGTTAATGTTGCTTTACCATTCATGCTCAGTGCTTTATTGAAGGACCCAAATAACCATGTGAAGGACACCACTGCTTGGACCCTGGGTCGGATGTTTGAATTCCTTCACAGTTCAATTATTGGTACACCAATTTTCAATGAAGGAAATTGCCAACAGATCATTACAGTTCTGATCCAGAGCATGGAGGATGCTCCCAATGTTGCTGAGAAGGCCTGTGGGGCTCTTTATTTTCTTGCCCAGGGTTATGAGGATGTGGGATCAGCATCTCCTTTAACTCCCTTTTTTCAGGAAATTGTTCAATCCCTTCTCACTGCTACCCACAGAGAGGATGCTGCAGAATCACGATTGAGGACTGCTGCATATGAAACATTGAATGAAGTAGTGAGGTGTTCAACTGATGAAACAGCTGCCTTGGTGTTACAACTAGTTCCCATCATCATGATGGAGCTGCATAACTCCCTTGCATCTGATGAAAGAGAAAAACAGAGTGAGTTGCTAGGCCTTCTTTGTGGGTGCTTGCAAGTAATTATTCAGAAGCTAGGGTCATCAGAATCTACTAAATGTGGCTTCATGCAGTACACCGATTCAATAATGGAACTGTTTCTAAGGGTTTTTGCTTGTAGAAATGCCACTGCACATGAGGAGGCAATGCTTGCCATTGGAGCCCTTGCCTATTCAACAGGCCCCGGTTTCATTAAATACATGCCTGAATTTTACAAGTATCTGGAGATGGGTCTTCAGAATTTTGAGGAGTACCAAGTTTGTGCGGTCACTGTTGGTGTGGTTGGGGATATATGCAGGGCAGTGGAGGATAAAATACTTCCTTATTGTGATGGGATTATGACACAACTTCTCAAGGATTTGTCAAGTGATAATTTGCACCGTTCTGTGAAGCCCCCTTATTCTCATGCATTGGTGATATAGCCCTCGCAATAGGAGATAACTTCTATAAATATTTAATGTATGCAATGAACACCCTCCAGAATGCAGGAGAGCTGTATGCTCATACTGCTGGTTATGATGATGAAATGACAGAGTATATCAATACTTTGAGAAATGGAATATTAGAGGCTTATTCTGGGATTTTCCAAGGGTTTAAGAATTCATCAAAAACTCAACTCTTGATTCCTTATGCATCTAATATCCTCCAGTTCTTGGATAGCATATACATGGAAAAAGACATGTGAGTTTTAGAAAAATATGTTTTCTCAGTTGATTCACTGTGTTATATTAATTCTTTTTACCAACTTTATTGCCTTTGTTGATGCAGGGACGATGTGGTTATGAAAACTGCGATTGGGGTGCTAGGGGATCTGGCTGATACTCTTGGAAGTAACGCTGGTTCTTTAATACAACAGTCTTTGTCTAGCAAAGAATTTTTAAACGAATGCTTGACCTCAGAAGACCATTTGATTAAAGAATCTGCTGAGTGGGCCAGGTTGGCTATTAGTCGTGCCATATCTGTTTGAGGCTCATCTGAGTTAGCATGTCTTTGTCCTCTTAAACTACCTGCATGCATCTGGGTGTGTTGAGGTTGGGTCTCGCTTTGTATGTGTCAAGTTGTCAGCATACGACAACGTAAGCTATCTGCCTGATAGTCTTCAAGTTGTCACTAACTATTGCATCATTACCAATGTGTCACTGACTTTTGCATGAGCATAATCGAGTCCAGTTCTGATTAGAGGAAGAAGAAGAAGGTAGTGATGAGTTTACAAATGTGGGTGGAAGCCTCCATGAGATGTGATCGGCCGAGGGGAGATAGGTGATTCATGAATAGACACAAATCAAGCTGCTCGGTTGTCGCATGTTGAGTTTGAATCAGATGCTTGCAGAAGATAAACCCATCTCTGATCGAAAATGGTTTTTCTCAAGCTGGTCTTGGCTTGTCAGAGTGGATGATTGCACAGGGTTAAACCAGTTTTCTTCAACACCACCCAAAGCGCTGTGTTTCAGGACTTATTCTTCCTTTTGTTGAATTTTCCCAGCATCTTTTTGAATATCTTTCTGCATTGTCCGTTATGTATAGTCATTGCTAGGGTTGTTGTTCATGCATATCATTTTTTTTTCCTCCAAACTTGTTTTCTGGAATTGGGGATCCTTGGGACATTTTACGTAGTGCGAAATTATATCCTACTTTGCATTATTCGTTTCATGTTTTTTCTGTCAGTGGGTTTTCTGATGTCGAAAACATCATGCATTCGTGAAATCATCAACCTTTCCTTAATTAGCCGTAGGCTTTTCATGTTGGTTTTGAATGTCCATGTAATCATATGTCGGCTGTCTTCCCATAGAAAATGTGATACATCAAGTCGTCAGATGCTCTGGTGATATCAAAAATACCAAAAAATTCTGGTTTGCTGTTTCTCATGGTTGAAGTACTATGTAGATGTGCCTATTATCGTTTTCTTGTCTATAATATATACCAATTTATAAATTATGGGAACGCAACGTGTGCAGTTTACTTAGTGTTTTGTTTTGTTTCTGTTTTATTTTAATTAATTAATTTATTTTTGTTTTGTATTGTATTGTGGTCTCACCAAGGTGATACGAATTGTTTAGTTACGAAGTTGCCTTGTGGAGATAAAAATGTGGTTCTCTCGTGGTTTTTTTTTTTTTTTTTGGCCGTCTTTGTAAAATTGTGCCGCTTTTGTCCGAACAACTGATGCTAATGGATCCTACGAAATGGCAAGGTCAGGTTCGAGGGAAATTTAATTCAACTGTTCCAACGTTTGCGACTTTTTTGGTTTCTTTAAGTAATCTCCGAAGATTGCTAGTTGAAATTTGAAAATTGAAAGTATACACAAATGTTATTTTCCCGTGTTTCATACTTCCATTAGCGTGATGGACAACTGTCTCTCTCAACCATGTTATTTTAAATAATGGAAATCATTTATTAGATCTTTTTCTTATATATATATATAGGAAGCAATTCTTCAGGGTGTGGTATGTCATAATATATAAAAGAGTTTATGTATAAATAACATGGGTACAAGTTAATTATTAAAAAAAAAAAAATGGCATGTGATTTCCTCCAAGTAAATATTCTTACCAAAATATCTGAGTTGGTAACTGTCACTTGACAATCCAAGAAAATGCCCTCTCAAAATAAGTCTGATGACAAGAAACTCAAATCATAATGGTTGCTTTTACATAATATGGTTTAGGTCCAGAAGTGGCCATAAAAGTAATCATCAGATGAAGGACGAAGGTCAATTCAAAAGAGACTAAGAAATGGGTTTTGCCCTATGAGACCTCTGAAAAGCCATTACATATTTTTGACCATTAACCTCCTGCATATATTCTTTACTTGAAGTGGTCAGAAAGTTAGTTCAAAGACAACTAGAGAGTTAGGTTTTCCCATCTCTTGGATACATTTTGCGCTTTAATGGACATTTTATTCTTCTTTATGGATGCACCCAAAGTGGTCATAAATTGTAGAAAAGAAAGGAATCAAATGGGAAATGTTGTTACTTTTAAATTAGTTCAGAGAAGGTGCTGCTGAGCTTTGCTGATATGACTGCCACCAATTCATCATATCTCATAAAGCAGTGGTTTGGATGTGCAGTGCAACAGATTTAATTATTTCCTTTTCTCTTTTGATTTGTTTTTATTCTTTCTGGTAATTTATCTTTCTTTCATTCTGACTCCAGAATGGAATTGCAGTCTTTGACTGCCACTCATTGAAAGGAACACAAGTGTACATTCATGTAGGGATTGAATAGTATTAGGCAAATGCAGAATGGAAAGGAATCACAGTAAGCATCCAAAATGAACAGCATCTCCACTTAGAGCATCTCTCTGCTGACCAAATGCATTTATATTAAATTCTAGTCCTCTCTGACTCTACTTGTTTTTCTCTTGAGTTTAATGTTTAGAAATTACAGTGCCACACATTATTATTTTTCTTTGATGGGTGGATAGACAGAAAAGTTTTCAACTTCTGCTAATCAAACTAAGACCTATACATCATGTCAAATAAGCACTTCATACAGAAGCTCTTGCAGTACTTGACTAACTGGTAAACGGAGTTTAAGCAGTAAATCTAGAGTGTATATTCCATTTTCATCAATGTTCACTGAACTACAGAGCTTGTTTGGCCTCGTTGCACACTTAAAAAAAGTGCTTCTAGAATATTCATGGAGTTTGGACAGGAGAATTTATTCTTGTACTGCAAAAGTAGAAGTAGTTACTTGGTTTGTCTGTAGACAGTACAAACAAAAAGCAAAAACTAGCTTAATTACCTTTTCCTCAACAATGAAATTGCCAAAGCACTTTTCACAAAAAGTAATTCTTGAAACAAATAAGTTTACAGCAAGGCCAAACAGACAGATACAACTATGTTTGCTGCTGACTAGAAAATTTTGGTCCCTCCCCTAGTGTAGGCCAAAAACTGAACCATATTATCTATGTTGTTTTTATTATCTATTTTGCCTTATTGCCTACTCCAACTGTATATGTAGATTTGTATCAGAATTTGCAGACAATACACAATTGCCTATTAGTATCTGATGCAAAGATCTTAATATATACATTAAAAGTTCATCCCATGGTTAAAAAGTGCATCTTAATAGAAAATACACACTTCAAACACTTCTGTAATAAGAATTCATTAGAATAGAAGAGAGAAAGAGATAGAGATATACAAAAGATATATTCTCTTAATCAAAGGAAATTTGCACTCTATGTGCTAGCACTTAGCTAAAAGGTCCACTATTTTCAATTTTCTGTGGCCTAAGCAGCAAACTGAATCAATTTAATTAATCCATTAACGCCATCATTACCAACAATTGACCTCCTAGAGGTTGATTAAGTTAACATTAATTGCGTTGATCTACGATTAAATTAGTAATGCTCTAGTGCATCCAACAAATGCATTCCAAATTCTCTTGCTCTCCATTTGATTTCATCTGTAGCCCACTGTCCATGTATGTCTCCCTTCATTGACTTGTAGAAAGTGAGGCAAAGCCGAAATAAGAGGATCAAAAGCACCATTCCACTAAAGTGGTGTTTGGTACCACGGAAAATTGAGTCTAGGAGAAGCAGCTTTTAGCAGCTTCCACTACCAAATGTGGGATCTCATATTTTAAATCAGTTAGGATTTGCAGCTTGCCCACCCCACCCCATTTATCAAACAGTATGCCATTGCTACCAGCCTCTTCTAGACAAAACAATGGGTGTTTAAATAATAATTTTCACTAGCCATAAGGGACAACATGAAGCTCTCGCTATGTGCCCTTCCAAGGAGAATCAAAATATTATTAGTCTATTGTACATAGTCTTATCTTATATTTTGCAAGAGGTTGTTTCTACTATTTTAACCTGTAACTACTAAGTCACATGACAACAATTTTACTATTGTGCGAAGGCTATCCCTTAATAATTTTAACCAGCAATATGTAGTTAAACGGAGTAATAGAGAAGCTCAAAGAAAATAGGCATACACGACAAATTATATGGCTAATATGCGAATAAGAAAAGTAATTGACTTAAGAAAAGTTGATGGAAACCCCTAAAAGTGAAGCTGAAAGTTGATAGGTATTCAAGCCATGCAAGGAAATGTCAGCAATGTCCACATGCATACAATTGGCTTTGTTTATTTTTTGTCCGATGCAACATAGAACAGTGTAGTTGACTTAAGGACTGTGGGCTAAAGGCTAAAAGTTAATGCATTTCATCATCACTCTGTAGCTAATGGGTGCGGAGCACCATGACAGGGCCACAATTGTTGCCTTTGAGTAAGCATAAAAGGGAATGCCCCCAACCTGCATTTCCCCTGCCAAGGCCACGTATAACTTAGGCTTGCTCTTAGTTCTACTTTACAATTATCAGCCATGGTTCTCAATCTCAAGATCAGAACTTTTCTTCTAGTTCTTCTCTTGGTTTTCATTCCCTTGTCTTCAGGTCAGTAATTTGTTTATATCAGTGAATAATATTCTGTGCACATTGCAGACTTGCAGTGCTGGAAATATAACACAAAGATTTTCCTTTTAGGCTTCGTTGAAGGCTTCAGGGAAAGCATGGATCCTATTCCAAGCTTGCTTTACAAGGTAAGTCTGGTTTTTCAGTTTCTTTTTCTTGGTGACATTAGAGTACAGTGCGCTGGAGAAAGAGAAAGGAACAAGTGGTGGGTGAGAGAGGTGCCATTAGACTCTATCAGTAACTACTACCGCCTTGTTTTTAGTTGGTATAAGAGTGGACCTAACAAGCTACAATAACATGAGATAAACATAAATGGAGCTGCATTATGAGAAACTAGATACCTGGGATCGAAAATGTCATCATCGGCTGTATAGATTGGAAGATACTATTGAGTTTTATCAAAAAGTAGTTAACAACGTAGCATTATTATAATCTTATAGTGAATGATCTATGTTCGTAAGTACGATTCAATAAAGTTTCATGTTTAGTTGTCAAAGACCTAACACGACTCTCTTCTTTTACCTTTGGAGTGGCTATGAGATAAAATTTTATTTGACCTGAAATGTTAGTCCAATATTTGATCGGTAGATCTTGCTCTTCTGATTAGCAAATTTTTTTCATCTTCATTTTGAATAAAGGGTGGCATGAGGATGCAGTCGAGGAAGCTGTTTAGCCATGATATTGTGCTGGATTACGATGATGCAGGAGCCAACACAAAGCATAAGAAACCAGGAAATGGCAAGGGGCGTTGATTTGCCTTTAATCTTAATTATTATGTCTCTCTCACTATCTACCCTCAAAATATTTTGTTCTTCTCTATGATAGAGTTATTTATGAGTGTAATGAGGCAAGAATAAAATATGATACTTTATTATGTACCCCACATGCATGCTGCTTATGTATGGACCCCGAGTGATGAAGTAAGAATAAAGTTTTAGCTGTTGTCTTGGCACTGAAAGAGAAAATAGCAATTGTAGGAAAATTTGGAATCCAAACATACAATTAGTCACTGTCTAACCGAGCATGGCAGTTAATAATTGACTAAACTGGTCAAGTATAAATTCACTATAATACAATAGAAAAGCCTTCATAACCAGTTATCTTTGTCATGAAAGTCATCGTAATTGTAGGCACTGAAACACACTTGAATTTTGTTCAAATGAGGTATCAGAAGTTGTAAAATTGACCAAGTGATTCTCTTCAGCAAGTTACAAGGTCAAAAGAAACAAAGACATTGCTGCAAGAGTAAGGCAGCTAGGTGTCTTCTTCCCTTCTCATGATTTTTTCTTTTCCATATTTGAGAGTCATTTTCCAACACTGCTGAATCAAATTAGTAACAGAAGAACTGATTTTTGGATGAGGGCATAAATTGAAGTTTAATTTTTTTTTTTTTTTTTCTAATAATTCTGTGTATCCTAGACCAGTAGATTCTGAGAGTGGGACATGTACAATTACATCATAGAGGCAAGTTGAAAAAACTATGCCTATTTGTATACATGGTCAGTATTTCTAATTCAAAAGGAGAACTGAGACGTAAACCAAATCCCAAGCGACACAATTCCAATGGTGGCAAAAGCTTGAACCAGCTCATATATAACATTTTGTTGCTGCAGTGGCAAATTCTGCCAATCTGTCTTCCTACAAACACTCAAAACAAACGCAAGGATGTCAGAAAATAAAACTTTTATCCTAATTTCTCCAGTAGATTCAGCGTATACAATTTTCTAAATGCTTCAAACCACATTCTTATGAACACTGCCTTCTAAAGCATTCAGTTCAGATGATATGAATAATACTCTCTTCGACGTAGCATTAATAGATGTAGAGTTACATACACTGGTAAATTTTGTTTTCAATGAAGCCAAATACCAGAACTTCATTACCAAGATCAGTTTTGAATGAGTAAATCCATACCCTAAATCTGCAATTACAATGCTGACATTATCTTGTGTGCCTTGGTCCTGCAGAATATTAGTTATATATCAGTAAAACTGGTAAATGCAAATGTGAGTTTTAGAATAACAGCGGTCATGTGACTTATTTACTACTTACCAGAGCCGCTTGTGCAAGCGCTTCACATGCTAGCTGAAATAAGAATAAGAAAATGTTATAGCTGCATCTTTGATGGCTTAATGAACACACATATATGCAACTGCAATGGATCATAGCCTTAATTCCAAGCATTATGTATACCTGAATATTACCATGCTGTCGAAGCTGATCCCTCACAAAAGAAACTGCCTCTGAGCTGAAATGGCACCAAGAACATAAAGGTGATTTATCTTCTCTTAAGAAGCAAGAAAGGAAAGATGACAAATCATTGACTGAAATTAAACCTGCTCATGTAGTCCCATAAGCCATCAGATGCTAATAGTATGAACTCTGCATCTGAACCAAGATTTGCTTGGTAAATATCAGGCCTTGCAACGATGAAGTCACTGTTGAGCTGTACACTATGTCACAGAAACATCATATTCAGAACTATCATATAAATCTTTGAAAAGGTAAATATAAATGCAATAGCAAGATTGAAAAAAGACAAAGAAAAAGGAAAGCTCTAACTCTTTCTATTCATCCTGAATTTTTGGTGCAAGAACAAGCTCATGCTCATTTGACCTAGTAAACTAATCATTGTTGTTGAGACTTGTAACTTACACTATTATTTCTGTTATATGCAAATATAGGCAATTAATCTAAACTTGGAGTTGATATTTAGGTTTTGTGTTTTAGTAGACAACAATATTGATGGCCACCCTCCTCACTTCCAATCATTTGACAATCAGAATGCATCTTATAACTGTTCTTAAATATCCAGGGCTAGCAGTGGCAGAAACCACATTTAAGACTTCCGAACAGTAAGCGTTTGATACCATGACTCAATTTCATAGAAGAGAAAATGTAAAGGGCAACAATTTAAGGCATAGTTAAGATTACAAACCGAGAAATAAATTTTTCTGACCATCTTCCTTCCTCGACCCCTTTCCTCAGCATCCTAAATGTAGATAACAATTAGGAAACACATTATAATAGTTTATTGAAAAACAGCACGAGAGGCAACGGCAAAGAGATTAAGGACTATACTCATTCTTCTTTGTTTTGAATCGCAAGTCCCCAAATGCCCGAGATACAGCAATGTCTCCACAAATTCTACCATTGACAATCTATACGAATCAAACATTTAAGCCATCATTATCCATGTTATGGGCCCTTACGTATACCTTACAAACAAGCATTGATTTTCTGGATAGAAATTTCATAAACTAGAAAAACAAGCTGATAGTCTAGAAGAGCTATGTGAAATCGACAGCTCAATTCAAAACAAAGATCTTCAATAAAATTGCAATTTCAAGTACAGATTAGGCATATAAAAAACAACTAGATATCAATAAAATTCAAAAGTCATCAATTTCCTGTCAAATGACAAGCTGCAGTTGGCTGAAGCCTTTGAAATTTATGAACACTATTGTGCAGAAAATGAGTTATATTTCATTTTGACGTTTCTTCTACCGCCAAGGTATAACGCATGAAAAAAGGAAACAAGAAACAGCTAGATGCCTCTCCAAAGCTCAAGTTAGTTGATATTCTAAATTGCACTAAGTTTTTAAAACAGCTTTTCGGTTTCGTTCCATAGCATAAAGATATATGTTGTCTAGTAAACAAAATGAAGGAACGAGGAAAACACACCCATCCACCTGCTTCTCTGATTCTTTTAATTTCTTCAAGAGAGGATTTGTTGCTCCCATATGGTCGGTGGGGAGAAGTCAGCACTTCTGCTTTTCCAGATCTACACAGAACCTGCACAGAAAGGAAAGCTTAAATAGAAACCATGTTATTTATAACACATTCAATCCCCACTGCTGCGAGTTGGAAATTTACAGAAAATTATTTTAAACAATGATAGAGCTAAGAATTAGGTTTGTTGCCGTCATACCACAGATGAGTCTCCAACATGTGAAACAAGTAGCTTGTCTTCTCCAATGAATATTGCAGTTGCGGTAGCACCAGATTCGTCCTCCTCTCCATTCATTTCAAGCCTTTACAAAATGAAATACTGTCTAAAGCTTCAATCCAATAATACCAAATCTACAGTCACATGGAGACTATCTGTCGTAGACACATGTATTATTGGCTTACCAGGTTAACAATCTTGTGTCAACTTCTACAAATGCCTGTTGTAATGCTTCTTTAATGGCTTTCAAATCTTTTCCACCCAACAGTACCCCACCTTGTAAAGCCACAAGAATTTCCTTGTAAAGCTCGTCCCTGTGGTAGGTACATAATATCAATTAAGTAAATGCAGAGAATGACTAAAAATTCATAGCAATAAACCAGTTTTTATATCATTCATGCTTGGACAATCAGAATTTCTGTATCCAGAATCTATTTATACCTTACTATGCCATTAAAAAAAAAATTTACCAAAATCAGACATGGAAATTACTAGCAAAACATACTAAGGAATCAAATTACTAATTCTGTTTATTTTGCAAAAACCTGAGGAACTGAACCGAAGAGAATCCTCCATGGCCATCAAATACAGCTGCAAAAGAGAACCCATCAAGGCCATCAGGTCGAACAATAACATCATCTTCCATCTCTTCCCTGGTACCCTGTAAAGCTATGGATCCCCATCTTATACCTGCTACATCAGTCAAAGATGAAGGGGCATCAATTGCTATGGCAGAGCAGCATCGGCTTCTGCTTGTGATTGCAAAACTGCTTCTGTGAGAGGTCTTGGAGGTGGAGCGGCTATGGAACTTAGTCAAGAGGAATCTTTGTATCCGCGGGCTTGACAAGGCCATCTGCCACTCTTGGTTGTTGGAAGGGAAACTGAGAGAAGGATTGTGGTGGGCTTAGTTTTAGTGGGAGATAAGCGAGTTAATGAAAGCCTCTAACTGCTTTAACGGATTGGATTCTTTGATTGATGAGAATCTGTAAAAACCTATAGGGACCTGCAAGAACCTCTTGAGTGGGTCCAAACAGGTGACATGGCTGGCGATCCTCTGGTGAATAATGCTTGACCTATTTGGCTAATGGTCTAGTCTACGTAAACCAGTGGCTGTGATTCCCTGATGATATTCCTTTTGGTCAAACTCGAAAACCATGATCTTCCACAGAATGCATGGCTGTGGTTGAGATCAGATAACGTTTAGCTTGAAATGAAGCCGGCAAGCTAGCTAACCAGTTTATACATTTTGGTAGTATTTGATTCCAACTCTTCAACCACAAGTTAAACCATTAGTTGCTTTCAAAACGTCACTTTTATGTCTTAAATTGAGTTAGATGTCATTTTCATTGCTCACGTTTAAAACTTTAATGATTCTTACAACAAATTAAAGGGAAAGAGAAACATAGTAATTCTCCTTTCCTTTTCTTTTTCTTTTTTTTTTTTTTTCCATTCCATGGGGAAGCTATCGAACTTCATTGCTACGCTTTACCGATGAGCAGCAGCATACCAATTTTCATTTCCGGTTTCAAGCATTACTTAAATCGGCATATGTACAAACAAAAGCAGATAACATTGGCAAATTGACAAAAATTGTCTACGGCAAAGCTTCGAGATATTCTTATTCCCTATACTAAGATCACATCAAAATATTTCCATCATAACTTAGGTAAATTCTTCTTTCCGATATTCAGGCCCTGGCTTGAAAGGATCAGACTCAGCATATGCCTCTGGCCGATAAAACCCAGCATCATTAACTCTGTTACTAAGAACATGAAGAATGGCCTTTTTGGAACCTCCATACTCATCCCTGTTTCTTTCAATATAATCAGTTGCCTCGGCTGCTACTTCATTGACAAAATCAAATCGATTATCTTCCGAAAGTAACAGCCTCTCTATGTCCATTGTCATGAGCTTTCCCTGGTCCTTTATCTTCCTCACCTGCTCCTCAAGGAAAGGAATTCGTTCCAATTTGTAGGGAAAATATTCATCCTTTTTTGTCTGCAACAAAATCAATTGTCAGGTCAATCATACATGACATTTAAGGAGGCTGTGTTGCAGTATAATCATGACGAATAGAGAGACACTGCTGGTGCTAAAATACATGAATGAAGATAAACAGGACTTATCTTTAATTCATTAAGTTTAGAAATAACAACAAATTCCCCTGCATAAACTACAGCATATGAATTGCAACACCATGAAGATATCATATACACAACACAAACTCCAGATTGCCAATTCCGTTTCACTTTTCCAGGTTTCATTTAAATCCTAGAATTCTATGACATTGTCCATGACCGTACCACCATGCTCTGGACCCCAATCCGTCCAATTAACAGAATAGGAATTGCCTTGTATTTGTATATATAATATATTTATACGCCAAATGGTATAGTTTTTACCCAAATATAACAATTTCATGCCAGATTGCTTCTAACTGTCATGAAATCAACTATTTACTAACAATTTGATATCTCAAAATGACTTCGTGATTTCTATAAGAAATTCCAAGGAAGCCAATCAGTGAGTCGTACTGTCATACTACTATTAACCATGTAAAGACAAGATCCAAAGGCATATCAGCATATCGAACTTCTAGAGTGTAGAATGCTTCAACTCCTGCCCTTCCTTCCCTCCAATAAATGCACTAAAATAGACAAAAGGTTTCCTTGCCTTTTTCTTATAATACATTTTCCTCGGGAGATGCCTCTTGGAAGTTGAGGCAGATCCCCAAGAAAACAACAAATAAACAATCTCTCACTCTACAACGCCATGCCCTTTTAAGCCAAAAGAACCACTCCCAACAATATTTTTCTTTTGCTGTTACTTTGCTTGATGATATTCCCACAATTAACAATTCACCTTGAGAAACTTCTTCTACGGTTCATATTCAGCAAACTTATTTTAATTGTGCAAAAGTTTTTTACCCTTGATGTCTATCATCTACTCAACACAAAACCACGTACACACGGCAAACCATTTCTTTTCATTCAGAACAAAAGACAAAACAGTTAAGCAGCAAGCACAAGCAAGATGTTAAAAAATCAAAATTTGCACACAGAGAAAGAAAAAGGGACTTATAATACCAATTTTCTTCGCCTCCATATTCGCCGACCACGACTTTCCTTTCGCATTTGGGGCATCAACTGAAAATAATTTCATATGAAACATCAATTCAGGAATCACAATACATTGGAAGAATTCAAATTATTACCTGTGAGCTAACAGAGAGCTTCGGACTCCATGAATTCCCGGCTTTTAACTCTACCCTCTGCTACAAAAGTATAAAAGAAATAAGATTTTCACATGCTGTTAATATTACATACTAATTTCTTTCCTGGTTCTATTAACAATGAGAGAAGCAAAACAAAAGAAGGAAAAGATAAGACTTCAAATTTCTGCAGCCCTCCACTTCAAATCGAAGCCAAACGGGTAAAAAGAAAAACAATCGAATTTGAATTCTTATCATCATATATACTTCTTCTCAGGAAACAAACAGATACGTATTCGGGGAAGAGAGATTTACAGGCAAAGCTGAGGATAGAGTCACGGGGGTAAAGCGGATAGCCATGGCTGTTCTACCCGTTCTCGGTGATTTCTTACACTGTTTCTTTTGTCTTGCGGTCGCTAAGGTAGTAAATACCACTTGAGATTCTGCGAAACTACAGTAATACCATTATTTTATTTTTTTTAACAAAAAAAGATTGAAATATAAGTTTTATTAGTTTAATGAATTATTATATTTTTATTTTGAATAGCATGATGTTTTTTTAAAATGCTAGAATATCATGATGTTTTTTATTTGAACTGCAATGTCTTCACTCACTTTTTTTTTTTTTTTTTTTCCTTTTGAACATGTTTGTGATTTCTAATTATGTTAAACTCATTTGAAGTTAATAATTTATTAATCATAAATTATCATAATTAATTTATCCATAAATTCATTAACTAATCCTACTAAATTTAAACTATCAATTAAATTCTCAGACGATGAATGATATTAATAAATTTGTTGGGGCTAATAATGATACGAGAGATTACACCGTTTAAACGTTGTGGCATCTTGACTGTTCTAACTTTTAGCATATAACGAAGTCTAGGAGGCAGTAAAGTAATCCATAAAGGATTAACTGTATCTGCAGAGATACACAGGAGCTCTAGTTGGCTTCCCCATCTTCTAGGGTTTCAAGATTTGAAAATATTCCAAGGACCAAATCGGAAATAGCAAAGGATTAACTGTATTTGTACTTAGTCCCAAGCTCCTAATAAGCCCTTGTTTTTTTCTTGAATGAGGACAATCAAAGCCATGACGATAGAATTTCCATGACGATAATGCTTGGAAGTTTGCCACTGCTAAATAGAGCAGCTTGAATTTCCCTTTCTGAACCTAAATTTCCAATTTTTCCGAGCTTGTGATGGAGAGGTCAAGATCTAAGAGGAACTACTACTATGATCAAGACTATGATTCAGAGACCTTGGCTAGGAACAGACCTCGCTATAACCACCACTATACCAGTAATAACCACCGTCACCGTGGTGGCGGCGGCGGCGGCGGTGGTGGACGACCTTCTAAAGCTCAAGATTCATCTCTAATGGTGACCACAAGTTACCGCATTTTGTGCCATGATATGAAAGCCGGTGGTGTGATTGGCAAATCGGGTAGCATTATAAAGTCCATTAGGCAACACACCGGGGCGTGGATCAACGTGCATGAGCTGATCCCCGGCGACGAGGAACGAATCATTGAGATTTCGGACACGCGCCGGCGTGATCCAGAAGGCCGAATGCCGTCGTTCTCGCCAGCGCAGGAGGCACTGTTGTTGATTCATGAGAGGATTCTTGAGAGCGACGTTGCATTTGGGATTGGCGAGGAGGACGAGGAGTATGGGGGCAGAGGTGGAAGCAATCGTGTGGCTACTAGACTGGTGGTGTCCAGAATGCATGTTGGGTGTTTGTTGGGAAAAGGAGGGAAGATAATTGAACAAATGAGGATGGATACCAAGACACAAATTAGGATACTTCCTAGAGATCACAATCTACCTCGTTGTGTTTCCATGTCAGAGGAAATTGTTCAGGTGCTAGAAAGTTGGAACTTTACATCTGAAACTTACTTAAATTGCATGCATGCTGAATCCCGAACTTGAGTTTCTATAATTTTCCCCTAGACTAATCTGTTAACGAATTAAACTACGAGCTAATAATCATTAGCACAATTTGACGGTTATGTTAATGGTATCTGAAGCTACTCTGTCACCTTCAGTAAAAAAAAGCTTGGAAGGAAGGAATAATATTCAGCTTTAAAGCAATTTCACTTTCTTTCTCTAGATTGCTGTCTTAATTGATGGAGGGCCGGGAATGAGGATATAAACTTGAAATGCCCGTCTTCAATAGGTGGTTCGGAGTACATTTGATCCTGGCTTATTGAGGTTTATGCTGCTTTTCAGAGGGTTTATTAGCAGCTGGTTTTGATTTTCTGGTGGATCTTGTGCTTCTAATCATAAACTGGTTGAACGTAGTTCGATCAAGTATGTGTTTGTTTCTTAACTGTTTTGGTTTTTGTTACTTGACAGTAACAGTTGGCCCTCTTTCAATTTTCCTAGATCATCTAGGATACTTGCTCTATTTCTCACAGTATTCCCAGTGTCTAAATCTATCTTGCTAATAACTATTTATTCCTTTCATATAAGAAAAAGTTGATATTCAAGAAATCTTAGGTTAAATACTTTTTCAATAGGATGATTCTAATATCCTTTTGTGGTATGTGTTCTGCTAGCCTTTGCTCTGATTCAAGCGTTGTCTGACATGCGTACATGGGTAACTTTTTTCCTAGACGAGCAATATGCAACCCCCTGCAGTTTCCCTCTCACAACTTTTTTATTAAAGGGACTTCTGCAATATGTATGAAATTTATACCAAATTTGGCATGTAGAATACTTCATGTTTGGTGCAGCTGTTGTCATCTTCTCATGTTCTTAGCAGTAGACAATGACACTGAAATACATTGTGAATCTTTGAAACTTCAGTGTAGAAAACAGTTTTATTTGTAGACTGTGTATATTTGTCTAGTTCAAGAATTGTTCAGTTAGATTTAGATGCCTTTTTTGATCACTAATTAGGATATGCTAATTGTGACCCACAGCGTAGGCAGTGTCAACTGTGGGGTAATATTTCTCTTGGTTTTGTTTTTTATTGGCCATTGACGAGGTAATCAAGTGGAACTAAAGATGCATATTGATGCAAGGCCATTCTACTTTCTTGCACTCTTTTGTAAAAAAAAAAAAAAGAAAAGAAAAAAAAACTAAACATAACCTTAGTTATATGATGTGCCATCCCCTGTGCAGGTTGTAGGTGATGCAAATGCTGTAAAGAATGCTATTGTAATTATATCATCACGCCTGAGGGAGAGCCAGCATCGTGACCGCAGCCATTTCCATGGACGAGTACATTCACCTGAGCGTTTTTTCCCACCCGATGATGATTATAACCCTCATGTGACTGGTGCTGCTCGTAGATCATCTATGGATGCGGCAAATTTTGGATCACGACTACCAGCTTCGAATGCTAGAAGCAATAACTATCACTCACTAAGTTATGCCATGGAACCAGGGGGTGCCCCTTTGGCTGATGATACACAACCCTTTTATGGTGAGGACATTGTTTTCCGAATACTTTGTCCAGTTGACAAAATTGATCGTATCATCGGGGAGTCAGATGGAATAGTGGAATTCCTTCAGAATGAAGTTGGGGTCGATATTAAGGTCACTGATCCTGTGGTTGGTTCAGATGAACAAATAATTACTATTTCTTCTGATGAGGTACATTTTGTCTCTCTATTGCTCAATGACACTTGTTATTTTGGTTATATATGTTCTAAAAGTGTATATACACTACTTAGTCTACTCTTCCTGCCCAAGCAATTGCAACTTCAGATCTTGTTAATGCATTTTTAAAAAATAAAAAAAAAAATTATATTTTGTGCATAGATACATCTTTCTTGGTATTAATTTGTTCCTGGAATATATGTTACATGTTTACAATTCTGACTATTTTATTTGTTATGTGCTAAAAGGGTCCTGATGATGAGCTGTTCCCAGCTCAGGAAGCTTTGTTGCACATTCAAACTCGTATTGTAGATCTTGTTCTAGATAAGGACAACATTATAACCACCAGGCTTGTTGTTCCAGCTGGTGATATTCAATGTTTAGATGGAAAAGATGCATCACTATCAGAAATGAGGAGATTAACCGGCGCAAATATACAAATTCTGCCTGGAGAAGAAGTTCCTCTTTGTGTTGCAAAAACTGACGAGCTGGTTCAGGTTACTTATTTGACCTAGTAATTGCTCAAAGGTTCTAGACTCTTAGATTTTTCTGGTTTATGTAAACTCTGAATGACAGAAAATAATCTTTATAAAAGTGGTGTGGCATATTTCTTAAAGCTTAATATATTGTTCATATGTCTCACATAACTGTCAGAAATTCTGCAATCAAATAATGTATGGTTTGTTAGTGGGAAATTTCCAGTAAATGAGGCTTTTTTTTAGGCCAAGCAAATTAATGCAACTGTTCTTCAACGAGGCTGAAAATTGAAGGCCAGGTATTCAAAATATGCCTTTCAGATATATTAATTGCTTATCTAGTGCTTCTTCAGATTGTAGGTGAAATAAAAGCTGCCCGAGATGCTGTTGTTGAGGTGACATCGAGACTACGAAGTTATTTATATAGGGATTTCTTGCAAAAGGACACAACACCACCAGCTCCCCCTGTACCTGGCTTGGAATCATCTTCATCCAATAATACAGCTCCAGTTCATGAGGTTTATACTGAAACTCCTAAAACCTATCAGAATGTGCAAACTGTAACGGCACCTCTTCCATCAAAGGTAGTTGATTTTTGTGCAGGAATAATATCCACTAACTGTTGATAAATAGAATAAAAGGATTTGGATTTTTCGAACGCATAGACATCATTAGTTTTTTCTTCTATGACTATAGAAATGAACTACATTCTCAAACATGTACCTAGCTTTTTTAAGGATCCATGCCCCGCAAGAGAAATGACAACTTGGCTCTAATTTTTGGGAAGTCTTTTTTTTTTTTTTAAGCTTTTTATCGCTCAATCTTATTTTCCCTCTTCTCCTGAAGGAGACCGGAGGATCTGGCAGTGAAACAGTAAAGCAGAAAGAATGTGGCCGGCACGATGATGTGCTAAGTGGTTTAAATAGGTACCTGTTTTCTGCTTAAATTTACGATGATAAATGTTGAATAAAATAGTCTATATTCTCTAGCCACTCTTTAATTTTATTTTATTTTATCCTTTTTCCAATGGGAGATGTGGCAACCCATGACTCTTCATTTTATGTTGTCTTTCTTCTCCCCCTACCCCTGCTGATTGTTTTGGGTTTTCCTATCTGTGTTTAGGATCCCTGTACCACTTGTCACTAGGAGTACACTTGAAGTTGTGATACCGGAATATGCAGTTCCAAAGCTTATAGCAAAATCAAAAAACAAGCTTGCTCAAATAAGTGAGGTGCGTTGGCCTGGATCTTTCAGCCCTTTACTTCGATATTTGAATTGGCCAGTGTTACAATACTTTTTATCCCTGCAATTGCTGCACTGAGTGCCCCCCCAACCCCACCCTTTTTTTTTTCATATTTGTATATAAACATTTGACGTTATTGAGGGATATTTTGTGAACTCTAAAGATTTCCGCTGTCACAATGATAAAAGTTGCTGCATAAGTAAATTGAGAACTGTTTTGTTAAGCTTGATCTACGTTCAGAGAGCACCCAGAGTGTTTGCTGGTCACTTTCAGAAACAAAAAATCTTCCAAAGAATTCTCAATATTTTCTGCTAGTCTTTGATATTATTTCTGGAGATATCTTGTCTTTTTTAAGACATCCATTTGTTGATCATTATTTTGGTGGGAACAGTTATCAGGAGCCAACGTAACCCTGGTAGAAGATAGACCAGATGTGACGCAGAAGATCATACAAATATCTGGTACACCAGAACAGGCAGAGAGAGCCCAGAGCTTACTCCAGGGATTTATTTTGAGCAGTAAGTTCCTTTTTCTGTCTTTCTCACAATGTTGCTTGTTGATGTGAGCAAAAATGCAGTTGCATTTCTAGTTCTTGCTTTATTTGATTCTTCTTACCAATTGAGATGACGTTTAATAAACCTTCTGCTTTCACCCTCTTAACAGCACAAGAAGATGGCCCCTAAGTCATCATGCACTGGGCACTGAAAGCTGGTTATCAAGGATAGCACCATTGATTTTGTGCCTGGGGTATTCTGTTCAACGACCAGGCACTGCGGTCTCGAGTTTTCTTTTCTTTTTTTCTACCAGAGAAGCATTCCGATGTAAATGTAGTGCTGAAGGAGAGCTTCTTTTCTCTGTATTATTATGTTGTAAGTCCCGGTAATTTTAGCACGAATATACAAATGCAGAAGGGCAATTTTTTTCTTTGGGCCGTTTCTGAATCGATGATCATGGAGTTTCATCTAGCCAGCCAGGGATCGGGCACCTTTTAAGCTCCTTTAAGAAACTCAAAAAAAATCTGTGCAAAATAAAAGTTGTTGACTGTGATGGGTAGAAAGATGAGAAGCACGTCTTGTGAATTGTAGCCTGCTGATGTGTGCCTAAATTTAAGTAAATCATTGCTAAGTGACTCCGTCTAAAATCACATTTTATGACAATAACTAGTACTAATTTTATTTTTATCGGCTGTAACTAGTAATTGAATTAAACAAATGATAATCTTTTTTCGGCTCGTGGCTCGAAATAATAGGACTCCTTGATATATTAAAAAAAAGGCGGGGTGGGGGAAGCGTTCGTAAGGAGCCCACCAGAAATCCTGGGCTATTTAGCATGTAGATATTGTTTAGACCACGAGAAATTATGGGCTTACGCTTAGTGGGTTTAAGATTGAAAGAGGCCCAATAAATTACTCACCGAGTCAATTGTCCGCTTAGCCGCGTCATCAACATCGGTTTTCTTCCCCTCTCAGCGTTCCAGTTTAAGCTAAGCTCCTGTCACTCAATACGAGCTTACTCTGTTCTGCGACTCTGAAAATGGAAGCCTCCTTCCTTTGCCCCTATCCCTCTTTCAGTGGCTACAGGTTCTCTCTCTATCTGTGTGTGAGTGTGTTTTTTTTTTTTTAGTCGGGTGTGTGTGCATAAAAGAGCACTTCTCCATTATGTCTTGTCTATTCATGAAATTCTAAAAGGGTTGATGGGGATTTCTTATTTATTCATGAATGTTTTAGCTACTTATTCGTTTTATTTGATGGGATATTGTGCTTTGCATTCCCAACTCTCATGTAAAACAACCGTATTTGAGAAATTGTTACTTTGCTTCAATATGGTGCCGTTTATGGATAATCTAGATGCATGTAAATGTCTAAGCTTTACACAATCTTGTATCTATGAGTACAAGCAATTAGTCCTTTTTTCTTTTTACTTTTCAGTAGCCAAAGCATTGATCTATGTTGTGTTCTCCTTTCATCATGTCATTAGGACGAGCAAAGATGCTCCACAGATACAGTCAGTCTATGTTCAGAAAGTCATCACTTGTTTCCCTATTCGTAACCAAGACCAGAAACGCAGTCAGAAGCTTTACATTGTGCCCAATAGGACTATTGCCCGTTTCTGTGTGTCAACATCTTCAGTTGGATCACTTGATGTGGGTGAGACAAGCCATGGAAATTATGTTTCTACTGGTTTTTCATCTTCAAGACACAATCAGAGGTGGGAGTTGGTTCAAGGAATTCTAACCTTTTTTATTATTATTATTATTATCATTGACCGCTTAACCTATGCCTGTTATATTTATGAAACTGTTTGTAATTTTAAAAATACAATCTTCTGACTCGGTATCAGAATCTGATCCTAGTGTCTTGACGAAAGTATCATCGTTGTTCACTATAGCTAATTGTGTTGATTAGGGGATCTAAGATATAATTTAACTCTGCTAGTGACCCTTCTACAGCATGAGCGATCTTGAGAGACAGTTGCAAGAGGTATTTGATGAAATCAAAACAATGATTAGGATGGGAAACAAGAAAGACGCTATAGACTTACTTAAGGCAAACTATGAAGTGGTGCAAGAGCGGCTGGGTGCAGGTGCTAAAGGCATAGAAGAAGCTGCAATTCTGGATGTCATAGCGTTGGGTTATATGGCTGTTGGAGACTTGAAACGTGTTGGTTCACTATTGAATTTGGTATTTTCCTTTACTCTTATCCATTGTACTATCATTTTAACATCTTATGTTTGAAAGAATGTGGATTTTCAGTATGACTTGTTTCTGTTTTTGGCACTTATTGTATTATCCTTACTTAGATTCTCAGAATCCATACTATGTATGTGTTTTAAGATGCAAAAATTTAGGAGATGTTACCAGTGTTTACTAGAGTATGGTGCGTCAGCAGTCAATCAGTTGTTTCCGTTTGCCTTTCTAATTATGATTTTTTAAATTGTCAAGTTCATTTAAAATTGTGAGGCCTGAATGAATTCATGCACACTGAATACATATACAGACGAACTAGCTGTAATGACTCTGGACAAATATGTTTTCCTTCAGAAGTGCAAGTTTCTCCTGCTTATTTATATTTGATTCCCTTTCTATGCTAAGTTGTAATTTCACTTGTAACTATTATCTTATGATTTGAATTTTCATACCAAATAATTGCTTGTGTAATGGCATAGTGCTATTTGTATTTTTGTTGAAATCATATCAATTGCTCAAGGCACACATATGTGCATATCGTTCTTCTGTTATTCCCTCATTATCAACTTCCCTCTCTTGTTCCTGTCCAGTTCATTAATGATGTTCTTTTCATGCATGGTAGATGAGTGAAGTAGTTAACAATCTGGAGGATGGTGTACCACATCTAGATTCAATACTCATGCATATGGGAAGTATGTATTCAACTATGGGAAATTTTGAGAAATCATTAGATGTATATCAAAGGACTATTGGCATCATCGAAAACAGCTATGGTAAGTGCAATTTTCAATTTAAATTTATGTAGTAAGTTGCTGGCATTTGTTATTAATCTAGTCATGTATCGGATGACTGGTGTGGCTTTTATTATCAGATTTTGAAAATCAGTGATGGAAAATGACTTATTGATTACTAGTAAGTTATTGGATTTTATTATTTCATGTTAATCTACTGCTTCGAACAAGGATTTAAACAATACTGTTAACACTTGAAAGATTAACAAACAATTATATATAATATGATTTCCAAATGATTCTTAAAATTTTCAAGAAGGGATTCTTTTATAGTCTTTAGATGAATTTTATTTATAGGGATTCCAAACACAACTGTTAAGCACACCATCCTTCTTCTTCTTCTGATTCTGGTATTCTCAATATAAATTGAATTCTGTTTCCAGGTAAGGATAATGCTTTTCTTGTCACACCCTGCTTGGGCATGGCAAAAGCTCTTGGTACTATTGGAAAAGCAACAAAAGCAATAGAAGTATACCAGCGGGCAATCACTATCTTGGAATCAAGTAGAGGTGCTGAAAGCAAGGATTTGGTTGTACCTTTACTTAGTCTTGGCAATCTTCTACTGAAAGAAGGAAAAGCCATTGATGCTGAAACTCTTTTTACAAGGTCAATCTTCCTGTTATTATTATTCTTTTTTTATCTCCCTGGTCACTACCTATTTCGTGCGCAAGTGACTTTGATTTCTGGCTTTTTTTTTTCTCACTTTTTTTCATTGTTGTTATAGAGTTCTGAACATATATAAGAAATTTTATGGACAAAATGATGGAAGAGTTGGAATGGCTATGAATTCCCTGGCCCATGCTAAGTGTGCACAAGGTAACTCCATAACCCTGTTATTGTGATTTCTCTTTCATTCGTGTATACCCCTTTTTCTCTCCTTTCCTTTTTTTTTTAAAAAAAAAAAAGAAAAAATCTTTCCAGGCAATTTCTTGATGTGTCAATATTACACAGGGAACATAGAAGAAGCAATTCGTTTGTACAAAAGTTCTCTTCAGATCATCAAGGATTCCAATTACATGTCAGTGGATGACAATATTACGGAGAAAATGAGAGTGGATTTGGCTGAATTGCTCCATGCTGTGGGAAGGTAGACCTGTCTTCAACGTTTGTTTTCGGAATGGAAAATTTATGTACTTATCTGTGATGAATTGATCTCATTAAACTTCAGTCTGAGTACTTTAAGCAAGATAGGAGCTACCTTTCTTGACATTTAACAATAGAAACATTTGACTGCAATGATTTTTTTCTCGTCGATTCCTCTTGTACTCATTTAAATAAATTTTTAGGCTTGGTTACCTATTTGACGCTCCTTTTGTGGTTTCCAATGTTACAATCATAGAGGACAAGAAGGTAGAGAGCTATTAGAGGAGTGCTTATTGATAACTGAGAGGTATAAAGGAGAAGGACACCCTAGCTTAGTAACGCACATGATCAATCTCGCTACTTCTTATTCTCGCTCAAAGAATTATGTGGAGGCTGAACACTTGCTGAGAAGAAGTTTGGAAATCATGATAAAGAATACGGGAAGTGAGGACCAGTCTATCTCCTTCCCCATGTTGCAACTTGCAGTAACACTCTTCCAGTTGAAACAGGATGAAGAAGCAGAGCAGCTTGCTCTGGAGGCTTTGCGCATCCGTGAGAAGGCATTTGGAGAAAATTCTCTTCCTGTTGGTAAGCTCGCCCTTCTCCCTTGTTCTTCTCCCCAAACATTTGATGGTCAAAAATCTCTGTATGTTTCATCTTTTTCCAAGTTATGTCATACCTGATCAAGATGGCATGAGGCTAACTCCACCGTATCTGATGCATGTCAGGGGAGGCTTTGGACTGTTTGGTTTCTATTCAAACCAGACTAGGTGGAGATGATAGCGAGTTACTCAAACTACTTAAGAGGATCTTAACTATCCAAGAGAAAGAATTTGGGTATGACAGTGAGGAGGTTATGGTTACCCTGAAAAAAATTGTATTCTACTTGGATAAATTAGGGAGAAAGGATGAAAAGTTTCCTTTGCAGAGAAGGTTGTCTGTGCTTCGAAGGAAATACAAGCAAAGGATTCATCACTAGAGTTTGTATATTATGCTCTCTCTGTCTGCAGCCAATAATCCTTCCTACTTGCTTGGAGTACTTCTTCCTCCAAAAGTTTCCATACATTAAAGCATTTTTTCTTCGTATAGAGATTAGTGTTTTAGTAAAGGGATTCTCCATCTTAATACTTTTTTTTCTGTGGACTTTAGTGGCAGTCTTCAATAGCAATCTTAGAAAGATGATGCTTGAAGACTTGAAGATAAAAAAAAAAAAAGTAATTTTGTTATTTTGATTTTATACTAAATTTTAATTGAAGAAGAGTTTTAATTCAATAGAATATCATAAAATTAGTCTTTTATTGTTCTTCAAATTACAAATACATCATTTATTTATCTACTGCTAAAAGAGAAAATTTTAAGTTTATTCATGTGATACATGCAAATGGAATATAAACCCAAACATTATATATATATGAGGCAAAAAAATCCCTTACTTAATCGTAAAAAGCTATAGTCTTTTTTTTACAAAAAAAAAAAGTGTATGATTTCAGTGATATTTCTTGGATGATTAATATGACAATAATTCTTAAACTAATTAGATTAAGATGATTATATATTTTTTCCAATGAAAAGTAAAAACAAAAATTCCGAAGTAGTGGATTCGTGTTCAAAGCATAGTAGTGCCACGACGATACCCCACCGACCGACCAGTTCGCTATCCTTTGGGTTTCAGAGCATTCTAGTCAGAGTGTAAGGAAGTAAAGTACAGTCTTAAGATCTTCAACAGATGAAAGCAAAGAAAACTTGTTGTGTTTTAGGGAAACACATGGGCATCTTGAGCGAATTTCGGTGCAAAAACAGAGCAAATATTCTGTCTATCTATGTTATCCATTTTCAGATCCCGGAAACCCTGATGCTCTGCCAATTCCACAAATAGAAACTGTTTCCCTGACAAGGTTCTCTCCTCCTCTTTTCTCTCTTTACGGCTTGCTTTTGCTTCTTAATGCGTTTAATGTATTAGAGATTTCAGATTCATATTATGTAATGTTGTTTCAGTCTTACTCTACAGATGTACGTTCCATCAGCTGTTGCTTCCTAACAGAGGTCCTTCTTTATGATTAAATTGACCAAGAGGTAATGGAATCAACAGAAGCAAGAGTTTCTTATGCAGCTAACCATTGTTTCACCCAAGATTTCAGGATGCTGCCAAATTCTTCTAGCCACCCATCATCAGTTTCAGAAAAATTGGAATCTGATTTGATGCCTAGTATTCCTGTCAGTGTCAGTTCAGGTTCCATGCCCCATAGCCCAAACATGAAGTGGTGGCTGCATGTGAAAACCAATATGGAGAATGAGCCAAGTTATACATGTAAACATCTGAATTCCTTGGAGGCCGAGCTTGGTGCTTTTTGTGGGGAATTTGTTGATGAGAATGCTAAAATTGGTGATCAATATGTGAAATCTATTGATGCTTTTTCTTGTATAGGAAGTGATGATTCAGCTGTAGAACGGCCGTGGAAGGTCTCTCCCACATGTATGAGAAATGATACAAATACTGGAATGCCAAAATTTGAGGCTGCACTGAAATATGAATTGCAGAAAACTTACAAGAAGAAAGATGAGGGGGAATTCTTGTTTTCAGATGGCCATATAATGGATTGGGATACAACAAATTCCCTGGCGTATGAACAATGTAAAACTACATCATCTGATCTGGAATCGCATTGGATTGGAACTGAGAAAGCTGGACCTTGGTGGCGCAATGCCGGAAGGGATGACTTAGCCTCCTTCGTTGCTCAGAAGTCACTTGAGCATGTTGAGAACTGTGATCTCCCCCGGCCTCAGGTTAAACATTTCAGAAAGAATTCATCTGTCTCTCCTAAGTGTGTTGACCATGATAAAGCTCTCCCATCATCTGCAAATCCGATAGCTGAGAAAAGTATTTCCAATACGGACAGTTATACATATGGAACAGCCACCACTTCTGGTTGTTCATTTCAGGATTCAGATACAACTTTCAGGTAATGCTCTATATAAATACTTTCCAATTCCTTTTGAAGTTTTTCATCATTATGCCTTGTCAGCTTATCTAGGAAGAAAAATGATGCTTCATGAATCAGCCATTTT
The DNA here is from genome assembly GCA_022379115.2 of Bauhinia variegata. Taxonomy (NCBI): domain Eukaryota; kingdom Viridiplantae; phylum Streptophyta; class Magnoliopsida; order Fabales; family Fabaceae; genus Bauhinia; species Bauhinia variegata. The sequence goes on from CM039437.1 coordinate 15,411,142, forward strand.
GACCTAGAGGTAAAGATTGTTGTCACTTACAGATTTTCATGAATCACCATCATGCCTTGACTAGATTTAACTATCATTCTAAATATCAAAATTTTAATTCCTAGAGAAATGGTAAATTACATTTCGGATATCCATGCATACATTCAAGATGTGAAAGAATTTAGAATATCGCGTGCCATGAAACTTGGTGATATTGACTTTGATTTCATTACAACATCTGATTAACAATTTTGGAACACGTGAACTGGTCAATACAGTGCCAAATTTTGCCAAGTTACATTTTTTTTTTTATCAAACCATGGTATATGTGTTCAGTTCCAGACAGAGCAAAGATTCTGAGCCAATTACAAAGGATGGCCGCATAAATTCCAAGAACAATAATACCACGTCTGAGCTGTTGGAAGCTTTGTGTCATTCTCAAACCCGAGCAAGAGAGGCAGAAAAGGCAGCGCAGCAAGCATACAATGAGAAGGAGCATATCCTGGGTCTCTTTTTTAGGCAGGCTTCTCAACTCTTTGCTTACAAGCAGTGGCTCCAACTGCTGCAGCTGGAGAACCTTTGCCTACAACTTAGGAACAAAAACCAGCCACTTCTGAATCTTCTTCCAGCGGTACACAGAGGAAAGCAACCTAATAAGAATCATTGTAGAGCAGCAAATAGGAAGAAGAACAGCAATGGAAGACATGGGATCAGAAAATACGCGGTTGCTTTTGCTGTGGGTTTGGGTCTTGCTGGTGCTGGTTTGCTTCTTGGTTGGACCATGGGATGGATGTTTCCCATATATCGCTGACTCACTTTCTATTGGAATTTGAGATCCTTTGTGTAAAAATCAGGTGAATATTTTATCTTGTCAACCATTTCCATCCTTTGTAAGTATTCTTCCACTAGCTGGATATAGTGAAGAAAGTCAAAGCATTTTCTATAAAGATAGCAATTAGATTATATAATAATAAATATATATTTCTTCAGAAGGCAAGTTGTTGGATGGTTGACTCTGGATCTGGTCCCTTGAGATGCTACGGATGGTTGCTCGGTATCGGTGGGGTAGTGGATTAGGGGAGTGTCCGGGCATTTCTTTCGTTTATTTATATTATTTTATTATTTATATTATTTTTATGATTCTGATACATTATTTTATATAATTTATATAATTTTTTTTTATTCATATAATTTTAAAAAAAAATTAAATAAATTTCACAAATTATTTTATATTTTTATTTATAATTAATTTATTTCATAATTTTTTTTTTATAATTTTTTTATTTATTTATTATAAATTTTAAATGTATCTTACTTTTTTTTTTTTTATGAATTACTTATTTCAGCAATACTCTCTCTCCTCTCTCTTTCACCTCACCTCTTTAGAACTCTTTTGTTTTTTTTTTTACACAAAATTATGCAGTCGCTGTGCCCATCCCATTAGAGCTTCCCTTAGGGATTTTTTTGGGTTTTTGGAATGAATAAATGTCTTTTTGTAGAAGTTCCTTCTTTTATATTGTCAACTGACGTGCTATTGGGTCTGTCGCTAAGCCTACGTGCTAATATGGCCAAGATAAAAAGGGAGGGGGGGGGGGGGGGGGGTCCCATATCACAAGTAATTTATATTTGGTAAATTTTGAATACTTAAAGCCAAAGTTTTGTTGGAGAAACCACATGGGCTGTTGGAAAGTTGACTTAGGAGTTTAATCATTAGAAAATGGCGGCTACATCGTAGGAGTTGATCTCTGCTTCTGTCTAATCTTCTATGGTACATTAATTCCAAATTACGTTTGCATACCTTACTATTTTATAATTAATTTCAAGCCGTCCAGATTTATATTGTCTTAAATAAGCTGCTTCATTAATGTTCCATTTTAGAAGTTGTCAGACTCAAGTTCTTTATACCGAATTTTATATACTTTTTTGGTTAAATTATTGTGTGATAATTTTTATTGGATGAAAATATTTCTAGAAGCAATAATTTGTCAAGTAGGTAATCATTTTCAATGGCTAAGCAGAGCAAATTGGGGAAGATATGTTTTAGTAGAAACGTCAAAAAATATCGATTCAACTGCCACGTTCATCTAAATGCATTGTTATTCTTCATTGTGAGGCAACGGCGAAGCATTCTTATCCACATGCTTACAGGAGTAACGTGAATATGGCAATGACGCAATGATGACTCAGCAACAAGACAGAAGGCGCGCACTACAATTCCTCATAATCTTATCTTTAGTTGATTCTAGATTTTGGATTGTATCGTATTTATTGTCCCGTTTTTCTTTCTTAGAAAAATGTATTGTGTTTTTTCAGTCCGTTAATTTTGGTCAAAATATCAAGAAATAACAAATTATTATAAATTTAGTCAAGCTGTGGAACTTTCTCCTGCCAAGTCTTCCATAACCATAAGAATTGTTTTGATAGAAATATCTCATTCTCATGATTCTTTAATGACTAATTATTTTTTCTTTTGCATAGAATCGTTCAAAAAGTAACAATTTTATAATCATTTTCATACTATAAAGTAAAGAAGACTTTATATTATACACCGAGTAAAATTATCATGCAAGTTGGATAAAAAAAAAATGGGCTTGAATCCTCCAACTTCGTTGACAAAAAAGACCGTCATTTCTTTTACTTGTCTTCAATCTTGACCCTTCAATCCTCAATGCAGTGCTTCCCAGAGTCTTCCTCTTCGCATTGGCTTTCGACTTTGACCGTATCAGCCACCTGCTTTCAGCCGACCATCCTAGGTGGCACCCACCATTCGTTATCCGCCACGTGTTACATCATTCTCCCTATAATAGCCACGTTATTTGCATTGCAAAATCTCTCTGCTTCCTCCGTCCTCTCCTCTCCGGAATCCGAACCTGATTGAAACTCAGATTTTTCTCTTCCCTTGCTCACCGTCACTCGGTAACCGCTGAAAACGATGCCGTACTGCGACGTCGGAACGCAGCAAGCCACCGCCGATGCGCACCTTAACAATGGGATTAAGATTTTTTATAGAACTTACGGTCAAGGACCCACTAAAGTCCTCCTCATCATAGGTTCATATATCATTTCCTTCTTCAATCGAATTTCTGGGTTTGAGGTTTTTTTTTTTGCCAAACTTTTCCGGGTCGCTGATTTTTTGGAGATCAATGATCAGGATTGGCGGGTACACATGACTCGTGGGGCCCACAGATTAAGGGCATGACGGGAACCACCATGCCCAACGAGGATGAAACGGGCACTTCTGATTGGAGTTCATGCAGAGATGACAATGAGAGTGGAGGTGGTATCGAGGTCTGCGCATTTGATAACCGTGGTATGGGTCGGAGCTCCGTACCTACCAGAAAGTCCGATTATACGTGAGTTCCAACTTTCATGTTAGGGAAATTCCAATTTCATCTGATCAAATTTTTTGTCACTTTCTGGGTTCATGCAATTTTAACTATTATTAGTGATTACTGGCTGCAGAACCAAGATCATGGCAAAGGATGCAATTGCTTTATTAGATCATCTAGGCTGGAAAAAAGCCCATGTTTTTGGGCACTCAATGGGTCAGTATAAATCTATTATCCCTACTCTCTTTTGTTTTCTTGAGTATGCTTGTGCATCACTCAGCATGACATGTTTAAGATGACTATGACTTACAAGTTTGGTCTCTATTATTGGGATACTTATAGTTACTACTTTCTGGAAATGGATTGGGAAGATAAACATATCGCTCTGAATCGTTTCAAATTTTAACATACTTGGTAGTGATTTGAATCTGCAAAACAGAGAGCTGGATTAGATTTAAGCTTTTATTACCATTTCTATTAAAACAGGAGCTATGATAGCATGTAAACTAGCGGCAATGGTGCCTGACAGAGTTCTCTCTTTAGCATTGCTCAATGTAACCGGTGGAGGCTTTCAATGCTTTCCGAAGGTATCATGGCACGTCTGCAAAGCTGTTGAATGTTAATTTCTTGCGACTGCTGAATATCGATCATGGTGTTTGATTATTCTATTTGTTGCAGTTTGATCGACAAACATTCTCCATTGCTTATCGTTTCTTGAAAGCAAAAACTCCTGAACAAAGGGCTGCTGTTGACTTGGACACCCACTATTCAAAGGTAACAAAAATTGTAGGTTTTCTGAGTTTTTCTTCATAAGTCGTCTCCCTACCAAATAGTCGGTCCATGTAAAGAGCCTGGGGCTCTGTTAGTAAATGGTGGCAATCAGCTGAAAATTTGCTTCTTGTTCCCATCTTGTAACAACACTTTTTACAGTTTCTTAGCCTAGGCTGGAGACCCAAAGGCATCTATATGACTGCTGTTATTTATTTATTTATATTTTTTTATGTGATATGTTACCTTTAGAATGGATCTTATGAAATATATGAAATGCAGGAATATCTTGAGGAATATGTTGGAACCGACAAGAGGAGAACAATCTTATATCAGGTATTATATTAAATGTGCTCATCTGGTTTAATTTTGGAAAATTGAAATTCGCAAATGGGAAGTTCATTAATTCCATGCTATGCTCTAGTGAGTGTTTGTAATAACTGTTATATAGCAAACCAGCAGAAGTTTTTATACTGGAAAGGAAAATGTCATGTCGCTTGTAGCAGTTCCTGTCATTATTATAGTCATAAGGATTCACCGTCACGACTTAAAAATTACGATACAAAAATATATTCTATGCTAGAAGTAACACGGCTCCAGTTTTAAGATAGTATCATAATTTGTTTTCTATAATTCACTGAGAAGTTGAGTTTCGCAGTAGGGTTATGTTGGGCCCTGGTATCTAGGTTGTCAGCATATGGGAATGGAGACTAGCAATCAATACTAAATCATCATGATGTCTTGATTAAGGATTAAAAGTTTCTACCTTTAAAATATTTCTAATTGAAATTAAACACCATCTATTTCAGCAATATGTAAAGGGTATATCAGCAACTGGGATGCAATCTAGTTATGGTTTTGAGGGTCAAGTCAATGCATGTTGGACGCATAAAATGACAAGAACAGAAATTGATTTGATCAGATCTGCTGGTTTTCTTATTTCCGTCATTCATGGCAGGTGAGTAGTCATGTTTCTGATACATTGCCTTTTATGTAATACTTTTTAGCAGGGCCGTCAGTTTCAGACTATAAAAAGATTGAAACTTAATTCCCTTCGCATTCACACAAAGCAAACACAGATAATTTATATCATGTAGTTTTAATCTAAGATTGATTGCAAATTTCCTATCACATCTAGGTATGATATAATTGCTCAAATATATTATGCAAGAAGACTTGCAGAGAGGCTGCACCCAGTGGCTAGAATGGTAGATCTTCATGGAGGACATCTAGTGAGTCATGAGAGGACTGAAGAGGTATAGTGTGTAAAATGTGCAATAAATATTGACCATGCTTGACAATCGAAATGTAACCAAAGCATTGAAAAATTCAGGTCAACCAGGCTCTTTTTGACTTGATCAAGGCATCAGAAGTGAAGATGAGCCCACATGATTGGACTAATTTTCCAAAGAGCAACCCTTGTGAGTAATCTATATTTCATGGAAAGCATTTTTTTTCTCACTTCACATTTCAATCTGGGTTTACTTCATGTGTCAACGGATCCATATATTTTTGTGATGTGATCTAATGTAATGTTGATCTTTTGCAGTGTGGACAGAGAAAAGGGAGTTATATTTCAGATCAACCAGAGAAGGTGGAGGCAGCGTCTCCTTTACATGTTATGTATTGGAGAAACTACATCTATGCCTACTATACCTCTTTGGTCTCCTTGTTTTGATGTTTGAATGTGCAAGAAAGTGTATAAGAAGCTCAAAACCAGCTAGAGTTGAAGCTTCCCCCTTATATACTGATGCTCAATAACCCTTTTTTTTTTAATCTACAGGTAATTATACTTAACTTTTATGAAAATAATGTTCGCTGGTTATTTTTTTTCTTCGGTTGGATTTTCTTTTAGACCCAGATTTGCACAGAAGCTAAGTTTTAACCACTCGTTGCAGGTGGTTATTGATAACAAGATATTGGATGAAAGATCACAAAGAAAATCAGAATGTGGTCTACTAGATGAGGCTTGTCTATGCGGCCATGTTTGCAGCGTGGGGGTTCTCTAAGAGCTATTACTCAGAAAGGATTTTTACCCCCCGATTTGTGAGATTTGAAGCATGATGATAGCCCATCCCTTCATTTAAGACAAAGATGCATTCTAAATAACCAATTTAACAGACAGGAAAAAAAAATTGAAGAGAGTGCTGGAAACTCACCCTCTCCTTGTACACTACTTTTTTTGATTATATATGAGAAACACATTGCATTTGCAGCCTCGCAATACTCAAACTCAATATACTTCGCCACAATGCTTGTTATGAATTACGACCCCAGAATCAAATATTCTTCCTTGTGACTTTAAAACTTAATCTTACACGAAAACTTGGATTTGTTATGTTAAATTGAGCCTAACAAACACTGCGAAACATGAGAAGGGCAAAGCAATTTTCACCAGAAGCATTTGTTGCTCATGAATTCCCCTTCTGTAATTTGGTACTTTAAACCTAGACATATTAGACAACCCCAGAGTGAAGCAGAGAGAGATTGAGACGCCAACATCTTATCACAGCAAATATAAGAAAAATAAGAATAGATGCTATGCAACTTTCACGAGTTAGAATTCAGCAGTTTCAGAAGAAAAAGTTTTACCATAGTGCCATGCATAACACACTGCAGCTGCAGTACGTGCGTGAGGTGAGGTATTTGCATGACCATCTAACCAAAGAGGACTTGCCTGACACTTCTTCTGATTTCTGACCTGGTAGAGGATGATGAGATCGCCATTGCTTGGAAAAAGAGAGGATCAGAGAATAATAGGTGTTACGCCAAATAAGATACTTTTGTGAGCTAAAAGCATATGAAGGCAATTGTACCAAAGACCAAATATTCCGCTGGAATATGCTTATATGCCAAGAGCCCCACACAACATTCCAATCCAGTTGTGGACGCCAAGGCCAATGGCTTCAAACCACGTCCTTTAACGTAGGAATGGCAATTTAAAACTGCTCTGGAAATATTTTTTTTACATCGTATATTTTATTCAGTTGGGTATAAGGTTTTTTTTTTTTTTTTTCCAGTAAATAGAAGGAGAGTGAAATGCAGTTAGAGATTAAGAGATTTGAACCTAAATAAAAAAAAAAAGTTTCAAGAACTTCTGTAAGGGTAACAGACGAATAAATCATATTCTACTTCTGTAATGGGTATAAGGTTAAACAAAGTAGTTTGCGCTGCTGGAATGGGTTTGCTCGTTTAGATTGGGATTGGCGCCAACGCTTATGGAATGGGTACAGCCTAAAACAATAAGTTTCACCATTTCGTGGCTGCCGTTAGGCGGCTTTAGGCCCACAGAAAGAGTTCTTCTACTAATAATGTGTGTTAGAAATTAGTAAAATTTTAAATGCGTATTTAATCATCTTGATAATTATACATGTGACTACTAAACCTAATTAATATCAAGACTTTTTATGTGAAATCAATATTATCAATACTTTTATTGAAGATTGAAGAAAAAATTATTCTCCATCTATTTATTGTTATCATTTTTCAATATAATATCTAGCTTATTGTTAATTATTTTTAATTAAAACAAATAACTTCTCTTTTGTTGTCAAACTATTTATCCTAAAAAAAACTTTAACCTTTTTTTCTCTTCAATCCCTATACACAAGGATTTGATGCCACCTATTTCACTTATTGAGCTAACAACTTGTTATGGTATGATGCCACATTTATTAAATGTATTATGCATATCATTTGAACTTTTCTTAACATTTTATAATTTATTATATATTTATGTACTATATCTCTTTAAAAAGAATTTATAAAATATACATATATCTAAAAATATTGGTTAAAATACTAAACCGTAAATCATTCATATAATTGGTTCGATAATCCAGTCTTCAAAAGATTAATTTTTTTGACAATAATTTTTTTAAAAAAAAATTACACCAAATATAAGGTGCTTTGGCAAGTTAATATTCTTTGTAATTTTTTTTTTAAAAAAGATTGTGTAACAAAGCCCGTATGATGAATCCAAATCCGCGCTTACAAATCAATGAAATGGGTGGACTTACAGGTACAACTGGGTCGGGTCTATTTATCAAACAGATCACTCAATCTCTCTTTTTCTTACAATTGGGCCTAATGTGTTTATGAAGCGGGGGATTGATTTTCACACCACCCTTGACTTCCGAAAATATATTTCCGGAAGTGTAAAGGGTACAAATATTAAGTTTGGTGGTGCAAAAATTAATTCCCGGCTTGTATGTGAGTCTACGATGCCGTTGAAATTTCTCGTATAGTAAAGTGGAAACCCTTCCCTCCCCTACGCCCTCGACAATTGGCATCCCGCGCCCTGCTGCTTCTTGTTTCGCAACTCTAAAAACCGTAACCGTTTGAATTTCTTGCAGAGTTAGCTTTCTGGCTCGAAGATGGCTGATGTAACAGATGGCCAATCTCAATGGGAATTCAGCTGGTTACTCTCTTTCTCTTTGTGCTGTATTTCTTTGCTGAGTAGCACTATTTCTTTGGTTGCCTGTAATCATGAGTTATTTGGTTCTTTTTGGGTTTTGATATGAAAATCTCTGTCCTTCTGGGACTTGAATTATTGTCGCTTCTGTTTTATTTGCGTCGTTTTCTGCTCATTTAACCAAGTATTATCATTATCATCAATATAAAATAATAGATTGCATATTCATACATCAATATAAAAGTAGTTTTGGGCTACTGGTGCATGATAATGTTAGATTCTGAATTCAGGTGCTTAAAAAGAAAAAAATTCTAAATTTCGGAGTTGATAATGTCTTAAAAAAATTAAATCTAATATTAAGTTGTGCAATAATTTTGTCGGAAGATTTTGATAACCTGCTTAGAATTCATTATCATGGGAAAAGCTTAGCTTTTAAAGACTGATATTTGCCATATGTGCCAAAGATGGTACTTACGAGTATGTCTGTAAAAAAACTAAATTCTTACTTCATATTTATCGTGTTATTCATTCGCTGAAAATACAACTACAGCGACCTAGAAGTGGACTATGACTCTGAAGAGAATGCTTCCATGGTATATGCAGCACTAGCTGTTGATAAAGAGGTGATTTTCTGAAGATATGCATTTTCTGGTGCTTTGACTATAGTCTATAGTATCTCAACTTATTTTCTTATTCAATTCCATGTCTCCTGTAGTTGCAACCTGACAAAGTGAAAAGAGACATGACAGTTTCTGGTGGAAAGCTTTCAGTGTAAGTTTCCGTTCTGTGCTAGTTAAACTTTTTGTAGATGAGCGCATTGTATTGAGTACTATATTGTTCTTTCTTCGAATGTAATTGATCTTATAAGTTTAGCAGGCTTTTAAACATGTCATTTTGGAAAATGAGGCAGAACTTTAGGTTTGTAATTGATTTTCTGTGGCCATTTTTTCTGAGAGATGTTATGTGGGTACTGAAAACTGCAAAAGATTTATGGTAGGTGATAAGAATGAATATAATTCGAAATATATCATCTTGAATGTGAGGCAAGTTTTATATTTGAAATTAATTTTCTGCTGTCATTTACTGATTTAACTTGCCATAGCTCCAATGAGTATGTTATGACATTCCCTTTCTCCCTCCCCCAACCCTTTTGGTGCAGGCACTTTGAGGCCATAGAAGCCAGATTTCTTCGGGCATCGTATAGTGCTTTTGTGGATGTTCTCACACTAGCCACAAAAACTATTGAAGAATTAGGTCAAGGAATGGAATTGTGACATCTTCTTGTTATTTTTTTTTTATTTTAAAAAAAAAAGAAATATTTCTTAAGATTTACTGTGGTTTTAAGCAGAAGATTTCCTTGGAGCTCATGCTGTACTATAAAAAGTGTAATGGACATTCCACTCTCTATATACAAGGTGTTTGTTTGCCCGTTTGTTTTGAAGTTACTGAAAATTAGTCTCCCAAGAAAGAAAATTTCATATCATATTTAATCAAACTTTTGATGCTTGAGTAATGCTGGAGACATCTTGTGGAAATATGCTCAATGTTTTTGTTGCGTGCCAGCTATTTATTGTCTGCTTTGGATGCTAGTTGCTGAAGCTGATAAAGTATGATGTTGGTATGTTCTTTTGTTGTTAAAGCTGTTTTATTTCACATGCTGCTAAACGAGGATGTTTGCGAAGTATATAATCAAATGCTGCTTTAAGAAATAATTAAGCAATAAAGACGTCTGAAATGCTTTTGGTACACATAGAGACTATACTTTACATGTGGGATTTATTATTTATCTACTAATATCAAATTCATAAATGATTGTAACTGGAAATTGACAAGGATGTTTCGGTTAACAAAATTTAAAGGCATCAATTTCTTGTAATAGAGAAGGGTAGTACTTTTTCATGAGTTTGATTGGTATTTATTTCTGTAGGTATGAGAAGTAACGAGAATTGATCTGAATATAGCGACATATTTTGTTTTACTTCTCAGATTTTCTTCAATGCGGCCTGTTTGGTTAGAGGAATAATAATTAAAGTCAAAAAACCAGAATATTTATCGCATTATATTCCACAGTCATCTCTTGTTGGATTAACATTTAACAACATACCATGTTCATGCGATCCATGGAGTAATTTTCTGCAATACAACGCAATAATAGACACGTTTATGGCTTTAGCATCTAGTTATAGCACAAAAATAAATTGATAAAGATGCCCAACTCGCTTTGATCATACAAGGGTGATCCGTTGGTACATTACACATACAGCTGATGAAGAATTACATACAAAATACATCGGATAACTGCTCCAAGAGCTTACATTCAAAGAAGAAAGAAAAATTACCGGTGTAAATATTTCATTTGAAAGGGGAAAATAAGTTGAAACTATCAAAACAAAAGGGTATTAAAATAATAATAATTAAAAAAAAAAAGTGGGAGGCCAAATTTAGTATAGATTCAATTCTATCAGTATTCGTCCAAGTATGTGTATAGCATATCGTCCTTCTTTGACTTGCGCCTGCTAAGCAAGGCCTTGAGGAGACGTTTACTTTTACTAGGATATTGCTCTGTTTCTTTGCCAATGTCTCTTTCAGCAGGTAAACGCATTGAAGCTGATTTGAGCGATTCAGAAGGGTACTGTTCAAAGAGAAGGCAATAGAGAAAACCATGAATTAATTTGAAATGTAACAATTCATATTGATATGCTTGAAAATACAACTATGATTTACCCTTTGTCTTGAGTTTGAAGGATTTGGTGTGGTTGGTCTGCTTGAGCTTGGAGTAGTTGGTCTGCTTGGTTTTGGTGTTGTTGGCCTACTTGAGAGAGATCCAGTACGTAAGAGTGGAAATCGGTGAGGCGAAATTGCCCGCTTCTCTATGTTAAACATGAAGATGGTAATTCAAATATTAATAAGAAATCGATATCTTTAAGCACAAGTATCAGGAAGAAGGAAGATAACAGTAAGAACTAAAGCAATTATAAAGAATTATATTACTCAAACCTGAATCTTTTCTGGGCATGGTTGAAGTGAAGGAAAAAGGTCCAGGTCTCTGAGGTCGCAAAGAAGGTGATGGGGAACGCCCTTTACTGCATCAAAGCAAATAAGTTTATCATGATCCTGCAAGTGAATCTAGATTACCAATATATTCATGGAAGAGGATATGAAATATGCCATTACCTAACAGTAGATGTTGGGTTTTCTCTAATCGTAGCTCGAACAGCTTTGAGACATGTAAGAATAAAATCACTGTAAGTTTATGTTAAAATCATTCCCTGAAAAATCAAAATGAAAAGTATGGACTATGGAGAGAGAAAAGGATACTAGTTCTGAAGCTATGCCAGTCATCTTCGTCATCTAGGCTGCATCCTACGTATTTTGATTTTGTACGATTGGCACCTTGCATGGTCTCCCCAACTAAACATAAAAATTTAAGGAATGTAAACATTTAACATCATCAACAAGATTTCCAAGAGTAGATAGAAATTGTCATATGTACTTGCCTGGCAAGATATACCGCTTGTGATATTTAGGAGCACTGATCACCAGTGACTGTTGAGTACGCCCCCCATGATCCATATACTCTAGGCATGTCCTGATTCTCTAATTTACCATGTTCGGGTGAACAGAGGTTAGTGATCTTCACAAAACTTTACTTCCTTAATACCATAATTAATACAAACTTGGATAACATCAAAGCAACGGTATGTAAAATCATGTATGAAATGTTTTTCAGAATACTTGAGAAATCTTGCCTCTCATCCACCAGAAAGCAGTAAAAATAATTTCTTCCTATCTTGAGAAACTGGTAAATTATAGTAGCATGTCGATTTTTCATCTTATTGATAACTTCAAACATCTTCTTCATGGATTTCTATTTTCTTGATTAGAATGGAAACGATTAACTGCACCTGTTCAATACAAGATACACGAAGCTCTGCTCCAGAAACTTCAACAACCTTCTCATCCAACAAATCATTGACCTTATAGGTAACTGAACCTAAATGGTCCACTGTATTCACAAGAGCTTTAACGGCATAATCCTTCAAGGTTTCTACCACACTGCAACCACAAGATAAAATGAGAAAACAGAAGTCACTTAAGAAGGATATAAAAATACAGGCATAATACACGAGTTTTACCATAGTAACTCACATCTGCTTTTGGTCATCATTAGTGTACGAGAGTTCAAAATACTCAGCTGCTGAGTATAACTGTGCTCTCAGATTCTTCAAGTCCTATAAACAAAGATGAAACAAGAAATCGAATTGGAAAAAACCCTCTTTCCTGGAGCTCAAATAGTTAAGAATTTACAGCAAATTAAAGCAACAGAAAGATTTTCATTAGCAGATAAATTAGGCACATTAGACAATTATTTTGACTGAATAAAACCAGGGACTTGAGTCACTAGAGTTGTAATCTAACGAAAAAATTTCCCTTACTGAAAAACTGGTACAGGATTTGCAAACACAAATACCTTAAGACTATCATCAAAAAGCAAGCTCTGCTGCATGAAAACTTCATCATAGTTGGAAGCCTCTCGAGAAAAAGGCTGCCCTGAAGACGTTGTGATCTTCCCCATAAATGAAGATAATGGAAAATGGTCTACCTTCTCCTGTTGTCCAGATAAAAATACCAAAGTGAATTGAAATTTAAGTTGGAAGGGTCAAGGTGGTTGAAGAGAAACTCTAAGCGTCTAAAAATAGAAAATCCCGGAAGCTAGAAAGACAAATCACAACCAAAATAAGTAACCTCTAATACCATTATAATTATAAGTCCTTAAGACAATATACAACCAGAGCAAGAAGACGGATAAAGGTGACAGCCTCAACTCTAACAACTAGTAAGATACCAAAAGCTGATATTCTTATAAAAGAATACCTGCCTCGAATAATTTGAGAGTGTCATAGTGCCCTGCGACACTTCTGCAATAGTACCAGTCAGGAAAACAATTTAACTATAGACATCGCAATTCCATGATTCTACAACTATTTAAAAGAAAAAGCTCATTTTGTCTGAATCTTCACCAGTATTCACATTGTCTTAAATTTCAAACAAACCCTCAAAAGTAAACCACATTCGATCCTTAAAGCATCGAAAGCTAAAAAATTTTCAAAAATAGGTCCAAAAAAATCAAGAATTCCCGCAATTAAACCAACTGAAAGTAGTGCACTTAAGCTCAGTTAAGGTAGTTTCTAGTCTTACTCCACTTTATCAACTTTTCTAGTAGCTACCCAGAATCAATTCAGCTTAATTGGACACAAGTCTGGGTCTGCAAGAAAATAAAGAAACATACCAAGTGTTTCTAACTGAGCTTGTCGGTCCTCTTCTACACAGCTGAGACTGTGTGACCTAAAGGGCAATGCCCATTTGAAATTAGAAGCAGCAAGTGAAACCAAATGGTGAGCAATGTCAAACGGAGCACGTTGTGGGCCGCCCTTCAACACTGGCGAAAAGATGGTTTGGTATACGATATTTTAGACTAAACCAAGGAAAACGACATTTTCTATCTACAGTTTGGGAGTCGAGGTAAACCAGGGGAGAGGGAGAGAGACGAGGAGGGAAAGACAGCCAGCCATCAAGGGAGGAATAGGATAGGAGAGCACGTCGGTGTAGGCAGAGAGGATCCGGAGTAATATTTATTTTATTTACGTAATTTAAAAAACAAAAAACAAAAACAAGACAACAAAAAAGTCCTCTGCTTTAGGAAGCAGGAACTAGGCAGAAGGTCACTCCAAGCCTTACTCCTCATCATTGCCATCTCATGGGCCCTTTTTCCATTTTTCTTTTCTCACTTCACGTCAAAAATGGCAGGAGTACATTATGACACGTATCTAATATACCTTCCTTTTTCTTTTTCTACTAAATGTGGCATGTTAATATTCATGGTTGTGTTTGGTGACGTGAATTTCATTTATTAGTGCACCAAATTTGTAGGCTACACCTTTAACAAATGATACTACTTAGTAAGCCTTTTTTAAAAAAAAAAAATATTATATATCCCATATCATATTAAATTTTAATTAATTTAAATTCAAACAATAAAAATAAAAATAACAAAACTCTCTATTAAATTTTTTAATGTTAGTGTATTTTCAAAGTAGCCTCTTACCAACTAAAATATACACATAATGGTAAGACTTATCACTCAAGAGTGACCGCAGCTAGGTTTGTAATTTTAATTATTTAATAATGAGTTTACGGTAATCATCTAATACATATCAATTTATGCATTAAAATAAGAGAGCTACATATGAAGAGTTTGGAAGAGTTAGTTCAGTGTGGGGCCGAGATTACTCTTATCTCATCTGTACACTCAACGCGGAGAAGAAGGTAGGTTGATCTCAACCATTGGATTAAATAGTTAGAGCGATTTGGCTCACTCCACGCAGTCGCTAACTTGGGGTCCCACCTAACTATCACCCGCTTCAAACGCACGCCACATTACAGACACCCGCCCAACTTCACTGACATTGCCACATACACTACCAAAGCTTTGGAACTTGAATTCAATGTCATCCAATATTACTATTAATTCGCGAGTTACTTAATTTAAATTTATAGTAAGATTATATGTATAAATAGTCAATTTTTTATATTGTAAAGCCTTTGACGTGACAGTAATACAGTATTATATTATATATAATATACAACAGCAGTGCTTTAGAGACTAGACAGTAACTCCTCTTACATTTTGGTGAGAAATTTTCAACTTAATATCATGTAAATATCTAAGTAAAATCTCAAAATATGAAATCTAACAATGTTTTAATATTTATTTTTGTTAATTTACCCTCAAGACAAAAAAAAATATAAAATTTTTTATTAAAAATAGAACAATAATCAATAATTTTTTAATAAAAATAATTATAACATTTTGTACTCGAATTTTATTTATTTATTTATTTATTTTGGTGGAAGTGTTTACTAATATTTATTGAGTGCCTATTTAATAGATTGTACTATTTGTTGTAAATATTAAATAGAGCTACTGATTTTGTACCAACCCAAAATCCTGTCCCTTCCATCACTCACCTCTCATTCCATTTTGGCCTTGCTATTGCTAGAGCATTCTTTATCTCAACAAAAGGGATTAACCCACCAACTTTTTGGTACCATCGCCACCATCTATCTCGGTGACACTAATAATTAATTCATAGATGAATCACACCAACTTCTAGAATCTGATAATCAGCGCCGTAACTCGTGGGAAGCAAGTGGGTCCCATACAAGTAGCAACACTCTCCGGCACCACGTGCCATGGCCCGAAAAGAGTTTTTCGTCAAGCCCAGTAGGACGTAATTGGGCCACTGACTGCACTGATCTAGCCAATGGGCTCATCATAACCTTATCGATGCAAGTAGTAGGCCCAAAAAGATAATAACGCCCAAACGATTTTTGAAGGAAAACGGCCTACGAGTTACCGTCGTCTATGCAGATTAATTAAAAATGAAGATGAATCTTAGTTAATAACCCGCCGTTTTGGCGTTCACGACGCCGCCATCACAATTCGAATAATTAATTGATTAATTATTTGTACGTAATGAACAATTAGAGGCTTCATTTATACATACCTACAAGTACCACATTACATAATCCAATAACCGTCACAAAACGGTTTAAAAAAAAAAAAAAATGGCATAATTGAGATCAGAAATATATTCATCAAGTGATATGAACCGCTATAATTTACAATACTTAACTATACTCATCATAGTTTAATGAAATTTAAAGGCCATTATCCTCGATAATCATTCTATAACGTCCTATTTCATTTAACTTTCCTCTCTCCACTTATTCATGATGCAATGTTTATGCATGTACCCATGAAGTTAGAGAAGCCGCATCATGAATGAAGAGAAGTTGCCTAGCATTTCTCTGAGATCTCATTGACTTAGTTCAAAGATAACACGGTTATCAATACAGTAATCTCTTCATCAATAAATGTTTTCACATCACATTGGATAAAAAGTTATACTCCCTCGATTTTAAAATTGTTGCAGTTTAAGTTAAATACCTATAGATTAAGGAATCAATACTTAATGTATACATTGACTAAAATTTCTCCAATTAATGAAACGTGTAAAAGCTTGTTAGGTGAAAAAGAAAAGATAATTACTAAATAAGGGTATTAAAAAAAATTCGACTAAGTTTTGAATTTCTGAAATAACAAAATTTTTTATGAAACAAAAACAATAATTTTAAGATGGAGAGAGTAATAAATAATATAGATCTCTTTTGAAACATAGGGACATCTCACGATTAATTTGTATTGTATAAGGTTTATGTTCTTTCTTTACTGAAATCAGTTTAAGAATTTGTATGAAGTTGAGAGTCTAAATTTTTGTGCTGTCTTCTAAAAGTAAAAAAGTCTATGAATTTCTTAAACTTGTCATTGACTAAACAAATAAAAGAAGAAACTAATCAAAAAATAAATCCAGTAGTTCTAATTTTATTTAAACATATTTTTTTTAAAAAAAAAAAAAAGATACTCCGTAAATTGGTGGTGAAATTCCAATTTTGCATTTATTACAGCATGACATGACATGAACATGGACATCTTATGTATGTATGCATTAAGTGTCTTATGTATAACCCTCGTTCCGCCCACTGATGTAACTAATTACACGTTAATGCATATTCGCTAATGATGCAGCCCCCTTTCGTAACTCGTAATTTCCATTCAATAGCTCACCAATTCAATGAAACATTAAACTTGATTCCGATGAATATCGTAACCCCTTTCTTAGTATAGACCCTCTGCACAAACTTCCATTCGTTTCCCTCCACAATTTATACCCCCAACCCAAATTTTCTCGTCACTTTCCATCTGTAGAAACACCTCCCCAAGCAGGCAAAAATATTCTCAGGGCTGGAGCCACCGATAATGGACTACTCTGACTTTCCCAAAATTGAGAACTCACAAGGATTCGACTTGATTTACCCTGTTGAGCAACAAGAAAGGTGAGCAAATTGTGACCAATTTCACTTGCTTTTCACTTCAACAACTTTGCGGTGAAACCCACTATCTTTTTCTTTCTTAGTGTTTCTCCTTTGTTTTTTTTTGAAAGTTCCAAGTTCTTTTTTAATTTCTGAATGATCTTGGTGGTCTGACCCAGAGAGTTTTTCGATTATGATTTCTCGGAACATTCCTTCGCTGTTTTCGAGGTTGTCACCGACATTGTTGTCCCCTCTTGTTTTGCTAGGAGTATTTTATTATTTTTGTTTTTAACCGCGTAGTGTGCATTTCTACAGAGTAATGGAGTTTTCACCGCTTGAGGGCTTTTTCGACTTCGATTCGGTCCCATTCCCATACCAAAGGGACCAACTTTGCTTCAGCGAGTTCCCTATGCTTGAAGATTTCGGCAGCAACTTTGCCTCTGCAGAATACAATCTGCCGCCTCTTTATGAAGATTTGGTGATCGATCAAAAGCCCCTGAGCATTATTTCATCTTCACCCCCAAATGCAAATTGTGAAAGTGCTGCTAACAGCTTCAACGAGCTTTCAATGATAGTGGCAAGTGGGTCTTCGAATTCTTGCAAGAATGAGGAGAGGGAGGAGGGATCGAGGCCAAGTGGTAGGAAGAAGAAGACTTGTTCATTGGAATTGGGTGAGATAAGGAATTACTTTGATGTTCCAATTACCAAAGCTGCGAAGCAGTTGAATGTGGGATTGACCCTGTTGAAGAGGAGGTGCAGAGAGCTCAACATAATGAGATGGCCACATAGGAAAATTAAGAGCTTGAATTCACTCATCAATAATGTGAAGGTATAAACATAAATATATCTTCTCATATTCATGAACCTCAAATTAACTTTTTCAACGAAAATATTGACTTTCCTGCGTCTCTATCGGGAAAAAAAAATGAGCGTACAAGGTGAGAGATTTAAGGAGAAGACATTGTAGGACCACAAAGATATACGTAACGCTTGAAACTTAGAACCAGGAATAATGGACATGAGATGAATGACGTAAATGCTACCTTATAGTTTGCATTGTTATACGCTGGTCAATGGTTGAAAAATGTTTGCTTTGATCTTTGACGCAGGAAATGGGGTTGACCGAAGAGGTAGCTATGTTGGAACGGCACAGAATGCTGGTTGAGAAGTTACCTGATATGGAACTCACTGAAGAAACCAAGAGGCTGAGGCAAGCCTGTTTCAAAGCTAATTACAAGAGGAGAAAATACCTGACCATGTAAACTTGACTTTTTGGTCAGATTCTGGGATAGAGACATGCAAACTAACCACACAGGTATCTAGATAGCTATATGTTAGGTAAATACTATAGATTAGGGGAGCCGAAAGAGCACAGTAAATTTTAGATCAGAAAAGCTTTTCATTGTCACATGTTCTCTGTCAATCAGCGGAAATTCAGCTACCTATGACGTTAATACAATCAAATTTCTTTTTTCAACACGTTTATGTCTTCTTGTCAAGCAAGATAAACTTCATTTTGTCAACACGTTAATGTCATTTGGTCAAGCAAAACAGTAACTAACCAGAAATGGATCGACGTATGAAAGAAAATATTATGCAAGCCAGAAGATCTTGGTCCCTTTCAGATAGCTTTGACATATTTAAGTTCTATATTGTTTGCTTCTATTTGTTTGATTGTGGTGCTTTCATCTTCTAAGAGGACACTAGATTAAGCATGCATGTATTGTCTGTTACTGATCAACTAAACAATTAGTGTCAACAGATGAGTGACTTGAACACTGTTGCTGATGAAATATCACTTGTTATATTATTACATTATAAGAGCAAGTTAAAATATAAATAAGCAGGGAAGTTTCTTTATGAACCATCACATGCACGTGTGACGTAGAATTAACATTATTTAATAAGGGGAATATATCAGCTTTTGTATACTCCTCCTCCTGTACATATAGAAAGTGGAAGGGTACGAGCGATATCTCATGGGCAAGACAAGCTCAGAGGGTGTCAAATTTTGGACCCAATTTTGTGTTTCTCTTGCTTGCGTCTCCAAGGGGCCGCTTGCTTAAGCCCTTCATAAATGCTTGCCTGCAGTTATAAAAATTATATTCACATGATTAGATTACAATCTAACCCAAAATCAATAATTAAATTATATTATACGCAGCGAGAACCAAAAATGGTTTAAGAATTTTTTCTTAAAAAAAATAAAATAAAAATTGCGGCTGATTGGTAGTCATCCAAGAAATAAAGTAAATCCATAGAACTTTGCTGGTCAAACATTATCTTTTGCCTTTTGAGGCAATCCACTTTATAACGCACGTATGTACATACGCCTTTGTTGATGTGAAAGTGTGTTTGGAGGCGCACAACGGAGATGAAATGCTGAACTTAATCTAGAGTTAGCATTCAATCATATTTGCTAGTAATATCATAATTTTGTTGAAAGAAAATAGGCACTGCTTGGTTGAAAAGTCTACTTTCATTTTTCTAAAAATGCTTCATAACGAAATATACCTGGCTACTTATGCCAAAAGACAGTAAGTATTTGTTTTCCAATGCGTTTAATAGAGAAGTTCTTTATGAAGTGCTTCGCTAAAAAAAATTGTTTAATTAAGAAGCGTAAAACTACTCAAACTTTATAAAATACGTTTTTTAATTATTACATTAAAACATATGTAAAACTATTTAAATTTCTATTTTTCCTTAATAAATATTTTTAAGTGAATTATTTCTGCATCTAAACTCACCCTTAGTTTCCATATATTATAGCAAAAATGAGTTTTTTTTTTTACAGTAAAGCCTAATTAAGGAGCGCTAATGGAAATTACTTGGTTTCTAATTTAGAATTGAAAGACTTACCCATAAATGTGTCCTGGTGCTGGAGAGATTGAAGAAGCTTCCCCTCCTCCTCACCCTTGTAATCTTCACCTTAGTACCACCATCACTCATACGGCTGTCCACAGTAGAACTGGAAAAGTCAATAGTGCCCTCAACGTCCACGCTGTTCTTCCTGAAGCTGCTCCACCTCCTAGATCCAAAATTGTCATTCCCCAGACCACGAGGACTCCTATACGAGGTCGTGAAGGACATAGCCCGGCCCACGTAAGGCCCATCCAAAACCGTGGTCGGAGATGGCAAGCTAGAGACCTTAGCCTCCAAAAACAGCAACCTCGGAGGCAGCTCCAAGGTTCTCACAGCAGCACTCTTGGTCTCCGGCTGGGATTCAGTATGGCAGGGTCTAGGCTTGCCCGGTGCTTCCTCCCATTGGAAAGGAACCGAAACCGTCGTCTTTGGCCGCGGTGTCTCCTTCTCCAACAGTTCCGGTGGCTTACTCGGGCGTGAGATTCCCAAAGACAGCGTCAGTGGCATGTGGTTTTGTTGACTATCTGGTTCTGATCCCATCATCTCTCTAGAAAGCTGTTTCCGTTTCTCTCTCTAGAATTTTTGAGTGTTGTGCGCTTTATAAATTATGATCAGTAGGTGGAGTGGGTGTGCGGGCTTTTATAGAGTGAGAAATGGGTCAGAGAGAGAGAGAGGAGAGGAATTGGAGGAGTGGGAGTGGGTGGTGGTGAATGTGAATTGTGAGGGAAAACAACAAGTAGCAACGCTCCTGGCGCTTCTTCTTCACGAGAAGTTGTGCAATTTTCTTTCTTGCATGGATGGCCGGAATTACCAAAAGTACCCTCTGAGTCAATAAGATGGGTCCCGCATTAAATTTCTGATTGGTCGACTGCGTCAATCTACGGTCGCTGTCTAATCAGGTCTTTGGAAAAGTCTTTACGTATCAATTCCGCTGTTTGTTGCGAGGTAAGAAAATGATCATTAGCCTATTGGGATGAAAGAAAAAAAGTCCCATGTATGCACCCAAAATTGATTAAAAAAATTAAGTATAATTTTGGTTAAAAAATAACACCTCATTAATTCTGGAAGTTTGCATTTTTATTTTTGTTACGTCCTCTTTAAATTAATATATTATTTCAAACACATATTCTCGTTGAAAGAGTGTCTTGAGTAATTTTTATTAATTTTTATTTTTTACACATTTTCTCAACGAGTGTATATTTTAAATATACACTCTCTTAATTATTTATATTTTTTGTTTAAAAAGTCTCATAATTAAAAATATAAAATATTTTTTTATTTTAAAAAATAGTTAATAATTTTTACTTAGAAGTTTTGTTTTGATTATCTTTTATACATAAAAGTATTATGTGAAAAATATATTCTTTTTAAACTATCTAATTATATTTATTAAGAGTGTAAAATAAATAATAATATTTTATAATTTTAATTTAGGCAAAATAAATAATTAGGTAAATTAGTCATCTAAATTTTTGTATTTGCAAGATTTTTTTTGGCCGACATTGACGTCTTCAGAATGTTCATCTTATATTTGCAAATGAAAAAGATGAATTAAAATTACCATATGTTAAGAATATTTTAATAAAATGAAGCAGCTTTCAAGTATGATACTATGATTGGATTTGCATATAAAATGATCGACAATGAATAATTAATATTAATTTCATAATTTTCATCTGATGAAGGCGATTAATTACAAAATTAGTCAATTAATAACGAGGATATGTTGCTAGGTATATTTGCATGTTGACGTGTCAAATTCATATAAATGCAACTTTCAATGTTGGTGGGTCATCACAAGGACTACTCGGCATGTTCATGATCACATAATCATAATGTGTAAGCCACATAAAATTAGTCATTTGAAATTGGTGAGATTCCTTGGTCACATACTTTCCCTTTCTAGTGGGTTTTAAATTCATACCATCTCCCTTTCATCACTCGGCAGCATTTTGTGTGTCAAGCCTCTTTCAATTTTCTTATTAAGTGAAAATGTTATAATTACTGATTTGGTGATTATAAAGTTATTAATTAGTTAATTATATAAAAAAAAATTATATAATATTCTAATTCAAAACTCTACTTTCTCCCACAAAAAGAGGTCATATAGAAATCATGTATTTTAAAAAGACAAATTTTATTGTAAGAAGTGAAGACGTATTTGCCTACACCAATAAAATAAAACGTGTTAATTTAGTGATAACAAATATTTTAACTAAATATTATAAGTTTAAAATTTTAAATCAACTTGTTATAAAGATTTATTAGAAATTATTTTCGCTTTCAACAAAAATTAATAATAAGTGTAAAAAATGTATATGCTTATGAATTAAGTATAATTAATTTAGTTGAATAAATGAAAAAAAAAAGGATTCTAAATTTCTAATTAAGTAGTATATGAGTATTGCAGAAACTGCTGGCTACTTTCAGCGTTGTAAAGATTTGTTATTAAATTCCTATAGTTGTCCCTTTCATACTCTTTGAGGTCACATTGTCAATTATTTACATATATACGTGATCAAAGAAAAAGAAGACAAATTAAAAATATTAAAAAGAATTGATGAGGTACTCGTTCATGGCTATCTCAATGTAATGGAAGAGGTTAATCATACAATAATCCAATATCCAGCTCACCCCAAAATGGAAAAGCGAGAAGATAAAGAGGAAAGGCAAAGAAAACCATGAAGTCTTTTTCTCCCTTTGTTGTTACTGTAGCATTAAAGTTCCTCTTTTTAGAACGTGCAAGGTATTTAAAATACAGACGGCATTACAAAAAGATTCCTTGATAAAACCAAGCTCTGATCTTGATCTCCCTTGCAAGAAGGTTATCTCTGACATCCATTTTCATTAATTTTATGTTATATCAGATTTGAAATGTATAAATTTTTATTAATACAAAAATTTAATGTTTTGTCAAAAAAAATTTGATACCATATTTTCTCAAAATTTAAGTTATTAAAAGGAAATGTAAAAGTGTTCTCATTTGGCTTGATAGTAATGATGCATTTGGATATATACGGAGTAATTACTTGAACCCACCACAGAGAACTTTAATTGCTAGAAACCAACACAACCATTTGTAATAGAGGCTTGTAGTTGATGTAGGGAACATGTGTATTAGTGATTATGACAAGCGAGCGCATCATAGCCATTATCCACCCATCAGAATCAGAGGATCTGTGCAAGATAATTTCACCTCTTTCTTTTTTTTTTTTTATGGTGTTTGCATGAGCTCATAATTGGCTTTAAAAGAAAACAGGTAGAGTTAAGAGCAGGGTCCCATAAAAGGAATAGTCACCCATCAGTGAACTCAATGCTCCTAACCAGTTGGGAAACATCCCATTTCCATACCCACTTCTAATTTTTAGCATGTTGTGTGTTGTCTTAAATGATGGCACATGCATATGTATTGATCTTTCTCTTTTCTGCTTTTTAGCTTTCTTCCTCTTATACGTTTTGTTTCCTTAGTAGTACATCAGTGAAACACGCACACAGCTACAAACAAAAGAAACAGATAAAGGGCACTACAGTGACTCGATGGGAAGCAACTGAGTTTTTAGGCAATGTCAATGTGTATGGTTTTCTAGTCCAAGACGATAATTTTAAGGATCCAGCCACCACCGATGGCAGCCCAATAAAGGAAAAAGTGCCATGACAAAAAAATAAAAATAAAGCACCGTGACTGGGTTTATCATTTATGGACAAGAAGAATCGTTGTTGCTGTTCCGTTTTGTTTTGTTTTTCCCCGGCCAATGGGAAAATCGGAAAAAAAAAAAAAAAGTGCTTGTGTTTTCAGATGGTAATGCTTTCAAACTTTCAGGATCAAGAATACTTCATCAAATTGGACTTTTTTTTTTTTTGGTTAAGCATCAAATCGTGGTTTTAAAAGTGATTGCACGAACAAGAAGTGCTCATCATGTTGATTACGTTAATTAATGTCACCAAAATAGTGAAACATTAAAGGTACGTAGGTTGTAGGGAGCAATAGTGGCCAGAAAAGTGTTAATGGCCAATTCTAAATTCTCATTCTTTTCCTTTTCTTCTTATTGGAATGTTTTCTCACCTTGACATCATTTTGTTGATCTACCAGTTGCTTCAAGTCTGTGAAAAACAGAGGAAAAATTTCCCAAAAATCCTAATTCCATTGGAAACTTCTGTGTGATTTCCATGTACAAATTGCTGTTATTTACTATAGAAACAAATATAGACACCAAAACACAAAATTCAAATTCTTGCTAAGTTCCCTGAAAGTTAATTTGCTGTTTCCCCTTCAACTGTATCATTCCTTCACAAGCTAGTGTACCCTCGAGGTCTCCTATAATTCGAGCTGTTCGAACTTCTAGACCTCTTTGAACTTCCTGGAAAAGATTCCTAACGCTATCAGCAAAGCGCTTCATGTCAACGCCGGCACTTTTCTCTATATCTTCAGCCACGCCAACAAATCCATAGGCAATCTTGGACTGTAGTTCCATCAATTTCTGTCCTGTTGAAACTATGTATCTTTGTAGCTGAAAGGTTTCCTCTAGAAAGTGCTCCAGTGTTACAGTTTTCTCCTTTGTTCTTGCAGCATTCATGTCCCCACGATTTGCATAAAGGTCATTATCATGCTGAAGTAAATACAGATGACAAGATTGAGAAATACTCAGAGATTACAGTGTTCAAAGATTGGTCATACAGGAACTAAGGAAATAATTTAGGAATATATATACATATACTTCTCATTTTCAATATCAGTTATGGGATTCACATGTTTCAAAATTGTTGATAATAGTTTAACAGATTTCAAGTTAATTAATGGAATCAAATGGTTAGAAAACGGACTATAATGTGATTTAGAACTTTTGCTTACCATCCGTTTGCAGAGTTCATCAGTCTTCTCTTGGAGGGACTGGTACCTTCCAACATGTTTATTTAGCAAAGAAGTTAAGGAAAGATAAGCCTTTAAACCAACTTTGCTATCATCACTAATATCTACATTATCATCATTAGCTTGCTTTCCTATCAACCTCTCAACCAGGATAAGTTGCTGCTTTAGCCTCTTGATCTTATAAGAAACTCCAAGAGCATGAAGATCCATCTTCCATTGGGAACGATTTGCCTTATTGGAAGGTTGACTAGTAGATGCTGTCTTTTCTGTGGCATCAACCTCTATTGCATTCGGGCTTCGCTTTTGTATGGTAGAATCATCCTTGAGAGAATCTTTTCCTTCATAATTATTATCTGGAAACTGAACAACCAAGTTAGCACTGTTAAACTGAACACGGGGCAGGGATTGTTCTTCCTTCACACAATCTTCCTCTATCAACTTTTCCTTTATTTCTTGCTCTTTCTCACCTGGTCTACTCTTGACAACCTTGACTCTAGACCAAACGGTGTCCTGAGCTGGAGATTGTGAAGGTGAATGAGAGTTATTTTTGAAGCAGTTCAATGACTTCATATCTGCTGCATATTGCTCCTTTAAGGAAGTCAATTCTTCTTTTCTCTCCAATAGCAAGGTTTCCAATTTCATCTTGTCATGTCTGAGCTGTGTGATATCCTTGATCAGCCCCTCAACTTGGGAGTGGGCCTGTTTTGATTCTAATTCCATTCTCAACAACTGCCAACGAAAAGCCTCTAATTTCTCATCTTTGAGTCTCATTTGCTCTGCAAAAGCATCTAGCTCTGAGTGATGTCTCTGCTCAATCATAGCTGCATATTTTTCTGCCTCAGATCGTACCCAATCTTCCAAGCGCTTAACATTAGCATTAATAGCTAGAGAAAGAAAGGAGAACAAATTTAGGATGTATAATAGAATCTACAGCTACTGAATTTATAGATTAACAACAAAAAGTACATTCAGAGAGAGACGTGATTTAGTCTTACCCAAGTCTCCATTTCTTTGTGGCAAGTAGTGATCAATGGGCAAGAAATGTTCTGGCTCCTTTGCGAGGTGTGATGAGGCCTTTGAAACAGGTTCTCTGCTTCTAGCACTAGGGAACACATCCATTCTCGAACTCATGTTAACCAACATGCTTCTTAGTGAATGTCTCTCATGTCTTCCTTCTGATACTGCCCTCCATTTTTCCATTTCTTGCTCTGCTTGCTTCCTCTTAGCCTTTGATAATTTAACCTCCTTTAGAAGCATTTGCTTTTCTTCAGTATCCAGCTTAGATTTCCTCAACATTGCTGACAAAATTTTATCTTTCTGTTCCAAATCGTTGTGCAATTTAGCAATCTCTATATATAACTTCTGAGCCACCAACTCTGACTCCTCTTTCTGCTTCGAGACTGAACCAAGCTCCTGTTTCTTAGCCTCCACTTGCTTAAGCGCACGACCGATCTCAGCCTCTAGGTGCCTTTGGTTTGAGACAAGTTCAATGAAGGCAGTTTTATGGTTCCTAAGCTCGGAAGAGTTTTCTTGAGCTACGCGCTCAGCAGATTCCCTCAATTCTTCTGCATCCCTTTCAGCCTGTATCAGCTTTTCTTCTACCTCCTTCCTCTTCTGCTTCTCTTCTTTCAACACCTTATCCTTAGACTCAACCAAAACCTCCATGGTCATCAATTTTTCATTGAGCTCGGAAATAGTTTCATCCTTCTTTTTCTCAAGCACCCTGAGTTCATTAATTAGAGCCCCAATCTGCTGGCGGAGCTTCTTCCGTTCGTTCAACCAGCTTTGCTCTTGTGCAGCAAAGATGCTTACAACTTTTTCATTGGCTTTGGCATCTTCATGTCTCATCCTCTTCAACTCTTCAATCTCTCTCTCTGCACTTTTGAGTCTGCAGGGGAGTTGGCAGTCTCCCCCATTTGCGCATTCCTTCTGAACCTTCCATACAAGCAAACCCAAGAGGTGGGCACTTCCTTGGAGTATATTGTCTCGAATTTCAGACCATCTTTCAACATCAACAAACGGTTTTGATATGACTTGGAGGGCAAAAAATGCACAAGAAACACCAAAATACATAGGATACATGCTGTCAATCTTCTTCTCAAACCCAATTGTCTCTAAATCAGAGAATTCTTTCTCACCCATTTCTGAAATACTTGCTTCCTCGCCTCTGTAATTGAAATCTCAAGTTAGAAACAGCTTTAAAAACATTATCGAAGTCCCACATTCCTATTCACATGATTCAGGCAACAAGAATGGGAAGGAAAGGCGCAGACCCACATTGACGCCATGGTTCATAAATGGTTTCAGTAATGAGGAAGCAAATATGCCTAGTACAAAGGATTGACATTTTTTCCAGTCAAATAATTGAGAAACAGCAATACCCAGTAAAAATATAGCAAAATGAATAGAGCAATAGATTCCTGTTTCAACAGTGAAGAAACTTACCGAAAGAAGTAGACTCTGCCGAAAGCCTGCAACTCACATAAGGCCTAGGGAGGAAACTATGGAGGAAAAATTGTAGCTTAATTTGAAGAAAAAAATCAGCGGAGATATGAAGGGCACGCCCGCAAGTCACACCAAACCAAACAGCAGAATTCATGTATTTGATGTGAGAGATGTCATTTTATAATTGTCAGGGAACGCGGAAAGGATGGGTGCTACACGTGGAAGACTGCACATTCAGTTGAAAAGAGGGTTTTTCCTAACAGAATAGAAGAAAAGTTATGAAATTTGTTCCCCGGTTTTCAGTGAAGACTGACCTCTAAGTCCCACATGCTTCTTTTTGTTAATTTTTTTTTTTTTTCCCTCTTCACCTCCCGGTTCATCCAACCACCACCAACCCCATCCTTCGCTTTTTCTATGGCTCAAGGCATAACCATTTTCAGGAAACAAGAGCACTAGATTCCTGGGTGTTTGTCACCATTAGTGACCAGAAAGAGAAAACGAAGAACAAAAAGAATAAATATCTTCAATCAAGCAGGCTATAGAATACTACTATAATCACAGTTGCTTACCTGTAACTCATAAAATAAAATACCTGAAAAGAAATAATATAAAGAAAACAATAGGCTTTCACCTAAAAAACGAAAATAAAAAGACAAGACTATGCCAGAACCAGAAGACTGTCACAAAGTACTGATATAAATGAGCGTAACAGATTAAATAATAAAAGGGTATTTGCTTCTTCATTTACAAGTTGGTTTGGTTTACCCATTTTGACAATTCCATCAACGACAAAATGGACGGTAACTGGCAGCAAACTAATCACAACCCAATAGACTAAATAAATGCACCTGGACCACGTTATCCTATTCCTATCTTGCTGTCAATTGTGTTATTCCAACGTTACCAGTGAACTGTTTAAGACCAGAATACCCACCTACTGACTGTCTGAGTACCACTGGCCAGAAACCAGAGAACAGAAGTTGATACTTGATTGATATGTCATAATATTCATATGAAAAAAATATCTTGCTTTTTCATATATAGAAATAATAATAGTTTATTAACATGTGAAAGTTCAAAGCTAGCAGAGAAATTCACAATGATCGTGATGGATCCACCAAGTGTCCAGAGGGGTAACACGTTCACTTGTTTGGGACCTGTAAAGCTGGAACCTGCTGAACGAAAGCTACACCATACCGACTAATTAATTGGCAATACTATGTTAGGATCTTGTTAATGTGAATGCAAAAGGCATAATTCTATTCCAAACAAAAAAAAAAAAATATTAATCCGCAGTTTCTTCTCAATACGTTTTAATATGGATGATTTTAAAGCTATATTCATAATCAATCAAGTCAGTATATAGAACACTCCATATCATCAAAGCTTGATGATTACAATGCTTGGTGATGGTGTGGGATAAAAAATTTGCACTGGTATTGGTTTGGTAGATTTTAGCTTTGTTATTTTCAAGCTATGATGGAGACTTACCGCCCACCATATCGGTATTGTCATTTACAAGATCTGCATTGAAATCTGAACTCTTAAAGGCATCCCATCGTAACGAAACATAACATAATGGCAATAATTAAGAATAACATAAAATATCTTGTATTGATTTTCAAGTGACTTGAAGCGAAGAAGAGACGTGGGTGTATGAGAATCGAGATTGAGGTTTTGTGGTGACAGGCACTCATGGTCGTCGTAGCCAATATTCCACCACCAGTGTCCCAAGATCTAGAACAATTTTTTATCATGTAGATTTACAATTTATGAATGATTGTCTCTGACTCTATAACTAAACCCACAGATTATAATAAAAAGAAAAACTTCAAATCATAAAAAGATTATAATAAATACAATAATATTTTTTATTACTGATAAATGGCTGTTCAATCATTCGTTCTGGATCAGCTTGTTAATTAGTAACTACGAGACTATTTTGTAATTAACATTCTTTAAGAGACTAATTTGTTGAAGTGTTTTTTTTTTTAACATTCTCACCCTGTGTTGAGTACATATCATTCAAAATATTGTAGTGTTTTTCAGTGGTTAGATCAATGTTTTAAAAATCAGATTAGACATTAACTTAGAGAGACCATTAAATTACTAATTTATTGGTTTAACAGTTGAATTCCCAGTTAAATCAAAGAATTTAAAAAATATAACCAAAAAAATAGTATTGAAATCTTAAAATAAAATAAAATATAAATTAAATTATTAATTTAGAATAAAATCATGATTTATGTATTATAGTTTAATATGAAATGTAAATTATCAGTTTTATAATTTTTTTAATTTACATATATACTTAAAATATCTCAATTTTTTATGTTATTGGTATGTTTATAAATGAATTCATCTTAAATTATGTTAAAATTAATATGTATGCATAGATATGGTAATTAGGTTGAGATAGTTCAGGTGGTGATTGCTTTTTAATTCAAGGCAAGGGATTCAAGGAGTGAGCCCTTCTTTTCGCATTTTTTTTTTTTTTAAATGTCTTTTAAGTTTCAACCCATTAAACCGCTACAAAACCATCTGATTTGACTTGATTTAACCAAAATTTGATCGGTTTGATTGCATATCCAGTATGATGAAGCAACTTGAACCAGTCTCAAGTCCAGTTTTTAATTCCCGATTCAATCAATCGAACTGGCCCATTCAATCCGAGTTTTAAAACTATGAGTTGGATACATTTTCACATGAGGTATTATTGGTGGGTACACAAGTTTATAGTACTTTTGTCTCGTAATTTCAGAATGGAGCATGTGAGATTGTTTAAGGAAGGGTGAACATCACTGGAAAAACAAAAAAACTGATAATTGCATTTTCACTTTTCATTCTGTTGTGTGGTCCAGGGAGGACCCAGCGTAATGAAGGTGGGGGATACCTCGTTCTTCCTCACTGTGGCTCTCCGATGTCCTCTCAATGTGCCTATTGTCTAGGCTTTGGTTCACACTTGGTCCTCTCCTCTGGAGGGTTTCCGCCCTTTATACTTGGTCCATGACATAATGATCGGCGACTGGGCTCCTGGGCTTTTTGGCCCATGACGAGGCCCCATAAACTTAATTTATTTGGAAAGGTTGGTCTACGTCACATTCGAAAATAATTAACATTGAAAAGGGATTCAGTTATTAATGATATAAATGTTTGATTTATAAGATAGCTAACCATATCAAATTAAGTTGTATAACTAGTAATTATAATATTATAATTACTAGTTATAATATTATCCATTTGAAAGTCGGTTTGTGTATCAGAAAAGTGGCCCAATCACAGTTGACCCTCTAAGAATTGGTTAACCTTTCCTTTCCACTTTCCAGGGTGTGTGACCCAATCCTATCTTGCTTCTCCTCATTTTCTCCTCCATCACTGTTGTGCATGTAGAAAGAAAGGAAAAAAAAACAAAAAGAAGACAAAGCTAAAAATAAATGAGAAATGGAGGGATGTGCACATACCAAAAACTTTATGATACAAAAATAGTTTTTTTTGGAGATGTTCTATTTTTTAAATAAATCTAAACACTTAAAATTTATACAAAAGTGTTTTTTTTTTTTTTAAAGTAGTTTTAACAGAAAAGGAGAAGTTAATGCAAAAAAATCTAAATAAGTATTGCTTAAATAAATAATTAATAAGAAAAACAAAAATCAGGATAGGATTATAAAGTAAACGTTGAATATTGAATTTCCTCACCATGTTTGGGAAAGGAAGGACTGAATAAAGATTTTTTTTAAAAAAAAAAAAAACATAAGGAGGATTAAGCAAAATTTCTGAAATAAGATCTACATTAGAAATAAATAAATAATCTCTTATTGCAAAAGATCTCCCAAAAAATTTATAAAATTTTTCTTATTTTTATTTTATATTTTAAATTTTTTAAGTGTACTTTTGTTTTGTTTTTCATTTTTATGTCTTTTAAAAAAATTCATTGAATTTTTTAAGTTTTCATTATCATTTTAATTTTCAATTATTTGCTTATTCATTGTTAGTAAACAACCATTTTAATATATTTTGTTTAATTAATAGTTATTTGTCATAAAAATAAAAAATATTAATTATAAAATTATCACAAATTATTTTTGAAATTCTGAAAATAAATTTATACATTTTAATTTTCAATGTTATTTGAAAAATATTTGTAATAAAAATATTTCTTATTTATATTGCTCATAGTATAGTATAGTAATACCGCGTTAAAAATCTAATCTGAAATTCCTCAAGGGATCCATTGACGTGGCAGGATCTCTGCGGAAGACTCATGCATATGCAGTGCACCTTTCCGTATTCAATTTCGAGTCCTACTAAACGACCCTAGCGGCTTCGAGTTCTCTTTCTATATTAACCATTTTCGAGCACCTTCGCGAGCTTTTCTGTCATTAATTTCGTAAAAAATTTCATTCTACAAAGTAGCAGCTTAGAACCTAGAACTTTCAGATTTACCTCGAAGTTTCAATTTTCAGCGACTGGAAAACGAGAGAATCAAGAATTTTAACTATTCATATCCGGTTGTTCTCTCTATTTCGATTGATTTCACCTACGGGTGAGTGCAAAATGGAGGACATGCCATTGCCGGTTCTCTTTGAGCAAGCCCGTAAGATCCATACGACAGCGACGGAGTATGGAGCTGATCAGGTAGACCTATCCACTGGCTTGATTCGTTGTTTCATTGCCCTCAGAAAGTTTTTTTTTTTTTTTTTGGTTCTTAATTTGATTTGTGCTTGTTCAGGAGCTTGTGAGGAAGGGCTGCGAGGCCCTGGAGAAGTGCGAGCACATGATAAGTAATCTGGGCTTGTTCTCAGCTAATGAGACCAAGGAGGATATTACTACCACAAATCTTAAGTATATTCTGGTAATTATTGTTGTTATCACCTAATGATTCTTATTCCGAAAGTAATTGCTGGAATGGAAGATGATATTGGAGTTGCGTTAGAAAGATCTGTTGTTTCTTGGTTTTCGTTTTTCTGTTAGTGCTTTCTGCCCCGCAGATAACCATAAAAGTGTAAAGTTGATGAAATGGTTGCCATGGCAATTCCTGCAGGTACCATTTTATCTTGCCGAGTTGATAGAGAAAATAGCACAGGATGACAGAATACAGATTCTTCAGTCTTCCCAGGCAAAACTAAAGGTCAGTAATGTGATGTAAAGAGGCAAAGAAGGCGGCCCCAAAAGGAAACCTATCCCGTTTATATATTAGCACAATTCTTATTAGAATGTTCTGCAGCACCTGCTGTACTTTAATCAATATCCACTTTAGCTTATTAAGAAATAACCTTTTGTAGGAATTTATCTCATTCTGTGAAGCAATGGAGCTTGTTCCAGAAGACGAGTTGGAATCTTATACGCAAGGAGCACCAAAATCTGTTGCTGATCAGAGGGCCAGAAAGGTGTCCCTGCTTTCTCTTCTCTTATTTTTTTTTAGCTTGTCATTTCATTTCAGGCCTCTGACATAATTTTCTAAAAAGCTCAGGCATTGCACACTGGTCTTGTTAATCTTTTTCCCTCTTGAAAAGGGATATTGGACTAGCAAATTTGAATGAAGATCATTGTGTAATGTAATGGGGCACAAGAGCCAGTTAATTTTTTTGATTATTTTTGGATCTTTGGTGTAGATTGCTCGGTTCAAACAACAGAGAGCTGCGGAGTCGAAGTTGTTGGAAATAAAGGAACGAAAGGAGAGGCGTGGTCGTTCTACTAAAGCAGCTGCCTTGTCCACCCCTGTCGAGGCAGGGGAGGAAGAAGTACTGGATGACGATGGAGAAGAAGAAAGAGAGGTTTGTATCTTGATCCTTTACCTCTCATTGGGCGATGCTATTTTGTTATTATTCCAGCACTACTTGTTAGTTTATAGCAGATGCCCCTACCCTTCACACTGGAAAGTGCAAGGTGCACCATGACACAAACGTCAAGCATCTTTTCTATTGACCTTTTATACTTATTTTGGGTAGTGTTACATGATGCTCATTTCTGTCTTTGTAGAACCCACCTCTTAATTCCTGCTTCACTAGATTTTACAATTTGTCAAGCCAGAATCCTGTACATGTGTTGAGGAATTGTTATCACCTAAGAAACTCTTTAAAATGTGATGAAAGGAGAATGGCTCACAAGATTCATAACCCTTATAATTGTATAACCTTTGATTATTTAAACAACTTGCATTGGAAGATGGTGAAGGTCTACTGGCCTGGCTAACAGTGGTTGAAAAAGATGCTATTCATCTCAGTTCCTACTAATTTCTATTTAAAAACATGCTATCAAAATCTATTGGATGAGCTTAAATTCAAGTTACTTTGCCCTAAGCACTAGTTGGAAGCTCTTTGTGGAGATATTTGACTCATTTTGTTTGGCTCATGATTATGACTAATTGGACCCATATTAGCCATTTTTGGCTATTTTAAATTCACAAAAGCAATCATCTGTAATGTATTTATTTCAGCAACCCCACTTAGTGGGCCTATATATATATATATATATATATATCCCGACTGTCTGGTTTTGGTTTCTTGAATTTTCTAGCTGCTCATTTTACCATTGATTCCTTTTTTCCAGGCTTGGCTTACTACCATTTCTTTGGCAATCTGCAAGGTTCACTTTGTACCTATGCGTAAGTTTCCCTTTGTGAAACTTCTGTTTCCACTATTCTCATGTTTTTCATGTCATGTTCAGACATTAGATCTGCTGGAAATGTTAAAGAAAGAGGAAGAGATGCTTTCTGCCGTAAAGGAGAGACAATCCAAGGTATAAATGCTTGTCTTCTACTTCTTATAGTGCAGTTCGATGCTCTGCAGACTTCCAGTTGAGAGTGATATTGATATAAACTCTAATAATTGTCAGAATGCTTTATAAAATGTTGTTGGGTTAAAAACAGTTGTAAAGTTTCTATTCAAAAATATAAATAAATAAATAATTGTAGGGTATTAGAAAAGGACACTTTCATCCAATCATCTGATATTGAAGCATCATATCTTAAGATAATGAAGCACATTTGCTATTCTCCATTAACATAAAGGAGCTGAGTGCGCTTTCTTGCATTTGAAGTATACTCACTCGAATCCGTTTGATGGTTTCTGCTTCAAAGAGGACTGTGAAATTATGTATCTTTTGCATGCTGACACTGTTCTTTCTGTTGATTTTTTTATGGATCATTTGCATGCTGATACTTCTCTTTCTATTTATTTTTTCTTGCGATTTTGCCATGGTTTAGGAGGGGGACAAGGAGTTCTCCAGGGATATTCTTGATGAACGTTCCAAGAAAGCAGAAGATTGGCATCGTAATGGTGTGGCTCGTGCACGGTATACTAAACCTGCACAGCCAATTACCTGTGCCACTTTTGCTCAAGATGTTCTGGAAGGTAGGGCAAATGTTTCACAGGCACATGATCACAAACACCAGCCACTAATATTTGGACCAGCCAGCCTATTGAATGGAAGCCAGACAAATGAAAGAGATAGAATGGCAGCTCAGGTCTTCCAACCTAGTTATAGGTACGTATTTCTCTCTTCTACAAGTAAGTTGTGCATTCAACCTGACAACTGAAAAGATTAGCAGCAGGGAAATTAAAAAACGGTTTAAACAGATAATGCAAGAAAGAAAATGCACTTTTAATTTCACTGTAGCTTGCTTTATACTGGAGAACTGGTTGAAACTGAGTTTTGGTTATTGACAAATCTAATTGAAACGTTGTTAAGGATGGATCTTTTTGTATCATGGTTACTCCAGGCACATGTTTTGAGATACTAAGTTGAATATTTTGTGCAAGGTTACCAACCATGAGCATTGAGGAAGCTGGGCTTAGAGAAATGGAGATGATGAATAAATGGCAGGAGAGAAATGCTAGACTTATGGAAGAAGCGAATTCATCTTGGTACAAGGACCAGAAGCCAAGGCCAAGAGAGGAAGACGAAGACGACGATGACGCAGCACAAGAGAAGGCTAGGGCCTGGGATGACTGGAAGGATGATAATCCTCGTGGTGCGGGCAATAAGAAACTTACTCCTTGTGGGTGAGTGTTGACGCCTTTTCTGCCATTTATTTTTCCTTAGCTAATTGATACTGAGATTATGATAGATCTTCGATGGTAATGAAAGTCAGCCAACAGATTTTGCACATGGTTTGCCCTTCCTTGTAGCATACCATGTATACCAAGGTCTTGATTTCAATACATGTATGTATGTTTATATGCTTCAGAGTCACTGCAAGCAGCACCACTCCTTTCTCTGTTTTCAGACTGATCTTTCGTTTTTATGGATTCATGTGCAAGTAACTTACTTTGCAATTGTCTGGTATAGTTCCCCGTATAATTGTTATATAAGGTGAGAACTTGTATTGGTAAGTCTGCAATAATTTGTCTTTGGCTCATGGAAATATCATGTGGCCAAAATAAATAAAAAGAAGAAAATTGCAGCAAAAAAGGAAAAAAATGAGTTGCTATTTTAAAGAAAGTCGAAAGCCAGCCTAGAAAGGAATCCCCATAATTGCAGAGTTGTCTCATGGTCTGGCAAGTGCCAAGGAGGGATGATAGGAATCCAACGTGCGTGCTGCCCCTTCAACTT
Source organism: Bauhinia variegata (assembly GCA_022379115.2). Lineage (NCBI taxonomy): Eukaryota > Viridiplantae > Streptophyta > Magnoliopsida > Fabales > Fabaceae > Bauhinia > Bauhinia variegata. Next base: position 15,447,293 of record CM039437.1, read on the forward strand.
TGGACTTGTCCATGTAGAACAGCGACTACATATATTTTGCCATATGCCAACACGTCAAAAACGTAGTTCCATTCTGTAAAAACCGTTGCACCCACTTTAGAAAAACGCCTTACTGGGTTACTCCTCGTAATATCTTGTTTAGGATCAACATTCAAGCCAGTTTTTTTTTTTTTTTAGTTTTTAAATCCAAATCCTATATTGTACGTTTATATCATGTTATTCCCTGAAACAAACAAGACACGGCAATTTAAAAAGAAAAATGTTTTATAAGAAAACTTATTTTAAAAGTAATAAAAATAAAATATCTGTTTAATCATATAATTATAATTTTTGTAATTCATTCCAACATTTGAACCCTTGCAAATACAAGCCAATGATGACTACAAGGTCCGTAGTTAGTGTAAGATGGGCGCCGACTTATTCGAAAGAGTGAATATTATAAAACTATTCACTCGCAACTAGAGATTCTACCACATGGGCACATGCAACTGATCCACCGACTCTTTGAAATTATTCCGAAATTTTTCTTAATGATTTTAATTTCGCAACTTGAACGAAGCTATCAGATCGGTGGGAAGGAGACTTTCTTACAGAAACGTCTCATTCTGCTATCTTATTGTACTTTTTTATGTATGTTGAGCAATACGATACTAATACGCGCAGAATGGCAAAACAAGTGCCTATCAAGAGAAATAATTACAATATGCAGAAAGTAGGCTCTGCAGGAAAAGTATTTGGATTGTTCAGCTAACAAAACGGTGAAATTCTGCGGTTAGATTCCAATGAAACCCAGAGCATATGAAAGAAATATGCGTTATCGGTTCTACCCTTAAAATGCAAGTTGACAAAAAGAACATAATGCATTAGCTTCAGTTGAAAATCTCTCAGAGTAACTTCAGTTTTTCTTCTTGTAGATAGAGATGAAACTTCCTATTTCCCATGAAAAGAAAGTGAAAGGGGGTGCTGGATAAAAAACTCATTTTCGGGTTAGCAACCAAAACAATCAAAAGTTGCCATGGACAAATACAATGGAGCAATTTCATTATTGAACTGAAGTATAAATTATGTTATAGACAGCATCTGGATCTGTTGTCTAAGCAAAATTGAACAAAGGAGGGAATGAATCCAGAGAACAAGATGATGATGATGGATGTATAACAAGATGTCAATAAATTCACAAGTCGTTTCCACAAAGTAAAGAAATTTCCAATGGAAATCAAAAAACCACACCGAAACCCCAATTACAGATACATACTCGTTTCTCCATCTTAACACGTGTATGTGTAGCTCTGCACTTTAATGGTTTTCAGCAACCGGCGGGTAAAAACAAGAACCGAAGAATCCCCAAATAAAGGGACAAAAAAGTGAGCTCATTTCAGTCTTGAATTCAACTCGCCATGCACTTAAACCCTCTGCAAACCCATAGCCATATTATAAACAAAGCTGCGCAGACAAATATGTCCAGTAACAACAACACCCACACATGCTTCTTCCAAATTTGCTTCGCTCTTTGCCCATCGTTGACTCCACTTTTAGGCCCGACGAATGCAAAATCTCTGGGGCAACCATTGATGTTATCACATATATCCAATTTATCCTCCGTTACAGCATCTTTACAATCGATTAAGTTGAATTCCATGCTGACCCTCTTCTTCTTCTTCAACCCTTTAATAGGATTCCCAAGCAAAGGAATCATCCCCGATCTCTTTTCTCTGACGCATGGATTTCGGCTATCCTTGTTGTCGCTCCACTGTGGATTTACCGTCGCCAGATCCAAATCCAAAGGCATCAACTCACTAAAAATCGAATTGAATTGCGTTTGGAAGCAAAGCGGTGGGAAATCATCAGAACCCGTGATCGACCCGCTTCGAATTATCTCATCAAAACCGCACTTTATGCGATTCAGGAACCATCGGCCATCGGATTTATCGAGCTCTTCGTTGAAAATTGCGAAGTAGACAAAAGGGTCAGCAATCATAAAGGTATAGGTCCTTCTCTTGACCGTGTGAGAAAACATGTAATGATTGGGAGGAGTCTTCTCGAGGCATTGCGCAGCTACTTCTTCGATTCTGGGCTCTTTGGACCTGAATTGGGCGAGAACTGTGGTTCCTTTCGCAATGCATGCATAAAAGATGAACTCTGGATTCGAAATCATTGACGGATCTAGAAGTAAAACGATAAATCGAATTTAGGAGCTCGAATTTAACGAGAACCTGCGATTCAGAGATGATGCTTCAAGCTGAGGAAGCTCGCATTGCAATTCTAAGCTTCCATCAGAATAATTTGAGTGCATTGAGCAACTCGATTCGATCAAGAACAAATGGTCAAACTCTGCCTCCGCATACCTAATCTCTCCCCCTCTCCGTGTAACTGTAATTCTCAATCATATTCTTCTCTCTGTATTTTATGAACCTAGGGTTTTGGCATGAAGAGGAATTGGGAAAAAATAAAGTAAGAGGAAGAAAGAAAAAGAAATTGGAAGTGGCGTCTGCATGCCTGCGCAACTAACTCTCCCTGTTGGACGTCAAATTACGAAACTATCCTCCCCGAACCATTATTTTCCAGTAAATATCAAAACTCTGTTTGTCCAATCTTATACAATGCAATTACTTTGCACATGACATGTTTTTGAGCTCTGTAGGAAAAGACAAGTAAAAGGGAAAAACAAAAGCTTGCACTCGTCCGGTTTCAAATTTTTTAAAAAATAGCGAATAAAAGAAAAATTTGCATGCATATCACCACTCAACATTCATTGGACACAATGAGCTGACAAGGATTGTTATAATTTAATTAAAAATTAAAATTTAAATATTATATATAATTATGTTAAAAGTTGATAAATATAGTTTTTTTTTTTTAATTTTAATCAATTTAATTCTAAATTAATTAACAACTAATATGAGGTTAATGCGATTAGGGGAGTTCCACTTTTCATTAGTACATCTTAGTCGTGTGAGGAAAAAAAATCTTGATTAAGTTTAATGATAAATTTAACTGAAATGTAGACAAGATTTCAGTAGCCAATAATCCAATATATGGAGGCTGTCTGATCCACCACCATATCATTTTTTCAATACCACCACCCTTTGTGATTGCTAATCATTATTATGATCAGTTAGTCAAGCTTTGTTGTAAGGCACAGGAAAAAGGCAAGAATTTTAGCTGGTGGTTTCATTTGCAGGATGTGTTACCACGTTGATTTCCTTTGCTATTAGGAATAAAATTACGCGCCATAGGAGCTTCACCTTTTTAGAAGAAGGTGACTAAAAAGCAAGTTCCGAGACACAGTGGGAAATGCAGCAACACTGTTATCAGGGTCAGAACACACATTACTTTTTTGTAACTTGTTAATACTTAAGAAACTCTCTAATACGAAGAATATATATTTAAAAAATATACACAATTAGAGAGTATTTAAAAGAAAATAAAGAACTTGCATTAAACACTTCCCCAAGTAGCAGGCTGTGGAAGAGATAGAAGGAGAGCGATCTTGTTTATTTTAATTAAGATATATTATTTATTTATTTAATAAATAGTGAATGAAAAATAGTACATAATAAGCTTCCCAATACTAGTCTCAAATCTTTGTTTATCGCATCAATGTTTTTATTGCAATGTCCATAAATACCAAGTTATGCCAAATAACCAAAGCTCATACCACACATTCCATACGTACATGCTATTATTACAATTACGATTTTTTTTAAATAAAAAAAAAAGAAAAAGAAAAAGCAAATTAACCAAATCATGCCCAACCATGGGCTCCAAGAGGCATGGCCCAATCCTCAACTCCAATACAATCTGGGCTGCCACCAGCAATCCGTCTAGACATTGGGCGAAGCCCATTTATTTTTGGGTTTGGGCTTCTCGGAAACTGATAGACCGTAGTCACAGTGGGGCTGGATGAGTCACAACCCGACCCCGTAAGAGAGGCTCTCCTTGTTGAAGAGTTCCACTTAGGCCCAGATGGACCACTTGGCCTAGTTGGGCCTGGACTCCGCACCTTGGCCTTAGCAGCTTCGGTTGGCGCCATGTAACTGAGCTTGCTATGGTTTTGCTTGCTAATTATTGGGCTTGAATTGGGCAAGTCATTGTTGACAAGGCCCATATTAGTGTTGCCTGAAGGTGAAGGTGCAGCAGTGTCCATTTCTACGGTCCTCTCAGACATGTCATCTGCGGTGGTGGAAGTTGTAGCAGCAATAGTGATATAAGAGGTTTCACGTTGCCCCAGTTGTCTAACTTGGCGTGGTTCCGATGACATCCAACTATCCAACCAGTTCCAACCCCATTGGGCCTTTTCACGATCATTAGCATAGTCACTAATATCGTCACCGTAAGGATCCGTTGGTAGAAACTGCTTCTGCTGTTGCTGCTTCATTGTGCAAGAGGAAAACAAAAAATGGTAGCTAGAAATCAAATCACTAATGTCGAATGTGGTATCAGATAGTAAATAGTTTTCAAATAAAAAATATTGATTCTAAAATAACTAACGTGACTAACTTGATAGTTGAAAGCATAAGCAAGAGCTCTTTCCCTCTTCATTATAGCTTCGTTTCTCCTTAAGTCGTTTTCCTTGATTTTCTGGCTGCTCTGACGCCTGTTGTCCCAACTATCAATGTTATGTCTTGTCAAGGGGCTCATCATAGTCATAGTCACTGGCCTTGGATCTTCATCAAGATCTCTTTGCTCGTGGTCCTCCACTTTCTTCTGAAGCTTCTCATGGGTTAACTGGAGTCTGCGAGCTCGCACCCTGGCCTGCACTCGAACTAATGCTTGCATACAGCGCATTGTCATCTGCGCTTGTTTACGCACATTATGGCCCCTCACAAGTGCTTGCAGTCTCACTAATCCCTTCAAAGCACGCAGCGCTCGTCGAGCCTACACAGTTTAACACCCGGTACCGAACGAATTTAATGTCTATAGTTCGTTGGGTTGCCTTATTAAGCACAGCATTACATAGAATAACAGCGCTTCAAACACAATTGCAAGCGGGCTAAATAGCCAAGGGTATTAATCTCAATGACTGATATTAAATGGTGTCCCCCACTTCCCTTCCCTCTTTGTATTTTAAGACACTGGAAACTTCTCTTTTTGTAATTTACTACTACTCCGGTAGCTATCTGTATATTTTGAACAAATATCTGTAAAATAAGTTTACCAATTTGGTGTTCGTAAAATGTAAATTTAATGAACCTTGGCCTTATGGCCTAACTGTACTGCAAAATAAATAAATGAAGGCGAGACTGGTGAATATACGGTACTGTAAGTCAGTGCCACTCGTGTATTATCGAGGACTATAAATGTTAGTCTTTGTGAGTTGGTGCCATATTTATGAAGTGACAAAAAATTAGCCACGATATGCATAATAATACATTGATCTTCAACGGTAAAAAGAACAAAGTTAATAAAGACTTACCAGGTAACCTCTGTAGTATGATTGAATCAGCGTTGCTGCTCTTTCTTCCTGGGAATGGCGTCCATAACCTGCCAGTTGAACCACTCTAGCAGCTGCTTGAGCGGCGGCAACTGCAGCTTCAGCCGCTGCTGCTGTTGCCGCGGCCACCGCAATGGCATGGTTTCTATCTTCAGTCACAGGCGTTGACGCAGTGCTTCCCTCAATGGCAATATTATCTGGAGAACTCTCTGCTAGAAAATGCTCGAAAGACACCACTTTTGGCGCCTCGTGCTGCCATTTCTCTGCACTTTCCTTCTGAACACCGTGCACGTTTTATTCAGAATTCAGCTCTTAATTAGCAAAAATCAATATATTAAATTATAGAAGAATAACATCTAATGGTACGGATTGTGATTATCAGTGATGGGGATCTAGCAGAAGAAGCACATGCATTGAAAATCAAGATGAATGATGTGATGGGTTAGGTGGCTCGATAACTATGTGACATGGATACTAGCATAATTACTCGTTACATGTTGACATGATAGGGGACCATACGAACATGATTACATACAAATGGGTTCGGTGTCCTGATTACAGAGAAGGGGCAGCTCATCATTTATGTGGGAGCTCATAAAAAGACAACAAGAACAATTAAAATGTTTCACTAACAATTTGGTTTATGAACCAGAAATAATTCGTCTTAATATGTCTAGATTAGTAGTGCTAAATTGATGATAGCTGCAGTTAAGCAATTTCTTCTTTGTTCCGAGGTGTGAGAATTTGGGGAAATCAAGCAGGATATGACTTATTCAGCTAATTAAATAATTAATTAAAGTGCCTGATGAATCAATTAATTAAACTAAGGAGATATACCCATCAATCGTTCTTCCTAGAAATATATATCCAAAGGAAAAAAAAAAGCTTGAAGGAAACTTGTATTTCAAGCAATGATGTGTGACTTAATGCATAATTTAAATTGTTAAGAATTAGTTGAGATGCTGTCAAAAAAAAAATTAAGACAACAATTTCCTAGCTGGCTTCTGTATGTCTATATCCTATAAGGTGGAAATATGTCCGATCAAAAATATTTTTAATGTATTTAACAAATGTTTTAAATTTTTTTTATTAAACTAAACATGTTTTTATACCTCAATTTTTATTTTGATTAGAAGTGAAAAACAGAGAACAACTAAAGCAAAGAGGCCATTAGATTGCTTCTTGTAAACTCCAATCTAAACGAAAACTAATCATGACTTCATATAAGAATTGCAAATATTCTAAAGTTGAAGTCCAAAAAGGAAAGAACTATGATAAGTAAAGCAACCGATAAATCATTCACCGAAACGGTAAAAATTAGAAATCTAGTTGAGAACAGAGGAATTGATCACCTTCTTCTCCGAGTCCGGCGACTCCTTAGAAGATGACTTGAAAACTTTCTTCACAGAGGAGAACCAACCACCTCCTTTCTTCCCCATTTCCGGCGAGAAAATGGACTGCCTATTGATATTATATCACCGATTCAACCATGTCGAAACCTTAAATTTACAGTCTCGACCACCTCAGAAACCTCCATAGTCCATAACACATTACCTAAGAATAAATCTAAATGTACTAAGCATTTCGGACAAGCAAAATCATACACACAGCAAAACCAAGAAGAATGAAAACGAACTAAAAGACAAATAAAAACCTGAGATGTTTGTTGCTGCTTGGGATCACTTGTCGTCATATATTCTGCCAGGCATTTTCCAGAATCACATCTCTGGTCATTTAGCAGAGTTTTTCACGAGTAAGAAAATTCTGATGTAGAATTTAGAGAGAGAAGGGGAAGAAGAACGAAGAAAGAAGAGTACGAGGAGTAACCGTAAGCCCGCGCAATCGCCGTTGGTATTTATCATATTCACGGGTGTATACAACCGTTGTATCTAGGACCCAATAGAGTTCTTACACGTCATCATTATGGTTGATTTATATGGTTGATTTATAGCAGCTTTTTGGAATAATTAAAAAGAAGCCCCAATTTGTTTTTTGTAATCGTAATAATAATAATAATCACGTAAATAACAGTGCGGTGGGAAGTACGTAATAATATTGTAGCGTATATAATAAACATTTAAGGTTAAAGTTATTGGTGGTGTTAGCTAGGGGAGCTATCATTGTTTAACTTTAGGTTAAGTTTTGGCTTGAAGATTACTATAAAAGTCGTAGTTAAACAATTCATGTCATTGACACTAGTGCATGGTGTGGAATTCAATATATTTATTTCATAATTATAGATTATAGATTATCAATCTGGAACTTGGTACTTTATTTAATGAATAAGCCATCTTTTACCATTTGCTGACATTTCGGCGCATTTGCAAGTATAAGACCCAAAACAAACTAACTCGTGCCATGGATTTGTCAAAATGTGCTACTATTCTTTATGGAATGCCTTAGGGTTAAGAGACATTAATTAATATGATATACTATATGATGAGAAAGTCAAACTTTCCATAAATGTGTAATTCACGTGACTCACAAGTAACAGGTCACGAGCTTGAACGCCGTGTGCGGTGGCCTTTTTGGCAGCATCTTCCATTCATTGGTCCCACGCTTAACCATCCAAGTGTGACTCCTACGAATACTTTATCATCTTCATGTAGTAGACACATATATATAGCTAGCTAGCTAGGCATCTATGTATATGTCACATATCTGAAATAGAAAATGCAAGGCAATTTTCATTTACGTGTTTGAATAGCTAAACTGGTAGAGGTTTACAAGGGAAAAAGTGCTTCTTGTCCTCAAAAAATTGACACTACGTATTGTTGTTGAACCTGAAATACTGGGCTTCCATTAATTCCTGCTGAGTTGTGAACCTTCTTTATTATGTTTAACAGGTTTTGGTAGGGAAAAAAACATATATAAAATATCATGGCTTGGTTGATAACATTGCTTGCATTTAAAGGCATGCAGCAGATAGTTGAAGCAATTAAAATGAAAGGTGTGCACTAGGAAAGGGGATGAGTCTTATTTACGTGCTCTCTCGTTTGCTGCGTTTACTAGTTATAATTAGGTTTGGTGCCAGGCACTTTTCATCATATTTATGTTCCTCTCCTCATGCTGCTTTATTAATTGTGACGGATTGGTTTGTTACAGAAAAGCCTCAGAGCCTGCCAAAACGAGAATGGAACCATTAAGACGTTTGCACGGAAGAATTTATTACACCATTTAATACAAACAGCTTAATAATATAATGTTAATTAGAATAATTTTATATATGTAATATATAATATGGTTACACATGAAAACTTTGAGTTCCAATTAAAAAATAATGTATAATTTTGTTCGTATATATTGTGAAATTATTAATAAATCTAACAATTTATATCGTATGTGTAAAATTAATTCAATCTAACAATTTAAATTATTAGAATAAAAAGTAAAAAAAAAAGAGAGTTAATTAATATCTAACATTAATAAATCCAATATCGTCTTGTAAAGCTCCTGAATACGTAGATATGTAGTTATACTTATCGTCACTCTAGAACTATACAGCTGATTTCAATGTTGCCGTTTTCAGAGGCAACTTCCTTTGGTTTTTTTTTTTTTGTTGCTGTGAAATTCATTTTTGGAAACTTATAATTGGACCGCTTGGTCATATTACGGGCCTCCAAGATCAGACCTTAGAAAATTTTGGTCCAAAATTGAACGGGCATTAAGGGGTAATCGTACTTCCATAAAGGGCTACAGTATCTTCCCTTGACCTGAATTATGTTGGGTATTAAAAAAATCTTATAATCAAATCCTAAGGGCCTCGTGGAAGGCCTTGAGATTTCTTTGGGAGTGGGTTTGCCCTTTTAACGTATAAAAGATATTTCTTTTTAACACCCTACTTTTTGCTTTTACACCCCAATAAAACGGGTTGGAGAGAGACGAGGGTGTGAAAATAAAAATGGTGGTGTTAAAAGAGAATAACCGACATGATACCGCGGATATTTTTATTATATTTAAGGCAAGTGTGAAGTATTTTGTTTCTAACAAAGTTTATATTCCTTATTTTTAGTCATAGCAATCATATATTATTGGTAAAATTCGAGTGAACAATCATTTTTTTTTTATTCTTCTTGAGAAATAATGTTTCATTCTCACAGACACAAAAACAAAATGGAATGGAATATCTAACCCAAAAATAATAATAAAAGATAGGAATATATATTTTACAAATCAATAATTTGCACTTTATGCAGAATAATTTAATCATTCAAGCAAAATAATAAACAGACTGATAAAAAAATTATAGTGCACCAAAAGCCAAAACTACTATTTCTGGACCTCCCGTAGTTTTCTTCTCATCCAAATCTCTATTTTTTTTTTTTCACAAGCATTTCACTTTTAAATAAAAGTTATTATTATATTTTTAATTAACCGATATTAATTAAATATATAATTTTATCAAAATCGAAATCAACTAATATTAATTGATTTTTTTTTAAATTATAAAATCATAATTAACTAGTAAAACAATTTTAATTGACTAATTAAATTTATTTATTTTCGTTTTAATCGATTAATTAAATTAGAGAGAGCATCAGTCAATCATTATTAATTTTTATTATATTTAATTTTGTCAAACTAAAATTGATCGATATTAATTAATTTTTAAATTATAAAACTATAATTAATTAACTAAACTAATACTAATAAACTAATTAAATCGATTTATTTTTAATTCGATCAATTTCCGCGAATAATTAAATTTTGGTCAGTCCTACGTTCTAATCCCTGGTTCACGCTGTACGTGCACAGAGCAGAAACGACTCGCATTGCATATCACGCAGCCGATCAACATCTTTTTTGCTGACGTGTTAGATAGTAACCTGTATGGACGCGCATGATATTTACGCAAAGGCACACAACCAACGTTCTATTTTGCCGTTCTCGTCCAGCTACCTCTTCAACTCCCACTCACTCTGTCACTCTTTGCAATTTCTCTGCGACGCTTTTTCTTTCTCTGCCATCCTTCTGCCTCTTTGAAACCCTAGCATCTTCTCTTTCTCTCCAAATTTAGCACCAAGCAGAGTCCAAGGGTCGCATAAACCGTAAGAAACCTGGTTTTCTGAGATATTTTTATAATCAAACAGAGCTTCACTGTGTCTAACCATTTTTAATTTTGCGTCTACGTATAATGTACCTTATTGTGTTTGGCATTGAACAGATAGGTCTTGAACTTTTCATTTTGTGTCTATGTCCATTTTGGTATGCTTCAGTGATTTCGGTAGAAGCCGAGAACCATCTGTAAGAAAGTTCTTAGCTTTCTCTATATTTGAGCATTGTGTTCATGGCCATAGATTTTACTTTTTTACGCGCAGAACGCCTTCGAGCGAGTGAAATGCGCTACTATTATTGAGTAACTAGTCCACTAAACATCATTTAAGCACTCAGTGAAAATGGTTAGGTGCACTATATTATATTCTTTAAACTTCACTCTGGCACTAACCAAGTTTCTTTTTTTACATCTGATTTGGAGGCAAAGTAAAATCACTCAAGCAACTTAGAGATTTTGTTTTCAGCTTGTTTACTTGCATGGTCTGAGGAAGAAGCATTAAAGTTCTGTTTTTCCTTTGCAGAGTCGAAATCTTTCCAGTATGGAAGAGCGTAAGAATCCTAAAAGGAGGATTCACATGGTGATTAGCGATGATGAGGACTATGATGGAGGAAAGGTTAAAAAGGTGGTAAGAGATGATGATATAGGAAAGAAGCACAATTTTAAAATCCTATTACCAAACGGGACGAGTATAGAATTGACATTGCAAGATCCTGGTCTGGAAATGCCTTTCGGAGACTTCATCCGTCTAGTGAAGGAGAAATATAATGCAACAAAGAAGCACTCTGATTCGGTGAAGCAGAAAAGGGATATTAATTGGAATGGTGATTGCATGTTCCTACAGGATGCTAATGACACTAAGATAAGAAGTACGGTGAACTTCAAAATGTTCAAGCCCTTGAGGTGTCATATTTTACGGCTTCATGTGAGTATAATCTAGTGATTATTCATTGTTCTGTTTCTTTGAAATTGTTCTTCAATTTTCCATAGGGCATGTGAGAAATGTGTTGCCATTATTATAAATGGTATGACGGGCAATTATTGTAAATTGGGTTTATCACTTTTGTTTTCAGAATAAAGTTGTTTTCACCTTTCCCCTTTTTCTGACAATCATCGAATTTTTGTAAATCAAATTTTTTTGTATATTCTTTTGCTTACTGGCTAGAGCTTTATGTTGTTTTGGTCCCCTGAATCAGGATGGATGTGATGATGTTGCCAAAACGTACGAGGTTAGTAGTACGCATTGGTTGCTCTTGCTTTTATTGTTTGATTTTCTTCCTTATATGGGTATGCTTTTGCTTCTTAGGGTAGCTTATGCATTTGTTGCCTTGCTGCTTTTATGAATGTGTTCAAAATACAGAATATGTGGGATTTAACACCAGATACTGGTATGCTTAAGGAGCTTCCAGAAGAATACACTTTCGAAACAGCTCTTGCAGACCTGATTGTGAGCTCTTTGACACATCTGAGAAGGCCATCTGATTATTCTCAAATGTTTGCTCATTTATACTCTAACATCGGTGTTCATTTATCAGGATAATTCCTTGCAAGCTGTGTGGTCTAATGACAATAGAGATAGGAGACTATTCAGGTACATAATCAATATGATAATCTTGTTTTTCAGGCTTAATATAAAAAGGTATGTTGTTTTAAATTTGCTTTATTGTCTTTTCCAAGAAACATAAGTATAGGGCCCATGAACTGCTTCTTTTTATTATAGATAATTGATAATTGAGCTGCAATATGTATCTTGCTGATCTGATGATCATTGTTTTACATGGATTATTAGTAATTTTGTTCAAAGAAATAAAATAAGACCTCAGTGTTTTTTCCCTAATGCGGTCAAAAAGTGAAAAGATGAAATTTCTTTTGTATACACGACATAATATTACTGAACTGTTTGATAGATTAATGGTCCATCCGCACCTCTAAATTTGGCATTAACTATTTATCTGTTTCTTTCTGATTTGACATGTATTGTTCGATAAATTTATGTAATTGACAATAATTGTGCTTGCTTGTTGGCTAATTCTTATTCATATTTTAAGTGATCACTTGGTGATGCTTATTTATATTCTCTGCAGACTAAACCTGGTTGAGGATAGAATTTCAATTTTTGACAGTGGCCCTGGAATGGATGATAGTCATGAATATTCCATAGTGAAATGGTATCTAAATGCAGTTTTTTCCCCCCATGTATTTCATGAGTGACGCATATATAATTACATGCTTATATCTTCTGGTTTCAGATAAGGCCAAAGTTAGCATACTTTTGTTGGACAACAGATTACTTCTGAACAACTAATTTATATTTGACATATATACTCAAGAGAGCTGTTAGTTCCCAAAGTGTAAAGATGAATCATAGGACCATGGAAAGTTTTCAAAAATATCAGTTTGGTAGAATCGCTTCTCTCATTTCTGATGAAAAATAAAGAAAATACCTATGTTGGCTATTTTGATGACACAGAAATTTAATCTAGATGAATGATTATGGATATTAGGAGAAAGGCTGTGCAGTTTCAAATTAATATGGGGTTGGAAAAAAGGTTGAAGATTCTGAGGTAAAGTAGAGGGTGAGATTGAGGGAACTACTTGTAGATATTTATGGCAGAAGCAATCTGCAGGTTTGAAGGTTCATTTTTTTTTTTTTTTTTTTTTTATATATATATATGCAACAGAAACATTTATGAATGTTCATCAAAATAAAATTCTGAAGAAATTATAAATTTGTAATATATTCATGCATTTAACTAGTTCCGTAACATAGACTTAAATTTTGGAAACATATTTTAACCTTCTGTTGCTAACTTTGATTTGAATATATATATATATATATATATATATATATATATATATATATATATATATATATGTCTTTATTAAGACCTCCATTTTGCTGCGTATTCTGCAATCTTCTTTTTGATTTTGCACTATTCTTTTCAGGGGAAAGATAGGTGCTTCACTCCATCGATCATATAAATCACAGGCAATAGGGGGAAAACCACCATACCTATTGGTAAAATTAATATTAGTATGCTTTAATCTGTTGAATGCTTGAATGATCCAATTTTTGCAAATGTCAATAAGTTGCTGTTTTATGTAAACCCATGGCATTTTCCTGTAGATTATAACGCATTTATTGGTAATAGGAGTATTTCCTTGATTTAATTTTGTGAATTTGTTGCTTCCTCTGTTGCTTGGGGGTATGAAAAGTCGAGAAGATTATGAATTATATGTCAATATCCATTACTCTCTTGCTAGAGCTGCTGCTTAATTTTGTGTAGATATGAAATGTATGTTGTTAAAACTGTTTTTCTTTGGGGGTGATCTGCAGCCTTATTTTGGGATGTTTGGATATGGTGGACCTATTGCATCTATGCATTTGGGACGGTATGATTTATTATAAGAGAAATTCCCTTTAAAATCTCATTCCGCCAAGCTGCTTCCTTGAGTTCCTCACTCTATATCCCTCCCAATTCATGTTATTCTCATATTATAGGCGTGCTTTAGTTTCATCCAAGACAAAACGGTCCAAGAAAGTGTTCATGTTGGAGCTTATGAGAGAAGCTTTGATAAGTACTTCTAGCTCTGAATGGAAGGTAATTAAGCTTGTGTAACAGTTCGAGATCTTTTGTGATTTCTTTTGTTATAGTAGCATGTTTCTTCATTTATTCATCTCTATCATGTCAGACTGCGGGTGGCATCAGGGACCCCTCAGAGGATGAGATCAGGGACTCGCGTCACGGAAGCTTCACAAAGGTAGATTACATTCATCTAATTATCTAATAACATTCATCGGTCCCTCAGAAAATCTTACGGAGGTGCTAGTAAATACACCCCCTCGCCTTGTTTCATGCTATATTTCATGGCTAACTAGATAATACATAGATCACTTTCTTGACTAATTGATATTAACCTGTTATTCTCCATCTCAAACAAATGCTACAGGTTGATATTTTCAAGCCAAAAGTAAGAGTTTCGGACATATTTAAACTCCAGTGCCACTTAAAGGACATCTATTTCCCCTACATTCAGGTTTGGCTCCTACCAAATAAAGTGTCATCTTGTATTGTATCTTAAGGAATTTCATTGGCAAAATGATGCGTTCTTCAAATTTCATGTATCTTTACTTTGAATTATGGTTTCATTCATGCAGTGTGATGACTTGTCTGGCACAGGAAAGACTGTTACACCAATAGAGTTCAAGGTTACTGCATTCCATTTTATTTTCAAGTTCATTCATTCTCTTTTGTCTGCATCTAGCATCTACAAGCCTAAGTGAATGAATCAACAGATTGATTGACAGGACTGTCATAGAAAGTAATAAGATAAACTGTTAAGATAATAATGAAAACAATTAACATGTGGTTTGTTATTTTACAGGTTAACGATGCCGATTTGACAGAGATTGAAGGTGGGGAGGTTGCAATCACAAACTTGCATTCTTGCAATGGGCCTGAGTTTGTTCTACAACTCCATTTTTCCCTTACACACCATGGCGGCATCAAAAGTCCAGGTAAACTCTTTCGTTTCTTTATGATGTATAGTGTAATATGGATGATACGGTTACGTCATTTTACTACATATTTGTCTATTTTTCACGGAGAAATGCTTTTCTTTAATCATATTTAATGCCAGAAAATATTGCGAATATTGAATGCTACTTTATACTTAACCATCCATATATATCAGGTTCAAGAGAATCTCAAGAAGCAAATGCACGTCTGAGGTGTGTGTATTTCCCATTTCGAGAGGTAAGAAGAAGATAGCATACTTAAAACCTCCTTTACTGTCGTAAATTTAAGACCAACGAGAAAGAAATTTATTTAACAGGGAAAGGAGAATATTGAGAGGATTCTGGAGAAGTTAGAGAATGATGGTTGTGGAATTAGGGAAAATTTTGAAATCTTTAGTCGTGTATCTATTCGGCGGCTTGGTCGTCTACTTCCCGATGCTCGCTGGGTAAGTTTCCTTACTGGGTTTTTGAGCTTGTAAACATCATTTCCCCTGTATTTCATTTTTACTAGCTGTATAATATATTTAATTCATATGATTTATGTTCATAAAATGCAAAATTTGACACACCTAGATTCACTTTTTTCTTCGTCATATTTCATTCCTTTCTGTCTAGTACTACAATATTCCATATTTTCTTTTTGTTTTTGGTTCTTTTTATCCATCTCTGTATCATCTACCTTTTGGGAGTCCTAACATGTATAATTTTCTCTTTTCTTTTCCAGTCTTTGCTTCCTTTTATGGACCTCAGGTATAGAAAGGGGAACAGGGGTAACATATTGAAGAGATGTTGCTTGAGGGTGAAATGCTTCGTAGGTACTATATAGTAATAAAGTCCTACTACTACTAAAGTTTATTACGCAAAACTAAGTGTGCTCAGCCAGGGCTTTTCTGATGTGCAGAGACGGATGCAGGTTTCAATCCGACACTATCCAAGGTTAGAATCGCTATATGTTTTTTACACATTAGTGATTATATGGTGTTTCCTGAATTCGCTGTGTTTTGCATGTTCTTTTCGAGAAAAAAGAGTGAATTTCTTTGTTACATATGAAGATCCTGCGAAAGCAGGAGAATAGTTCAGCAAACAGTGGAACGCAACAAGTCTGTATAGTTTGATTACATTAATATACAGATCTCAATATAGGAAATAACAGTATATATTATTTTTCTTAATTTAACTATGGCTAACAAATGCATGGTTTTGCAGACTGATCTAGCTCACCATAATGCTTTTACCATTGCTTTGAAGAACTTTTGCAGTAAAATTCCAGAGAATGAGAGAAGTAATCTGCCCCTTTATTAATTGCAAGCATGGAAAAAAAAAATTCTTTCATCTTTGCCGTGTTTGTCATCAGGCATCCTAATTATCAGTTCTTCAAATAAAATCAACAGATGTTGATATCCAAATTTATAAGGATAGAAAACTGTTGACTCCTTTACAACTGGAAAGGGAGTACCAAAATTGGATTTTGCATATGCACGATTGTTATGATGAAGAAGCTGATTCTGGCGAGGATCAGCCAGTATACATTCTCGGCCCCGCAAACAAAAAGGCGCTTGGCATCTCTTCTGATGGTATAGCTATCAAACATTGGCTAATTATCTTTTTAATTTATATTATACGTTTCCTTCTTGTAATATTTCATCTTCTCCTTTTTCTTTTTGGTTCTGGTCACACTTCCATTCGCTTATTTTTTTTCCACTTAGCAGTGGAAACATCAATACTCAAGTCCAACCATAGAGTATAGATGCGTTAAAAAAAGGAGTGAGGTTTTGTTAGAGGTAGCATTCCGATCAAGGTTCTTCTTATAGATTTTGAGAGCGTTCTCGTACTTTTCCCTGTTGAAATGCATTTACTTCTTTCTGGCCACAATTTTGACGCAACGCTTGTCGGTACTATTCTCCACCTCAGGGACTCAGCTTCCCTGCTACACTCTGTTGGGTATCTGCCACAGCCTCCTGTCTGAAACTAGTTTCGTGTCAAATCATCAATATCACCCAGCTGGAAAAGATTGATACCATGCAGCAGTGCGAACCAAAATGCTTTCGAGTTTCGAACGAAAATATTCAACCTTTAGTATTGTTGGAAAGCGGATATGCCGTCGTACATTACCAGTAAAAAGACCAATATAATCAGCGACAGAAGAATTTTTATTGTTTGCTACCGGACAAATTAAATCTCCATTCAACTGATGTTTTTTCGATTTTGTATGTAGTTATAAGGGTTCATCAGATTTTAAGGAGAAAGGAGAAAACCTGGAAGCGTGGCCAGAGAATCAAAGTGCTTAAGGGAGCATGCGCTGGGTTTCACAAGAACTCCGGTTATGCGACGATAGAGTACTTTTTGCTCGAAGGATTTGAAGGAGACTCTGGTGGTAAGCATTTTGATGTCATATGCAGAATGACTGTTTTAGACATGATTTTTTAATTGGCATTTCCAAGTTTAAATTTCACTTTGATGGTAAAAATCGACATCCTAATAATTTGAAATTAATCGCCACATCATTTGACATTTGAAAGTTGAATAAGTTAATTTAATAAAGCTAGTAAAATCTTTATCATTAACAGGTAGGAAGACCAGAAAATTAATAATAAATTATCTTATTTTTTTATCTGAATAAATTGTTATTTTGGTCCAATTTATATGAATCTTATGGCATGTAAGAGAAGAAATAAAGCATTTTCCGAAATTAATCCTAATAAAATGTTTATTTTTCGAAAATTAATCCTGGAATAATCTGAAAAAATCTATGAATTGAATACAAGATGAGTCTTTTAAGTTCCAGTATAATTCAACTAAAAGAAAGTGTACATATTCTCCTATTTCATTAAGCTGTTATCTATTCATCAGTATAATTAAATCTATGAATGTTTGGTTATACATGACGGATGCTCATACTGACAATAGCATTCTAGCATAACATCACATAACGTTCTATTAAAAGCTGAATGCAAGTTCTTGAACTCGTTAAAAGACCTGTATTATTGATATCATGATAAGGCTGACCATTTCTGTTTCTTTTTTAACAGGTGAAGCTCGAATCATATGTAGGTTAGTTGTCATTATCCTTGAAGTCTTTTATCCATTAGTAATGTATGATTCTTCTAACACGTCTCATCTCAAGATTTATGACTGTTCTTTCTTTAATTTGAAGGCCGATTGATATCCCTGATGACAATGGCGGCGTCCTTTTAGTGGGTGATGATGAGAGCACAAGTTTGGACATTCATGAATCGTTATCTTTACCTTTAAGTGTGATTGATTCTGGAAAGGTTCTGTAGTTCTAATTAAGTTTATTATTATTATTATTATTATTATTTACATTCGATTGGATAAATTTCTGATCCCAGAGCAATTTTTACCAGCTTGTAGCCGTTGAAGGTGCAGAATGGGATGTTCAACTAAACAAGAAACAACAGAAGTCTCCTTCATCAATCGACTTGCTCTGTTTAAACCATTGTCAACAGTTGGAGGTTGATGGGGTTAGTATCAATGTCTCTTTGAACTCCCCTTCCCAGGGGTTGCAGAGTGAGATACATTTTTTATGTTTCTTACTGGTTTTCTCAATGTTTTTTCCTCTCAATTTTTGTTGAAAAGGAGTGCATCGTTAACTCAATATTATTGGTCTCTGGAAATCACCAATGTCCTTACTGGCACTTAAGTAACTACAGAGAATGGTCGGAATTTCCAGTTTCCATAGTTTTACAAATTATGTTCTTTTGTTCTTTCTCTCTCTCTCTCCCTCCCCCACCACAAAATTTCTCTTCTTTAAACTTATTCACACTATGCATTGTCTCATGTGCAGGTATTGCCTATGGATGCTCATGCTGGCCAACTGCCTCCAACCCAAGTTGTGGCAGTTGTTCGGCCTGTCAATTTCATATCCAGTGCTTCAGAAAAGTTAGACCAAAAATATATTTTCAAGAGCAATATAAAGATGTCAATGGAAATTAAATTCAAGGACGGAGACTGTGAACGTAATGTTCATACAGCAACCGTATCACCTTCATCTTATAAAGGGTTAAATGGTTTATACTTCTTCCCACTAGGTTGCCAATTCCCTCATCTATTTCAGAAGGCTGGTGTTTACATATTCTCATTCTCTCTTGTAAGAAGGCGCAAAAATAATTTCTTTATAATCTTCCCTTTTTCTTAATCATTATTGTCAAAGCATATCTAACCATGAAATGTATCGTATTTGGAATCTTATACTTTAGATGGAACCGAGTTGTAAAACATTTAAGAAAAGAGTGATTGTGAAGCCTTCGCCTAGTATTGAGAAGTGGGGTCATTTGACAGACGACCAAAGTTTACCGCTGAAAGTGAGGTAAGACATACGAATGCTTCAGTATTGGTTCGTAAGTCTGTTCACAACAAAGTTTGATTTCCATACATAAAGTCAATACTTCATGTGTCTTCTCTATAGCATGATTATAACATCGTTTCCTACTTTGTATTGCTTGGGTGTTTCTGTTTTATTTTCATAATTTTTCTTCCAGTCTCAGGTGTTTGGGTTTTATTACTAATTCAGCATATGTTTTTGTTTAACTTTTTTTTTCTTTTCTTTTTTTTTTTTTTTTTTTTTTCTGGACAGGGTTGGTTCTACATTTCCATTTATAGCCATTGCATGTTATGATATCTTTGGCAATCGAATGCCTTTTGAAAGTCCTCCAAAAGTTGTTGTCAAACTTTTGGCAGCTGAGAGTGAGAGTTTGGTCATCAAAGTTGACAGAATGAACATAAGCCTATCAACTAATAAACTGACTTTAAGAATTAAGGTATGCTCTTCAGAAGATGTATTTATTGCTGACTCAAGGGGTATATATATATACTATATACATTTTAATACTTGAAACAGGATTTACTGGTCGAAAGTACAGACTTAGACAAGATTAGGCCAAACTATGGAGCTACTTTGGTGATTGCTTCAAGTGATGAAATTTTCTCAGTTCTCATTCCATGTCAAGGTGCTCTTAATTGATATAACATTTTGCATTCAAGGGGACAAAATTGAAAGTTAATTTTGAATATTTGTTGCTTGTTCTTATCTATGTTGTTTAACTCATATCTCTCAGTTTCTCCTGGTCTTCCATGGCGTGTAGAAGTTCAGCCACTTATACCAACAGACGAACTGATTCCGGGCTATGTCTTTAATGAGCTAACGTTGGAGGTACCTTAAAATATACAATAGTGCCTGATGTATGATCGTGGCTTAATCTGCATTTTCCAATTTCATTCAATTTTTTTTCCCTGCTGTGGTGTGGCTGCACAAAGGAGTAATAATATTAATCCATTATGCTGTTAATAAGTGTACAATTTTTCTGGAATATATTTTGTCTCTTTTTCCTTTGATTTTTTTCTTTTTTGAAACTCTGAATGATATAGTTACCTAGAGAAATAGATTTTTTGATAGGCATACGTGGCTTAACAAATCTATGTTACAAAATAAGCTATTATAAATCTGCCTGGATGCTTTAGTGTAAGTTTTCTGATTCAATATATGTCTGACGTAGTTGTTATTAATTCTTTACGGTCATGAACATGATTATTTAAGTAAACTTAACTTTTTAGACTTTGTAGTCATCTCTTAAAGCTTCGATGGATCTGAAAGATGTGCTACTATTTGTAATATCCTGCTTACACATTTGCTTGATATTTACCTTTCAGTTGTTTGATACGTATGGAAACCACGTGTCTGAAGGCTTGGAGGTTACTTTGTCTGTGGTTGGATTCATAATACAAGATCATGTCAAATTGACACGCAAGGTGTTTTTCCTGTTGCAAATTCTGGTGTATGATGAATCAATCATCATGAAGAATAACTTTGAACTGTTAATCTCTTCTTTGTGCATTATTCTTTGGCATTTTGTGGCATTTGTTAGAATCCTGGATGGGAAGTGTTACTGATGTAAAGAAATAGGGAGCTATTATGAAGTAAATACTTGTATGAATTCCAAAGCTAGTGTTCCTTTTTCCTTTCATCATATATAAAGATCATGATACCTGTTTCGGGGGTAATGGCTTAATTGAGATGAGTTCAGAAGTAGTCTAATGCAATATGAATTGTTGACAAGAGAATTTTGTTGTACAGGTGGATGACAATGGCAGGATTGACCTCAGTGGTGTACTGAAGGTAACAGCAGGTTATGGATTAAAAGGTATTCAGCATCTATGACTTTAATGCGAAAGAATCGTATCTGGTAATTTTCAGATTTAATATTAGCTAGAAATCTAAGTTTTCACCGTTTTCTTGGGTTATGATAAATGTGATGATGTCAGTGCTGGTATATCATGCATATCTTGGGGTTTTAATTATGACAATAAGAATAAAACAGTTTCAAGGCAGATAAAGTTAAATTTCGCAGTATTTATTGGGTGCCTGATAAGAGTTGTGGTACAATTTGCAGCTTCCCTCTCTATTTTGTTTGAAGATGAAATAATTTTCAAGCAAGAGTTTACAACTGTAAGAAGGGAATTGAAAATCACATCCAAGGTTGATTTTTAAAATTGCCATTATATATATAGAGATCATTGATTTCCTTATGTTTTCTTAAATATTTGTATATTTTTTCTGTCATTTTCTTGTAAGAATAGTATGGAAGATTTCAGGTGCCAGATTTTTGTTTTGCTGGTGAGCGATGGGAAAACGTTGATTTTGAAATTGTCGATCCTGATGGAAATATTGATAAGAGTATTCATCATAATGATAAAGATGGCCAGTTCCATATGCTGACAATCAAGTTGGAGTCTGTTGATGTAGAGGATTCTATCCGGTACACTTTCAAGGATGGGCATTGCACCATCCCTGCTATAACCATTCCACCAAATGAAGATGATTTTTGCTTTAAAGCTGCTCATTCTCAGTATCCAGAGCTATACCTGTTGGTCAAGGTTGGAAAGATTTTGTGTTTGCCTAATTTTGGCTTTGTTTTGAGTCATAATTCGTGGGTTATATATGCAGGTTCCTGTTGTTAAATATTCAAATGTGGAGTACAATAGTCAACTGTCATCTCCAAATAAAAGTATCCTTCAGCTGCAATACTCATCGTCCTTTAATCAAGAAAATAGCTTATTAGTCTCCCTCATGAATGATGAGCGGGTGAGAAATTCTTTCATCTATGTCTCTTTTCCCCTACGTAAATGGTTTTGATGTGAACATGGAAACATACTTGCTTTTCCTCAAGCTTCAAGATTACAATAAACATGTCAATGGATTTGAATATCTCTGGGAAGAATGAGAGTAGAGTTATTTCCTTCTAATCATCAAATAGAGTAATTCCTCACGTTTCTAGGGAATCTGTTTCATAGTGATGAACATTTGAAAAATATACATGTTTTAATCTTCTGGGTGTACTACTTGGAAAGATTTTGGCATTATTGCCTACAACAAATTCCATCATGCGTCACAACTAGAGTTTTATGTCTCAAGATGCTCCTATGTGCAGGAACTAGGGGCTGATATCAAGGCGATTGGTCTGAAGATTGGGGAAATAGAACAGCTTATTGATTATTTTAATAATCAAAAGGCAGGAATTGAGCAAGAATTGTTTGAGCTGAAAGGTTCTCTCTCTTATGAACACACCAATTTTGCCTTTTCATTTCTAAAGGATATGAAGTAGGAATAGATATATGACTATCAGTTTCATTATTTTACAGTATGGCAGAGAAAGCTTTATCTTCAACTATGTGTGTGATGTGTGATTCTAATTAAGAAACTGGTGCCTACGTTTTCTACATGGCCCATAACTACTATTTGGAATAGGATTTTCTGTGTGTTTTGTGGAAATTGGGTTTTTCCCATTTGGATCAGCTTTTAAACAGTTTTAGAGGTTTTGGCACTTGAGATACTGTGGATAGGGTTGTGGTTTTGCCTTCCCTCTGTTACAATGAACATGGACTCTTTAAGGGGGTTGCTTGACTACTAGGCAAAGAGAATGGAGAGCCCCATTTGATGTCTGTTATTCCTTTTTGCTGTATTTTTTTTTCCCTTATGGAGGATCTTGCCCTTCTCTTCGTTGTACTCTTAACTCTTTCTTTCTCTGCAGTGGAATTTCTTTTATCCAGAAAACGAAAATTTGTATTTTTAAGTCTTTCTTTCTGCCTTGTGCGTATTAATGTGCATACAGATATGCATTTTTGCATGCATTGTTGTCTTTTAGGAGCACGTTAAACTCGAATTTAGTCAAAATAAATGGTTGACTACATGCATATATCATAATTTTGTAGGGAAGGCTGAACCTTATTGCAATCTGAGCTGGCATTCTACCAGAGAGGAAATGAAGAAAAGGATTGAGAGCATGGAAAACTCAGCAGCTGCTGTTCTCTGCAGTCTCTCAACATATCAAGTCCCACAGAAGAGTTTCATGGAAGATATAATTGGCTTGGTTGCCCTCCTTGGTACAGTTCAAAGCACTGAGCTTAGCAGGTCATGCAATCTCTTTCTTACCTTTTCCCTTTCTTGCATTATCGATAGAGAAGAAACTATTTCTCACATTCTCACCATGTTTATGTTAAATCTTCTACAGAATATTGGCAGAATATGTTGGTGAAGATAAAATGCTAGCTGTTATATGTAAAACCTTTGGTACTGTCAATGCTCTTGAGAGATATAAACAAAATGGAGAAGTTGATTGTACACGTGCTTTACATGTTGAAGCATCTGTACTTGGAAAAGTTATAAGTGGGCGTTTCCTTGTTATATGTCTTGAAGATATGAGGTAGTACACGGTGTCATTAAAGTTGTTATTGTTATATTATACGAATGTCTTTTTCTGATGGAAATTTGTATTGAACTTGAGAAAAACGATCGATCTGGGCTTAAGATTAGATGTTAAGTCATCTTTTCTAGAAGAAAATGTAACCCAAAAAAAAAGTATGCTCATGCATTTATGTGACAGGCCTTACAGAGAGTTGCATAGAAGTGACCCTCAGAGGAAGCTGGCCCTGCCTGACCCTACCTTGCCAAATGGGAAAACTCCAGCAGGTTTTATGGGTTATGCCGTCAATTGGGTTGACCTGGATATCCATCACTTGCAGACAAGGACAGCTTCGGGCTTTGGCCTTCGGGAGACAGTGCTATTTGATCTTTTCAGGAAAGTCCAGGTTTATGAAACAAGGGAGTATATGGTGGCTGCTCGTGCCTGTATAGAGGATGGTGCTGTCTCACTGGATGGTGGTATTCTAAGAGAAAATGGAATAGTCTCTCTTGGTTATGGGTAAACATGTCACCCTCACTCTCTCTATCTCTGTTACTTTGTTTATATGTTGAATCTTTTATTCTTTTTCATTCCATTTGATGCATTCTATTTGTTTTGGGAGCCTTACATTTAGTTCCCTTGTGCCTGTCTCCTCTCTGTCCTTTCTCTTAATTCGTTTCTTTATTTTGGAAAGGGAAGGGAGGATCAGGGGGAAGCTATAATGGTAATTGATACTGATTTTGCACAAGGCGCTTTAGAATCAGGTGTTTGCATTTTTTAATGCAAATCAATATAAAATTGAGTAACTAGCAGTAGAGTCTGCAGGGCCCATGTTATAAATTTTATTCCTTTGGAACTTAGAGGATGGATAAGTTGTATTGTTTTTGGACCTAATATGGATAATGAAATTGAAAATTCCTTTGTTCATTCAAAGGAGATGTTTTAGAGTATTTGACGCCAGAATTGCCTCAAACAATGGATCATCAACTAGACTACTCTTACATTCTGATATTACTATTCTAGTGATGCTCTTAATACAATATATTTTATTCAACTCTTCTCTGTTGCTGCAAGAGGGTAAAATATGGTACTATTGACAATTTGCCTGTTGAGATTATCTGAATATATAACTGAGAAGTTGAGTTAGCAAACTAGAGCAAGTTAACTAATGGAATACTAACCAAATACTGGTCTGTCTTCTAGGAATCCTACTATATACTTTCCTTCGAAGAATCAGATGCATCTGTCCCCAGAAACTGGAAGAATCCTAAAGCAGATTGAAGAGAAGAAGACACAATTGAGGGTGATTGGAGAGGATTTAGGAAAAATAAATAAACATCGTAAAAAAATACTCAAGAGGTTCCATAAGAAGAAAGAGAAGTGGAACAAGCTTATGGATAAAATGGAGCCTGCGGCAAATGATCGCCTATCGGAATACAAATGGACAGCTCAAACATGCCTAATGTGACTAGTTAATCTGCATTTTGCAGTTGTGAGCCTAGAGCAAAATTGTATATCGTGTGCTTTGAATAATTTGTTTGCTGTATGGAAGTTACCAGAACAATCTGCAGAATTTGGAGAGATTCAGCAATATTTAAGGGTTAGAAATATAATGGGCATTCAGTACGTACCATGTATATAAGTTATGTGTATCAATTTGACGTTAAGCGCACAAACCATTTTAGTTATGTGATAATATTGGCTTCTGAGTATATACTTGTCTTCTTGTTTGCTTGACACCCTTTATTTTAGACTGCATTTGTTGATATTATGTTTTTAACTTGTTGACGGACTCAAATTCACGCTTGTATATAAATGCTAATATCATTGATTTAGAGTGTGTTTGTAACAAATTGTTCATTTCTCTCATGTTCGAATCATACTTGGGCTGAAGAGGTGACAATTTCATTAGTAGGAGCTCAGCAAACGTATTCTTGTAGCAGGAGCGCGTTTCATTTGTTTGATTGATGCTTTTAAAAGAGTTGTATGTCAAAAATATTAAGCCTCCTTAGTCTTAACTAAGATCCGCCAATGGTCTCGATCATCGTGTTTGCATACAGAAAACAATGGATGATCAAATAAAATTATGCTAAAACCTAAAAAATCAGAAATCGGTTGATTGGGGAAAGAGAATGGAGAGATTTACCAATACTGGTTGTCAACCGGCATAACGTGTTCTCTTTTCTTCGGTAGAATATGGCATGGTTTACACCAATACAAGTGGTCCAATTACTTACTGTGAAGATCTTCAATATATCACATGATGGTACCATGTCCGCGTTGTCTAAAAAAAACCCCTCTTTAGTCAGGCCTTTATAGAAAACATAACGTAACAATAACGCGCAGCCCAAATAACGGATAGCGTAATTTTGAAGCCCAAAAAGACAGTCAAATTCTTTTCTCATCCTTAAATTTCTATTCACACCCCTCCACTTTATTTTTTCACCCCTCTCATTTTACTCTCAGCCCAACCCATTAACATAAGAAATTCGTGAATTTAATGCACTGTAAACAAATAGCTTAAGTTAAACGCACCGCCCCAAAAATAACAGCGTAAATTTCACGCGCTGCCAAAAATTATATAATTTCGTCACTGCCATTACTGCCCTAACAATCAAGTGACCGTTTCATTCCGCATAACTGCTTATGGTAATTCATCCTCAACTGAAATTGACCTCGCTCTCACTCTAAGTCAAACAAAGCTCTCAAGTCATGTTTCGGCCCAGCAACCAGGTGAATTCCTCTCCTCTCTCTCATTCTCAAAATTTTCATGGCTTTTTTTTTTTTCTCTGGTTGAAATAATCCGTGTTTGATTTTCGTTTTCTCCCTACATGCATGCCTGTTTTCTCATCGACTGAGGTTTTCAGAAGCTCAATTGCTCGCATTAAGAACTCATCAATCGTGTTTGTATATACATAGCACTGCTAATACTTTTGGTCAATGGTATCTGATAGCAACACGGAAACTGAGAGGCAAATGGAAGAAGGAAAATATTCTGGAGGATATTAAAAGGGGAAAAAGTTTTTTGGATGTAGCAAATTCCAATTTCGACAAAAAAGAGAGCGAGTTTCTTAAGTTCCTGGCAGAAAGTTCATCATATGCAACTCAGGTATATGTTAAGAGTATCTCCTTAACGTATGATCAATGTATCTGCTTATGAAGTACTCCTCTTTCTGCTTGAATCAATCTCAAAGACAAGCCCAAACGAAGAAAATTCCAAAACCTATCTATAGTGTATTATCCGCAACAAATTAACAGAATGAACGATGTTTTCTTCACATTGGAATACTATGTGTCCCTATCAGCATTTAATGTTTCCTTGTCAGTAAAACTGTTATACAGCAGCAATTTTGTTAGTGAATGAAACTCGAGTCCTTTCACCAATACTTGATTTACTTAACTGTGTCATTTTAATGTTAATTTCAGGTTCAAACTGCTCCTGGCCGCTTCATGTCTAGATAAAATTAAGCCTGGCATTGACAGTGAAGAAGGGAAAGCCTAGTGGCTTGTTTTTCGTACTTGGAAAAGAATGTTACAGTTATAACTTTGGAAGAGGAATTCGTACATGAAAAGGTACATCTTTTCTTGAGGCTATACATCTTTCTTCAGTTAACTGAGAGTTCTTGTTTCTTCTCAGTTTTGTTCTGCAGAAGAAGATTCACATTAACCATCTTGACGCTTAAAAATTCCTCTATAAACCTCAACTAGAGACTTAAAAATTCCTCTATAAACATATGCATTTTTTTTTTTTTTTTAAAAAGTATCTATTAGTACAGAAAAATATCATGACCTCTTACGATAAGAATATATCACAACTCTTTCAATAATAATTTTAAATTTTCAAATAGACACTCAAATTTATACAAGTGACGTGATTAAATCCCGTTGAAATTACCTATTGTTATTATTAGTATGGCTGTTATTTTGTTTCGGTTTGGTATTTTGGACCGACCAAACTATGGGTATTGGGCTGACTTCATCGGGCTACTAGGCCCAAAATACCAAACCTTCATTTCCCTTCGTCTCCTTCGATCCCCTTCCCCTCGCTAGAGCTCCAGTACTGTCGCCCCTCGACTTCAATCATTGATCGTTTCTATCTCTGTTTTAGCCATCAAGTTGCTGGTTCAAGAAAGGTAAGGGTTTCTATTTTTATTTGACCTGCTTAATTCATCAGAATTGCGTTTTACTTTTCCTTTTGTTCAGCTTGGAACTATCTTTCAAGTTTTCTGCATTTACTTTTCTTTGATTCTAGTTTTCTTTAACTGTATCCTTTTTCAGGGTGAATGCTTCCATATTATCATAGCATGTTATTTAGGGTGATTGTTTTTCCTCTTTTTTTTTTTTTTTCTTTTCTGAATATTCTCGAGAGTCAGAGGGAGAGAGTGAACCTTCAAGAACCTAGGGAAATGTATGTGATTCAGTGAAAGAAAATTCAAAGGGTGCTGCAGTCAAGTTTGTGTTAATGTTATTCCTTTTTCACTAACTACCGCGATGTTGATGATGGGGTGTTCTGGTACTTTTGCTTCATTACCATTTGCTGTGGTTCTTACATTTGGGTAATTGATGAATCTGTTTTGTGTTGTTTCTCATTAATCTCCTTGTTCTTCTCCGGTTTCTGGCCTTAATTGGATAGTTGAGGTGATAGTAAAATTCCTGAACCTTTGATCATTGTCTCTGTGTTGTAGCTGTGGTCTGATTGCTTGGGCAAGCATGTTTCTAGTCCTGTCGGGGGTAATTGGGTACTCAGGTTGCCATTGTGTTTTTATTGCAATTCTATGCCCATGAGCTCTCTGTTAGATAATGGAATTTCCATGCCTAATTTGGATATCAGATTGCTCTACCTAATCCTCAGCTCATGATTTTGGGTATATCCCTTTTATCTTGTGCTTATTTGATTAAATAAATAAAAGTAACCATTATCTAAACCTGTCTCAGATGATTTCTTCTGGTAGATATTGAGTATTGTAGTTGTTAGAAACGAAATAAAAGAACCTGAGTCGTTGTTATCTAATTTATGTTGTGAAAAACATTATATTCTCACTAAAAGTGGCTTCTAGCTTTTGATAGGATTTCAAGTGCCTTTAACTGGTTCAGATCAGATATAATATTTCAATTTATCAGAATTTTCTACTTCTTGAAGATGATTGGATTTTGTTTATTCAAGATACTGTTAATCATTCAAGCATGACTGGTTAGATGTTCAGTCATCATCTTCTAGTCAGTCATCTTGCTAGAACATTGCACATCACAATCATAGGTAGCTTTATGCTTTTTTTGTTTCACATTTGGACTGTTGAATTCAAAATTTGTGAAGAAATACTCGAGCATTTGGATTCTTTTTTGTGTGATTGATCAGTTTGTTTGTAAATAGTATGAATTATCTTGTTCAATTCAGACTGGAACTTCTTCTTTAACTGGATGCATTTATCCAATGAATAGAAGGAATGGGGAATACTAAGATTGTAAGTTGTAACATTAATTTATTTGGTGAAACCTGCAGAAGTTCTCTACTCTAGGAGTCTGTAATATATTTTCGCTTTATTAACCTAGCATTTTTCATCTTTTGGTATATTTGTTGCGGAGAAGTAGTCTAAAAGAAGAGAAGCAGAAAGAAAATAAGACAAGGATTATGGCAGGCAAAGCTGCTGGTTCCGTGGCAAAGAAAGTCGCTGAGTATCAGTATCCATGGCATGAGAAGCTGGCAAAATATAAGGATGAGCTTGCCAAGGGTGTCTGGGGATACTGGGAGCTGGGGGCATGGAAGCCACTTGGTATTAGTGCTCGCCGAAGAGCTAGGCTCCGCAAAGAAGTCCTTCTTGCTGGACAAGATTGGCCATATGATCCAGAAAGAAAGGAGATGAAAACCAGGAGGAAAGGACACAAGTGTGATAGGATAGCTGCAGAAAAAAGGGAGAACACTGCAAGATTGATGGAGAAGATGCCAGAAATGTTGCTGGATTACAAGAAGCGCAGGTGGGAGAAGAAGATGAAGGAAGAAGACAAGGGCAAATGATAATTGTTGTATGCAATATTCCTTTATGCTTTGATCTGCCCTGTTTTTGTCTGGGAAAAAAATCTGGCAAAACTTTGCCTTAAAAATTTGGGTTTACTTCTGCTATGATCAGATTTTGTTGAATGTACTTCTAATTCATAAAAACCCTTTTTAAGAGGATAGATTTATGAGCTATATTTTCAGGATGTTGTAGTTATTGTGTTTTTGGAATTGTTGGTTTAGTGGGGCTTGCCAAGAGGGAATTAGCCAATTAGGAGATACATTGTGCCATACCTAACAGTGGTCAAAGTATTGAATTCTAGGTTAGCTCATGCCACATTGTGTGCCACACCTATGTAATCCTTGGCTTATTGATATGGAACATACTATCACTAATATTATTGTGGATTGTATTAAAGAGCTTTTAACATTTCAAGAAACAATAACATAATGTATTCGTCCATATGGAACATACTATCACTAATATTAATATGTATTGTATTAAAGAGCTTTAAAGAGTAATTTCTTGATCAGTGATAATATTTTTATATTAACAACATTTTTACTTGATATGAATTTTAAACAGCAGGGACTATGTTATTTTGTTCAAACCTTATTAGAGAACAATACAAATAAAGAGAAAAACAAAAAATACTGTAGAGGGAAGAAAAAATACAACATAATAAAAAAAGCAAAATATAATTTAGATATGACTTATTAGGACATTAAATATAGCAAATTAATATAATAATAATTGTACAGTATCTAGTTTACACTCCCTCTTAGGACATAGTGAGAAATGGCTCGACTTAACAAAAATATATGCTCATATTAATATAATAATAATATCATTACTTAGCAATTTCACTTGTTAAAATATAATTACTTAAATAATGAAAAAAAGAAAAAAGCTGTAGGTTGTGAAAATTTTAGTGCGTAAAAAGGTTGAAAGAAAAATTAAAATGAATCAAAATACAAAATAATCTTCTTCCTCCTAAGACAGAAGACCCTTGAAGTCGATGCGGTATCCACTATTCCTCTGCCTCGAACCTCGTGGCCTTTTCAGGGGTTTAGATATTCTTCTATTGATCTTACAAGTTTCTACGTCTTTGATCTTCGTCGTCTTCCAGCCTATCTCCATCGACAAAATATCTTCCTTTCATACATGAGCATCGCAGAATATAAGCAAAACCAATTAATTTCTTGGCGAACTCTTCAAGATTTTATCACTCTGGCTCTTTTATGACCCCCGAAATCCTCACTTTTCTGGTCTAATCTTCTCTTCAACTGCTCTTTAAGCTTCTTGTACACATGGCTGCCGCGATTAGATCGAAACCTTACAAAGAAACGGCCTCTCTCACCGTTTCACAATTCCGATACTTTGTATTCAACTATATGCATGCTGGTCGTATGACCAATTCTCACAATATCAACCGCACGAAGTTGGATGAACACTTCAAGAATACTCCCTACCACTTCACTTCGTTCAAACCCGTCTCGCTCCGTGGCAACTTCGAGAAGGGTGCACAGTCCTTAGAGAGTCGGAGAACAAACGAGAGTTCTAGTTCTACAATTAATTCTAATAGAAATTGGAGTGAGAAATCTTGGAAAGGGATTAATGTTTTCAGCAACATTGGAGAACCCCCGGAGGTCTGGTCCGGGGGAGGGATTGTTATTCGCCCAGGCGACTCGAATGTGGTCATTGGCGGTGGCGGAGGTGGTGCTAGCCCCGGTTCAGGAGGTAATTCTGGATCTAATTTGAAGGATGGTTACTGGGGTGGTTCCATTTTGGGAAGTGAATTTCCAACGCCAAAGGAGATTTGCAAGGGACTAGACAAATTTGTAATTGGACAGGAAAGGGCCAAGAAGGTGACAGTTTACCCCTTTGTGGGTCAAATGCTGTTAAATTGTCTTGTTTGGCTCCTTATTAGCTTAGAAGTCTTGCATTTGTGCTAAGGAGGGAATGCTCTCGGTAATATTTGTTTCATGCTTGAGCTCTGATTGGAGTTTAAGTGAAATCATTGGACCCACAAGTGGTTGCCTGCGAAGTGTTTTTCCAATAAGAAGTGATATGGGGCGACATGGAGTGGTTAATGTGATCGTGCGTGCGGTTAGGAGAGTGCTTGCTAGGATGGCTGATGAATTCTAACATGTGTTGTCTGCCTTAATAAAATCTACTAACAATTATGTTTTATGGCTGTGGATAATTATGATGTAGGTGCAGAAGAGGAGAAATTATCTCCAGTGTTTAACGTTACTAATTATATGTCTCACTTGCAGGTGCTTTCTGTGGCAGTTTACAATCATTACAAGAGAATATTCCATGAATCTTTACAAAAGTGGTTAGTATATTACTTCAGGATGCACTCATTTTTTTCTTTAATTCTTCCTGCTTTTAGGACTTTAGATAGATGTGTGTCTTAGTCATCTATGTTTTCTGTTAACCTTGTTAATTGCGTCTGGATGTTACTTTGGTTTTAACATATTCTTACTATTTGGAATGTTAGGCCTGCAGGAGATTCAGGCAACGAGAAGGCTGATGCCGCTGATGATGATAAAGTTGAGCTTGAGAAAAGCAACATTCTGCTAATGGGGCCAACAGGATCAGGTTAATCAGCTTTTACTGGATTTTTTCAATAGATATTATCATTTTGTGATATTACTTTTCTTCACAAAATATTGAATTATCAATGTGATCTTTCTTCGATTCTTAGAATCACATAAAGTTCAAGTCAGTTAGATTCTGACAAACTAGTGTCAATCTTGTTTTGTTAATTGCACCACTTCATTAGATATTTTGCTGAGCCCTTGGGTTATGAATTTTACTGTCAAACCTTCTTAGTTAAACAGATTGTGAGAGATGACAAAGTTTAGATCCTTCGGTTTTCTATCTCCATCATTTTGAAGTAAATCGTTGATACCCTGTCTTTCCTGGTTGCTAGTGTAACTTGTTTTCTTTTGTTGCCATTTCAAGGACAGGGAAGACATTACTTGCCAAAACCTTGGCGCGATTTGTAAATGTCCCTTTTGTTATAGCAGATGCAACTACGCTCACTCAGGCAAGTTGATGATTCTTTATTACTCGTTTTTGATTTCTCATCCCCTCCAAAGAAAAAGGGAAAAGGAAAAAAAAATTTGGTTGTGTTTAGAGTGTCTGTTCTATTTGTATTGAAGAAACTTGTAGTTCCCTAACAGGCCTCATAAAACTTCTGTCCCTTCCAAGAATTGGGTAGAGGATGACAATGGCTATAACTTCCTGAGAAATATAAAGTTGCACATATTGATGCCACCCTACTATCATCTAAAAAAAAAATTTTTAAATGACAATTTATGTGTGTTATGAACATAAACATATTGAGTATGAGATCTATATTGGAGATCAATTCAGAAAGCATCAGAAGGGTGGTTTGAAAAATATAATGTTTAGTTTCTTGGTGAATGTTATTTCCTTTCCTATTCTATGATTGGAAGGCATGCGCATTTGTTACAAATTTTACAATTTACACTTTTGTTTCTCTGTTTGGTTTTAATTTTTTCACTCTGGAGGTTATTTTTAAGTGTAAGTTTTTATAATTTATTACATTTCTGCAGGCAGGATACGTTGGAGAAGATGTAGAATCCATATTATACAAGCTCCTGGTGGTAAATACTCTTGTATATTTGGTAGTTCACACGCCACAATTCGTGACTATTTTTGTACACTGGATTGAAATTTAGAATCTCATTCCAGAAATAAGATTCCAGATAAACCACAGGGCTAGCATTCTTTATTCTAACTTTAGGCATTGGCATACTATTGGTTCTTCTTGCCGAAAAATCAAATTCAAAGGCATATTCCTTTCCTTTTTAATGTTGTAGATCCTTACTAGGATCGAACTTAGTGGGTCTCTGGTCCTAGTTTTGTTTGGATGTTAGGAAGTGTAATTTCCAAACGTCCTTCCAGACACATGAACTTACCTAAATCAATGAAATTCCTATAAAGCTTCTAACATAAAATCCAAATACTCATTCATGTTTCCTCTAAATATCTAAATCTACAATATCTGTGAACGACCTAGTGCTTATCAGGTGAGAGGAATTCTTATGCACTTTTTTTTTTTTTTTTTAAATGAAGGGCACTTTTTATTTCGATTATTACATTGAGGAACTGCTTATTTTATCTATAGAAGTTGGTTTAACTTTATGATCATGTTGCCTAGTCATACTTTCTGCTATTTAATTGTGTCTCCTGATTTATTTACTTTTCCAAGCAAATCTGGGCATTCCTTTCTGCATATTGAATGTTCATATTATGGATAGTGGTCAAATTACACAAGTTTATTGACAGGTTGCAGACTACAATGTGGCAGCTGCTCAACAAGGCATTGTTTACATTGATGAAGTTGACAAGATTACCAAAAAGGTTCCCCTCGTCATTTTTCTTTCCTTCCTTTAAAAAAAAAAGTCTGTTTAGTTAAAATCGTATATTTTTCCACTGTTTTCTTATATTCCTTTGTTCACATTTCAGTCTGAGAGCCTTAATATCAGTAGAGATGTATCTGGGGAAGGTGTTCAGCAGGCGTTATTGAAGATGCTAGAGGGAACAGTAAGTCTTAATTGGGTTTATGTATTACTAGTGTCATGTGATGATAGCATTGGCCAGGTCATTAATGGTTGAAGACTTGAAATAGAATGTTTCAAAATCATTGTATATTGATCTGAAGCATTGTTTCTGATCAAGGTTGTCAATGTTCCTGAGAAGGGAGCTCGAAAGCATCCAAGAGGTGACAATATTCAGGTATGTATACACTAGTGTGTTTGCCACAAAATTTCAAGTATTTATATACTCATGGAGATAGTTAGATATGTTTATGCTCAGGTATATAGGTCCAATTATATTTAGGTATTTAAGTATGTTCTTTGTTGTTATTTGAACCTATAGCCAATTCTTGAATGTTTCTCCTGTTGAGACTAATTTATGCCCATGTATGCATGCTGCTCTGGATTGGTTGAATTGCTGGAGTCCTTCCATGTGAAAAGAGCTGTCTGCAGCTTTGTATTCATTTGTAACTATACGTTGACTGTGTTTCTTCACAGATTGATACGAAGGATATACTTTTCATTTGTGGAGGAGCCTTTGTTGACTTAGAGAAAACAATCTCAGAGAGGTTAGGCAAAACCCAAAATTATATATTCTTTGTACTTGCGGTGATTGTGATATCAAGTGTACAATTAGGAAATCTATCCATTCCCTTGCAGACGCCAAGACTCTTCTATTGGATTTGGGGCTCCTATACGTGCAAACATGAAGACAGGTGGTGTTACAGATGCTACTGTTACATCGTCATTATTGGAAACGGTAAGTTCCATGTGACAGTTAATATTGCATATTCAACGAGGAATACTGGTTTCCACATTTGCTAGCCAACTAGCTTCAAGAAGTTAGATATTTTAAATTACTGATAACTATTATTTTTGGCAGGTTGAAAGTAGTGATCTTGTTGCATATGGTTTAATACCTGAATTTGTTGGGCGGTTTCCTATCCTTGTCAGTTTGTCAGCTTTAAGTGAAAATCAACTTGTTCAGGTAGGCTACATTCAAATAACTGATTAACTCCTGGCAGATGTACCTTAAAACCTCTTCCTTTTCATTTGGCTATGGTCACAACTAAATGATACCAGCGTATTGAGCATCTTATGATTCACTAGAGAATTGGATAAAATAGGAAAAAAGTCAGAATAACGTTTACCTGGTGTATGATGGTGAAAAAAGAAACTTTTTGATCTGGCTTAAAGTTCTTAATTTCTTCAAAACTCCATTCTCCAGGCTTTTAATTAAGTTATTTGACTAAATGATATTTGCAAGAGTGCATTCTTTTGCCTTTTAAAAAGCCATTTTTGAGCCACGTTTAGCCATCATTTCTTTTATTTTAATGCAACTCGCAATTGGTATATAGGTCCTCACAGAACCAAAGAATGCCCTAGGAAAGCAATACAAGAAGATGTTCCAAATGAATGGAGTAAGCTTCTATGATAATCTTATCTCCACAGATACTTTACTTTTTTTTTGGCCATACCACAGATGATTTACTTAAAACATTTCCTGTCTATATAACCTATTGCTACGTAAACAATCTTGTACTGGTATTGGTATATGTGGAACGGGTAATAGATTGCTCATTTTGGCTTTTGAATGTTCAATAATTGACTTTCTTGGGGTTGGTTCGATTGTTCTGATAACTCTGGGATGCACTTTGTTTCTTAGGTGAAGCTGCATTTCACAGAAAATGCACTAAGGTCAATTGCCAGAAAAGCAATATCTAAAAATACTGGTGCTCGGGGCTTACGATCAATATTAGAGAATGTGTTGGTAGATGCCATGTATGAGGTGTGACGTTTATTCTTTTGGTGAATAATTGAATGTCTTAGACTTGGCGCATTGGATTGTCTCGCATGAGGACTACTATCACTTCAGCTCATGTAGCTTGTTTTTCTTAAATTGTTCTGTAGATTCCGGATATCAGAACTGGTGATGACATTATCGACGCCGTTGTTGTTGATGAAGAGGCCTTGGGATTAGAGGGGCGTGGTACTGGGGCCAAAATCCTTTATGGTAAGGGAGCATTGGATCGTTATCTTTCAGAAAACAAAACAAATTCAGAGGTACATATCAATTGGGTTTGTATAAATTTTTGTTTCTACTGTATTTAGTATTTGTTTGTTTGCCCTGCCTTTACGTATTTTCCTTTTTGTGTCTGTATATAGACCACGGAGAGTTCAGATAGAGGTCACGAGGCAGAGACGGAACTTCCTTCCATTGTTGCGAGCATGTAAGCTGTTGCTGATATAAATTTGTAGTGATTAGTAATCTACTAATTTTTGTACATAGCAAGTTGATACATATATTGAATAGTTTAAATATGCCGTTATACCAAATGATACATGCCCCAAATTGTGCAGTGCCTGATTGATTGTTGTAAGTTTTTTCTGCAACGATGATGTATCAAAGAATGTGAAATCAATTCGATATTCATTCATGCTTTACCCTCGGCCATGATAAAGCTCGCGCACAGGAAAATGGGTTCGGCATTACTGCACTTAACTTATGGCGCTTGACTTGTGCAATTCTCGTTGTTAGCAAACTTAGGAAATAGCATTGCTATACATGTTGGTGGTTTAACTTTGATGCTGATAATGAGATTACATCTCAGAAAATCGCATTTAAAATCAAGGTCAAGAGACCCCTCCTAAAAGAAAGAAATCCTTGTATCAATAACAAAAAAAATTCTAAAAAAATTGATTTTTTGAATCAATTATAACTAATAATTCTTTTATACTCTATGACACTGCATTATAATTCATCACTTTATTTCTTTATTTAAGTATATTCAGACGGTGTTCTTGTCCCTTTTTTATCTCATGAAATTCCCTATATTGATTGATTATTGAGAGCCTTCCTACTAGCTAATAATGATGTTGACCCCCAAATCATTCTTCATTCTTCTTTTCTAATTTTTTGATTAGCTTATTGCCAATACCAATATTATACCATGGCAAGCCACGTGTACCCTAAACAAAGTAGGGAATAAGAGCAGTAACCTTCATCATTTGAGGCAGACAATCTGTCTCTCTGTCCCAGCGAGAGAATAGAATAGTGATTATATTAAAATTACAACTTCGTACAATTACAATACAATTCATTTTCAATCATTATGTCTATTTTGATATACTTACTGATTTGGAGATTTAGGTATAGGACTCCCTCTGTTTATTTGGAGATTGCAACCTTATCTGGATATTCCATCTTAAGCTGCCTTCCAAAAATTAACCTGTAACGTAATTTAAATTAAATAAAGTTTATTAAAGCATAACCGATATTAACAGCAATATTCCCATTCTTTTCTAATTGAAAATAGAAATTAATTTTTAAATTAACCCTTGACATTTACTGCTTTGGTTTTTTATATGAGAAGTACGGAATAAAAATACATATGTCCTTTCTAAAAAAAAATTAAGAATTTTCAATCGTACGGTAGTCGTTACATTACAAATTTACAATACCGTATTGTTTTGCTATAACCCAACTGAATGTAACAAAAACGGTTGAGAATTTCTTTTAAAAAAAAATTTAGCGACCGTTGGATCCCAGTTCCTTCTTAACTTCAACGGTCATTCTGTTCTCTCTCTCCTCACTTCACACATAGGAGAACGTAGAGAGAGAAAGGGAGAGGGAAAAAAAGAAAAAGAAAAATAGAGCCAACGAAGAAAGGAACCTGTTATTCCAGAGAAAGGAGTTTGTTTGTCGGAATTATCCCATTCATCCCTCTTATAGATCCATGGCCATCCCCATCTTCCTTCTCCTATTTTCTTTTTCTTCTGCTTTTTCCTTGTAATTTTTTTCCAAAAAGCAACGGAAAAAGGAGCGAAGGAAGAGAATTGGGAGAAGTTGTTTCAGACAGAAATGCTCGTGTAATTTGGTGAAATTTCTGATTTTGATCATTGGGTGTTTCTGATTTTCATTTCTTCACTCGTGGGAAGGTTGGTGAGTGGATGGACTTGGACAGCATTGAGTGTGTTTCATCCTCGGATGGCATGGATGAAGATGAGATCCAACACCATAGTCTGCATCCTCATCCCCATCATCACTCGGCGTTTTCCTCCGCTAAACCTCGCAACGGAGGCACCAACAACAATATTATGGGTCCCACGGCCATTGCTCCGGCAACCAGTGTCCATGAGTTGCTGGAATGCCCTGTCTGTACCAATTCCATGTACCCACCAATTCATCAGGTTGGTTCTTTCGACAATTCCATCTCATTTTAGTTTCTGGTATTTGATTTAATGATTAATTGTATATATATGAAATTGGGGGATTTGTTTTCACTTTTTAGCAGCCTTTATTTCCTAGAATTTTTTTGGTGAATTTGATGGCTTCATGGTGGGATTTAGCGGATTTGTGCAAATGGTTCCAGGAAATACAGAGGTAATTGAGATTTTTGGTTTCTCCGGGGCTGAGGCATAGGAGTTAGGCTTGATGTTAAAGTTTGGGTGGTGGCCATATGAGGAAGACATTCTAAGTCAAGGAGCATGTACTGGAACTGACGACTTAAGTAATTGTTGGATACTTGGATTATGATAAGCTTGCAGTGAAATGTATGATCCTGTTGGGAGAATTTAATGTAACCGTCGTTTCACCAATGGGCAGAGAAATGCATATTAAATTGATCAGTTGTCTTCATATTCGAGGTTCCAGACACGCCGGTTTGTGAGACTGAGGAATTATATTTTGGATTATGAGGCATGTGTTAGTTTTTTTCTTGTGTCAGTTTAACCTGAACTTCTGATCTTCGTGGTCATGCCTGGTTGTTCATTCAACTTGGTAAAGGTATTAACACGCAAGAATCATATGACAAACAATATCTTTTGGGGATAAAAATATGGCAGCACTATCTTGTAAAGTGGTAGATTTCATTTTAGTTAATTGATTACTTGTTTCTCATGCGGTAAAGTGCCGAACTTTTATCTTACTTGTAGCTAATCTTTGTCCAATTTATCATGTGGAAAATGCTTCTGCTTAGATGGTGCTTCAGATCTTCGATTTAGAGTTGGAGAATTTAGTAAAACTGTAATATGTGAGAAACTTGAGTCATGCTAGTAAAATTTCTAACATGTTACCTTTTACACTTTATTATTCTGCCATAGAAATTGAGTAGCCTCTTTTCCCATGTTTAATATGATTCTTGACTAATCTTATTGTTCTTCTTATTTTCCTTGTGTTCTTATTATTCATACAAAGTGAGCCGTTGGGCTCTTCTTTCTCAATGGTTTTTTTAAGTGTTTCAAACTTAATTATGGTGCTGCTACGTTCTTTTTTTAATCTGCAATAATAGTGTGCCTGGATCATTTTATTAATAGTACATCTTATGGCTAATTTGTCGTGGCTGGAATAAAATGCCAAATTATTATTAGCCATTTTTTTTTCCTCTCTAGCAACTTGTAACAATTACTCAGCTAGAGAAAGATATTCAGGGTAACAATAGCTGTTGAATCCTTGATAAGATTCTTTTGGTACCATGAAGGGAACCATTTTTTGGATGTTCACTAGATGCTATTGAAATATTGAAGTCTTTGACCAAAAGGAAGTTTTAACAATCAGTTTCTTGCA
Organism: Bauhinia variegata; assembly: GCA_022379115.2. NCBI lineage: Eukaryota > Viridiplantae > Streptophyta > Magnoliopsida > Fabales > Fabaceae > Bauhinia > Bauhinia variegata. Next base: position 15,487,131 of record CM039437.1, read on the forward strand.
GTGCCATAATGGGCATACACTGTGTTCCACATGTAAAACAAGGGTGCACAACCGATGTCCTACATGTAGACAAGAGCTTGGAGATATTAGGTGTCTGGCATTAGAAAAGGTGGCTGAGTCGCTTGAGTTGCCTTGTAAATACTTCTCCCTTGGATGTCCAGAGATCTTCCCATACTACAGCAAGCTTAAGCATGAGGCAGTATGCAATTTCAGGCCATACAATTGCCCTTATGCTGGATCAGAGTGTGCTGTTGTTGGGGATATTCCTTTCCTGGTTGCACATCTGAGGGATGATCATAAAGTGGACATGCACACAGGATGCACATTCAACCATCGTTATGTGAAGTCCAATCCCCGTGAAGTAGAGAACGCAACTTGGATGCTCACAGTAAGATTTTTCTTTTCTTATTTTGAGTGCAGTGGTGAGAGTGGAAATGATATCTTCATAAACCATGAAATACTGATAAAAATATCTGTTCTGTTGATGAGATGTTCTGGGGATAGATCATTTATGAACAAAATTGATGATATAGTGAAATTCCTTTGCCTCAGTTTCATATGGCTGATTTTTTTGTTTTTGGTATAGGTATTCCATTGTTTTGGTCAATACTTCTGCCTTCATTTTGAAGCTTTCCAGCTTGGGATGGCCCCAGTATACATGGCATTCCTTCGTTTCATGGGTGATGAGAATGAAGCTCGGAACTATAGCTATAGCCTAGAGGTTGGAGCAAATGGCAGGAAACTCATTTGGGAGGGTACTCCACGAAGTGTTCGAGATAGTCACCGCAAAGTGAGGGATAGTCATGACGGTCTCATTATTCAACGAAATATGGCCTTGTTTTTCTCTGGTGGGGATAGGAAGGAACTGAAGCTCAGAGTTACAGGGAGAATATGGAAGGAACAACAGAATCCAGATGCTGGGGTGTGCATACCAAATGTTTGTAGCTGAATTTTATTGTTTGTGTTTGGGACACTCTTCTGTGCTGTATTTACAATTACACCAACTTTCTGTATGTTGTAATAGATCAAAGGCACCGAAAAGCAGCTTTGGAATTCTCAGCTTTTTTCCAGTTGTGGAATTAAAAAAAAGTTTTCCTTATTCGACAATTCATCTTCACAATTATCGAATTGAGACATGGAAACGGGATGCATCACTTGTATTTTTCTGGCACTGAATGCAAGTGCTTTACTTTTACTGTAGAAAAAAAACAAGTTCTCGAACCTTAGTTTAGTCATTCAAACTAGATCACAATCTCTTCAGCTGAAAGTTTCAATAACCACACGCCCATAATTCTGCATTCTTAACAGGCTTTTGGCACACCCCGTAATTTCTAGCTACACCCCCTTCCTCTCGCGCACGTTAAAACTTGTTTGTATCATATGAAATGCTAGATGTGTGGTGAGAAGATATGGGGTGCGCCCAAAAGAAATTTACCTGTTTTGTTGTTTTAGAAAATTTAAGGCCCATTTTATTTATTTATTTATTTGTATTAAACAAACTTTCGTATAACAAAGAATATAGTATCCTTAAATTGTATAATAATCATATAATGATGGGATCCTCATACCGTACATCTGGGGTAATACGTTATCATTACCGCTGGGACTGCAAGTTGTGTTATTATAATACCTAACTCTGACTTTGTTTATCTTTGATCTTACTGAAATAAGAAAGTGATGGAATGGACATTAGGCGGTGGCTTATAAATTTGTAAAATTGAATAAGCAGAGAAGCTGATTGTATCATGGCATCACCAGATATAGAACTTACTAAATAAAGTCGATCAGGCAAACGCAATTCTATCCATGCGTGCGAAGGAACAATTTTCTTATAATATATATATAGCATTATATAATATAAGTTTGAAGTCAAATTCTAATTTTTGGGAATACTTAATAGTTTGAATAAGTGCATTATTATAAATTTTCATTCTTATCTTAATACATTCAATTGTCATGTGTAATGGCAACGACGTAAAAGACAAGTTGATTTGCATAATAAAAAAAAGTGAAAAAATAAAGGAAATTAAAGCTGAACATGTCCAAGAAAGTGACATATTAATAACATATAATACATGCTGACATAAATTATGTGGCAGAGAGACTAGAAGAAAAGATGTTGGAGGGATTAATCTTTATCTTCAATTATATGCAACGCATTTTGATTTGATAGGACACAATACAACACAACACGCATTCAATCTATTTATTTTATATGTGAATCACGTTGCACTCTAGCTAGCTACTTGTTGTCTGTCTATTATATCCAATTACGTTTACGTTTTTGCTAACTATATTACAGCTACGATATTATATTGTATTCAAGGAATGGACAATTGTTATACGAGGAACCACCTCAAACCTAGGTTTCTTTCTCTTCTTTGATTAAAGTATTTAATCCCATACCAAGAGTTTTTCACCTCATAGTTTTAATTAATCACTTTCAACTCCGTAATTATATGCTGTAATATGTAGTTTATGAAATGTATTATTACTTCTTTTATTCTTTTTTGGTATTGGAATATACTTAGAAAGTGTTTGAAACACAATCTAAGAGATGCTTTCACTTTCTAAAGTTGATCTGTCTGTGTAACCCCAAAGTTTTATCTTTAGACTTTCTCTCATATTTAAAGTTGGAAAGAAAAGAGTTCTGTCAAAAATAAAATAAAAACAAAGTTGAAGGACTAGTCAGTCTCACTTTTGTAAAGGGAAAATCATTAATCAGTAAAACAATTTTATAAATAAATCAACGACTTTTTTCTTGGAGCAAAATTGAGCCACGTCGCTTGATTTTATGTATTATCAACCTACAAGTTGATGCATATGCAGTTTCACGCGTGACGAATGACAATGCAATTTTGATCATTTGGAATTGATTATAAATTATACGAATAAAGGACAATTATATTTATTTATATATATCGTGCATATTTATAGGATTATTGTGTAAATTTAGAGCATAAAATGACAAAACTACTTCCAAAATTGATATTTATATTAAGTGAACTTTTCTTCTTCCTTTTAAATTTTTCCAAAATTTGCATGTTAGCGTGATAGGTGGTAATTATTAATTAACAACACTATAGAATATTAGAATGCTTCTTTTTTTTAAGCACTTGAGATTTGCTTCTGTCTGCATTCTTCAACGCTTGTACATTCTTCCCAGAAGATGTGGCGATACGCTCCCTTCCCCCGCTTTCTTGTCATCTTTTCTTTTCTGCTGTATCACTGAAAAAGAACATAAAACGACAATCAATCACACGTGAACAGCAAAGACCCATACTTAAGTCAGAAGTGATGAAATTTGCACCGTTTTCTAAATTTGTTCATGCGTAAACTAATAGAAATATTATGGATTTTAACTTAAATTATATTATTTTAAAAGGAATTTTACACAATTATATATGTTGGATGTATTTATATAAATTTAGATTACAACTTTTACATAATTTTATAATGGTATAAGCTTCTTCTTTTTTTGGGTTAATTTGATATCATGTTTCTTACGAACAACGTAATTTTATTATTTTTAAAATTCATAAGTTTATCGTTTACAATATTGAGATACACTGTTTCCCAACAGAACTGGAAACCCTATCGTCTCGAGTATGAAAAAGCTCCATAACCATTACGACAACACGTGGCCCCCACGCTGGCTGCCTTAGAGCCCTTCACTGTTGATCCATTGTCAGTAGTAAAGTGATTGTAAATAATTAAAAGTCAAAAGGGGTACTTTTTGCCTGATAATGTGAATCTAACTAAATAATGAACAAATCAATCCGAGTAACTCAGCTACCTCTTCTTGTTGACTTTTCCTCTTTTCTTTTTTTTTTTAATAAAGATAATTAAAAGCCTTTTTATTCATGGAGGAATAATTTCACAAATTAATTTAATAATGTGAAAATATTTGTCAAGATTTTTTTTTCTGGCTGATAACAATTTGTAAGCCAGAAAGGACGAACTTTTTTTTTAAAAAAAAAAGCTTATAATAAATAAGATAATAGTTAGCGAATAACTGAATGGGCCTCAAATCCAGAATGGGACCATATGCGCGTAAAGGTGATCAGCACATGTGGAGGCCCATCAGGAATTGACGGGAGAGACGTTCAGAATTCACCGCGTTGACAAGTCCCTCCTCCCTGTGTCATTTCGTTCATTATAAATTGCCAACCGCAGACGAAGCAGCTCAATTAAAATAATAAACCTCACGCTTTCATCTGAGAAAGCTAAGATTGTCATTTAGTATTTGGAATGCATACTTATTTATTTTACTCTCTACATCCCCTAAGCTTCGCTGCTCTCTCTAATTTCAACCTTCCACGGTTGCAACCGCCAATTTCTCAGTTGCAGTTGCAGTTGCAGGTTAGGCTGTCTCTCTGTCTCCCTGGTAGCAGCCTTCCGTCTCCATGCTTACTCGTTTTTCCTCATCATCGTGACTTTTCTTTTTAGGTTTTACGTATTATTCGTTTGAATATTTCTGGAAATCTGATCATCCGGAGTGCGTCATTTTCTTATTCCTAGTAGTACAATCTCAAAGGAAACTTTACTTGGTTCTAGATTCTTCTTAATCTCGAAGCTCTGCTTCTGGATTGTTCATTATAAGTTCGTAACATGTTTGATCTAGCTTCATAACCGATTGCATTTTATCGTGTTCACGTTTATCCACCGTGAGAATTTTTTCTATGAAATTTTCGAATCTGATCTTTTGGTATTTTTGATAGTTTTAACACTTTCTGGCTGCCATTTTGCAGTTTAATTGCTTAAAGGGAAGCTTACTTCCGTGCTAAGCATTACTTCGGCAATAAAGATAGGCAAGAACAGGAAAACTGAAAAGTTCAAATAGTTAGGTATGGTATGAGTATGACTTCAACGTGTGTCCAGCGAGTATATTGATCTAGACTCAATTTTCAAATTTTTATTTTTATTTTTTTAATTTTTTGGATTGTTTACTTCGTTGACAGCTTGACGTCTTTAAAAAAATTTGCTTTCTTATTATCTAATTAAGGGAGAATCAGATCTGCTCACATAAGCTTTGATTGTTCCAAGGCTTTAAAAATTCAGGATATTCTGAATGCTGTCTATTTTTTTAATGCATTGTGAATATCACAGCGTTTTAGCCGCGCATGTCACATTTAGAACGTATAGTAACTGGTAACTATGGAGCAGGAATTTTTTATTTTTTTTTCTTTTTAAAATTTTGACGTTCGGACTTATAATTTTTATAACTTCCTTCCTGGGGAAGAAAGAACAGCTGTGATCGTTCAGGACGAAAGAGTATGTTACAGTCCCTAAGTTTAAGTTCTCCTTAGAGAATTTTGCTGAGTATCCAAGTAGAAATTGGTTTTTTCTTCGTTACTTTATTTCCACTTCGATAGCTCAAAGAAAAGTGAAATACTGTGAGCTGCTGTAGTTTATGGACATCAAATGACGGAAAGCTCTTGTGTCAGTTTATTTATTTTTACTAGAAGTCTTTGAGTAGCTTTGGACTGTAATTGAACATGATATTTCAGGTTAGTTCATTCAGTGATCTCCTAATCTTAATGGTTCGTTGGCCATTAAAGGTCTGAAAGTTTATTCGTTGACGTTACTAAGTGGCATGTAGTTAAAACTTATAACTGTTTCTTGCAGGCAATAAAAGTCTGGGCTTGTTCAAGTGGTTTCATTGGAATGAATCAACAGGTTGTCAAGGAATTTGGGAGTGAATTGTGCGATTCGCCTTAATGGGCTGCTATTTTGCAAAGGAAGCTAAGTTACCCGGTTACGAGAAACCCTCTGTTCTTGCTGCTGAGACGCCTTGTGAGTAGCATCATCAAAATCAAAGTGGTCATTCTTTACTGTTTTACTTTTGTTCGCTTTCAGCTAAGGAACACCAAATTTTGGATAAGACAGTGGTGTTTGCACTCACAATTGGGCAGCCGCTGCAGCCATTGCTATAATGCAGGGGCCCTTTCTTTTTATTTTCTCTTATTTGTGTAAGGATAAAAATATCATCTTGAATCTAAAAAATCCAATAAATCTTTCGGATTTTCTACTCATACTGTTTTTATAGCTTACAGAAAATTTGGACATCAAAATGTTAACTTAAACTTCAAAAGAACTACTTTTATATATACAAACAGGTCTCGTTGGCTTTCACTTTATATTTCTGAATATAGAAATCCCATGACGTCTTATTTTTAAGAGTTTAATATCAAGTTTCAAGAACCAATTAAAAGATATTTGCATCATTTTCCCTTCTTTGCAGTTACTGTGAATGAGGTAGAAGCCTTACAAGTTCTTTTTAAGAAGTTAAGCAGTTCAATTATTGATGATGGTCTTATTCACAAGGTGAGTTACACATTTATATGTTTTCGTAATATTTTCGACGAGCTTTGTTTCTCCTAGATAGTGACTTCTAGATCTTCTTTGATCCCAGGAAGAATTCCAGCTGGCACTCTTCAGGAATAGAAATAAGAGGAATCTGTTTGCAGACAGAGTATGTCAACCTGACCCTGTTCTGGTGTTAAGATTCTCTTATCTTACTTGGAAATCTGAGTTATAGTTCATACTTCATATCTCAAGCTTTTCATCTTCTTGTTAGATATTGACGGTTAACGAATTAGTTACAAAAGCAATGATGTTTCTGCAATTTAAGTGGCTGAGGTTAGCTTAAAAAGCAAAGTGGTGAATGATGCCATATAGCCAAGCCCGTTCATTCGTTTTAACATCTGAAGATAAAAGTAGCATATTGAGATCGATGCCTGTACCCTCTCAAGCTAACTCATTAACGTTTGTGCTTCCTTTACAGATTTTTGATTTATTTGATGTCAAGCGCAATGGGGTTATTGAGTTTGGGGAATTTGTTCGATCTTTGGGAGTTTTTCACCCAAATGCACCTGTAGAAGACAAAATTACGTGTATGCTGATTATCCTTAATGTGTTTCTCATGTTCATGATCTCTTGGTTTCCTCTCTTACTCTATCTGCAAAATCATAATACTCTGATGTATTACATTAATTAAGTTGGGGATAATCATTTTGCAGTTGCTTTTAGGTTGTATGATTTGAGGCAGACAGGTTTTATTGAACGAGAGGAGGTACAGTTTTTTTTAATTGTTCACATAGTTTTGGTTCTGCCTATCTTATCTAGGGTTGATGTTCTCATTTTATTATGAGATCAACCACTTCCACTTCCCTTGCTTATCGTAATAAATTGGCCACAGTTGAAAGAGATGGTATTGGCACTTCTACACGAGTCAGATCTTGTGCTCTCGGAAGATGTTATTGAAACCATAGTGGATAAGGTGCATATAATTTCATCTTATTACTTTCGATTTCCTTTGAACTTAAGTATTCCTAAAGTCTTATAGCTTCTTCTACAGACATTTGGTGAAGCTGACACAAAAGGAGACGGAAAGATCGATCAAGATGAGTGGAAAGCATTTGTGTCAAAGCATCCATCTCTAATTAAGAACATGACCCTACCATATCTGAAGTGAGTAGAAGCTCTTCAATGACTTCGTCAACGAAACTTAGGTTTCAAAGGGTATTGGTTGTTCAATTGTAAGACACACACCTCGATTTTTGATGTATGTCTATTCCCCCTTTTGCAGGGATGTAACCCTAGCATTTCCCAGTTTTACCCTACAAACTGAAGTTGAAGAGTTGGAGGAGTGAGGCTTGGTTGCTGAGCCTGTATTCAATTTCATCTCCTGAGATGGTTACTGCCAGGAAATCACCTTCTTCCATGGTGACAAAGGGACACAGAAATAGATGCATCTGTGGTTCATACATAAAGTGACCTTTTTCTATAGTAGCTGAATCTGTGCTACTATCTTCAAATTCTTCTTCTACTGAAAGGCCTGCAGCTGTAGTAGTATTGTATATAGAAGAGAAGTAGACCACGTGTTTTCAACTGTCTCACTTTTTATTGGTATTTTCAGAACGAAGCGAGAAATTTTAGTTTCTAAAACTTGTTTGGTCTCATTTACAAAATTCTAGCAGTTTATATCCATGGTTTGATGAGTCTCATAAAAATGACAATACGGTATTACTTAGTCAATGAGCAAGTTGAGTTTAAAAATTAAACTAACAATTTTTGCAATATTAAAAAGGTTGATTCAACCGAATTTAATTTAATAGTCAACATGATTAGTTTATTTCTAATATTCAACAATAGAACTTTTTTTTATTATTATTATGCAACATGCCCAAACATAGATAAAAAAAAAAACCTACACCAGTCACCCCCAGAGACTGGGCTGATGGGCACCCCAAAACAGTCAAAAACAAGCAACGGCAATAAATTGGGTGAAAATATCTTTCTGATATTAGATTTTGATAATGAGAAAATATTAGATTTAGATTTTTATGGGCCAACAAAAAGTAGATAATATAGAAAAAAAAATTCTTTTTCAAAATATCTAACATTAGATTTTGATAAACGTATAAGAGCAAAAGTGAGTAATAATGAGAAAATATAGTAGCAATCACTCTACTTATTTCTGTTAACTTACTAGATGTAGTCTAGTTATAAAAAATCTAGATAGTATCTATAAAATTTGAGATTTGATTCTTTTACGTAACAAAAGAAAAATCTAGTCGGTTTTGTTAGGGAGAGGTTATATAAGTATTAATACATGATTAATTCTTTCCGAATTTTTTTTTTTAAAAAAAAAAAACCTGATCAATATGCATGACTTGCCTTCTATATTTTGGTATTTCATCGCAATCTTGTGGCGCGTACGCGGCAAACCTTGTATTGTTCAATTGTTTTTTCTTATCAATCAAAGTCCAGCACTACTAAGTGAAGCGGGACTTTGATGTTGTTTGTCTTTCTTCCTTTCTCCGTCCAAGCTAGAGAATCCATCTTCCTTTATTCCCTATCAAACTTTATTTGCGTACTTAGGAATCCAAAATTCTTGTTATCATTTCATTGTTTCCATGGCAGGTCCTTTTCATCTTCCCCTCAGGTTAGATTCTAATAATCAAACTGAATGTGATGGAGTTTTTTTTTTTTTTTAATTAGCTTTAATCTATTCAAACTTATTTGCTTTCTACGTACTTTCTATAATCTGCGATCGGACCTAGTTGATAAGTTCACCGGATTTCGAGAATTCTGTTAGTGGGCCATTCCTTAGAATTTACTAGAGATTAAATTTTAGCAAAGCTTTCAGATTTTGATTGGGAATGGTTCTGCATCTTCTGTAGTAGCTCACAGATAAACCAGAATCAGAATCGCTTACTGGGTTGGATTATCCGTTTTAAAGTATTGTTGTTCGGTCTTCATTTATTGCTATTATTATTTCTTCTATGAAATGGGAATCTCTGTACTACTACATTCAGTGGGCTCAATTTCTTTTTTTCTGGGAAATGCTCCCATATTCGTGCTCTGATGCAGTTCAATGTTTTATACCTGTTCGTGTAGTTGTAATTCAATCAGTTGACGAAGATGAGAATAAGAGGAATCTAAATCGTTCAAGATCAGTGCCTTTCGAAATGCCTCTGACAGACTCTAACGATGCGCAAAACTTTGATGATAGAATTCTTTTCCCTGTTGAAGAGATTGTACAGCACCCATTGCCTGGATATGTAGTGCCGACTTCATTAAGTTTCAGTCCTGATGATAGCTTGATTGCTTATTTGTTTAGTCCTGATAATACATTGAATAAGAGAGTATTTGCTTTTGATCTGAGGAACAATAAACAAGAATTGTTATTCAGTCCCCCTGATGGTGGCCTTGATGAGGGTAATATATCTCTTGAAGAGAAGTTGTGGAGGGAGAGGTTGAGGGAGCGAGGGTTAGGAGTGACACGATATGAATGGGTGAAGACAAGCTCAAAAAGGAAAGCAATCATGGTGCCATTGCCTGCTGGGGTCTGTTTCCTGAAGCCTAAATATGTTAGTGGAAAATTATAATTTTGAACTGATCCTTTTTTCCTAATGATTATTGTTTCTGTCTCCAGGATATTTCCTATTCAAAAGCAGAGCTCAGGCTTCGAAATACACCATGTTCACCAATTATTGATCCTCATTTATCCCCTGATGGGTCAATGCTAGCTTATATAAGAGACTCTGAGCTGTATGTTCTGAGTCTATTGTCTGATGAATCAAAGCAGTTGGCCTATGGTGCCAAGGGAAACGGTTTGGTGAGTTCAATAGTTGTTTGTTCTCTATTATTAGATTCACTAGGTGTGTAGGAACTCTCGAGTGTTCTCTGTTTGCTGTGACCCTGATTAATCTGAAGTGACATTTCCAATTTAAATCTCTTAAACTTAACTTCCCAACCGTGAAGATGTATCCAGCTCATCACAACCCAAGTCCCAAATCAACTACTTTTAATTTGCTCCATTACAAGTCTTTCAATTCTGTTATTATGCATTCTTGTGCTTAATTTGATTAAGCTTTCATCTGAATCATGGAAGTTTGTAAGTCCAGTCTTGATTCTCCTTTCATCCATTATATGGTACAATCTCTATTAGGCTTCTGTGTTTTTTGGGGCCTTATACTCTTATTTAGTTATTCATTTATCTTATGGTAGATGAAACAGCTTTTGTACCTTGCTGTGATTCTCAGCCTTCAAAAGTGTGATGCTTGGTTTTCATGCTGCAGACTCACGGCCTTGCTGAATATATAGCTCAGGTGAGATTTCACTTAGAACTCTGTCTTCTTTATGTACAACTATAAATGAAAATTGGGGACTTTATCTTCCCTTTGCCAAGTGGCCATTTTCAACTTCGACTTGGTTCCTAAAGTGATCTACTATTTGTTTTTTGGTTGTCAGCATGATTAACATTTTCCTTATGTTTTATCCTCTGGTATTTGCAGGAAGAGATGGATAGGAAAACTGGGTATTGGTGGTCACTAGACAGTAAATACATTGCATTCACGGAAGTTGATTCTTCTGAAATACCACTTTTCAGAATTATGCACCAAGGTAAGAGCTCTTTTGGATCAGAAGCACAGGAAGACCATCCTTATCCTTTTGCAGGAGTTTCAAATGTTAAAGTTCGCCTTGGGGTAGTTCCAGTTGCGGGAGGTTCTGTTTCTTGGATGGATTTTCTGTGTGGTGGAAGGGATCAGCAAAACAACGATGAAGAATATTTGGCAAGAGTCAATTGGATGTATGGAAACATTCTCACAGCTCAAGTCTTGAACAGGCAGCACACCAAAATTAAAATCATTAAGTTTGATATCAGAACGGGTCAAAGGAAAACTATATTGGAGGAAGAAAACAGCACATGGATTAATATACACGACTGTTTCATACCTCTTGATAAAGGAGTTGCTAAGTTTTCTGGGGGATTTATCTGGGCTAGTGAGAAAACGGGATTTAGACATCTTTATCTTCATGATGCAAATGGAACTTGTTTAGGACCCATCACTGAAGGTGAATGGATGGTTGAGCAAATTGCTGGTGTGAATGAAGCTACGGGTCTAATATATTTCACTGGTACCTTGCATGGGCCTTTGGAGTCGAATCTATATTACACTAAGCTTTTTGTTGATGGAAGTCAACAGCTGCAGGCCCCTGTTAGACTTACTCATGGCAAGGGAAAACATGTTATCCTTGATCATCACATGCGAAGTTTTGTTGATATCAATGATTCTCTTGATTGTCCTCCTAGGGTCTTACTTCGTTCATTAGAGGATGGAAGCACAATCATGCCTCTGTTTGAGCAGCCAGTTACAATTCCAAGGTTCAAAAGGCTTCAACTTGAGCCGCCAGAGATGGTCGAAATACAGGCTAAAGATGGCACCCCATTGTATGGGGCTCTATATAAGCCTGATGCATCCAGATTTGGACCTCCACCTTACAAAACTATGATCAATGTTTATGGTGGACCATGTGTACAGCTGGTTAGTAATTCTTGGACGAGTTCAGTTGATATGAGAGCACAATATTTACGAAGCCAAGGAATCTTAGTTTGGAAGGTCAGTATGTTAAATTTGATTTGGCATTGCTTACAGTCCAATTGTTTGCTTGCTTTACTCAACTGCATCATGGAACCTGCACAAGATGGACCTAGGAATATCATAGTAAATTTGTCTCGTATTTAAACCTTAGCATACTCAGACATGGTTAGATTATAAGTGCTAAATTGTTTGCCTTAGTATCTGCACGAAGAGATTGATGTTAAATTGTCTGAGATGGTCAATTTATCTGTTTATATCCGTCTAATGGTGACAAACCTAAACTTCATGGAACTCACGATTGAATTAAGAAATTACATTTACTTCCACACTCAAGTTCCTTATCCTTATGGCCAGCAGTTGTTGCAGTTCTTTGACAGTCTGATGTCCCAAACTCGTCGGTTATTTTCCTTTGGTGCTTTTGATATGGAATTTGTGCATTTTGTAATTTATGTAGCTCCAAAATTCTGTTTTGGCCTTTTTCTTATCGACTTTTTAGTTCATTGTCAATTTAACTTTCTGAATGATTTATTGCTCTACTTCGTTACAGTTAGACAATAGAGGAACTGCTAGACGGGGATTAAAGTTTGAAGGCTGTATCAAGCACAATCTTGGTCAAATTGATGCTGACGATCAGCTAACCGGAGCTGAGTGGCTCGTTAAACAAGGGCTTGCAAAAGCTGGTCACATTGGATTGTATGGGTGGAGCTATGGTGGTTATCTCTCTGCTATGGCGCTGTTGAGATATCCGGATTTCTTCAAGTGTGGTATTGCCGGTGCCCCTGTTACTTCATGGGATGGATATGACACATTTTATACAGAGAAGTATATGGGTTTGCAATCTGAAAATCAATCAGGGTATGAAAGTGGCTCTGTGCTGCAGCATGTGCACGGGATGAAAGGACGTTTGATGATCGTGCATGGCATGATTGATGAGAATGTACATTTTAGGCACACTGCAAGGCTTGTCAATGCGCTTATGGCTGCTGGAAAACCATATGATCTAGTAATTTTCCCAGATGAGCGTCACATGCCACGGCGCCACAGAGATAGAGTTTACATGGAAGAGAGAATCTGGGATTTTATAGACAAGAACCTCTAAGTAAACTTTCTACGTTTCTTTCTGTGTAGATCACTAGATTCTCATTCTCTTGATTTAGTCCGATGGGAAAAAAAAAAAAATCTTAGAATTTATTTTGCCGAGAGAATTGAGCTTTTGTTTCCTTTCATCTCGTAAGGTTCCTTCCTTACCTCATTAGTAAGCAAGGCAATACGTAAGATTCTTCGAGACTGAAAGAATTGATTTCAGAAGACGTTTAAGTTAGGTAGCTTTTTCCAAAATTATATATTGGTACATTTTTTGTTGAACTGGATAGTAAATGAAGCAGTTTGTATCAAAGAAAGAAACAAAAATGCTTTATTTTTTCTCGCATTGGTATTAACTAATGAATGTTCGCCGCAACAAAGTTTAAAATTTTCTAAATTTTAATGATGTCATAAGTGACATCCGCTCTCCATGTGGGGGAAAATGTTAAGGTTGTCCTTTGATGTGTGACTCTTTTCTGTTGGCATGAAATTCGGACTCCAATGGCATTGCTGTGCTTCGTCTATCTTTGATAAATGATGACCGAATACACATACTCCAAATTCATGCATGAAGCTAAGTTCATCCCCTTTATTTGGATACATGAATTAAACAATTACTGATCCAAGAATTTCCACTTGCTACTTCTTTTTCTGCAAATGTGAGGTTTCCTAGACCAATGCCTGCTGCACCTGCACAAGCTCCCACTTTGGCACATTTTTTTTTTTAAAAAAAAAAGATTTTGGTTTTCGTATGATTTACTTAAATGTAATTAATTTTAAGCAAATTTAAACTTTCTTAAATTAGAAATAGAAAATCTTCTCATTCTCGCAGATTCAAACAACATAATTTTTAAAATTTTTAATATGTCTTTTTGGTCTATGTTCATCTTTTTTTTACAACACGCTAGGAATCCAATGAAAGAAATTGTGCATTTTAGTATTTTCGGAAATTTTATGACATGGCAAAAACCTATTGGTTTATTATATGTGTACTCTCGTCAGAAAAAGACTTGTCGGGCTAAGTTCAAAAATATTCAAAAAGTAAAAGCGCTTTCAAAAGAAGACTATCAAGAATAATATAAATTGGTCTCGAAAATAAAAACGAGACGAAGGAACTGAGAAAAGCGACAGCTCTCAGTTACCGTTAATTCTCCTTTAGGAGAGAGAGAGACGGAGTCATTTCCGTCGTGCTTAACGTCCGTCTATTTACGTAACCCTTTCAACTTTGTGCTTTCCGTACACGGTTTAATTTTTAAATCTCTCTTAAATTACCATAGTACCCCTGCAAGTAAACATATAACGAGGGATAGTAAGTTCTGGAGATATGCAAAATATTAAATAATAATGAATATTCTCTCGTACGTTGCACTAATCTCTTTGCTATTCACAAATATATTGCAAATTCCATCTATTTAATATATAAATCATATAATAATGTAACTTATTTCAAGAAGAAAGAGGGTAATAAAATATATTTATGCTGCAAATTCAAAATTTTTATTGGTCCAACATGATTAATTATTTACTTGTAAGGTTAATCAAGCACAAAACCATAACGTTGGTTTACAAGTCAAGTCGTTAATGACCCGCAAAACTTTCGTCATAAGCAGGTCGAGCCCTATAAATTGTATCTGGCATTTAACGCTGTAAGTCTCAAACTTTTTTCTCTCTTTCTCGGTGTCTCTAATCTCGCTCCCACAGTGAGTCAAGTCTCTCCGGGAAAAAAGGGGGAAGAGGAACATTACCAATTTTGCGAGTTCGCAGAATGGCGCTAAAATTTTCAAGTTTCTCTTATCATCGTCATCGCACCTGAGTTTCTTCTCCGATTTTGCTTCTATGCGTAAGCTTTTTTGTTCACTCTTAACACTATCAGTTTATCTTCTTCTTCTTTTTTTCATTTTAATCTCTTATCTTGGAAGATTTGTTTCTGTAGATTGTCTCGATTGTAAGTGTAGTCTGTTTGTCTAGCATGAAAATCAATGGAAATAATTTCTGCTAGCCACTTTTGAAATTTTCATTTCGAGCTTGTATCATGAGAAATCAATAAATTCACCTTTTTTTTCTCTCCCCTGAGTCGTCTCATTTATGTTGCATTGGCTATTTCCATTGTGATTATATCAACAAGTATAGAATCTGAATTATCTGTTTATAGCTTTCCAGATTGATTCAGTTTATGTGGCAAATTCTTCTCTTTTTTTTAAAAAAAAAAAAAAAACCATAAGTTACTCAGCTGAGCTACAATCTATTATTTGATGTATCTTTTTAGATTTTTTTTTTCTACTTTTCTTACGGAATATCCATTGGTAGTGTAGTCTGTTTGCTTGGATTAAATATGGAGGAAACGAATAAAATATGCGCCTTTACTTGAAAAATATTTTTTTGTGAATGTATCTTGAGAAGCTAAATTCGTAGTTTCTGTTTTTTTTTTTTTTTCCTGGAAATATATAAAAGCTATTCCAACTTCCCTCAGTTACTGTAACAAAAAAGAAAAAAGAAAAATTAAAGGCAATATATAATTTTAATTTTAAGTATTTTGATTGAGTTTTCTCTTATTATCGTGCTGAATAATCAAAATGTCAGATGACTGCAAACATTCTGAAATTTTTTTTCCCTATTTTCCTCTGAAATTAAACGAGGCAGTCTGAAAGGAAGAGATGGCAGATATTTATAAGGGCTTTAAGAATTCCTTTTATTGTTAAAAGCTTCTAATGTACTTATTTTTTCCTTTTTCTTAGGATTCCATCTTATCTGACTCTTCAGTTATTCCTATTTGCAGTTATTGGACTCTGGTTGCTGGATATTGTTTCTTCATTTATTAGCAGCTATATTTTTCTCAATAGAATAGCAGAAATATCAACCTTCAACTCTGGAGAATTAATTTGGTTAGATAGATTGAGGAGTCACATGATCTTAATTTTTCTGAGCTGCGCGTCTTGAAAGTTTTCATTGGACTTCGAGTTTTGCGTTCTGGAAAGGAATGGGCTATTGACTGCTTTTGCAGTAATAGTATAAAGAAATCGAGTAGAAGTAGAAGTGAGGAGGAAGGAGGTTGAGGTTGTCTAATTTGTATTTCTTAGTGAAGTAGTTTCTCCAGATACATTTGCATTCTGTTATTGGTTGCAAGGTTCACAGTTTGCTCATCTTCGAGCCAGCAAGGTTTTGAACCTATAATTAGACATATGGCTAGTGTGGCACTTATTCCAGTGAATGAAGAATCGTTCAGATCCCACGGTAAATTCACCAGTTGCTATGGTCCTCGCTTGAGGGACTCAATTTTGATTTACCTAGCTGTTGGCAGATCTGTGATTCCTATGCGCATTATGGACACAGACTCAATTGCTTCAGTGAAACTGAGAATTCAGACATTTAGAGGCTTCTTTGTGAAGAAACAGAAGCTGGTTTTTGAAGGGAGGGAATTGGCACGGAATAATTCTTGTATCCGGGATTATGGTGTGACTGATGGGAATGTTTTGCACTTGGTGCTCAGGCTTTCTGATCTTCAAGCTATTACTGTGAGGACCTTGTGCGGGAAAGAGTTCGAGTTTTATGTTGAGAAGAAGAGGAATGTGGGTTATGTGAAGGAGCAGATTACAAGGAAGGGGAATGGGTTGGTGGATCTTAAAGACCAGGAACTGATATGCGATGGTGAGGCACTTGAAGACCAGAGACTCATTGAGGATATCTGTACGGATAATGATGCCGCAATTCACTTGTTGATTAGGCGATCTGCCAAAGTAAGGACTAAGCCAATTCAGAATGATTTTGAATTATCAATTGAATCATCATGCACATATGATAAAGTGGCAAATTTAGGAATAGACCAGTTGGGGTCGTTGTCTGTGACAAAGAAGAGCCCAGAGAGAAAGCAATTAATGAGAGATTTTCTTTTGGAGCCTATTCTCGTTAATTTCAAAATCAGACTTCCAGTAATGATCCATGAGCTAATCAAGAATTCTTCTCAGGGATTAGAGAAAGGCAATAAACCAATCCCATCTTCCGAGGGCTCAGGAGGTGCTTATTTCATGCAAGACTCATCTGGTTTAAAGTATGTTTCTGTTTTCAAGCCTATTGATGAGGAGCCAATGGCTGTTAATAACCCTCGAGGACTGCCTGTCTCTGTGAATGGGGAAGGCTTGAAGAAAGGTACACGAGTCGGACAAGGGGCATTGAGAGAGGTTGCAGCTTACATTTTGGATCATCCTAGGAATGGAGCTCGCTCTCATGATAATAATGGGGAGAAGGGATTTGCTGGAGTTCCCCCTACAGTATTGGTCAAATGCTTGCATAAAGGATTCAATCATCCTAAAGGTTATAATTGTGATTCGAGTAATGTCAAAATAGGATCTCTTCAGAAGTTTATGCAGAATATTGGAAGTTGTGAAGACATGGGCCCTCGTGCATTTCCAGTGGCGGAGGTACACAAGATCTCAGTGCTTGATATAAGATTGGCAAATGTAGATAGGCATGCCGGGAACATTTTGATTGGCAGGGATAGTGAAGATGGTCCAATTGTGCTCATACCAATCGATCATGGTTATTGCTTGCCCGAGAATGTAAGTCCCTTGCACTCCAAATGTATTCCTGCTGCAATTAATATTTTGTATTCTTAATATTGATTGCTCTTTCGCTCTATAATGTCATCCTCTGTTGGCCATTTTTCCAGTTAAGTATTTTATACGTGGATGATGTCAATATTAACTGTACGTATATTGTTCTCACTCACAGAGAGGTTATGCAATTATTAGCTTTTCATCTGCCACTCTTTTTCTCTTGATTTACTTTAAGATTTTTTCTTTGTTTAATACATTTCCTTTGAACTGTGTTTAGATACTTATTTCTAATTTGTAGCCTTATGCTTAGATTGTGCAAGAAACTTTAGGGTCTTGACTCTTCTTTTGATTCTTTGTACTTTCTTCACTTTTTTTTTTTTTTCGATTTTGCTTCTTAAGTTCTTACTAAAGCTTACCCCATGACTTTGTACGAAAATTGACCATTAAACTCACTAGGTCCTGTTTAACTTATCTAATGCTTTCTTTAAGAAAAGAATTAAAATATCTTTTTCAACAATGCCTAATACTTGTTCAGATTTTAAAACTGCTTATTATTTTCAAATTGATTTTCATGAATTTTGCGTGTTTCTGTACCCGCTGTTGAAAATTTGTGATCCATGTTGAAAATTTGCGTGCAATTTCTTCTTATGATGTCATCCTATCAGTGTGCATGACGGGTGTGTTAAGTCAGCAGTTGTTGTTTTTGTTACTGTTTAAATCTTTTTGATGATCATTAAAATAGCTTTTCCTTTTTATTCATGTCATTTTTTTATATTTTTTTTTTTCCTTTTTCACAGTTTGAAGACTGCACTTTTGATTGGTTATACTGGCCACAAGCTCAGGAGCCTTACTCCCCAGACACCATTGACTATATTAAATCTCTGGATGCCGAAGAAGATATTAAGCTTTTAAAGTTTCATGGATGGGACCTTCCGCCTGAATGTACTCGTGTCTTTCGAATATCAACCATGCTTCTTAAGAAAGGCGCAGAGAGAGGACTAACTCCATTTACCATTGGAAGCATTATGTGCAGGGAAACACTCAAGGAAAAATCTGTCATTGAGCTGATACTTGAAGAAGCAGAGGAAGCTGCACTTCCAGGATCAACCGAAGCTTCATTTCTTGATCTTGTTTCACAGATCATGGATAGTCATTTAGATGAGCTATCCCCATGAATCAAATACAGATGGTTCATGTACTTGATAAGATATAGATGATGGTGGTCCATTCATCCTCGTTATGGACTTCCTCAACCTTGCCATGTGGATTGTCATCTGAACACGTGTCCTATCACCAATCATGCATTGCATAATGCTGTTGCAACTTGCAATATCCTCTTCTTCTTATCTTTGTTCTTCATGTGATAAACGTGGAAATATACTCGAATATTGACCAGAAATGACAGTAGAGAATCTGTTTTGTAATATCAACCTATGTTATCCTTCTTGAGTGAATATAATTGAATAAAATTACATAGTACTCCTGGAACGCTCCCTTTTAAAATAATCTCTTTTATATGATTTGTGTTTCTCTTAATACATTTTTAAAGATTTAAATTTCTTTTGGGATCTGGGGAACGTTGCAGTTTGGTTTCCTTTTGAAATTTTCCAACTTTCAGTAACTTCAGAGAAGAGGGAGGGGGAGGGGGGGACTAAAAGGGTTAAACTGAAGTGGTTTTGGGAAAAGCTCCATAATGCTTGGTGGTGAAATCAAATTCTTCTTCATTCAAGGGAGGCATGTGACACAATCCTTGATGAGATCATAGCCAATCGGTGATCAGAAAAACAATTTTATATGCGATATTTCTTTCACTAGTAAATTTTCAAAAAAAAAAAAAAACTATAATCATCCACAAATTGAACATATTCGACCATAGCTGGCGGTTGCTTGTGCAACGCATGGATTGGGCTTCAGGGAATCCGTGGCTCGGCTTAATTGAAGGAGGTGCCCAGTGGCATTGTGGTGTCTAATCCAAACAAACGTGGGTCCTTTTCAAGTTGGTGTCACCTTGGTTCCTTCCTCTTAAATCCTCTAACAACCCACCGACGCCATAACTAAAATCCAATTAAATCTCAGCCTCCAGGTCTTAAAGTGGGCACCACCACCCACATGGTGAGTCATATATAAACACGTCATAAAGTCAAATGTGCTAAGATTAATTGTACTCATAATATGAACAACTTGAAAAAGAATGTACAAAGTTACCATTGACACTCCTTATTTATGTCAAAAGTAATAATCTGAGTCAACTACTCAGCTGTAACATTAACACCTTCGAGTAAACAAAAATAAAAGCTGTTTGTTTACAAATTAACACTTACACTTTATTACATCATTGAAAAAATTATAATACAAACACTATATCTTTGAGTAGAATTATGTCTCAAATTGTTTGTACTTACTGTATCATAGTTACTGACATAACAATATATTAACTGTTAGATAAGATGATATTTTTATCTAACAATTAACAAATCACTATATCATTAACTACAATACAGTCAAGTAATTTTTGTAAAATGACATGCTAAAGATAAAATCATGAAAATACTTGACGCCTCTGACTGTAGTGGAATTCAGGCTCATAAACCGGCCAAAAATGCCACTCCAGTTGACGGCAACCATGCCGTACCTGATATGAATGAAGCCACCGTGAATCTGTTCGCCTCCACCATGGACGTTATGACCCGATGACCCGGCCATTTGACCCGTTGCCCAACGGCTGCACCCGGCCCGTAATTCATGTACTCACCATAGTATAAGGTATCTAAGGCAAATGCTCCATTCCACTCCAGCCATCCACGTGGATGTATGTGATCACCCATGAATGATAACATGTACACGGTTCTAGAATATAGTTTCCATGGACGGCCAAGATATGTTTGGAAGCTTCCCTTTGATGCCTGGAGATCAGGGGCAGCCAGGATCCGGCAATGGTGGATGGATATACCCGTGTTCTGATTCGGGTCCTTTCTGTTTTGGGCTGTGACGGTGTTCCTTTGCATGGGCATGGGCTTTCGGGCATAAAGGGAACAATTCTGGAAAACCACAGCTGCATTGCCAAATATGAAATCTACGGTTCCATAAATGTCACATTCGCGGAAGAACTGTCGGTTGGAGTGGACATAGCATGTGTCTTGGTATCCGATGATGTTGCAGCGGTACACCACCGCATGGTCGGCTCCGACACGGAGGGCCACCGCTTGATGTTTCCCCGGCCCGGCGTAGTTTTCGAAGGTCATGTCCCGAGCAATGAAGCCAGCTCCAGTTGCAGCTGTATAATAATATAAAAAGCAAGAATAATTAATCTGATCGTATGACCCCATTTCATGGACTATGATGCCATTAATGATGACGTTGAGTTATTCTGTGTTGTGAGAGCAAGACAATAATATTGTGTATAGTATGGTATTACTAATGAATTTGGTTTGCATGACCCACCCACCACTAAGAATTTGATTTTTCCTAGCTACTTTAATTTGTAGCCCTACATCAAAGTTCGGCAGAATGTTATCCTTCCAAGGTAGAGAGGACAAGTTAAATTGGATGTGATGATAGCTAATAAGGTCAACAAGTGGATCATTCATTTATTTATTTAATTATTATTTTAGCGCAAGGAATCAAAAATCTTAAGATTCCAATGGGTATGTTGAAATAAGTTACTACAACTTATTTGGTCGTTTATGCTTTGTTGGACGGTAAGAGAAAATAGGAAGAAAGAAAATGGAGAGAAGAGAAAGTGAAGTAAAAAAAAATTCTCTTGATATTTGGATTGAAGAGGAAAATAGAAAGAAAAAGAAAAGTAAATAATTTGATCATGATAATAACACTCATTATTATTATGAAATAATTTTGAAATATAAAAATTAAAATAAATTTTCTAATCAAAATCCGAAAAGATAATTTTTATGTGAAACTTACGCTTATTTTTCTTTCATTTTCTTTCCTTCATATTTTCCTCTCCTATCCAAACAAGGAAAAACCAATTTCTCTTTCTCTTTAATTTTTTTTTACTCCTTGATGTTCTCTTAATCCAAGCTCAAATAACTAATTATACATTATACGACATTTACCTAGGAAAGGAAATCATAGAGGTTTAGGTTTACTGCTATTCAATTAGAATGGAGTGAACGGCTTCATGTATGAGTAATCTCATGTGTATTTTACTTTTTTAATCTCGTCTAAATTACAACGTATGAGACATCAGCTTATAGAGCAAGACTCTTGTAAAATGACAACGTAGCCACGTGCAACTTCCACGGCCATGCATGCATGCTTTTTTAGCCTTTTGTTTTCCCTCCCACGGTTAATTAGAATTTAAGATGAACATACCAAACTACCATTACAAAGGTGAAAACATTTACCGAAGGATGCCGTATGGAAAGTCGTCAGCTTCTCCTGAACACTTTTTCCGCCTGTAATGACCGTCCTACCCTTCCCATCACCTATGAACATGATGTTGGTTTTCTTTCGCCCCACCTTTAAATTATTCTCTTCGTACCTGAAAATTTTATCAGAAAAATTAATATATAATATATATATTAAAAAAAGGGTCAAGTTAATATTTTGTTGTAACGACGGAACTCACGGAAGTAACAGGGTACAAAGCATTATTGTGTATAGGAGAAATATAGCAACAAAAACAAAAACAAAAACAAAAAAAATAACAATTATTAATTTGATTCACATGATTATAGTTGCATGCATGATTGGCATGGAAAAGTCAATAACCCAATGTCTACTTGCAATGAATTACGGAGAAAATCTTTTTCACTTGATAATAACTCATCATCGTCACTTCAATTATGAAATTAATAACAAAAAAATGATGAGAAGTGTTGGTTATGTTGAATAAGAGAAAAGGACATGCCTTTCCGTGAACCCTAAAAAAAAGTAATAACGCCAAATTTACAAAAGTAGATGCGAAAGAGTCTGTTGATTTACCTTCCTGCCCTCACGTAGATAACGAACCGGCGGGTACCGTGCTCGGGTGCTTTTTTAATAGCCTCTGCGATGGTCTTCACCGATCCATTCCCGTCTTTGGACACGACTATATCGGCTTGTATCGCGGAAGCCGGTAAACCCAGCAATTTCCTGTCTCTTTTACTTAACCATTTCGGGAAATCACCAGAAATATCGTCCGACATATCGACATTCTCTCCCATTAGTCTTCTCCTGTTCTGTATGGGAACCCCGGCAAAGTCGTCGCCGCCACTCCCCGAGAAAATCGCCAGGCAATTGCTCACGAGTTCTGACAAGTCCTTCAAATTATTGGTCATCTGATCTTTGACGGTCCCGCTTATGTCCGAAAACCCCTCGGCACACGTGTCTTGATTCGTGAGGGCGGCACTGAGCCACGTCAGCACGTCCTGCGTGGACCCACCGGGGTTGTTGCCCCCATCCAATGGCGCGACGGAGGTGAGGGAGCGTGAGAGCGCGTCCACGGAGTCCTCAAGGAGCTCGAGGCAGTCCTCGTACGCCGACCGTACATATTGATCCATCTGGGCGTAGGAGATCCCGGTAGAGGAGTAGAGGGCTTTGCTAAAGTGCTGGAGGGTCATGTTAAAGGAAATGTGGACCAGGTCTTGCTCCGAGGCGTTGGTTGATCCCGGGAAGTCAAGAAGTGAGTTGACGCAGAGTGATGGGAACCGGGTTTTGCTGCAGGTCTGGGAAATTGCCTGAGTGGGCTTTGGGATGCCCGGCCCATTTTGAACCGGACCACGTCCACGTGTGCGGCTGGTGAGCACGACGGCCGCAGAGACGGCGGAGGCAACAATTAAACCAAGGGCAATGACTGACAAAATGATAGCTCTCTTGGAATTCTTCTTGGGAGGTTTGGCAACATCTGTTAGGGTGGACCGCCGGGAAGATCCATCCGGCTCGAGCCTGCCATAGTCCATTTTTGTGACTGGGAATTGGGTGCTCTGATGAGTAAGAGGACTGGAGGGATAGTACTCTAGCTAGTTTATCTTAAGGAGGGGTAAAGAGTTTACATATATATAAATGGTGGTGGTGCTTTGCAGTTTATAGAGTGAAGGGAACAAGTGTGTGCGTTTATGTGAAAGAAAGGTTGGTGTGAAGTCGACGTCGCAGGGGATGAGCTGGCTGCTACTTCCAGCACTGCCCACTGGATAGGAGAGTGGCACGAGAATGAGAAGGGAAGCGGGGAGGGGCTTCTAGTTCCTTTTTTTTTCTATGCATTATTGTTGTTTTAATTATTATCATTGCCCATATAACTAAATAGATTGGGTAATTATTAACTTGACAATTATATCAAATTGTATGTTTTGTTTGAATTATTGTGTCAACGACTATATTATTGTTGACAATTAGGATTCAACTTGCAAACCTTATTGGTAGACAAGAAAAATTCTTGCATGAAATGATTCTCTTAACTAGTAAGCTAACTCCAATTCCGAAACCATCTTTTGAATCTTAATAATTTAACTTATTCCCTCTACTTTACATTTCTTCTCCTGTTTATTGTTTTTATGCAAGCATGGCCAAAAATAAAAATGCCTCCAATAATAGCAGCATTCCTTAAATAATTTTTAATTCCACAAATAAAACAATCCACGTGACAAATGAAGTCAACTGACGAATCGCAACAAGAAAACGCATTTAAAAGTTTATCCCAGGACCAGACATACACATAAATATTTATAATGAATGCATCAACAGACGAGGAGATGGCCAATTTATCCAATTTCGATCAGTTTAACCAGAAAATATAAAAGATAATTAGAATGGTGTGCCTAAGATTGAAGGCTGTTTTAATTGCTCACCGACCCCACCCACAGACACACCATATATAGTGAACAAGTGAGAAACTTTCCTACCTCCCACCATGCATTACGTAGCCTTCTCAAAATTCACTACCTAACTGTTTATTAATTTATACAACCAAAGTGGGCCTTCTAAATATATTATATCACCAATGAGCAATAGCGTCGATGCAGATAACAGAATTTTCTTTTTGGCCAATCTCTAGTTCTCAGCCATTAGATTTCATCCTTTCCCGATAAATTAAATTTGCAAAAAGTGCATATATAGATTAGGGCCCATATATTCACCTCAAAAATTATGTATCATGTAATTCCGGAAATTTATAATGCCTCCTAACGGCTGCACTTGGATTGGATTCTGTTTTTCTTTCTTTTTTTCCCCCTTTTAATATTCCACTTTCCATATATATGTGTGTGTTGTTTACACTTGAAACCCTGCAAACACTTTTCTATGTAGCTTTTCGAATCTATCTACATTCCAAGATTTAATTTCCTTTTTCTTTAGTAGTGGTGACCTCCCATGAACTTTTCCTTTCACGATCCACACATACAGTAATATGAGTGGGCAATGTTAAAGTGAAGTAATTTTCAAGAAAACAAAAGGCATCGATGCACAAAATAAGTGATTCCATGGGTGACATGAGAATGTGTGCCCAAGTTTATGTCTATACATTTACGTGTTCAGTTGTAGTCTTCAATTCTATAGTAGCTAGCTGTTCTAACTTTTTGTACATTATAATTAAGAAAGCTAGCTAGCACGTATAAGGCAGATTAACAATAATGAATGTGCGTGAGAGAGAGAGAGAGGAGTACATACAACTAACATAAAGTGGGATAATGACGTTTGACCTCCCAAACATAAACATCTAACTGTAGAAATTTAATTTTTGTACATACTGTACTATGTATAACATTATTGGATCAAATCTACCAAAGATATCAGTGTGTATTGTGATCTTAAGCACCATAATAACTTGATTAGCGTTGTCCCCTAGTTGTACGACATGTACTCTCTGTCCAGCCAGTACTTGACGCTAACACTTAAAACGCTTGATTTTTTTTACACACGATGATGCCAAATTGTATTAATGCTTGTTTAGTCAATTTCTTTTTGCAAAACAAAAACTTTAAAACCTTCTTTTAAACTTTATATTATATGTATTTTATTCTTTAAAATTTTAAAATATACATTTAACTTTTCAAATTTTTTAAAATGTGTATATTATTTCTTAAGTTTTAATTTATGTTTTAGATTTAACAAAAAAAAAAAATTTTTGTCTCACCAATTTATTTACTTTTACCATTTATTTCTATTTGTTTGTCACAAAGAAGATATTAATAAATAAATAGTACAATATACATACATATACATTTGTTAAATTTTTAACAGGAATTAAAATTTAAAGATAATAATTTATACAAATATTAAATTTAAATTTTAAATGCTTCGAAGACAAAATATACATAAAATATAGTTTATAAAGTGTTTTTGAAATTTTTTTCTTTTGTAAATTTTTACCATAGAAGATAATTTTATATTTTTATAAACACATAATAATTTTTTATTTTCTTACATATTCTCTATTTATATTCCTATTTGTGAAGGTGGAGCAGGGGGGCAATTGTTTTGGAGGTGGGAGAGTCAAAACTGGCGTCCTGTCCTTTGACGGAAAATTCATATTCTTTTCTACAATTTCAACACACATGGAACATAATTCAACATTTAATGTAATTTTCTTGTTTTCATTTAATTTCTTAAAACAACATCAATTTTTTTTTCTAATATTAATTCTTTGATTAAGAAGATGGAGAATAACTGTAAAGTGTCACAACCCACCCACCAAACCGGCATTAAAGGCTCGTCACATGCATGCATGCCATATTTTCTACACATCCAAAAATCAAAAGGAAAAGAAAAAACAGTGATACTCCATATAAATAATTTTGGTTACTATGCTTCTATAAATTCGCCTCAAGGAATTGAAGGATGAAGCAATTTTTTGAAATTAATGTAATAAGCGAGGAGTGAATGTGGATATGAGAAATAATTTATTTATTTTTTCATGAATAAAATTAATTTAATTAAATAAACAATAAAGTAGTAACACCATAGGGATAATGATGGACCTACCGAGAATCCACCGACAGAGCTAAATGGGCCCAAATGTGGTTTATTTTTTAAAAAATAATCAGTGGCAAAAACTACGTAAGGGGCTTTCTAGTGGATAAGGCATTCAGGGATTGACGGGTTTTCTAGCGGCGCTGTTTGAGCAAATGCACTTTATTGTGATTGCATCTGTCCTGCATGTCGCAGTGAATGCCGTATGCACTTACAAGTGTAAGCACTGTGTTGTACTTTTGTACAAATGCTCTTTTCCTTCCTGTCAGTGTACTTCTTATACATCTCTCTTTGCCAATCAAACATTTTCTACTCATTGTAATAAAGGAATATATAGCACCGCACGGCACCACACTATAAACTTTTCTTTTTAAAAAAAAAAAATCATTTAATTAAATTATAAAGAAATCATTTTACATTTTTTTGAGGGATAGAATATTTTTAACAAAAAGCACAAAATAATACTCTTGCATGGAAGAGAAACCTACTAGAAAGTCATAGGCTATGTTTAGTCAGGTGAGATGGAATTTGGTGAAAATAGGGAAAAAAAAAAAAAGTGAGAACGAAAATGAGTATTTCGTTTAGCATGTCAAGAAAATGAATGAAATAAAAATATCACAAAAGAGATATCACTATTAAATAAAAATTAAAATATTTTACAGTTATTAATAAAATTATTAATTAATTAACCAGAAGTAAAAGAATTCCAAAATTTTAAATTACATAAAATTAAAATAAATTCCAAAAATGTCATCATGCGTCTGAGCCCTCGCAACCAGAAAGCATGGCCGCCAGAGCAGCTTCCGAAATTCCGTAAAGTGTCGCACCAAGACTGAAAAACATTTTAGCGAAAATTGGTAAAGCGATTGATTGAAATTGAATGATTATATGCTGAATCGATGGTGTGTATACACAGTTTGAGTTATCGTACGAGGCACATGGAGAAAGACAAACAGTGGGTCTAGCTGATCTGCGGGAATCAAATGAAGACTCAACGGAGAAAGGAAAAAAAGAAAAAAGGGTGAGACATCATGATCCCCTGATCTCGTCACCAACCAAAATGCCCCAAACTACATGTTATTTGAGAATTTATGAATCTTTCTAATTAGAGAACAGCAAATGTTTATCAAATGACACAAAGTACTTTATAGGGACATAACATTTACGACATTTATTTGGATAATTCTAGATTATTTTACCAAGTGTTAGCCTTACACGCAAGTTGAAGTCGTAATATTCTGTTTTGGTGACATAATGGGAAATTAATTTGTGCAGTTAAATCAAAGTATTTTGGAGGACCACAAATGAACAAAAGAATGTGTGATCATGTGGGCAGTTCCATGGCGGTAGGAGACAGAGAGCTATTCCTTAGCCAAATCACATGATTTGTTGCATAATCTATATATAATGATTTTTCCGTTTGCCTGGTTACTCAACAATTGGGGTCGTAACCCATTTGTTGTCATATGCTCATTTCAACACTACATACAGTAAGTGTGACCGCGACACTTGTGGTTCACTTAAAAAGGTGACAACAACCTAACCAATCCTATACACTGAACTTCATTATAACATTATCGTCGTGCACTCCCATCCTAATTTTATTTGTTAAAATAAAATCTTTTTTTTTTTTTTAAATATGGGTTTAGCTAATTAATAGTCAATCAATTGCAACCAGCTGTGCTTGACAGTGACCGGTGGCCTTGAGTGGTCGTTAATTTCTACTTCGATGTCCTACTCATCGGCTAATAATTTTATTTGACGGATTCACTTTTTAATCAATTATTAAATTATAAAACATTATATTTATCTACCTCCTATCCTGACTACTGGATTATTAATGGTTCCATATCAGAGTCAGACACAATATCGATTTAACTTGATTTATTACCTTATATGGAAAGATAAATATTAATTAATTGTATTTATGGTAAGTTGTCATGGAAAATTAATTAGGTGAATTAATTGGGATGGGCGTGTGTTTTGCGAATAGGAGGAACTGCTAGCTTGGTCGAGGTGGAAGTGAGTAGGAAAAAGGCCCACCAATTGAGAGGCAAGCAGGGGTTAGAGGAATCCTTGTGTGAAAAATGTAATGATAGCTGGGCCTTTTTGTCCCCATTCACCAACTCCTTTTGGGCCTAGTCTCACTCACTCTCGCACTCGCCAGAAATTGTTGAAGTTAAATTAGTAAAAACATTGACTGACTCGGAATCCCATGCTAGCTAGTTATTCCAGAAGAAATTTCGGATAGTGACGCGGAAGCTCTTAAGTTAGTGGAATGCGTTTGGTGGCATATCTAATATATATATATCGTTAAGCGAAAACGACATTTGAAAACTGACGAAAGAAAAACAGTTAGTAACTCGATCAGATAAGAAAACCAGTTCAGTTAAATCAACCCTAGCTTTTAGGTTGATTGGCGTTTCGAGCCTTAAGCAATCGGGTACCTTGGATAAAGCGTACTCTGCACACAAACTAAAGCTAATTGTACTGGTACGCTTAATTTGTCGTTTAAGTGATTTTGCTTTTTGTCAAAGGGCATGCATGAGTAATGACTTGGTAGAAGAGGAAAATTAACCAGCTAATGCGACGGGCCAGGACAGGGCCACAAGGAAACAAGTCCATCGCCTACTGTTTTCATGTCACAAAGGTCCTTGTGTTGTGTGTGACTGTCCATTACATACGTACAAAGACAAATCTTTCTAAGAAAGCATAGAGGATCAGAAATTAGCTGGGATGAGTCATTAATATTCAATTTTATATATCCACTAAAGTAAACAAAGAGTCAGTTGCAAGGGACTTGAACATAATTAACTAGGAAACCCACCTCTTACCTGCCTGCCCATTGTTAATTATTATTTTATATATTGGTTTAACTTATATATATAGAGGAACTAACTTGTGGGCCAAACATTGATGAATTTCCAAGGTAAACTATTCTATCTTTTTAGATTAATTGCTTCAATTCTCTTCTTGTTAGGCTCAATCTTTTAAAAGTTTCAACTGAACCAAATCTTACCTAGAGAACTATAAGAAGAGATTAAAAGACGGATAAGTAGGAACATGTTTTAATAACCAGTAAAAGAAGTACCAGAAAATATAATAAAATGATTCGAGTCGTTAAAACATTTTTAATTCGGACTTCCAAAAGAACAATTTTAGTTAGCATTTTCAATTTTAAACTTTTCTAAAAGTCAAGTGACACACATAATAAAAAATAAATTAATTAAAGGCTCAATTAATTTTCTCTACATATTGATTTTAATAATAAAGTCATAATTTTGGATTTAGGGAGAGCTAAATAACTTGTAGATAAATTCCAACGTGCGCAAAGAGATTTTATAGAAAATAGAAGCACTGCTAAAACAAACTTTACTTCGTAATGATTTTTCTCTCTCTCTTTGTATAATGGCTTTGGGCCTTGAAGAATCTCCGAAGGTTAAAATATGGGCCTGCTAAAGAAGATATGAACTGAATAAAGCTAATTGGCCTACCACCCCTGAGCTGTTAAACTGAGGCCACTTCATTCCGAAATTTCTAAAGTCACATCTCACGTGGTCTAAGAATTTTGATTTTTGAAATGTAATTTACACATAAATGATATGTGGAATTTAAAAAAAAAAAATGGATATGTGTAAAAAGAATTCACCTTAAACTGAAGGATCCAGTAGCAAATTTAAGAGCGGGAAGTTGATTTTTGCACCACGTTGTTTAATATTCTCACCACCCCTTGACTTCCGGAAATATACTTTCGGAAGTGTGTGTGTGTGTGTTCCGAATATTAATTTCAAGAGGTGTAAAAATTAATCCCGCGTTTCTATTGTTTATTATTAGCAAATTGGTAGGGGGCGGCTTCTCAAGAAGAAGACATTTGGTATTTGTTTATTCAAAGTCTGAAATAAAACGGAAGTCGTTGAAGAAAGTGAAATATAAAATAGTACCTAGTATTGTCTTGTCTATACTTCAACACACGCATCCTTGTTTGAATATAAATGATATCCAAGAGGATGGTTGGAAAACTAAGGGATGACTATGAGTATGAATAGAATTGAATCATAAGGAAATAAATTTAGTTATACTAATTCAACGATCAAATAAACTGATTTTGACCAATCACACACACCTGAAGGAGAATTCTAGCAAAGCAGATAGATAGCAAATTAAACTCCAACAAGGTAGCTAGAGAAAGAAAGAAAGAAACTCTTGACTCTTGAGCTTGCTCCTTTGGCATGAATTTACAGCCTTGTGGATTTTAGAAGGGGGAGAATGGGTATCTCATGCTCCTTCAATCCTCCATTCTCCTTCCTCATTAAACCCACCCACCCACTTCATTAAAAAAAAAACCCCTCAGGTCATAACACCCATAAAAATCTATTAATTAATTTCTGTATTTGGCTATGATCTCAACCTCTCCAGCTTGGCCATGATCTTGAAAAGAGAAATAAACTCTATTTAATAAACAACCAAGTATATGATTTGAAAGATCCGCAGAAACTGGAGAAGGCCAAGAGAAGAAGAAACAAGCCAGATGGGTAACACTAACACTAGCAGAGAGGATGAGTCAACGGTAATAACAGGCGGCGAAGCGCTGAGTCCAGCTTCAAAACTGTTCCTATCTCCTACCTTCAACTGTTATGTGATTGCCATCATTGGTATCAACACAAGAATCAATCCTCAACTCATCAAACAAGGCTTGGGTGACACTTTGCTTAACCATCCAAGGTTCTCCAGCAAACTGGTAAGAAGCAACTGCTATGCTATCATATCAATCAATCATATCCTTGCATGTTTTTCTACATCTTCTCTTGTTTGCTTTCTTAGAATTTTCTGTGTATATAACATAACTAGAACCTTCTTCTTTCACCATTTTCCTTCAAAAAGAAAATGCCGTAATCAACAGATAAATGGCTCCCACAGTCACTATCTTACTGGTCCACTTGTAACACTTTATAATTACTTCATTTTGTCATTTCTTGTTTTTCAACTTTTGACTAATATTTATCCGAAAGGTAGATAACTCCAGAGACACAAAGACCTTAACTGGTCTAATACTGTACATATCCATAATTACTTAGGATTATATATGGTATTGTTGTTCCTCAGGTTAAGCAAGGTAGGAAACTTAAATGGGTTCCAACTAGAGTTGATTTAGACAAGCATGTTATTGTCCCGGAAATAGATTCCGAGATAGAGTTTCCAGACCAATTTGTGGAAGACTACGTGTCCAATATTACAACAACACCACTAGACTTGTCAAGGCCATTGTGGGAGCTGCATCTACTCAACATCAAGACCTCTGATGCAGAGGCAGTTGCAGTCTTCAGGATCCACCATTCACTGGGAGATGGTGCCTCTCTCGTTTCACTTTTCCTCGCTTGCACTCGCAAATCCTCTGACTCACAGGCTTTGCCATCTGTGCCAGTGCACAAGAGACGTCCCTCTGCCCATTCAACCTCATTCTTCTGCTTCTTGCTGCCTCTTTGGTTAGGGATAACCCTTATTTGGAACACTTTGGTCGACATGATTCTATTTGTTTTCACAATTTTCATCAAAGACACGCAGACTCCTCTCAAAGGTGCACCCGGAGTCGAGCTCAATACAAAGCGCTTCGTCCATCGAGCATTTAGTATAGATGACATCATGCTTGTCAAGAATTCAATGAATATGGTAATTAATCTTCTTCTCATTTATATCAGATAAGCAACTACTTATGCATCCCCTTTCGTTTTTTAATGTGGACTGTTATACATCTATTAGACCATCAATGATGTTTTACTGGGAATCACACAAGCTGGTCTCACTCGGTACTTGAATAGGACGTACGGTGAGTCTTTTTTCACCCCAATTAACAGATAGTAAAATGTAAATTACTGTGTCAAAATTATTCTAACTAATATTATCTACCATCACCAAGCAGGTGGGGATGCAGAGGCAGCGAATGAGACAACACGAAATAAGATCCTCAAAAACATTCGCCTTAGAGCATCAATTCTCGTCAACATTAGACCAGTTGCAGGAATTCAGGTGAAATTGGCTCGTTTAAATTGAAATTTCTTCTTCCCGTTGCAATAGTGAAAACACTCAGCAATTATGATTATTAATTAGGATCTAGCAGATATGATGGCTGAGAAATCAAAGGCCAAATGGGGAAACTTGTTAGGATACATGATCCTCCCTTTCACCATTTCTTTACAAGAAGACCCATTGGAATATGTTCGTCAAGCCAAGGCCACAGTTGACAGGAAAAAGCACTCACTTGAAGCTATCTGCAGTTACCTCTGTGCAAAATTGGTACTCAATCTACTTGGAACCAAGGTAATCATAAGCTTCACTCCCTAAATCTTGTTAAACAGACGAAGCTACAACTAAATCAACACCAAATGCCATTATTTCTTGCATATCACAGGTTGCTGCTGCTATAACTCACAGAGTTCTTTTTAACACTACACTGGCTTTCTCAAACGTGGTTGGTCCCCTTGAAGAAGTTAGCTTCTATGGTCATTCCCTGGCATACATTGCACCTAGTGTATATGGCCACCCTCATGTTAGTATAGTATTATTGAGTATTAAACCAACTGTTTAAATCCTATTTAATTTTGCAGAAGCATTCATTTATGTTTTCTTTGGTCTCTATTGCAGGCACTTACCATTCATTTCCAAAGCTATGCGAATAAGATGACCATTTCTGTAACAGTAGACCCGAGTGCTATTCCTGATCCTCATCGCCTTTGCGATGATATAGAAGAATCACTCAAAATGATCCTAGATGTTGTCAAGAAAAAGCTCGTTACAGATGTAGTTTAAACATATGATTATTTGAACTGTCATTCAAATATTCCAAATTATAAATTTTATTTGTTTTCATTTTTTTAAAATGAATTCCATCAGTACAAAAAAAAAAAAAAATACTAGCAGCAAGTTATGTATAAGTAATTAATCGCTTGTCATCTGTGTTTCTGTGACATGTATGAAGCATGATTAAAGAAGAAGCTATGTACTTAAGAGCTAAGATTGTTCTCAGCAATTTGTTTCTTTATCCAACTTACTATCTTTAATTATATATATTATTAACATTTAAACTAATTATAATTTTATTCTTGTGTTAATTTTATGTACCAAATAGTAAAATAACTTCATTCTATTATATAAGTTATCAAATTATTCAAATTCTCATTTTAATTCTATGATTTTCATTTTGTGTGCTAAAGATACATAATTATTTTTTATTTTTTAAATCAATAATCTAATTTTTTTTTTTTTTGTCACGGTACCAATGAAATAATTTGGGTTTCAGCGAATAATAAATTTTTTGGGCCTTTAACAATTAGATGCTCATAGAAAATTCGTAGCCCACAGTATTAACGTACCATACTTCTTCGAGATAGGGTCTTCCGTTTGAGCAGGGCAGTGTTGAAATTATAAAATAATCGAGTCCTTCATAGAAAAATAGTAAATTAGTGTCTAGAATCTTCTAGTTGTACTCCTCCCTCCAGACTCACTCGAGCCTTGCTTTGGGTATCTAGCTGCCTCCTGATACGAGTGAACTTCTGATTCGGAACTAGCTCACTCAGTCATGGCGATTATCTCTGATATTGAGGATGAGCACGATAAGACTCACACCAAACTATCCCCTCGTCTTCGTCATCTGCGCAACCCTCTTCGTTCATCGCGACATTGGATCCATTAAACCCACTAGATTTTCTGGAGAAAGTCTTCGACTTTATCGGCCAGGAAAGTGACTTCCTTGGCAAGGACACGGCTGAGAAAGAGGTCACCTCGGCACTGCGTGCTGCAAAAAGATAAGAAGAAGAAGAGAGACGAACAGAAGGTCTCGGAGGAGAGGAAATTGGCTTGAGAGGATGAGGAGGAGATAAAGATTTCCAATTTTTACGTGCTTTCTTCCCCGGGCATTACATTTTTTTTATGCTTTCCTTTTAAATTCTGAATTGGATATGAGTCGTTATTTGAGGCTTGTTTGAATGGATGCCACATTTAAAGTTGGATTTTCTTTCATCGTTTTGATTTATTTATTTATTTATTTATTTATTGACCTTTTTTATGTGCTGATAATATTGTTGGAATAAGCTTTTGCGTTGCTCAAAGTTTTAGAAACTGATGGATGAGGTACAAAGAAAAAGAAATATGCTAACACAAAGAGGCGGGGAAGTGTATTATAACTGAAATTTTGTAGGCCGAAGAGGGGGAAAGGCTTGAAATTGATGATATTAGATTGTTCATTTGTTCCAAATGTCATCTTTTAAATATTGCACATTTCTATTTTTTTTTTTTTCTTGGCATAATTATAATCGTAATGTTTGTTTGAAGGTTCTTGTTTTGTTCATAATGTAATACAATCATTTTCTTTTATAACTCGTGATTTCGTAACTGCTTTTCTAATAAGTATTCGTGGCATTTGCATTTAGAATGAGCTGTTTCTTTGTGGCTTTCACGCCTTACTCTGTTGTTTTATTTATCTATTTTTGGGGACCTAAGCTAAAAATTAAGCTTAGCTTCTTAATTGGACCTTGATCAAAGCAACAGTGCAATCAACATTCTTTTACAAACTTGCAATATGCAATTTGTCAGTATCATTCGCCTTCATCAGATCTTAATTTTAGTGATATCCTGTGATTTACATTGTATAAACAATTGAATAACTATATCTTCCCCCCCTAGAAGGTCCTTATACTCAAGCTGATGCAGTCAGTCCCGAAACCATGTTTGGCATGAATGTTTTGACTTTTGAGGCAATTTCTTCGTTTGCAATAGCTATGAATTCTAACGTTCAATTTTAGTTGCATTCCAACTCACTTCTTTTATCTGTTTTTGATTGATCATAGTAGGCTCATTGTTAGATGTACAGTATTTTGTATGCGTTTTACATTTGATCTTTAATAGTAAAACAAATGAAAGAGTAGGCTCCTACATAATGTTAGGAGTCCATCCCTCTTTTAATATCCACCTTCAAGTTTATGTCAGAACTTTTTTTCTCCAGTTTATGCTAAAGAACCATTATACAGTTGTTGACATTATAATGACTTTCCTATAGTCTAAAGAATCGTGAAGCAGTTGTTTTAATTCCAGTGTTTTCCTTGCTATATCGCCGGCAACAAAGAGAAATTGTCTGTTCTGTATCTTTGTTTCATTTTTAGTAGAATCAGCGTCTATTGGTTTGAATGTTCCCTTATTTTGTTTCTTTTTTCTCCCACCACCCTTATTTCGATACCTGTACAGTTCCAAACAAAGTCAATGGCATGGATCTGGAGAAATATTCCTGGACTCAGTCTCTACAGGAGGTCAATATAAACATTCCAGTGCCAAATGGTACCAAATCAAGGTTTGTTTTGTGTGAGATAAAGAAGAACCATCTAAAAGTTGTACTCAAGGGTGAGCCTCCAATTATTGATGTAAGTTTGTTCTCTAAGTTATATCATTCGAAGTTATAGAATGTATGGTATTTACTATGGTGCTCTTTCTGATAAACAATATGTCATTGGTTTTGATTGATTTCTTCGTTCTTTTTAAAATACATAATATCCTTACTGATATAAATTTTAAAAAATCTCAGGGGAAGCTGTTTCGACCTGTCAAGCCTGATGACTGTTATTGGAGCAGAGGATAGTTATATTACTGCTATATTTTTCATCTTGTTGCCTTTGTTATAAGATTGCAATATGTGCTTATACTAAAGAAGTGCGTTTCGTGTGATAATCTATTAATATTTGGCGATTTTGATTTCTTATATCATTATACTTTGTGCCTGTATCAGTCACATATTCATTGTTCTTATGGTTTAGAGCAGATGGCTCGCCTAGGTATTGGAAAACAAAATTGAATCTTTGCGGACAAAACAATTCTCACTTTATATTTCTTGTGTGACGCACTTGCTGGGATTTAAGAAACAGATGCTTAATAAAAGAAATCAAGATATTTTGGAATTTGTTATGAATCAGAAAAATATAAAATTGTTCTCTTTCTTGTTAACCCAAAAGAAAAACTCCCCTGTTTCAGTGATGTTTACAAATCCATAGTTGCCTTGTTAATTTTTTTTTTTTTTAAAGTCCACTATTTTATAATTAAGGATATTTTTACATAACAAATTTAAAAGTGTTATGAATATTTTGATTGAATTCTCGTTTAGTAAAATATTTTTTAGGGTTGATTTTATATTTATTTATTTTTAATTTATTAAATAAATATTAATTTTATTATGTATATATATGTTTTTGATAAATAAATAAAGTCGGTTCTTTTAAAAGTTTTTTTTTTTTTTCCTTCTTAATTTTTTTTTATTTTATTCTTTGTATTTATTTTTTCACCACAAAAAGTAAATTAATTACTTTGTTATAAAATATTTAAAAAACATTTGAACTGTTTTCAAATGAAATTTTCACATAATTCAAAATTTTAAGATATTTAGAATTAAATTAATTTCTGAATGTGTGTTCCATCAAAACCTTGGAATGAAAAGGATGCAATATTACCCCTGAAGTGAAGAACACGTTATGAGGACCCTCGCAGACCGCGTCTTATTTTTGTTAATTAATTTATTTATTTTATCCTTCTTTGTCGTTTTGTTATGGGCATGTACATCAAGGGTTCTCGGGCTTTCTGGGCCCAGTAATGTTTCCTTGTGGGATGCTTAAATCCAATAATGAGAAAATGAGTTAAAAGCTGCGAGTGAAAGACAAGCATGCGCAGCAACCACGGGCGCACACGTGCCTGTCTATGCCACATTTGTCACTTTCACAGGCCTTTTTCCCCATAAAAGGTTGATGGCACTCCCACTCATTCTTGTCCTATTTTAGGGCAATTAAGCTCCTCATGGCCCTAATTTAATGTTTACCCAAAAAAAAAAAAACTGAAAATCTTGCTCATCGTCTTTTTCTACACGTGTTATTTAACTCGAGAATTATACCCATATTTATAATTAATTTTTTAAATGAACAGTGAAATTAATTATGTAAATTTGAGGTTTACCATGTCTTAATTTGCAAATGCAGGCTAATAATTTGCAATATATGTGTGTATATATATATATATATATATAATGATTGAGAGTGATTATGTATAATGTGCAATCTCAATCTGATAATGTTAATGAAGGTCACTTTCAGCCAACTTGGCCACAAAAAAAGATGAAAGTTTGAGAGTTTCCATGATGCGATGATTGTTTAGGAATTCCTTAAGTGGAAATAAATCAATAAATATAGCATCATGAATTGCTTTAATTTTGAACCTAGATTTAACCAACAGCAGCAGCGCACCCTTTTGACAGCGACCTGCTGCTGCTCCTATATTGCACATGCTTCTGTGTCTTTTTTCAAAAGAAACAGTAAATGTTCAACTTGTTCATAGCTTGCGGTTTTGTAAGGTAGACTATGATGACTGCTTTGAAGGGCTAACTCAAATGGCAAGACAATTTGGTAATCGAGATTATCGATACGACAAATACCTCTTCATTTCTCTTGACATAGAAAGGAACGATTCCCGTCTGATATATATATTTACTATCAATTTGATCTGACATTAATTGAAAAGGATAATTCAGAAAAGGACATATGTCCCTTTTACAGCATTCATATTGGGTTCAATTATTGGGACTGACATCCAATCTTACGTTTCGCATGCATAGAGGTGAGGACATGTCATTACAATTAGTGCAACATTGTAGCCATAATTAATCTTTGCTATAAGAGATGGCTACTATATCACATTCTTTCTTTGCCCAAACAAGTTAATAAAAATAAATTTGCCATAAGCAAATAATTAATTGAGTGAAGTGGTCTAAAATCAGCTGCAATGGCACCAAGTTATTGATGAGTTTTGTACATGAAATAGTAGGGACAATTCATGCCAGATAATTGGGGGTGTGGGGATTTAGGTTTTCATCTGTCGTTTTGTGAATGGCTCATTGTACTGCATTGGAATATTGAATGAGTACAATGTGTACTACAAACAAAAAAATAATAAATTTTTTAAGCAAGATAAGATAATGATGGATACTAAAACAATATCAAAATTTAATCATGATGCAAGTGGTTTCTAAAAGAACAACTAGCCAAACAAAAAGAAAAGAAAAACATAAAGATTTTGTCCTGTTTATTATTACTGGACTAAACACATTTCTGTTGATTAGATTGATTATACAGATTGTATTTAAAGTTTTTGTAATAGCTAGATGTCATGTTGTATTCTTGTTTCAACCTTTATAATTTCTTTTTTCTTCTCCTCTTTCCTCACTATAATTCCTTTGGATTGAAAGTACTTATAATTGGAAAATCCTAATGTAATTGTTTTTTTGGTTTCTTGGTTCTAATAACTCATAAGATATTAATTATCTTTAAAACTAACTCTTTAAAAATCCTCTTGAGAGAAGAAAAATGTCTCTTTCTTTTCTTTTTTTCCTTGTTCATGAAGAAATGGAAATTGTTATCTATTTTTTGTTTGAGGGCTTAAAAAAAAATGGATAGAAAAAGGCAAGCACCTGGTTGTGATGAAATGGTGGACTGGACCAGAAGGTGGACAGTAAGTTAGTATGAGAATGAATATAAGCAACACAAGAAAAAACAAGGAGGATTTGACAAGTAGCACAAAAAAAAAAAAAAACAAAATGGAAAAGTGAGATGAACAAGAAAATTAATTGAACTTAGTCAGTGGTTAGTGAGTCAATTAATTTATATATTTCTTCCTAATTATAATGTTTACCGGATAATATTCCAGTGGACCGATCTTATATATCAATCAAAAACCTTGTATTAAGTTAATAAATTTTTACATTTATATATATATAACAAATTTTTTTTTTTTTTTTTAACTCGGCGGGTCGGACTTTCAATTTCCTCAGGGACGTTCCACGTGTGAAATCGTCATACTAAACACCTTTTTAAAAAAAAAAAAAAAAAAAAAAACAGAAAAAGAAAAAGTGGTACATTAAATATTTCAAGTTTTGAGAGCGACTTTAATGCTACTCAATAAAATTAGATGACATATTGTTTGATTATTTTTTTTTACTGTACTTAATGGCTTATGACTTTTATTATAGAACATTATTTCAGATTAAATTAAAATATTTTTTAACTGATACTACAACATCTTTTTAAAGCACGAAATTTTAAAAAATGTTTAGAAGAACATAATAGATAGAGGTGATTAGAATACTGACAATGCCCTCGCACCAATTGATTGAGAATGCCAAAGTGGCGCCGCAAAATCAATACAAAACTATTATTAATGGCTTTGGGTCTAAATTGCTTTAAACGCCTTCTAATTTTTCATATTTAAAACACTGCTTATGCTTATTCTGCGCATTAAATTGGGAACTGAAATTCAGTGAATCGGTCTTAATTTTAATTAAACTCATTTTTTTAGCGACTAAAGTGAAAAAAAAAAGTTTAATTCTTTCTATTTTATTAACCTCAAAGGCATCCAAGTCAGAATTAATGTAATAACACACGAAACACTCCAAACATGATGGGACCCTGTTCCCGTGTCAACCTCTCCACTCGGTGGCTCACGCTGCATAAATGTTTGTCTCCGGGCCCACTAAAGAAAGAAACAGAATGTAATTTTGAATTACCCAAATTAACAATCACGTTTATATGATAATTAATTTAGAGGAATAAATTGAAATGAAGCCGCGTTTTGTTGGGAGTCGGCTTTTGTCAAAGTTGAGGTTGAGGGCACTCCGAAGCAAACGCGCACATCAATTCATTCACTGTTTGCATCCGAAAGAATCCGA
Source organism: Bauhinia variegata (assembly GCA_022379115.2). Classification (NCBI taxonomy): domain Eukaryota; kingdom Viridiplantae; phylum Streptophyta; class Magnoliopsida; order Fabales; family Fabaceae; genus Bauhinia; species Bauhinia variegata. The sequence continues at coordinate 15,527,303 of CM039437.1, forward strand.
CAAATGTCTTCGAGTTCGGGCCATTTAAAGGGACCCATTTGCCAAAACAATTACAATTCGTCTAGAAAAGACAAAAGAAGCACTACGAGACAGTCTCTTCCAGCTGTTTTTTGGAAGGAAAGCCCATCTCTTTCTCTTTTGTTCTTTTTTCTCTTCTCTTTACCTAATTTCCAAGCCAAAATTTTCTTTTTTTTTAAAAAAAATAATAATATAAAAACCACTTGAAGCTCTTAAAACCCAATTTGAAATTGAACAATTAAGGCCGACGCAATGACATAAAATTGATATTGGATTTGTCTGTTTGTTTGCATTTTGGTGTTTGGCTGCGAAACTTCCAAAGTCCCAAGAGTTGTTGTATTTAATCTCTCTTACTATGCGAACTACTGTAGACTTGTCTCTTTTGCTTCGTGCACAAGTTAGAGAAATGAAAGAAAAAGGCATAGCTGTTATCTGAATAGTGACCACTAATTTGAGCCAATAAGGACTGAGCTAGCTTTATGTGCTTTCCGTTTCTTCTAAGTAAAAGAATTGAGACAATATTACTGGTTAGATGCTAACTAAGTACACGCATAAAAAAAGAATGACCAAATACATTCAATGCATTCCATTAAGGTTTCATTCTCTAAAATTCCATTAAAAGTAATAGTAATTCTTTTTGTTAAGTCAACTGAGTTCCATTAAAATTCCATCATTTTTTGCTGGCGGTTGAGTTGGAGGCCAATCCCCGGGCGGGCTGCATCCTTTGATTCTCGACACCTATTTATTTATTTTTGTATAAATATGATTCCCTGAGTTCATTGTGAAAGTACTACCCAGCCATGATTCACAGATTCTACACTAGTCGTCAAAAAGAATTTAAAGCACGTTTCGGACCCAGCTTGGCGGCGAGCACAAAGTTAACCATTTTCCATCAAAAGTTGCAGAACCATAGAGACATTATGTTCATTCTTGTCTGCTCTCCAGTCCCCATAGCACGCCGTGGAGCCGCCAAATGGTGCCACCGTGCTGCGCCACATGTCAATAACCCATTAGATTAGCTCCACTCTCATGAAATAGACATCTGAAAAATCGGAAAGAAAAAAAAAAATGAGAGCTTGATTTGTGTGGGTGGTGTTGTACTAGTATTTGTACCCTAAAGGCTCTTTGGGCTTAGGGTAGGTTCCTAGAGAGTTCCCTTTTCTTGAGAATTTTCGTTTTTTCTTTTTCCTAATTTGGGAATTTAAGGATATATTATTCTCTTGTTGTAGCCTTCCCGAACTGAACATCCAATGCCTTCTCATTGCTGGAGAAAAAGGGAAAGAAGTATGAGCTTTGGGCAACTGCAATGCACTTCTCTTGGCTTTTATAAAGAGGAATGGTTGAAATTCTTTCCTTTTTCATGTGTGTTTTTTTTTTCTTTACTTTACAGCCCAACTTATATTCGTCCCACGTATTTTCTTTTAAAAACTTGAAAGCTGTTTTGACTTTGACATATGATGATTGGATTATTCTGCTGAAAATGATATCATGAATTGCTTTGTCATATTTAATGTTTTACTTTGACATTAGTACAATTCATAGGTAGTACGCAAGGTTACCATCACTTATTCCTCATAAGAATCCAATTCAGACATAACCTAGTTTCTATGGCATTCCTTGTTTTTGATTTTGCCTAGTATACTCAAAGTCTCAAACACTTATTTCAATAGAAATAATAATCAATAAATTTTTTTAATAGCATGATTTTAAAATTTAAATAATTTAAAAAATGAAAAGTAACGTAACAATACTCTAATAAATATGCATGCATGTTGTGAGCGGTTGAGAGTATTAATTTTTGCCCTAATCTCTTAACTTAACGATTTTTTTTATATATATATATATATATATATAAATAAGATGAGAGAATAAATAATTTTTTTAATATTACCTTAAACGTATAAAAAATTTATATTTAATTTTAAAATATACAAATATTAAAACTTTATTTCTCAAATTGTCTTATCATACTAAACCACTTCGTCTCAAACTTTGCTACTATATATTGTTGTTGTTAGCAAAGACATCAATTATGAGTGGGTTGTCTTGAATGGAACATTTAGTGACTGAAGCTTCAAACGCAGGAGAGAGGAGAAAGTTTAGCAAAAGGTGTATTTTACTTTGAGAAATAATTTTGGAAATTAAGACTGATTCTACAGTTTATGCTTGCTTGCAGTTCGAGAAAATGACATAAATTAGGTTGGCACTATCTAACCATTAATTAAATGTGGAGGAATAGGGCTCACCACATTGAAAGAATAATCTGATAAAATCGGGGAACATAGAATCTCTCTTTTCTTATTTCATTTTACAGCTAACAATATATGAAATCTGTTGCATGCTCTTTTCTCCCTCTTAATAGCATATATATATATATCAACATTGACTGGCGTCAGGTCAGCCATAACAACTAGACTACAGATTGCATCCATGATGCATGCTAGCTAGCTCTTGTGATTTTTAAAACTAATTAACCTATCTATCTATATATTTATTTACTTATAATATTAATTTTATCACAAAGTTTTGGGCCCAACGTTATCTCTACTTATCTATTATCTATACCTTAATATAAAATAATTAATCTATTAATCAACTAATTAAATATCATTAGATTTTTATCTAATACCTTTTACCTGCTTTTAAGCATAAATAATCACTGGATCCGGTTAGCATCTGAAAAGGACTCCATCTTTTGTAACTGTACAGGTTTTAGACTTTAGTTTTAGTCGGCAATCTCAGCTCTCTCTCTCTCTCTCTCTCTCTCTCTCTATATATATATATATATGAGAGTAGGGTACCTCTCCTAAAGTGACTTGTTCTCTTGTTTCTTTTTTTCATATCTTGATTCACTTTGTACAATTTTCCATAGCCATGCCCACGGTTTACTTGAAGACAAATTGTACAACCAATGTAAGGTCTATTGTTTCAGTACTGCAGTCAATTTATAAGATAACTTCACGTCCAATCATGTAAAAATCTTATATAATGTAACAGTAAATTAAATACAAATACAAATTAAGAAACGTACTTATATTATATTCATCCAAGAAACTGTGAAATTAGGATGTCTTGTCATATGTAGGACACATGTATAAATTAAAATCTAGACTTGGAACGATTAAACAAATAATATTGATATTAGAAGTTTAAACTTTTTAACCATGGTGTAACAAAAAAAAAAAAAATTACAAAATGTTGGGGGTCATGAGTTGCAAATAATTTATGATAAGCAATACTGAGCGATCGAATTTCACTGTTAACACATAAATTAAGTCTGGGTTTGGGTGTTGTCCCTTTTTGGTTTGTGTTTCAACGCTTTATAATACCATGTTTGAATGACAAGTGAGGATGAAATCAAGTATTGGGAAAAAGAAGAAATTTTGTATTGAACTACCTACCTTTCTAGCTATTCAAATATTAATAATTTGGGGTACTACAAGTGGAGCATATATATCAATTTCATCACTACAGACGATCGTGTTAGGTCCACATTGAAACAGAATGCTGCAAATTCTCATTGGCCAAGGACCTTGCACCATATCTTGGTGCTATTAATTCAGGGACGAACGAAAAAAGAAAAATAATTGTTATCAATTTTGTTGAAAAGGATTGGTATTTTTTCTATAAAATTTTAATATAATTAAATTTGTAAAGTTTAAATTCAAGAGTTTAAATTAAAAAATAACAGCAATCTCATCGAATTGCTATAATTGCATTTTGACTGGTATGGTATTTTAGCAGATGATGAATTAAAGGAATAGAGGTTCCGATGGGATGGATATTCCAAGAAACTGCGACAAAATGGCATGTCATTATTAACTTTGTCTTCCTAATAATTCTCTCAATCTTAGCTCTTTGAGTGTATGAAGTTTCCAGTTACCCAAAAGAGAAAAAATAATAATAACAAAATCCTCTCTATTCTTAGCAAAGATGGCAGAAAAATGAATGTACCCAAACCCTATATATTGTTAAGTGGTATGTATATCAACTCAATTAACATGAAAATGGTTCTGCTAAACAGATTTTATGAATTCATTCATGTATATATATGGACAAACGCACGCATAGTGATAGGGTTTCTTTCTATTCAAGTACGTAAAATATCAAGCAAGGTGAAGATGGATGCATGGTGGACTGATACTGGACAAGTTCCCTTCTGCCAACCTTGGTGAAGTACAAGTACAAATTTGGATTTTTTACAGTTGACTGTAAACCGTCCGATCTGTGCTGATTATGCAGCTTCAACAAATTAAACGGCCTGCAACTACAGAAAATTCGAGTCCACTACAAGTACTGCGGCTATGCATAATGCATGCATGTGATGAATCAGATAACCATGTATGGTCCATGCATGCCTCATAGCCTCGCTAGCTAGCTAGCAATCAAAATGCTTTAATTTCAAGTGTGCAAGGAAACAAAATGATAAAAAAAGGTTATAAAAATACAAGAAAATCAAGAGCAAGGGAGAATCATAGAAATGTACTGCTCAAGTAAAGAAAACCTTATCCTTTTTATGATATTGTCCATTTTAAATTTAAATTAATTGGTATTATATCAAATGTAATACTAAATTCCAAGAAATTTTCACCAAATCAATAACTTAAATAAAAAATTTGAGCTGGTATATAAAACTAGGAATTAGTTATTAACTTATTGGATGAAAGTAATATTTTTAACATTAATTAATTTAATTTGAATTTATAAAATTATAGTAAAAATAAATAATATTGAGTTAGCTAAGATATTACTAACTAGTAATAAGATCTTAAGTGCATTATATATACATATGTGCTAATACAAAATTATAATCTCATTTTTCTAAATTTCTGGCGGCGGTAGATATTTGTGGATTCCTTTTGTTTTTTTACAACTGAGATATTGATTGGTTCTTAATTAAATCGCCAAAGGTCAAAAGAAAGTATCCCATCAAGGCAGTGCATTAAAGTCAAGCGCCGTAGACGCGCGTGGGCGTAGACACTGTGATATATTCAATACTGCTCCCTGTTGCACACATACTGATGAGTGACAAGTGAAGAAGACCACAGTCTAGTCCACCAACATGTCCACAGATATTGGCTTGGTACAATTCATCTCTGCTCCAATTTGCAAATATAATAATACAAAAATATTTGTTCTTTATTTAAAAATTGTAAGAAATAACACAATTTTTTTTTGAAAGAGCATGACAACAGACATGGGGACACAGCATTATAAAAATGATGATGTCCTTTTCCCCACTTTGTCTTATAATACTTTCTTACATCACGATACCATCTTTCCCCATGTCTTAATGTGTACTCTAATTACTGCCCTCTTTACTCCCCCATTATATCATATAAATTCTCTTTCCATCTTCCCATCAACGCTCCATAACCCAAACCAAACAACTCTATTTCTCTCTCTCTATCCCTTGCCCCTTCCATTTTTGCTGCTCTTTATTTCACAAGCAGTGAGTGAGTTTGTCTTTGCTCTTTTTCCTGGAGAGCTGACCTCTGTTTCTCATTGAAGCTTTTTGGTATTTTAAAGAAAGTTCCTGTTTTGGAGAAATGTATGCAGAGACGGGTCTTCTGTTCCCTTATCTTCAGAATTTCTCTCAGGAGCTTCAACAACTCGAGGAGTACTGCACAACCCAGAAGCCCAATGTTTCAATGGTACCCTCAATTCCTTTATCATCGTGTTCACTGGTTTACTTTGCTTCTTTCTTTATCTGCATTTGTTTGATTGGTGTTAGCTGATTTAACTTGAAATTTCGGTTTTTTCCCCTTCTGCTATGTCTTCTGTTACCTTAATGGTCCCTATTGATTGGCGAAATCAGGATTCAAGTAAGGGAAGAGAAAATGATAGCAAAATAAGTTTCTCTATTAATCCGTACAATATCCCAGCTTCCCTTCTGAATGTTTTGTCATAACAGTAGTGGAAACAGCTGGAGTTGGCTTTGTATGCTGGATCTGGAAAAGTATGTGAAAATAAAGGAAGAAAGATTATAAATGGAAAATTCTTTTGTTGTGATGGTTCCGTGTTCTGTAATCCTTCTTGCGTTTCCTTGCAATTTCTGGTGTGAACTCTAATTAGGATTTGTCTTTTTGTGCCGCACTGAGGGAGATTAAAGAGGAAAAGGTCCTTTTATTCGCTTTTTCTTTATTGTTAGAAAAAGGGTAGAGGGAAGCACTGGTTAATGCCGTACTTTATCATTTTTTCATAGTTTTGTCTTGTCGGGCATTAAATACAGTTGAAGGCAAAAATTATGTTCTACTAATATATTTCTGCTTCTGCTAAAAGTAGGTTGTTTCTATATGATTTACTTTGGTCACTAAAAGAATATCTTTGAGGGAAGGGATTTTGTGCGCTTGTGCTTGAGGAAGATGCAGCATAGTTAAGATAATTCGACGTTCATGCGTATTTTCCTTCAACAAATTGCTATTAATGGGCTGCTTTATGCTTTATATCCATTTTAATCTTTTGTGTATTTATAAAAATGAAAATTTGTGATCCATATTCCTCAACATAGTTATAGTCAAATTCTTTCTGGACTAAATATCTGGTGCCTGTTTCAGCCATCAACACATGGGCTCTCAAAGTCAGCCTTTCCGGTGAAGCATGGGCTTTGGATTAGTAATTATCTGCCTTTTGTTTCTTCAATACCAATTCAAAGCACCTAATTTTAGTTGGCAGTTCTTTTCCATGTCAAAATTTGGTTGATTATATTTGACATCTTTTCTTTGCACAAGGCTTGTGTATGAAGTATGAATGTGGTTTTTTGCTATTGTATTTGGTATTTGTTTGACCCGAGCTAAAAAGCTATAAAGTTCATGTTTTCTTTTGCTTTATTCTGGTACTAAGTACTTGAGCCCATTTCCCAGACCAGATATTTTGCATAATTGGGGGACTGTACTTGAATCTCTTAAAAGCCCTAGCTCAAGTCTCTACCTGACAACTAGCTTTTTCTGTCAACTTGATTAACTTTGCTCTTTTTTTTGGTTGCTGTTGTTTTAATTTTTTTCCCCCTTGAAAAAGTTGAGGAACTACCTGTAATTTATGCAAATTGTACAGTCGTTGGCTTTAGCAACCACATACAAGATGGAAGAAAGAAAATTTTATTGTGGAAAGTTTTGGCGTATAGATAACCCATAAAAAATAAACAAGCATTAGGCTAAAACGTTAAAGGTTCTGTTCATTTTTTTATGATTGATTTACAATGAACGTGAAATTGACCAAGATATAGCTGTGGTTATTGGTAGAATACTGTAGACTAACTATAGTTGAAATAATTATCCATGTTATGATTATTTTGTCTCATGCTCTAATTATTTCCATTCTGTTACTATATCATTGTTGGGCTTTTTCAATTGCAGTTGATTTAATTTTTTTGTCTCTGTATCAGACCTTGCTATTTGCTAAGTACTTTTTGCTTCTTGTTTACTTTGTGTTTGATGCAGGGTGACCTCATTCAGTCTTCTGCCATATCGGAGTATGATTTGGGAGCAGAGGGTGATCTGTTCAAGGCTCCTGAACCAATAATTGAAGAACCAATCATGGACATCGATCCCATGACTGCAGCCATCTCAATGATATCTTGCGGGGAGGACGTAATCTCCTCTCAGGGACTAAGATCCACAGATATTGACTCTCTTCAAAATGAGCAGCTTCTGAGCGATGTATTCTATGAGTGCAAGAAGGATCTTCTAGAGAAGGCAGCAATAGATACACCTCTCTCTGAGATTCTCGATATCAAGGTCCCAGCGCTGAAGATAGATGGTAACCAAATTCAAGGAAACAAATCACTTCCTGACATTCCATTACCAAAAAGTATTAGTTCAGAATGTTTGAGCTCAATGGACTGGATTCATGGAGCTGCAGTGAAACCTGCTTTTCTTGATTTTCCTGGACTAGATTTGACTGCAGTTTATGGCATGCGGAGGGCATTCAGTGAAGGAGATATTAAGGTCAGAATGAGATTTAAGTTATTTATTTTGTTTGACAAGCTTTTCATGTTAAGTATAGATGACTAGTTATTGAGTTATTTCCTCATGAAATTAAGCAGCATCTGCTTCAGCTAAAAAACTAATATTATCTCAAGAGGTTAGGAAAAATCTATGCTTTTAGGCAAGAAATGAAAGAATTGGAAGGGACAACAATGGAAACACACCTGATTACATCATAGTTCTGAAAGCAATTTTACTTCTCATATCATGTTTTCTGAGTTTTGCATCTTTCTCAACTATGTTTAGTGTCAAAAAATAGAAGTGGATGACTGTATTCATAGATTTGTATGAGAAAGAATGGCAACTATTTTATCAAGAAGTCCTTATCGGAATCCCTTTCCACGTGCTCAATATTGAGAGATCAATCTGGAAGAACTTCATTTACATTATCAACTTTTCTGCTCTTAATTATCATGTTCAAACAGCATGACAAACAAGTAATTTCCTCATGACGTTAATCTGTTTGCAAACTTAGAACTTGCAAATTTGTCAGTCCACACGTCAATCATGTAAAGATGAAGTCTAGTGACAGAGAAATCTGTAGATTTCTTGTCATTCCACGAGATGGGGCTATATGATTAATACTGCTTTTTTGACAGACTCTTGGTAATAGCAATATGAGCCTCGTCCAATCTCCCCATGAAAGGCCCTTTGTTATCAGCAACTGCACTAGTGAGGAACGCCGTGAAAAGCTGTCCAGATATAGGAATAAGAAGACGAAGAGGAACTTTGGCAGAAAAATCAAGGTAAGTCAGTATTCATCATGTTTACATATTTCTTCAAGAATTTACACTGGGTTGGAGCCAGAGATGGAGCACTGTTGGTTATTGGTTTCTTGTTTCCAGAAATTGCCGGATCATACCCTTTGTGATTAAGTGTCATAACCTTATAGATAGGAATTAATTTTGTTGTGCTACTCTGGTTTCACTTTGCATTGTTTTCGGACTATCAGCAGATTGTGGACTCTACTACTAATTTGCTTTGTTTTCAGTACGCTTGCAGGAAGGCTCTTGCCGACAGTCAACCAAGAATCCGTGGAAGATTTGCCAAGACTGAAGATTCTGATGTCAAGAGGCAATAACTTTTAACTGATTTAGATTGAAGGGAGGAGGAATTAAGTAGCTATATCTGATCAAGATATAAGGAAGAAGCTCGGTATGCCTGGGAAATATTATGTAGACGCGGTGGAGTCCCTATAACTTGAGCAGGTATTGCTAAATAAACCAGGCCTCAAAATCCTTTAGACTTAGAGTAGTTCATCTCTTATCTGCTGTAATAACCTATTTAGATGGAAATGACCTTCTAGATGTGTACATAGGTTTGTTGAATAAGTGAAGGCAGAAACAAAAAAGAAAAAAACAAAAAAACTTGTACCATGTTCATATATATATTTTCTGAAATGGCAATGTTTTCTCTTAGTTATTATTATAGTTTTTTTTCTGGAATGGATGTTTTAATCTAATTCTATTCTGTTCTTTATCTCATTGCTATATATCCCTTTAATCTTTCAACGTCTTGCCAATATCATTTTTATCCTCATTAAATTGAATGAAGTTTGAGCTGGAACGTGTTAAAATGCAGCAATAGATGATTAAGTGTTTTGGTGCTAGTGCTAGGTGATGGCATCAAAAGCGTCTCGATGTCAGTGTGTCACATGATGCAATACAATTCCTGTTTGCTAGCTGTTTTGTCATCTCTCTTTGCGAGTGCATTAAGAAAATTAGATTAGATGTATCGGGGACGTACTCACTCTATATCTTTGTGTTAAGTCACTGTCACATATTTACACGCACCTACAGTGACTGAGACATTGTTCATTCATCAACGGTCAGCAGAATGATTCATTGTATTTCTAACTAATGATTAAGTCTTCGTATTTTATAGTATCTTTAATCATGTAGTATGTAAAAGTTGTATAATTAGTTTTTTAATAATTTTGAGTGGGTGTTATTGTGATACATCATTTATATAATTTAAAAAAATATTTTTTTAATAATATAATTTATATGAGTTATATAAATGAATTTCATAAATTATTCTGTATTATTAATTTATTTTAATATTTATTTTATAATTTAATATTTTTATAATTTTTTTTTATTTTTTTCTGTAATTTTGCACGTGAGACTTTTTTTTTGTCTTTTTCTTCTTTTTTGTCTTTTTCTTCTTCTGTGCTCTCGTTCCTTGGTTCCTTGGTTTGTTGTCTGTTCTATTTGTCAAATGGGCACTAACAAAACATCTTTAGTCGTAGAATTCATAATTTGTGTATTTTATAAAATTATATTACCTATAATTGTCGACCATTACTGAATGTTGGGAGATTTTTGCATCATAGAATAATATCACTGCTCTCTGGAGTTGTGATCTTATCAAGTTCTTAACTTTGAATGTGGGAATGTGAAGAGAACGATTAGCGAAGCTGAAAGAAAAAACTAGAGCCATTGTATTAGCAGTGGAAGCTATAAAGAGAATTCAATAAACAAGTATCTTAACGGGAATATTCCCCACTGAATTCATTTAGAGCTTTGCTATGCCTATTATTCTTTATACACACTCACTTCTCTTTCCCTTTTTTTTTCGTTTTTATATTTTTCGTATTTTTATTTCACTTTTTTTATTTATAATTTTATTCTTACATCATAATTAAAAATTAAAAAAATATATAACTGAGTGTAAGAAATAAGATATACAATTATCATTTTTTTATTTATAATTTTATTCTTACATCATAATTAAAAATTAAAAAAATATATAACTGAGTGTAAGAAATAAGATATACAATTATCATTTCTCATTTAAAGAATTATTATTTGTACACTTAAAATTGTACACCACACTCAATTTTTTTTAAGTGTAATGCAAAAATAAAATTGAGATATAAAATAAAAAAAGTAAATATAAATTTATAAATATACCTATAACATATTTTTTAAAAAATACAAGTATCTGACACCCGTTGTACAGATAAAGTAAAATTTGCAGCTGAATTGGCAAAAAGAAGAGAAGAAAGATGTGTTAAATTAATGTTAGAATAGGAGATGAATAGCCAGTCTATGGAATGGAGGCTTTCTTTTCTTTTGCTGTCCACACCAGAACAAGAGACGAGAGGATTCATGTTCTGCTAAATGTTTTGAAATAAATAAAGCCTTTATATCAATAAAAGGCGGGGGATGTTGGTATGACCTCCGTCCCGTTGGATTGTAAATTACTCTTGTGTCCTCCAGTTCTCTCACCCTCGAGGTCAGCACAGCTGCCTTTCCACGCCCTTGTTTCCCTCCCAACAAATTCTTTTTTTTTTTTAAAAAAAAAAAACAAAACAAAAATGGTACGCCTTGTTCGGACAGCTCCGCCATCCACACTGGAAAAGACATTTATCGAATCGTTCCCGTCTCACTGCTCACCTCAACAACAATTGGTGCTAAAAAAACATAATCACTATTTTTCATGTTTCAGGTCTAGAAATTCTAAAAGTATACCCAAAAAAATTATAAATTTAAAGAAACTAAAAGAAAATCAAACATGATCCTAGCTATCTAATTACTCAGGGGGGTGGCCACGCACCGGTCACAGAAACTATTGAAGTCAAATCAGACATTTGTAGGCGCAGCGCAGTGAATTGAGTTTGGAGATTCAGCCACTCACCTACCACAGGAGCACCCAATATCCATGATGTCCAACATTAATGGTGGGGTGGGGTGGGGTGGCGGGGGAAGAAAAATAAACAACGCTAATCTCATTCTCATGTATGTATCGCTCAAACGCCATCGTTGCGTTGTGGAATGCAATTAAATTCTAACCAAACCAAATCCAGAAAAACAAAACAGAAAAATTCATCAAATTTCATAATACATATGTCCGACTGCTCGCTGCTGCCTCCCCCTCTCATTCACGACACAACAGACAATGTTACCCAAATGTTCCATTTTTATTTTTATTTATTTGATAGCGTCGTAAGGCAACGAATCCTTTACCGTTTTTAAGTGTGCAATTCTCTCTCTATCGAATTACAACTCAACTGGTCACAGATCAAAAATCTCTGCAGTCTCAGGGAACACAACAGTTGCAACAAACACAAAGTCATCCTATAAATGCCAACAAACTAAAGGATTCATCTTTAAGTAACCAACTTTTAGAAACACTATGGTGCTCAAATTCTGAAACCGTACCAAATCATCGTACACAAAATCCGAAAAACAAAACACTAACAACGTTAAAAGTAAGAACATGTTCCCCATCAACATGACATAATTGTAGTTCCAAATTTCTTGGAACAAATTTAGGAGCAGTCCCATTTTTCGCACTCTGCTTAGAACTTGCCAACTAGCAAGAATAATGGTTTACATGGAACCTGGCCCATGTTGCTGCACCAGATTGCTCCGTCACCAAGCTCACGACTCGGAGGAAGAAAATTGTGCTACGAACACGTAGGGCGCAAGTTAGCCTTTGCCATTCCCACTCGCATATAAACACACTCAAGATAACGCCGATACTTCTCTTTCTCTTTCCTAGTCCTACCCTGTCACCCCTCACCCCCTTCCTTGTTCCCTCCTCCTAAAAAATTTCCGTAATCCAAAAACAGAATTTCCTTTTACTTCTGTAAAATATAATACATTGCTATTTGTTGGAGATTTTTATTGAATATATTTATATTTATTTCTCTCTCCTTAGCTCTCTTTCTCCTCTGAGCCGGTGGGCGAGAGCTTACCGGAACAGATCCCTCTTCTTCCAGTCTATGCGAATTCGATCTTGATCAAATTCTTTTGACATTCTTCTACTCAATTTCTTATTTTTCTCGAACTTCCTTGTCCCCTATCTCTGCCTCTCTGTTCCGAACTTCTACTTGCTTCGTGGGTCGGATTTTGCCATTTGCTCTGTTTCTCAGAATTTGTTCCGAATTAGGGTTTATGAGCTATTCTTGGTCTCAGGTCTTCACTGTGAAATTTTTTAATTAATGCGGTGATTATATCCTGTGAGAATGATAATCAAGCGCAACCTGAAATCCCAAATGCCGAGTCTGAAACGTTGCAAACTCGGTGACTCGGTCGGGGATGACGATGATTACTCTGCGGCTCGGAAGAAGAGGAGGACAAACGGGTATTACCCTCTGAATCTTCTTGGCGATGTCGCTGCTGGTATAATTCCTTTGAGCTTTCATGGTTTGCTGAGTGCTGGTGTATCTGAGAAGGGCTTTTCTGCATCGTGGTGCACCGAAGTCTCGTGCTCCCATGGTGAAGTGGAGTCAAAGTCCAAGGGTGAGAATTCTGTCCGAACAAAGATGAATAGGCCTGCAGAGGTTTCACGGCCACCGCTTGTGAGGACGTCAAGAGGTAGAGTTCAGGTACTCCCTTCACGTTTCAACGATTCCGTTATCGAGAATTGGAAGAAAGAGACAAAGACTAGCGTGCGTGATGACAGTTTCGATGAGGAATTTGAATGTAAAAAGGAGAATTTTGGTTTTAAGACACCGAAAGCATACAAACAGAATACAAAGAAAGGGAGAAATGATGAGAAAAATGGGTACAAGTCTCGCAAATACCGGACATTGTGTGAAGAGAAGGCAAGAGAGGATGTGCGTGTACCGTATAAGAATTTTGATATCAGGAAGTATTCAACTCCGCGTACTACACTGGCCTCAAAGCGTGAGCAATCAGTTGAAGATGAGAAAGGCCGATTTGTAGATATAGGGGAAGATGATTTAATCAGCAATGAGATGTTTTCGAAGAAGAATGACAAGAAAAAAGATGGACTATATGGACCCGAAGACTTCTATGCAGGTGATATAGTGTGGGCCAAAGCAGGGAAAAGAGAGCCTTTTTGGCCAGCCATTGTCATTGATCCAATGTCTCAGGCACCTGAGCTGGTTCTGAGGTCTTGTATAGCGGATGCCGCTTGTGTGATGTTTCTAGGGTACGCTGGGAATGAAAATCAAAGGGTATGAATTACTTCTCATATGCAGCTTTTGCTATTTAACTATCTGCACTGTTGGAGAAAACGGCATTTTATTGTGTTTTGATAATACCAAGCAGGACTATGCATGGGTGAAGCATGGGATGATTTTTCCATTTATAGATCATGTAGACAGGTACGCTATCATTGTTGCTGTTGTTTTTTAAATTTATTTATTTCATCCTTTAAATCTACCTTCTTTTTTCTTTTTTTTTAAAAGAAATAATTTAGGCTTACTGCTTGGGCATGATATTACTTGATTTAGGTTTCAGGGGCAGCCCGAATTGAGTTACTATAACTCCTCTGATTTCCAAATGGCAATAGAGGAGGCATTTTTGGCAGATCAGGGATTTACTGAGAAGTTGATTGCAGATATAAATACAGCAGCTGGTAACACAGGTTATGATGAAACTATTCTAAAAAGCTTTCTGGAGGCCACTGGTTCAAACCAAGACGCAGGTTATCACATTCTGAATCAGGTAAATCAGTTATTAGACAAATTTTCCTTGATGGAACTGCATGGTTGTTCACTGGCTGCTGAAGTGATTATCTTAGTAAAATTGATATTGTAAATTTAGTTTGCAACTGCTAATTGACAATGGTGTTGTGTGGTCCTTTCTTGTTTTTGTCTTAGTCTGACTTGTAGATTTAACATACAGCTTTGGTTTCCTTATATATTTCCGCAGTCCCTTCCCCCTACTCCACAGTAGAGAGAGGAACCCACCAGAAACTGACCTAAGCTTAATCATTTATGTTCATTTATATCTTCAATTCCTCTATATAGGATCTATTTGATAGGAAGAAAGACATGCGACCCTGCGAAGCCTGTGGAATGGACCTTCCTTTCAAAGTGTCAAAGAAAATGAAGGATTCAGCACCTGGTGGCCAATTTCTATGTAAAACATGTGCTAGGGTTTGTACTGCTTGCCTTTTTTACACACAATTTATGTATAGGTTTTATGATGAAACGTTACAATTATAGTTTTGTATTTGTTTTGGAATTGTATACTTTCTACTCTTTTGACTTCAAACTTTTTATCTTTTTGGCAGTTAATAAAATCAAAACATTATTGTGGCATATGCAAGAAAATTTGGAATCATTCGGATAGTGGAAGCTGGGTGAGTAAATTGAATCCTGTTAGTTAATCAACAGCCTCCTCCTCTCTTCTGTTAAAATAAATAAATCAAAGATGATGGCTTTGTGGCATTAAACTTTTTTCCCTTTTGGTATGGTCCCTACAAATTAGGTGCGATGTGATGGATGTAAGGTGTGGGTGCATGCCGAATGTGACAAAATTTCCAGCAATCATTTTAAGGTTTATTTATTACACTCGATATCTGAATATTGTCTATTTCGGTCAGCATATGCAGCTGATATAGAGACATTCTGGTTTTCCTTGGCTGATACATTTTGTTTTGCAGAATCTTGGAGGCACTGATTATTACTGCCCAACTTGCAAAGCGAAGTTTGATTTTGAGTTGTCTGATTCGGAAAAATCACAGCCAAAAGTCAAGTAAGTCTATTCCTTATATTCTCGTCACCTCCTTCCCTCTGTGTCTTAACCTAATCATTTGAGTTATCTGGTTTAAGTTCAATTACTGATGCAAATGTTTTTATTGGCTATTTTTGAAATATTGTTTATTTCCCTTTTACGATTTGTATTTCTAACAAATGTTGGGGGCTCTGGAACAGATGGAACAAAAACAGTGGGCAGAACAATGGGAACAAAAACAGTAGGCAGAACAATGGGCAGCTAGTGCTGCCCAACAAAGTCACTGTTCTCTGCAATGGTGTGGAGGGTGTATATTTTCCAAGCCTTCACTTGTAAGACAAATTCCGTATCTTCAGTGTCGTGACTTAGTGTTATTATTGATTTAATTATTTACCCCTTATAAATGATCTCATCTAGCTTCTCATCTAGACACCACAATTTAATCAACAAATTTAAGAATATCTTTGTCGGTTTATATGGGTTATTTCAGTTACAAACATTTAACCTTCAATAAGTCCAAATTCATGAAGAGTCATTCTCCAGAGGCAACAAATCTAAGTCTATCGCTGCAATAAATGTTGTGAATCAGAATGCATTGAACTTGAAGAATGAATGATGTTCACAACCATCAAGCATTGTGGTCGAAATGGCAAGGGATTGTCCACCGCGGTGGAAGATCTTGGGTTCAAATCTTGCCAAGGTGCTTGGTGGTGCGAAACCTACGCACCTTCCCATCAGTAACACTAGGCTTCATGGACTTTAGTCCTCTAATAATGTCCAGCATCGCCTTCCTAGTATTGGGCCCAATGCTCCCTGGCAGGTCTACTGGGTACCACCCCCAGTTTACCCATTTTGTTAAAAAAGAAAGAAAGATGTTCACAGGACATTTGCGATCATTTTCTGCATAATCTTGGATATGTTACATGAGATGGGCTTATATGGAAAATATATAAACTTTCCATCTCTCATGTTTGTTTTTGATGGATTTAAAAAGTAAGACATATCTACTGACTGACTTTTCCATGATCTAAACTGATAGGCGTTAATTCTGGATGAGGTGTTGTTATTACTTATTGTTCTTTCGGGTTATGATGTAAGGAACTTTTTTTTTTTTTTTTTCTTTTTTTCTCCTTCAGAGTTGTGTGCAAGTGTGGATTTTGTGGGACAGAAAAGCAAGCACTTAGTGAATGGGAACGGCACACCGGTTCCAAGTCAAGAAATTGGAGAACAAGTATTAGGGTGAAAGACTCCATGCTGCTACTGGAACAATGGGTTTGTATATGAATATATATTAATTTAGTGCATAATCCTTCTCATCTCCTAATCCTGAATGTGGATTGTAATTGGTTACTCAGATATGACTGTTCAAACATATATATCATCTTTTGAAATTTGTAATTCAGTATGATACGTTTAATGTACTTGGAGGCTTGAAATATTCATGTTTTGTAGCATTATATTCTACCAATTAGTATTTTTGATTAAAATATTCTGTGTCTTATGGTTTTGGCCTTATTTTGATTTTATCTTTATTCACCAATATCTTTTAATTTTTATTTTATTTTATTAGAAAGCTAATGATACTGGCCTGTTGAAAAAACTCTAGGAACTTTATAGTAGTGGTCTCTTGCTTTATTAAATTATGGGGGACAATTGAAAGAGAATTTTTGGTTGCACATGTGTGGACTACATGAGATTTAGGAATTTAGATTACTAGATTTAGGTATATTGTCTTTTACAATGAAACTTCTGGCATAAGAAAAGCATATAGTACCGTTTGTACCTAATGCATTGTTTCTTTTGGCTTCTCAGATGCTGCAGTTGGCAGAATTTCATGCCACTGCCGTAGTTTCTGTCAAACCTAAAAAGCCTTCTTTAAAAGAAAGGAAGCAAAAGTTGCTAACATTTTTGCAAGGTGACTATTTTCCTCCTTCCTTTTGTGTATGACTTTACACTGTGATGAGGTTTATCAAATGCATTTCCAAGCTATAATAATGCAACAAACTATTTTCTTTGGCAGAGAAGTATGAACCTGTTTATGCAAAGTGGACAACAGAACGATGTGCTGTGTGTAGATGGGTTGAAGATTGGGACTACAACAAAATTATCATTTGCAATAGGTAATATATATGTCACTTTACTATTTGATGATTCATTTTATTTTCAAATCATAGAGACTTGGAGTTTAGATCAAATTGAGAAGCAAAGATTTCTGTGATTTCTGTATTTTTAATATGAATGATGAGATATATTACAACTGATATAGATATACATTTATATATTTTTTAGATGCCAAATAGCTGTTCATCAAGAGTGCTATGGAGCAAGAAATGTTCGAGATTTTACATCATGGGTTTGTAAAGCTTGTGAAACACCTGAAATCAAGCGTGAGTGTTGTCTTTGTCCTGTCAAAGGTATGGCTTCTGGAATTTTGAAATTTATCAGATTTAAGTTAATCATTTTTTTAAAATTTGTTCCATGGTTCTAAGGATCTGGCTCCTCCAGACTTATGTTTTGTGGAACTTTCCCTGCTTTAATTTTTCAACCTTGTATGCAAATAATGTTTTATTCTTCTTAGATGAGAATATTTGTACTCTTTTGACAATTCTCACGAAGGTTTAAATTATTTTCATGAAGCTTTGGTAAATTTGTTTTCATCTTGTCAATGTTATTTGATGTTTTTAATCTTATAATACTCTCGACTATTTTTGGCCCCTCAGGTGGAGCTCTGAAGCCAACTGATGTTGACACTTTATGGGTTCATGTCACTTGTGCTTGGTTTCGACCTGAAGTCTCCTTTGCTAGTGATGAAAAGATGGAGCCTGCTCTGGGTATTCTGAGCATTCCGTCAAATTCTTTTGTGAAGGTGGGGCGTCTTCTATGGTTTCCATTACTTTAATTGCTATTTCAGTTAAGTATTATTTTATATATATGCTGTATAACATATTTAAACGCTGAGATTGATTAAAACCCTGTGTTTCTAGGTGTAAGTTTATTGGACCTGTGAATGTATATTGTATTATATTATATGGTTCAATAAAATTAGATTCACTCATACTCTATTATAAAGCCGAAGACTGTCTATTCGTTCTGATAATCCTTTATATATATATATATATATCTTTGTCTAGTCTATAAGCCATCTAAAATCTGATTCAATTGAATTTCAGATTTGTGTAATTTGTAAGCAAATTCATGGTTCTTGTACACAATGTTGCAAGTGCTCTACTTATTTCCATGCCATGTGTGCATCAAGAGCAGGGTATCGCATGGAGGTGAGGTTTCATCCAAACTGACCTGGCTTACATTTGCATAATTGTCGTTGATGAGCGATTACTGTTGTTAACTGGTCACCTTTATAGAACGTGACTTACCTCCTTTTCATGGCAACATGTTATTGAATTTTCTCACCTCCCCTTTGAATACAGCTGCATTGCTTGGAGAAAAATGGTAGACAGACAACAAAAATGGTTTCTTATTGTGCTTACCACAGGTATGGAATCCTTTCCAAATCAGGGAAGCGAATCAATCTCCTTTGTCCCTTTCTACTGTTTTCCTGATAGAGTTTGCTTTTCTATGAAAACTTCATGTTTATCAGGAATTTCACATATATGGCTAGGCCCGAAATTCATCTCTCCCATAAAAGCACAGTTATTGTTTTTGGCTTCATCTTAATCCTATCTGTGATTCCTGCAGGGCTCCAAATCCAGATACTGTTTTGATCATACAAACCCCTCTCGGGGTTATTTCAGCCAAAAGCCTTCTCCAAAATAAGAAAAAATCTGGGTCTAGGTTAATTTCATCCAAAAGAACAAAGCCAGAAGATACTCCTCCTGTAGATAACGCTGCGGAAGAGCCATTCTCCGCTGCTAGGTGCCGCATCTTTCAAAGAACGAATCCTAGTAAAAAGGTAGTCTGAAGGAATCTTTTTTCTATGTTGGTGAAGGTTCAAAAATTATATCTCAGTCTATATAACACTGTCTGTGGTGTCTACCATTTGTTGGTTGTTCTATTCGTATTTGTCATGGGAGTGTGCTTGTGAGGTTAAACATTAAATTGTTAGTCAGCAAGTAACTAATGCTGCTTCATCAAACGTGCCTGATGGAACTTCTATTGGGAAAACATTATGCTTACTTCCACAATGACTCGACATAATTGATTCCTTTGTTTCCCAGTCTCGTAAAATTGTAACGCTTTTCCCATATTCCTTTTCTGTTTCCTAGAGAGCAGCAGACGAAGCCTTTCCTCATCGGGCGAAGGGTCACTTCCATCATCCTTTAGATGCAATCCGGAGTTTAAATGCTTACAGAGTAAATCTTTATCTTTTTTCAATTCCCTTTTAGTTTGATTGAAGTTGTAAACTAATGCGTTAGAACTCCCTGTTTCTCTCTTCTATTTCCGGTAAATAGGTGATACGGGAAGAACCTCAGACGTTTTCTTCTTTTAGAGAACGTCTTAACCACTTACAGGTAATTTATTTTTGTCTTTCTGATTCTTTTATGTGTTGGGGCCTTTGGAGAACATCTCTCTTTATTGTGATCTCAGAGAACCGAAAATGAGCGGGTTTGCTTTGGGAGGTCAGGCATACACGGATGGGGCCTTTTTGCGCGTAGGAATATTCAAGAAGGAGAAATGGTATGAATTCAATGCTCAGACTCAGATATAAAATAGATTACTCTCTCTCTTCTGACCGTGATTGCAGGTTCTCGAATATCGCGGGGAACAAGTGAGACGCAGCATCGCAGATCTGAGGGAGGCACAGTACAGATCACAAGGCAAAGACTGCTATGTGAGTTTATGGGTCAAGTAACTTGTGTTCTGTGACTGTGAGGTCCAGAATAGAAACTAAAATGCCTTTTCCTTTGCAGCTATTTAAGATAAGTGAAGAAGTGGTGGTCGATGCCACCGACAAAGGAAATATAGCACGGCTAATCAACCATTCTGTGAGTCAATTTGTTTGAGTTTGGTGCCAGGATGCTTTTCTGCACTTGTGTTATCTTACTTGCTTTCGCGTATACAGTGTGCTCCGAATTGCTATGCAAGGATCATGAGTGTGGGTGATGACGAGAGCCGGATTGTACTCATTGCTAAGACTAACGTATCCGCCGGTGATGAACTAACGTATTTCTCTGCCCTCTCTCCATCTATCTATTACTTTTGTTTCTTTCATTCAATCATCAATGTTCTTGGTGCTCCTTGCAGGTATGATTACTTGTTTGATCCAGACGAGCCCGATGAATTTAAAGTCCCTTGTTTATGTAAAGCTCCGACTTGCCGAAAATTCATGAATTGAAGATTTATACAGCTGACGACACCGTATTGCTTCTCCGCAAGGAGCACTAACCCACCTCCCTCGCCCGGCGGGAATCTCACACTTACACCAAGTTGTACTTTTAATCAACTCAACAAAAGAAGAAAAAGAAAAAGTAGGAAAAGGGAAGCCATAATTTTGTGTTTATTTCCTTTCAATTTCAAAGTGCGTGCTTTTGGGTTTAGTTTTGTTCTGATGGAAGCCTAATATAATAAAAGCTAGATTTAGCAGCTTTTCGCTCGAAGCATTTTGTAAATTTTTAGGTGAATATTACTTTATTTTCTTAATTGAATGCTAACCCATTGCTTCCTACTACTGTAGCAAGACATAAAACCCAGTTATTAGCCTGAAAATTGAAATTTAGTGATGCTGATCCTTCGGTTCTTACAATGAACGCAAATTTTGTTCTTGAAAATTACCAGAAATCATCCGAGCCCCGAATGAATAGGGGAATGTAACCATTTAACACCGACGGCAACCTAGTAGTTTTTTACATTAATCATAAATTGAATAATTACAAGGAGTTTTCATCACAATCTATAATTATTACAGCTATAAAATAATTACAAACAAATGCAATCTGGACAATTATCTAGAATCACTTGTATCCAAAAAAGACCTCGTAAACAGGAGAGCTGATCCATTAACCCCTCGAAGGACAAGCAGCCTGGAGTCCACATATGTTCCGCACACAACCTTGGACAAATCAAATATTTCAGGGGGAACTTGTATCCTTACTTCCTGAAGTACATTTCTCGCAGTATCAATATTTTGATTCAGTGGATCATCAAGATTCATCGTCACATCAATATCACCTGATACAAGCTTGGCTGCAGGAAGACTTGAGGGAAACTCCTTGAAAGGGATTACTTTTTTCCATTTCTTCCCAGAAATTTTCTGTGCCAGTGCCTCTTCGCCGCTAGAAGGACTAAAGAAGAACTTCTCTGTGGCCTTCTCTTGCTTCAAATATAACCTTCTCCCAGCTGCTAGTGCAAATGAAGATTTTACCTGTAAGTTCCCACCTTTCCCAGTTTTGTCATGAGGCCAGTCATGACCAATCATTACCGTGAATCCAATGTCGGAGATGAATGAAAGGTCTGTCTTCAACTTTGATGCTCTACTGATGGTCAGATGCACATCTCCAATGAGTACACGGGAAGGAGGTTGACGAAGGGTCATCCCTATATGCTTCCCGGTGCAGTACAATAGACGCCATTTTCCTGGCAGCAGTTCCAGCCAGTTCTGCATACATAAAAAGTGAGACAGGAATTCGTAAAAATTGACTGCACGTGGACAATATACTTCACATCTTACATCGAAGTATGTAGAATAATATTACTGCTCTAAAATGTTTAATTTTTCTGTACAATCTTTGTTGTATTCTAGGTTAAAGAAGCCACTGCATATCCGGCGGAAATAGATGGCTTAAGCTTTGGTTTCAGCCCTCTCACAAGTTTTATAGAGTTCAATTAATTTCTCTTTCTCTGAGTTTAAACAAATAGTCCATCTCATTTATTCTCTTTCAACTTGTTTCTTTGATTTTCTTAAACTGTTTTAAGATTTTATTTGAAGAGAACTTCAGAAATTCTTCGAAAAGGTTAAAAGTACCGTTCATTTAAAGTTTTAAACGGATTTTGACCCCATTTTTCCTTATTCGGGTCTAACTTGAAACCTTTTTTTTATCAAGTGAACTTCAAAGTTTCAGCACGGGCATGGCAAGACATCAAGATGGAAAAAGCAGGTCGCCATAGTTAGTCTAAAACATTAATCACATGCAAAAATGTGTTGTGTATCTAAGACTTGTTAAACATTCTTAAGTCTTTACTAGTTTCTTTTTAGAACTAACATAAAAAGAAACAACTGCTAAGCATGTAAGAAGATTGGATATAGTTGTCAGCAGGTAACTAATTCATATGATTTCAGAAACATGTTTTCATCCCTCCCAATTTGTAAGAAGAGTGGAAAAAACCAAATGATGAAAGTTATTTACCGGGATTAGATATTTTATAATCAGTGACAACCAAGTGGTGTTATTTTCGAGAATAATCATAAAAACAAAATAAGATCCAAGAAAACTACAAATCACAAATTACCTTTGGCTTTGGATGAGGATTCAACATCTCCATCAACTCAATGAAGTAAGCGAGCCTACTTCGCTAAAACACAGAAGAGTCACTTGTTAGTCAACCTCTATACCATTTCTTGTGTGCAATACTGTAAGATAAGGATTACTTGTATAACTTTAGGGGGGAGGGGGAACCTTAAGTACCTCAGACACCTTAACAAAACTATCATGTAGCCAGCATTTGATTTTATACCTGGGGCACGCGATAGATGTATTCCTCACTGATTCGCACTGCAGTTGAACCAAGACCCCATCTTATAATATCCATAGATGGCACTACTCTCCATCTTGGCCCACAGAGGAACGGGTGTCTAAGAGCTTCCAAACAACTGCATCACAATTCAAGGGATTAGTATAATTTGGATTAGTTACACTTGAGAAAACAGAAAACATATGCCAGGCAGCAGACCTTATCCTTTTAGAAGGTTTGGTAGCAAGCAATAAGGATAGGAGGTGCCAACCTGCACCCCAGTTTCTATCAAGTATCTAGAAGAAAGTAATTTAAGACAGTCATCAGAAACTCAAAACAGATAATGGAACTCTAAATGTTAAATGACCTGCACAAGTAGAGCATAGACATACTTGTAGTCCGAAATTTCCAGAAGGGAAACTCCTACCAAGGGTTTTTAGCATAACCTCCCGCAAACAAGAAGGATCAAAACCCTGCAGTTGCATGTTGTCAGAATTAAGTGTTAAGCATAGTGAGAAAACTTACTTACGAACAAAGAAGTTCACGTTATTTCAAGAAAACTTTTCCTTCATATTCTATTTCACCATATTTTGTAAATTCCTGTTGTCAAAGAATAGCTAACGTAAAACATTTGAAGCACATTTTTGCATATGATTTTTCCAAATTGCATTCTATAATGATTAAATATAATCCTTACATCAATCATTTGCCATCAGGTAAATAATCTATAATGGTCGGCAGAAAATTAGATGTGGGGAGATGATGAATAGAAGAAAAGAAAGGAAATTTAAAATATTTACTAAAACAAGTTATCTTGATAACGAGTTCATAGCAGAAACTTAAGTGGTATTTTCAACAGTCATGAGAAAAAGACTACTTAAAAAGTCAGCTTTCCATACCTTTGTGAGGAATGATTTGAACTTTGCGAAGATCAAAGGATCCATAAGTTCCCTCAATACCATTTTTGCCATTATGAAACCAACGCATCTTTTCAACACAGCCCAGAATAAGGTATCAAAAAAATGTCTAACATATTAACATGTATATAGATGTGCACCATACTTCTCTGGCAATTTCACAGGACGTACCTCATGTCAAATGCAATCATCATCTGCCGCCTGTCCATAGAGCCACCATCTGAGCCTTCATCATAAAAGTCAGCAGCATTTCCTAGTATACCCACCTGATGAGTAAAGATTGAAGACCAAACTAGTTAATTTTACCCAATAATGGGTTGAAAATTTTGAAGAAACACCAATGTTTACTATCCAGTAACTGTGGATGCAATACATTAAAAGTTCTTCAAATGCCACAAAATCTGAAAGCACATTCACTGCCAAAAATCATAAGCCCATTGGAAATCAGCATCCACAGACCTTCCATTGAATTTTTCAATTGACTCTAAGATTTATCTATTATGGTGTAGCAATGCAAATACAAGCATGAGTGCAATAATGCTTACTTTAATATGCCTATCTACAGGGCTTATATGCACATTTTCCAGCCTCAACTCTGTATGTGCAAGACCATGGCTGTGCAAGTAATTTACCTGAAGTAAATAAACAATTTCATTCCTCTTATTGCCAGATGGAAAAATATAAAGCAACCTTTTCTGAAAAAAAAAATATTAAGAGAAAAAGAAAATACCCCAATCAGAAGATCCCTCATCAATATTCGAATAAGTCGCAACTGCCTAGAAACAGCAGGACCACCAGTTGTATCTTCTCCCACCTTCCTAACATATTCTTCGTCCAGTGCAAGAGTCGCCTCTAAAGTTGGAAGCCAGTCTGATTGTTGAAGCCAGTGTCTTAAAGAAAAGCTACCATGGTACTGCAATAAAAAGTTGTATAAACCAGGGAAAAATCATGTTGGTTTCTCTTATTTTTGGTGGGGAGGAGAGGATGTTAAAAACTGTCATGAAAATACTGATCAGAAGCAGAATTTTGCATGTTTCCAAGGAAATAGCCATTGCCATAACATTCTAATCAAGCAAGAGTCTGACTATGTAAAAAGGGAAGTAACGAAATCTATCTTACATAGAACAGAACCTACCCCGTGGACTAGGATAAATGCACCATGAGACCCATGACGGTCACTTGCAGGCAAACAGATGTAGCCGTGAACTTGCATGGAGTAAGAATGATACATAAGTTTTTGTCGAACCAACTTTTTCAATACCTAAAATACACCAGTTATAAAATCAATAAATTAAGATTAAATAGAGGGAGTTCAGATTTTGACACCACATGATCTACACACCTCTATTGCTCGTTTCCCTCTACGCTGAGCTTGGGCACTGAAAAGCTGTCGAAGTACAACCCTGATGTTATATAGAGGGCTGCAGATGAATGGAAACAAGCATTATTCTCATGCCTAATCATATGAACGAACCAGACAAAGAATTGACTTACCTACCGCTATCCTTGACCATGCCTTCATAAAAAAGCTCATCTGCCTATAAGAAAACTTAAATCAATCAGATCACCACCAGAAATCTAAGCCATTCATGATATATCATAAACTTATTTTAGATTGCATACCCGCCCACCAAGCCCAACACTAACACGATCTAAAATCTTAAAGTCAGACATTTTAAACTGCATAACATGGTCCAGTTCCTCCTCCATGCAAGCCGGTAAATCAGTTGGAGCATCTTCTTGCGACTCCATAGAAGATGCAGATGTGGCTTTCCTTAACGATGAACAGCATACTCCTTGACGTTGTCTTCTATCTAAACTAGAGAATTTTCCAATACAATGCAGGGGAGCTGGTACAATAAGTCTTGTCGACAAATTTTTAGCTGAATAAGCTAATCTACAACTCTCCAGAGTTGGGTTTGGTCCAGGACTGGAAAGCGCCATTATCAGAGCTCTGAACAATGAAAGGAAATGAAGATCGCACAAGTATAACCTGAATGAGTCTCCACCTTTGATAAAATAAATAAAAGAAATAGACACAAAAAGAGATTAATTTTGGGTCTAAGTTTAACAGTTAAAAAGAATATAACTGAACTTTAATACTGTAAAAACTAAGACAAGCTTAGCATTGTCAGTCCTAAGGTAGGCAGGAAGCGAGATATCGCAGTCGTACGTTGTATGCCCTTTCTGTTCCTCGCATTTCTGGGAACCCAAATAGCATATCATGCTACACCTAGCTAATTTTAACAATAAACCCAATCCTAACTCCCAAGTTTACAATGTCTTTCCCAATTAACTAAGCTTTTTTCCTACAGCGAGACAACAGGACAAGGAAACCTAGTAATCACAACTGTCTTAGCTCAGCAAAAGATAAATATTACGAACATCAAGAAATCTAGCTCAATTCAGCCAACAGTTGGTGAAGTTGGCTGGATCAAATACTGCAAATTGCGGAGGACAACAATCATAAGACCGTAGGACCAATCATTTTCCAAAGAAATAAAGCGGTAGAGGGAAGGAAGATAAAAAAAACAAAAAATAGCATAAAGAATGATAATGTTCTAAATCTTACCAGAATCAGAAAGAGGTCAGAGAGCAACTACCCGAGAAAGATGGTGGTGGACGTAGTCATATCTAGGAAGGAAGTGTGGGAGTTGCGTGGGACGGAACACTAAAAACGTTTCGACACGAGTTCATCGCACGTCGACGTCCGCCTCTCCAAATATCAGACCGATTTTGGGTTGGGTCCCAGGATTCTTTGCTTTTTATTTATTTATATTTATTTTTCTAAGAAAATTACACTTATTATCTTATTTTTCAACCATCTCTCTTTATTTTAAACACAGTTCCCTTTTATATTTCCTGCCCTTTCAATCTCTCTTGACCATTTTTCTTAATTTCCTCTCCTCCATCTTCTCCCCCCTTATAGATCCTCCCTCTCCTTCTTACTATTTTTAATTTTTTACTCGTGGGAATTACTTTCTTCTTTTTTGCTATCTTGACATCTATTATCGTACGAGTGGAGAAATTTCGATGAAGCCATTGCATTGCGAACACCGGCTTTTCGAAATTGAAATAAATATTTTGAAATTTCCTCGCACAAACAGATAATAGGAACTAATAAAAACAAAAAGTAATTCTCATGATAATAAAAGTATTCAAGATTCATTCCCACAATAATAAATAAGTCGATTCTTTAAGAAAAATTTTATTTTTATTTAAGTCTTTTTATTAACTTAAATTAAATTAATTAAAAATTAAAATTTTTATAATACATTCATATTCTCACAAATATAAATAGTTAAAGAAAAAAAAAAAGAGTTCAACTTTTGCAAGCAATATTATGAAAATTAAGCAAGAAATTGTCCCCATATAGATAAGCTGATAGGGCAGCTAACTGTGTTCAAATTTGAACAAAGACCAAAATGAATTTTCCTCAATTGTGGCTCTTGTTCATCCAATGCATGTAACGACATACTTATGATCTAATTATTGTCATATTTTACGGGCAAAATCACCAATTTCGAATAAAAATAAAATTTATAGCTTATATGACCCAAGATGGTTGTTGCTTCTGATACATCCCTTTCTTGGGCCTGCATACAAGGTCTCTAAGGGGTTTGTAGTTAGAAAATATAGGGCGTGCCAAAGAATTTCCCATGAATATGACAACAAGGCCCAAAACTCAGTATAGTCGGACTGGGTTGGTCTAAGGTCAATTTAATATTATCTTTTCTTTTTTCTTTTTTCCTATCTCAATTTAATCTTATCTTATGTTTAAAATATGAGTGGCTGAAGCATGTGATAATTATTTGAAAACAAGTCACATTTGATTTTTTTATCTGAAAACAAGTCACTTCAATTTATAAATAATGACTCACTCAAATTTTATATTAAATATGATTTATATTAAAAAAGTTAAATATTTTTCTTATAAAAAAAGTTGACATACTATCAAGAAGGAAAATAATAAATTTAAAATAATTAAATAAAATGTGTCAAATTTTAATCATTGTAAAAATCTTAAATTAGTTAAAAATGCAATATTTTTATAGTAACATAAATAATTTAAACTAGTATTAAAAATGATAATACCGATTTAATTTACAAATAATGATTTACTAAAATTTGTCTAACCAATGTTTTAAGTTGCATCAGTCCTTGCATTTTGTACTTTCATTATCTTTTCAACTCCATCGTACGGTTATCATGCCTTGAAATGGATCTTATCTGAGATTCTTAAGCTAATTTGCGAGAACTATGATCACGTGGCACCACCAGATAGTTGTGATCTTACTTGCATCATTAAACATGTGTGATTCCAATAATCCTATCGGAGATTGCAGCGTGTCCTGATCTACATGGAAAACACTGGAACTCGATCTCAAGCGGAGAGAACACTGCCGCCATAAAGGCAAACTGTTAAGGGTAATTCTGTCACGTGGAGACCAATTATCCCAAGTCATCCCCGAGTCTCATTAACGCCGATAAACAAATAAAAAAAAAAAATTTGCCTCGCAGAACTTTTTTTCCGCTCTTCAACACTACATGCTCTTACGCATTTATCCCCGGCCGACCCAGTGATACACAAGTATCTATTGGGCTGTCTCGTAAATTTGATCTTATTCGATTCCTATCCCATTGTAGACCCGCTTATCCCACCCCGATCCATTTCCGGTTATATTCTCCGGTCTTAGCCTAATCAGTTGGGGTCGTAAGCTTGCTTGGTTCAGCGCCGTTGGGATAGAGTTTCACACCACTATTACTTCGGAGCTTTCTCAATCTGGTTTCATTCAGGGACTGGACTTTCCACTGTTAGCGTTCCGGTGGCTGATTCGAGAACTGGATTGCTTCGGAAATTAGGGTTTCAGTGACATTAGGGTTCAGAAAATGCTGCAATTTCAGTACTAGGGTTCCGATTCTGGTTTTAGTGTTCGGTTCTCCGTGACTTCCCCGAATAGGGTTTTGAATTTGTTTCCGAGATGCCGCGAAGTTCCAAGCACAAATCGAGCAAACATAGTTCTAGAGATACGAGGGAGTACTCTGACTCGGAAAAAGATTCTGGTTTGAAGGATCGGAAGAGTAAGGACGAGAGTGTAACGAAGGTTTTGAAGGATTCAACCTCGAGTGAGAAACGGAAACTCGATTCGAAAGATGTAAAGGGCGTACTTGGCTCTGGAAATGGAGAGTATTACGACGAGTATAGTTCTTCAAAGCGGCGGAAGGAAAGGAACAATGACGGAGTGGGAGATAGGTGGAACGGCGGTGAGGATGATCGAGGAGAAGGCTCCAGGAAGTCAAGGTCATTGGGGGATTCAAAAAGTAGGAGAAGAGATGAGAGTGCTGTGGTGTATGGTGAGAGTGAGGAGGCAAAGAAGAGTAGCGGGAAGGGCGAGGGGAAGCATAAGGATTCGGGTCGAAAGGAGAGTCGAGAAGGTGGCGCGGAAAAGGAAAAGAAGTTTAAAGAAAGTAGAACCGAGAGATCGGTTGATAACGAAGAACAGCGTATGTCTAAGCAAGTGTTTGAAAATACTGGTAAGGTAACTGATTGCTTTGTGGTATGTTTATCCTATGCATGGTCCCATACATCTTGTTTACATCAGTGGCGCTAAATGTTATGAACTGGAGCATATTTTACATTTATTTCGAGAACGAGTTAAAGTATTCAGGAACTGGTAGTGAGCTTTCTGTGTTCTATTTCTAACACTCTCAAGCCATCAAACTTAGATTTGCGCCCTCCTCCTCCTTGAGAAAAGGGTGAATGATTAGATTATAAATTTGAAAACCACCAGCTGTGCCTATGTGTGGGACTTAAGAAATGCTTATATGACCATTTTCACTGCCCTAACCGTAAACGTCCATTCCTCAATGATGATACTTTGCATATGAAATATCAGTTTTAAATTGATATATCCTGGTTTTGTTCAATTCAGTAACTCCACTGTGCTGTTGAAATGCTAATTTCTGGTTTTTTTTTTTTCTTTAAAATAAAAGCCTTCTCTTACGCCCACTCTAATCTCTCTCTCTTCCTCCAATTCTGTTAGTCATTGCTTTACAGAATCTATGTTTCTCATGGCTTTTCAGCCCAACCAAAAAGAAAAAAAGTTTTAACTTTTCCGTCTTCTATTTCTTCTGTATAAAATTACTTCTGTAAAACAGCTCTGCACATAGTACCTTTGTACTAGTAGGCGATCTTAGACTCGTTGAGAGATAATAATCTTGGGATTCAAAAGTGTTCAAAGATATTTTTTCTTGGCTGGTTACATCTGTTGCTAACTCAAAGACTAAGTGAGATTTAAATCTAATGTGTCAATGGTTTGCATTTGGTCCTTGGCTTCAATTGTAATGGATGAAGTGCCATTGGTGAGTTATGATGTTTAGAAGTTTCTTTAGCCCTAAAAATATTGTTTTGGTGTTTCATTTTTATTGTTGGTCATAATGTCATTGGTCATATATTTAGCAGTGCATCTTAGTTGAATGGCTTGAGAAAATGCATCTCTGTAAATTGTTAAATTTGGCTTTCTGGAATGGCCTAAACTATTTTGAACATAAGTGAAGATGAAATTGGTTTGCATCATCTTATTGAATGTGAATTATATTGCTTAAAAGGAGGTCTGTTTTATTCACAGGTAGATGTTGTATGATTTTCTCATCTTTGGATATCTTCTTATGGTAACTTGTAGGCTGTATGAAATAGAAAATTTCAGTAAGATCTTTGTAGGCGTACAGGGGGAAGATGGTTAAGTCTTGGCCGAAATCTATGTTTGTTGATGTTCTTGATGAAATAATTTTATAATATTTGAACATCTTCACGACATTATTATAAGTAGTTGCTTTAGTGTTTTCTGGAATCTAGCTGAGCGAATTGGTGTTTTCAATTTAAGAGTTTGGTTAGTTTTCTATTTTATCTTTTGTGTTTGGATGAAGCATCTCTTGTTATGAGTTCTATACTCAAGTATAAGCAATTTGCCTAAGTTCTTTTATGGATACCTTTTAGTAGAGAAATTAATAATAATAATTCTTGAATTTCTTTTGAATATATGTTGCCCCCATTTTTGTTCTTTTTCATGCTGATCTTGTGTGTGTGTGTGTGTTTTTTTGGTTTTGGTAACTATCCTTGGCTTTTGAGTTGTCTGTCACGAGGCTATTGGCATCAGTAATTGATATTAAGACCTTCTACTCTATAGCAGGCTTGAGGTTTGCTTTTATTTGGATTTATAATTATTAATTGTAAGATAGAACTTGTTGCTTCAATATCATATAATGCTTTAATTGTTCATTTTAGGAGCAGTGATCTTCGAGAGGCCATAGGCAGGATATTTTACTTGTTGATTGACATCTCATATTCATTTAAGGATGATATAAGCTGTGACGGTTAGATAGATATTGCTAGAAACTTAGCAGTTCCATTAAACATTTGTTCAATTTCGAGTGAATGGTTGGTTGTTGAAGAGAAGTTACTGGTCGAGATGATGATTAAGTAAATAATTTAACACTAGTCTGACTCCGTATATCAAAACGAAAGTTCCTTTCATAGTTAGAAGGAAGTTAGTTTATATACTAACCCCTGAGGCAGCATTATGGGCACTTTTTATTTTTTTAATTCTCTGTTCTTTTCCTTCATTATCTGTTTCTATAATTTATAATTGACACTCTAGTATTGACTTCCTATTCTTTGTTTGGGTCCACATTTATCATGTTGGTACCAGTGTTATGAATTTTGTTGTACTTGGGATGGTCTGGTAATTAGAAGCATTTTAAATTCTGTGACTTGGACATTTAAAGTGAGGTTATAAGTCAATGGTGGTGTGCCTCCATGAGAGACAGAGTGATTACTCTTTTGGGAAATATTTAGGTAATATAACAATTTTTTCCATATAAGATGGTCACTTCGCTACTTGTGGTGAAATGTTGTCTCCGTTGACATGTCAGAAATTAATTGTTTTGATTGACATGGTATAGTTATAGTCTTTTTGAGTACAAAATGTAGCTCTTGAATTAATTTTAGTATGATTAAGTATGGAATTTAAATTCTAAAATTATTTTCTGAGAATATTGGACAATGGCAGGGCAGGGTACTCGTGGTTTCTTAAGCCCTATTTTCATTTTTCATCTTAGAAGATATTCGAATTTTCTTAATCCCCACTGACTCTGACAGTCGAAGTGATACATTAATATATTTTGTCAAAGGTTTGGTTTTGGTTTTGGTTCTTTTCTTACTGAATTAGAATTCATTTTTCTAAGCAATGGATCTTGAGCTATGTTCCCAAAATTTTTTGCTCTGGTTGCAACCTTGGACCTTGGGATTATGATGTGGCTGTTTTATTTTATTTGTAGGCTTGTAGCCATTGCTTTTATATGATTTTAGTATAGTTTGTATAGCACGTGCTTGGATCTAAGGCTTTGGTATATTCTTTCTTGCAATATTTTAGTTGTGAAAGTCTGTGGTTTAGGGGAATTTTTCCCCTATTGCCCTTCTGAGAGAACTTAATGATATACTGTGTACTTTTAGTTTAGACTTAGCTAGTTATCCCTAAAAAGCTGTCATTCTTTTCATTGTTTTGACATGCATTTTCATGGTGCTTATAAACAAGTAACAGTAAAAGATTCTATTCTGATTGAGAGTTTAAAAAGCCAACTCATATTTCATATATAAGCTCATGAAGTATTATTTTGAGGGTTTTTGATACTAGATACTGAAAAGAATGATATAATTGGAACCCTTTTCCGCATAAGAGTTATTGAAAAAGTTATTGTTTGGGCCGCTGGGGGATATTTTTATTTTAAAGTGTACCTTGAAAAGTACTAATTTTTTTTTTCACCTCCATTGATGAAGTTATTTTTAACTTGTCATCTAATAATGTTACTCCTCCTTTTAATACTCTTGTAAAACCTTTGATGTGATGCACTGTATGTCTTATGAACTATCTCTACTTGGAATGCAGTAGTTTATTTCAATCTATGACTTATTGCAGATTTGAAGTCACTGGATGACTTCCGAAGTCCTGAAAATGATAACCAGCTTGAGAGGAAAATGAGGAAGAAGAGGGATGATTCTGGCGATGCAGATAAGCATCAAGATGATATTGGAGATGGTTACAATAGACACATGTCTTCCAGGGATGACTATACCAGGGATGGAAGGCAGAAGGATGAGAAGCGAAAGGATGAGAAATATAGAGAGAAGTACAGGGAAGAGTTGGACAAGGAGAACAAACACAGATATGACAAGCAACGAGATGAGCGTCCTGCAAAAGAACATACCAGCAATAAATCTGATGATAAGCATACAAGGGAAGAAAAGGATGGTGTAGAATCACGTCAAAAGAGAACTAAGCTTATAGAGAGTGACCGGGATCGAGATCATAATCATGACCGTGATGGGGAGAGAGACCGTGATTTGGAACCTGGTCATGAGAGGCACCATGAACGTGAACGAGATCATGATCACGATTATGACATTGATAGGGATCGTGATTATGATAGAGATTGGGATTGGGACCGAGAACATGATCGAGATAGAGACAGAGATCGAGATCGTGAACGACACCGTGATCCTGATGGGTTCCATGTTGATGATCGAAGTGCCAAGAACAAAGAGAGTGGGTCAAAGAAAAGATCCTTGGATGATCGTGATGATTATAGTGACACTAAATCTAGAGTTGTTAAAACCCACTATTCTGATGCTGACAAGAAAAGCTTGAGTAGTGGCAGAGCTGATTCAGATGCTGACAGGGGAAGATCCCAGTCTCGGCAAGCTCATGTTGATTCCATTGGGGCCAGCAACAAGCGAAGGTCTTCCCCTACCTCAAATTCACATATTGGCAAAGATGAATATAGGTAATCCTTTCAAAATTGTTCTTGGGTGCTGTTACTTTTCCACTTGCATAGTTACCCCTTACCAGATTAAAAATTTATGCACGTTTGAATTTCATTTAGTCTGAGGGCGTTGCTACTTTTAAGTAGTGTTAAACAATCAATGCATTTAAACAGCTTTCATGAGGAAGTTGTGCAAATGAAATTTAATAATGGATATATCTGTCATGTATGATCATGGCCAAAAGAAAAATCATGTATGATTGATTTCTTTGATCTTTTTTCCCCCTTTAAAGATTGTCTTTTCAGTTTGTTGGTGACAGCAACAATTTTCTTTTCATCATTTAATTTGATGGTTTGTTCTATTTTTGCATTCGCAATGTGTGCTACTTTTCTACTGATAGTATCAGGAAGTTTCCATGGACCAAAACAGAAACTGATTTGGGAGTTAGCCATGGCATTTATATGATGAATAGTTATTATAACTGCTTGTCATTTCCCCTAATTGCAGGAGCGTGAATTCTGAAGATACCAAGTATAGAGACTCAATAATAGATCAGAGGACCAAAACCTCAAGAGAGGGGTTCTCTGGGCAATCAGATAGAAGCTCTAAGTACAAGTCAATGGAAAAACCAATTAAAATAGACGATGGTCCTGTTGGAGATTTGTCAATTGAAAGGTCTTCCAGTTCCAAGGCTTCTCCCATGGCCCTTGTGGAAAGATCTCCATCGTCCTCTAGTATTGATCGCAGGTATGTGAATAAAAGTGGAGTTAGGCGGAGTCTTGAAATTGAAGAAACTGGACGGAGGAACATCATTGAAGCAAGAGATTTCTCTGCTTCTGAAGATAGACTAGTTCGGGATTCAACACTTGAGAAACCACTGTTGGATGATTCCTCTCAAGCAGACTCATCATTTTATGGTCGAACCAGTCAGGGTAGTGCATCTTTAATTCCTCCCCCACCTGCTTTCAGAGGTGGACTAGACAGGCCTTTTATGGGTTCTTTAGAGGATGATAGTAGAGACAATAATGCTCGTTACAGGCGAAGTAATGATCCTGGTTTTGGAAGAGGGCATGGCAATTCCTGGAGGGGTGTTCCAAACTGGACTTCACCAGTACCAAATGGATTTGTTCCTTTCCAACATGGTCCAACTCATGGAGGTTTTCAAGCAATGATGCCACAGTTTCCATCTCAACCTCTCTTTGGTGTTAGGCCTCCAATGGAAGTTAACCATGCAGGTATTCCTTACCATATCCCAGAAGCTGACAGGTTTCCTGGTCACTTACGCCCACTTGGGTGGCAGAATATGTTGGACAGTACAGGCCCTCCTCATTTGCATGGATGGGATGGAAATAGTAGTCTCTTCAGAGATGATCCTCACATGTATAGTGGTTCTGATTGGGACCGGAACAGGCATTCAACAAGTCGTGGATGGGAATCCGGTTCTGAGAATTGGAAAGAGCAGAATGGTGATCTGAAGAAGGACTTGCCTTCTCCAGCCCACAAAGATGAGTCTGTACCTTCCCAGGTGGATGATGGTTTGCCTGAGCAGACTGTCCAGGTGTCTCAGGATGAACACATTCAGGACGTCTTCTGTGAAAAAACCCCTGAAACAAAAATTTCCAGTTTGGGTTCTCCAGCGAAAGTGCATGTGAATTCTCTGCCTACAACTATGCTTGACAGTGCTTCTGATACTTCAACATCAATTGACAGGGCTACTTTTTTCAGCCGTTTCTACCTTTCCAAACTTGACATTTCAGCGGAACTTGCACTCCCAGAGTTATATGAGCAGTGTTTGTGTCTGCTGAATGTTGGAAAAGATGTATGTGTTGATGCAGATGCAGATGCAAGTGCAGACCCATATGTTAAGGTAAAGAATCTTCATATAGCCTCGAATATAATTAATTATTTTATTCCCAGAAAGGTGTTGATTTTTAGATCAATTGCAAAACCTTTGGGTATTTTAACTTGGCATGAGTAAGACACAGCAATATTTACTCAAATTGAAAGTCTTTCATGACTAAAAAAATTAGCTGCAATAAATGATGTCTGATGTATTCAGTTTTTCCCCTCATCTGTTGATTTGACAGAATGGTTCTAGAGCTCGACAGACGTATGCTGTCACTTTATCTGGGCGTTCTCCCTTTCCAGCAATTGACACTTCAGTCTTTCAGGTAAACAATTTGATGAAATTTTATTCTTGTTATAGCAATTTCTGAGGATGAATGGTTCCTATATAATTGCCCTTTAGGTTTTTAACCATATGCTCATTCTTGAATTATGCCGGAGTGCTGTTTAACATCTATGAATTGTGTCTAACTGAGCTTTATAAACGTACTGAACTTGTCTTTTTTTTTTCCCTCTTAATTTAGAAGTACTGAATTCTGGACTCATGACAAGTGAACATGTTCCCCAATTTGCAGAGAGCCACAGACCTTTACAAGAAGCAGAGGGTGCCAAATGGGGGAAAGGTAGACATTATATCATCATGCAAACAAGTCCAAGTGGATGAGCCTGTTCCAATTCCCGGTGTGGAAAATATGCAGGATTCTGAAATGGAAAACAAGCCTATGACCGCATTAGACAAGAAAATTGAATCGATTTCCCCTGCTGCCAAGGAGGATTTGAATGAAGAATTAGATCAAACCCGTAGCCTTGGGCAGTATCATTTTTGTGCCCCCTCTGATCCATCTTCTGGACATGGTTTGGGGGAGAAAGAGGACAAAGTTTCGTCGGAGCAGGCGAATTCAGGGGATGCTCTGGCGAATCATTCTGAAGGTAAATATCCATCTCAGTTGGCCCCCACTTTGCACAAAGGAGGTGATAACGTGGATGGCAAAGCTGAAAGTAGTGGTTTTGCCCATTGTGTGAATGAAAAGCCGGGGTCTGGTGACCCGTTAGGTGCCCCCTCAATTTTCGAGGATGGTTCTCCCAAAGCTTGTGATACTTTGATGCCTGGGTCAAATGAGTCTGAGTCGCTAATTTTAAACCGGATACATCATTCTCCTGAAAGTACACATTGAGACAATTTCTATAACTTTCATTGCCTTTTTTTCTTTTGTTCTTTTTTCCCCGTCAGGTTTTTATTGCATCTCCCTTTCCTGTTGCCTTCATTTTGAGCGAGGAAATAAATCGAAATGCCATTCATGTTCCTTCAGAGAGGGTTTTAAGCCCGCATGCATATTCTTTCTGCGCTTTTCAGTTCTCTCATTTAGTATTGCATGGGTGGGTGGCAGCACTGAGCGTTTCGTTGGAATTACACTATCCATTTGCATTGTGTGGAGTGGCCAGTTCTTTTTCTAACTTTTTGTTTGTCTTTGTCTGTGTCTCTCTGTGTGTGTGTGTGTGTTTTTATTATTATTATTTTTATTTTTGGGTTGGGGATACTGTATTTCTTGCCTTTTTTTTCACCTTTGCTCCATGTTGATTTACTCCCTTTTCTTAAATATTTGTTTCATGATTTTCCTATACGTTGGTTTTCTTCTAAATCATTTCCTAGCATTTTATCTTTATGCCAAAAAGGATCTAGCTAATTTTTTAACGGTTTCATCCCTTTTTTTCTTATTATGTTAGTTTCATTCTTGTCAAATTTTCAGTTTTTGATATGCCCTTTTTTCTGGGTCTACGACCTGAGGTTTGAACTCGATTTTTTTTTTTTTTTTTGTAACATTTTGATTTTGATTACGCATTTATACTTTTTCCTGAAAGCTTAGAATAAAGTGCATTGAGAATATTTTAATTGAAAAATGTTATGATTATCCCAAATGGCCCGGATAAAGATTGTTTTGTGGCTTTAACTGTCGTTTAAAACGTTAGGCCATGTGCGGTTAAGATTTGTGTTGTAAGTTTTAAAAAAAAAAATTAACTTTTTTAAAAATAAAATAAGTTTTGGTTTTATTATTTTAATTAGAATTACCATGTTTATAAAGCATAGAATTATCCTCTTATAGAGAACTATTCTATGTAACCCATAAAAGAGAAATTCATTAAATGGATTAACAATGGTAATAAACAAGTGACGAACTATGGATGTTGCGAATGATGATACCACTCCAACATCTCAATATTTTTCCTCCTTTCCATTCGATGATTCTGCAAACTGAACTCACAAAATTGAAGTTCCTCAGTCCGGCACAAAATCTGCTCGTCTCGTTACCAGGTAAAATGCAAATCCATTTCCACTTTGCATTTACTCGTTCGACGACATTCTCCCTCGCCTCGCTTAGGACTTAATCGCCCAAACTCGCTTTCACTCTCTTGTTCCCCATTTATGGTGCTTCTCGAACAGCCATCAAAACGACGTCGTTTTTGCTTTTATCTTGGACACACT
Organism: Bauhinia variegata; assembly: GCA_022379115.2. Taxonomy (NCBI): domain Eukaryota; kingdom Viridiplantae; phylum Streptophyta; class Magnoliopsida; order Fabales; family Fabaceae; genus Bauhinia; species Bauhinia variegata. The sequence goes on from CM039437.1 coordinate 15,565,435, forward strand.
TATATCTTCCTCGTGCCACTGCGAGTGAAATTTCCTCTCCAGGACTTCCAATTTGTCTTGTTCAGTAATCAGTTGCAGTAGATTTCGTCAAAATGCGCTAGATTTGAGGGCAAATTGGAGACATGAAAGAGTTTCATCATATTGAAACCTAGGCTCTAGTTTCTGAATAGGGATTGTCGCATCACCTACACTTTGATCAGATCAAAGTAACGTTCTCAAGTCCTTTTTCAGTAAGATTCTTTCCAATTTGTTATCTTTTTGATGGTGTAAAATATGATTCTATGCAAATGTACTCTTTTTTGGGTATGCAAACATGAAATATATGTCGAGTTTCCGCATAATTAATCGTCAACTATGTTTGGTTTATAGTTTTAAGGAAAAACCCACACCCTGTGCGGTTGCAGTGGAAACTTCCTGTATTGGAAGGTATGTTTTAGATGAAAACTGGGCGCGCGTTTCCTTTCTTCCCTTGTGATTGAACAAATTTCAGATACGAATTGATCATATGCTTATTCTTTCCGAGGACCCAAGTTACCTCTTGTATATACATTGCAAATTAAGAAAATGCAGGGAAAAGATTGCTGAAGGTAAAAATGTTTTTGGAATCTACTCAGATATGTTAGTATAGCGGAATAGCTACCCAGTGAATGACTTGAAAGAAAGTACAGTTGGGACACTCTGAATAATCTCTTCGCTCTTGCTTCCCCTTTTAAAAAATAAGAATTAGTGTTTCTTGCGTTTCTCTAGTTGGGGCTGGGGTTTACCGTGTAGTGCCTCACTTTCATGTTGACCCGTTGGATTCTTGGAAAGCTGAGAAAAGCATTCTATTCGCGAGGTGGCTATTTTATGTCTTATGCACTCCATGTTTACAGGAAAGAAAGAAGAATTAACATGCCTTTGGTGGTATTGGCACTCTATGTTGCTTGTTGGAATCCTTCACCTAGCATTCACCATAATATAATTTTTTTTTTGTGAATTATATTACTATTTCTTTCTTTTACACTATTGACTATATTGATCAGTTCTCTCTCTAAATTCGTAGGACCTACTGCGAGCTAGAAAGTCCGCTTATAAAAAATGTGGAAACTCAATCAATCTATATTAGGAGCTAATGAAGAGCAAGGAGAGAGCTTGTTTGAAGAAGGCTCAGACGGCTTCTGTTCCCTCTCTCCAATGCAGGTGTTATTGAAACTTTTTCGCACAATTAAAAGTATTTGGCATTTATTCTAATCTAGCACACTCACTTATGCCGCTTCTGGAATTCCACTGAGCAGAGAATTTATGGATTCGCTGCCTGTTTGATTGCTGGTCTAGTTTGCATGTTATTGGTAAGACAATTGTGTTTTTTTTTTCTTAGTAAGTATTAAGTTGTTATATTTAGATCTTACTAAGTAATATTTTATCTTAGAAAACTGCTTCTGCAAAAACTTTCAGAGGTAATGTGACTTGAAGAGCATTAAAAAAAAGTCATTTTCACATCCTGGTTCAGCTTCATTTCAAAGTTAGAAGAGTAATGAAGTTTACTCATTTCTGAAGTTCTCATTTCTATGGTTTTTTCAAAACTGCTTTCAAGGAAGGCTATTAAAAACACATCCGATGAGGTGCTAATGCTATCAAGAATTAGTTTCCACCTTCCCCAGTAAATTGACATTTCTGTTAAGATTGTTCAGAACCCTGACTTTTGTTGACAACTTGAACTTAAATTCAACTGTGGCCAGAAAACATGCATGTTGAATATTGTATGGTAAATTATACAATTTAAAGCATGTATAGTTAAAATTTTGATACTTCATATGTTTCCGTTCTGCCTATTCATTTTCTCTTTTCTAGTTCAGTAGCAACCTCAAGTCGTTGGTGTCAATAGTTTTACAATTTTTCCCTGATTTTCATTTTAATTTTTGCAGTCATTGATTGTTTTTGCCAAACCCATCAAATTTGCAGTATTGTTCACCTTTGGCAACCTGTTAGCTGTTGGAAGGTAGATTCAGTTTCTCTTTTGTTCCCCTATGGCAATTAGAAAAATTACTTTCCCTGAGTTATAACTTGTGAGAAACTTTGGGTTAAGTCTGAATTTGATGTCTGTCGAACCATACACTGTAAGTACCCGATGACACCCCTAGGAGAGAGTAAGAGGAGAAGTGTTATAATTTGTTACCTTTATACCTTTTTCAGCTTTCTTTTTCTTTTTTAAGATTCTTCTTCTATTATGGACTTGAATGAATTCATAAGCATCTATTCTATCAACTCAGATTGAGTTTCAATGTTCTCATAACAAACCTCAGATTTTTCATCTCCCAACTTGTTTTTTTATATCTGGCAGCACAGGCTTCCTACTAGGACCCGGACAACAAATTCAGATGATGTTTGACCCTGTCCGTGTTTATGCAACAGCCATATACCTTGGATGTGTGGTTATAGCGCTCATTTGTGCTCTTTGGGTATATGTTCTTTGATCTCTTTAAGTTGCATGAATATGTTCCCATTTCTAGACGATACATGTATTGTAATATCCATTGATCCTTAAATACTTAAAATTTATTGAGATCCAGGAACGATCTATAAAATAATATCATTTTGTCTTGTTTTCTAGATCCATAGCAAAGTGTTAACCATAGTTGCTATAGTCTGCGAGATATGCGCCCTTATTTGGTAAGTTTGGCTTTAAGAATCATGTTTACTTAACATACCTTTGTAACATAAAAATCATTTTGAATATGAATTATTTTCAGTATCGTGTTATATTATACATGAGTGGAGATTTTGATAGTTGCAAGTTATTACAGGTACAGCCTGAGTTACATACCTTTCGCTCGAAGAATGGTTTCTGAGTTGATGATCCGCTTATGTGACACTGAGCTTTAGAGCCTACCAACAATTTTCAAGGCAATCTCTGTTAGACCTCATTGCGTGGTGTTTAAATTTGTGGATTCTTGAGTTGGGACTACTCATTGATTGTAACAGAGATTGGCTTTTGTATCCACGATTATTCTCCTTCGTTTGGGTGAAAAATATCTGCATGGATATAATAGCCTTCCAAGATCCAAATTCAAGGTTTTTTTTTTTTTTTTTCTCAATCCTAAAGTTAAATGGGCTGAATAGCTTAGAAGGTCCATTCACACAAGAAAAGAGAAAGAAGGTTTCTTTACCTAAACATGGCGTGATGTGGGCATCTGGATCTTTAGCAATCAAAATCGCTGCATTTCTTGCAATTAACGTAGCAACATTCAAGCCGTTAATCAATATGCGATTCAATCTAATGGATCTAGCGTAGTTGACTAAACATGTTATCTAGAATTCTGTGTGCATACTGAAGCAACACTCTTCCTTTTACTTTCTTTGTAATGCAATTTATTTTCAATCATACAACCATCCCCGTTTGAACTGGTCAAGCATTAAAAATGAAAATCGAAGGTAGGTAATAAATTGACGGAAAAAGCCAGGTCCTTTTTTTTTGGCCTTTTTCAACAACCGAATCAAGTACTAGAGTTCACTTCACTGTCTTAGTTTGCTGGAGGGTACCTCGTGGTCATGGCTGCTATTCCCCACCTACCACCATCAAAGGAGTGTGTCTCTCCTTACCTACAGGGACAAAGTTCACCTTCCAAAAACGATGACTTTATTAACCAACCCATCTATCTACTTTGCCATCGTTGCCAATGCCAGCGGGTTACAACAGTTGGGTCATTATCACCAGTCATGCATTCCTTCCTCTGAGCCTTCTTTCTTTCTCCATTTATGAATAAAAACCCACCCACGGTTCAGTGAAAAAAGTTAAGCATGTGTCACCTTCTTTTGTCTGCCAAAGTAAAAAGTAGGTTTGCTTATATAACTTGAGTAACATTCTACTCCAATACGATAGGACTCTTGGAACAACAACAATAAATTGAAGGGTCCCACTCCCACGAGTAGATCTTTTAATAATTATTTCTTTTTCGAGGCCAAGAACTATGAACTGCTAAACACTCTAATAGGGAGATTTTGTACATCAAATCAACACAAAACAGGCGAACTCCCTAAACTCAGCAAAGTGTGATGTGAGGACTCAAATCATACATAATTATTGGTGTGTTAGGTTCTTCTTGAAAATCTGAGCAAAATGACCACATAAAATGTCAAAACAGTCATCAGCGTGATACGTGCATCCTTCCAAATGCCCAATCAATCAGTCCTCCATCATCCACTTGTGCAAGTTCTTTTAATCTTTCTATTTATTTTATTTGGAAGAAAAATGAGAATGGAACTTGAAATTGGTTTTGACTAAGAAAACAATGCGAAACATAGATACCAATAGAATAGAAGAAGCTTTAAAATGGCTGCTACTGCTGGTAGGTAGCAATTGGGTTGGTGAAATAGCTTAATTTCCCTCGTGACGATAATGACATTATACTTTTGTTGATTTTTTAACCTCACTTTAATAAAGTGGTAAGTATAAGGTCCATCTAGGCTTCAAAATTTTCTAGCTACCCACTCTCTGATGCTGGGTGGTCAAGCAACTACTGATAACCAGAAACCTACCACCATCTACTCTCTATTCAGCCATGAGTCAACAATAAAATACCATATCTGAAGCAAACACTTAACATACTACTAGGTTTCCAATAATTCTATGCAACAGCCTCCTACCTAAGACTAGAATTATAGATAAAGGGCCATAGGGATCATTTCAACAGTTGGCTTAGAACTCGAACAAGCTAGAGCTTTCACTTCGTCGATTTAAAAGGTCAAAGAAAGTCATCCACTAAAGACACAATTTTTTTAATATTTAGATTTTAATTACCACCACCCACCATTGACTAAATCGGATTTTGTTCTTATAAATCTATGCCTTTCGACAATAAATTATATTTCCAAAGAGACAACTTTTTTGTGTGCCATGCTAATTGAATATCGTCTCTTCAATTATTTAATTTTGTCGGTTATGTTTTTTCTGTAAGCATTTTGTATCTTCTCAGTGAAGGTGGTATTGGTGAAAAAATAAATAAATTAATGACTATGTTAATGGGGAGGGATTCTTTCTGTCTGCCTGTCTTGCCAGTTTAGATCAAGGAATCAAAAACTTAAATACAATACAATAAAAAAACTAAATATATATAAGTTTGTGATAAAAGATTGAGGTAGTTTTGAAAATATATTAGCCTTGATATATGTCACATTATATATCAAAAAGAAATACTATGAACTATTAAGTATGGCTCATGAATCCCAATTTGGCATAGTGAATTTCTTCTGTATTTGGTGTAACTATTAATATAATAAATTATATTTTTTTAATGGTGAGAGTCATATAATTAATAATTTACCTAATAAATAATAAATTATTATATTAGTGATTGCACCAACTAAAAAATAATCTACAAAATCTATTTTATATTTTCCATAATGGAGCAAATCCTAACATAATAGTAGTATTCAGTGTTGGAATCTCGAGAGAAGTTACTAATGACCAAGGTATACCAATGCTTAAGCTCAAATAATGAGAATCTCAACTAAAATTTGTAATGTTGGTAATGCATCCCAAAATTGCAATCTTCTTAGAATCTCAATGAATAATGAGAATCTAATATGTTTAATCAGAGCAAGAATGACATGATTAATTCATGTTAGGCTGTAGTGTAGTGTTTATCCACTTCTTACGAATCACATCAGTAAAAAGAATTTTCTACTGCCATTAAGTTATGAAAACATTACGACTTTTTTGAGCTGCTCCAAGTGCCGGAACATAAAGTAATTGGTCTTGCAAATCTTAATTCAATGTATGAGCAAGGAAAAAGAAAATTGATGGGATAATATAATAGGGATGGTTACAACTTAAAATGTCTTGTGACCACTTAAAAAATTTGAGATAATGTTAAAATAGATTAATAGAAACATCAAATTGAGATAAATTTGTCTTAATTAAAATTATGACAAAGATTTTTTTTTTTAACTATTGGTATATATGAGACACAAATTTATTATTAAGTTTTTTCAATCCACAACTAATTTGACTTGAATTAATTGAAAGATTTAAATAAAAGTATAAATTTTTTAAATATATTTTTTACATACATATAGATTAATCTCAAAGTTTATTTTGTTCATGTTCTCATTTTTAAGAATATTATTATTTTGTCATATACATCTAAATATATTTTTAGAAATAAATAAAACAAAATGACATTATTTTATGTATTTAATTCTAATTAATATAAAGATAAAATTATGAGAGAATGGAGACAAAACAATTTTGTATATCGTGCATATATAATTAATGTGATGTAAAATGATTATTTATCACAAATGGCAGGTCAGTTTTAAGGAATTCAATTTCATATTTTGAAAAAGTAAAGTGAATAGTCCAATTTGTCAATAGACCTAATACTAACTGATAAGCACTTACTACCAAGACAAAATTATGATATGATAGGATACAAACAAGTCGAAATTGAACCTCAAAGACTGAAAAGGACTATAAGTGTGGACTTAATCAATCAGTGGAACTATTTCGAGTAGCCGAAAAGGAAGATATCTAACTGGATATCATATGCCTTTTTGATGATAAATTTCTCTCCGTCGTCGTTTTTCGTGTTTAGTGTCTCTTGAGTATCTCAGGTTGGCATATGACCTTTAGTATGAGTGAAAGAGTATCCAAATTGAGCTCCTCAACCAACCAAACAGCCAACCATTATTAAAAACCTTGACCAAACCCATCATAGTCATGTTTCTGTTTCCGTACTTTCTTATATGTAAAGCTACATAAGACATTCTGAACAATTTGAAATTGCAATTTGCCGACCAAGGATTTCATGTCGTATACCACCTCTATAGTCGATTAGTTCAAGGCTTTCCAAGTCTATGTCTATTTATCAAAACTATAAATATTAACACACGTAAACTGTTTCGTGATGCCACATAAATATAGTCTCACAATCAGTGACCAACACGGCACGGGGTTGTGCTGCTGCGTTTTTTTGGTTTTTTCTTTCTTTAATTGCCTCATTGACCAAATCATAGATAAGGACTTACTTAAAACCAGCAGCTGCGTTTTTCTTTTTTCCTTTGCTTCTTCTTCCATGGTATTATATCTATATAAAAGAAATGAGAGCTAGCAAGGGACCACCAATAATTAAGGTGGTTCCTAAGTGAGGTCCTATGGTGGGGTATGGTCGTAAGGGTCGGTTTCGGCATGGGGCAAGATTTTTCTGAATCTAGTCGAGGCATTGTCGTATCTAATAAAAGAGCTTGTCATTATTAATAAAGTCATTGGAATGTTTACTTTTCACAATTTAATGGCAAATCAAATCGACCGAGACGAGTGAGGGTAAGGTCTGCATTTGCTCTAACTAAAGTGAGAAATTCTTGTCCCTCCTCACTTTACTATCTCCATGGGGCATGCCATTTGTCATAATGCCATAACTCATAGATACGCACAAAGTTATTTGCATGCATTACCCTTTTTCTTCTTACACCGCTTGTATAAAGTTATCATTAATAATAAATACTCTAATTACAAAATTGTCTTTTTAAGTATCTGCATTAATTATTTATCAAGTATAGAAATAAAAAAAAAAAACATGTAATAGTACATTAATATTGTAGTGAAGCAATTTTTTTATTTTTATTTTTTGCTAAAGTCACAATCACAATGGAAGGGAGTACTATGTTAAAAAAAAAATTCAGAAAAATACTATGATTTTACCATATATATGATACGAAAACAATGTTCCCTACATTGTTAAGGCTAACAATGAAGAGTTGAAAACTGAAGAACAAGAGTATAAGGAAGGGACAGAGAGGCCCGAAAAATTAGTTAACAAATATTAAGATGCACATGCTTCCAAACTAGGAAAATAAAGTATACAAGCTTTACCTCGAGGGTTCCAACCAGTTGAGGCCCACTCGCTGTTCAAGATTCTCGTCGTTTTGAGAATCTATAAGAGAAAATGATTCATTGGTCGATTAAGTATTAATTAATAATAAGTGGACCTATATGCAATGTGTGGACAACAGATCGATGCAACTGCTTCCAACTAAATTACTACTATAATTTATACTTAATGCAACATGGTTAGCAGTGTTTGGCGTGTTTCATGCATAAAGTATTCGAACAATGCAAACTTTTGAGATATAAATTAGGTTTGCATAATGATGATGTTATTACAGTTGCACATTACTGGTAGCATTCATAATTGGCCATTTTAGTTGTTTATTATTTGTTGGGCCATAATTTGATATTAGGTTTCTCTAGGATCTATGATTCTTTGAGTTTTCTAGATTAAAATACTCCTATGCTACTCTTTTGCTGAATAATATTAAGATTGTCAGTTGTGTTTTCTTGTCTAGATTGAACCTTGAATACGATGACAACAGATGAATTAGAGTGGCGGAACTTACAATATTTGTCATTTGCTCATTTTAGTATTGGTGACCAACTATACGACAAAATATATTTTACAAAAACATTGGTTGGAATCTCAGGCTGATATGGTCTAATTGTTATTTTGCTGTTAGGGGCCTGCGTTTCTGGGGTCCTTCGGATGATTAATGGCGAGAGAATTAAAACATAGAAAAGCAATATTATGAACTGATTTGAATCCCCACGTGATTCCAATTTACCTTCCTGTTAGTTTTATTAATTAATTTATTTATGGCTAAAACTAAAGGGAAAAGCATCTGATAACACATAAAAGTAAGGGAAGAAGTTTATGCCGAGTCACGTTCTTAATTACTATTTCTTTACAACACATAATTGTCAGTTACTTGATTGCCATTGCTAGTCAAGTGATGGCAATCGTAAAAAGGGCTAACTTAGATTCCATTTCTCACCTTTTTCTACCATTATTGACGGGAAAATATGAAGGAAAAAAAAAGAAGAAAAAGAATTAAGGTTTGGTGAAGAAGTCTTATTCTGAAAGAAAACATAATACTTTAACCGGAATATTCTCAAAGAAAAAAAGTTAATTTCTTATAAATTTAAGTTTAAAGAGGTACTTATAATTTAATACTCAGCAGCGTAGAATTGTCTGTAGAAATAAATTGATTGATTAATTGAAAATATTCCTTCAATCACAGAGTTAATACATGCTTAATAATCACGCAAATAAGAACCCAATACCAAAATATATTGATGTTTTCGCTCCTCTAACTATCGATCAACTTGGTACTGTATCAAAATTAATTAATTATACAAAGTGGGGACTTGTACTTTTATTTTATTTTTTATTTCCTTTTTAAGGTTGGGACCTCGGAGTTAAGTGTGTGGAGGTGGGACTTTTGCTTTTCCCTATCTAATACCATTGCCATTGCTTGTGAGGTTGCTAAAGCAAGAAGAAATGTCAACGATTTAAACAAATCCCCAACAGTTTATTCAATAATAAAAGTTTGTCATTTTTCGAAAAAGAAAAGATAGAAATGTGAGAGGTAGGTAATACTGTGTTGGTGGCCATGTGGGTTGGGGGGACCCGTCTAGATCAGTTCGTGACAGATGCTTTGTTTTTTAGTATTTGGTAGTCATGAGGTAACATCACCATTGATCGAGACCGATATACGACAAGAGCTTTACGTCTATTTTAAAGATGGCTTCAACTTTTCTTTTCTTTTTTTTTAGAAAAAGAAGAAAAACATGTATCATAAGTATTATAATTAACGTGCACTCAAAATATCCAACTATAACTGATATTTGATCTTTTAGGGCACATTAATATTTTTGAATCTATTGTATCAGAGTTTATATTGTGAATAATTGAGGTAGCAGTGTCAGGTTTTTAATTATTTTTTACTGAAAGCAGGTATTCATTCAATAACTAATGAAAGATCAAAAACTGAGAGAGTTTACGGCCATGTAGCTACCTCACAACTTTAGGGTTTTGATTTGAGGAAGAGAAACAGTAAGGCGAGACGAGAGGAGAAGAAGAAGGACGAGTGAATGCTTGCATTGCATGGTTCAGCAGTTGGGTGTACATGTACAGTTACGCTGTGGAGTTGATATTGTCCCTCCAGCAAAAGCGTTGAATATTCTTTGTCCTACTTGCTGACATCATCAATATAAGGGGAACGTGGTGCTGGGAAGACCTGTCGGTGCCACGTAGTCCTTTCTGGTTGCCTTTTGGGGACCATCTCCGAGCACACCTTGACTTTTCTTCTTCGTTTCTGCAACTGTAATTGGAGGTAAATTTCTTCCTCATTTTAACCCTTCTTCTCTCCATCTACCCCTCGTCATTGCTATCGCTATTTTATCAACTAATAAATTCATTCTGTGCTGATCCACCGTTTCTGTCAAATTTTTAATTAGCTCGAGTTTATTTTTGCTGATATTGTTCTTCACTCAAATCTCCCAATAAAATATAATGGGCAACGAGAATAATCAAATATCGTTGTCAATTTTATTATCGCTTGTTATGTTATGGTGAACGACTTGTGTTCTAAAAATTTCCTTTTAATTTTATTTATTTATTTTTCCTGAGCATAAAGTGATAACTAGAAGTCCTTATAAATTTAGTTGCAAGAAGTGCCCCGACTTATTTACGATCTACTTATAACCCCTTTTCTGTTAAATGCCGTGAATTAACCGTCTCGGCATGCTTCTTCTGTTGCGGATGACCAGCCACATACCAACAAAGAGAATAGAGTTGAAAAACAGAGAGATTCCAGTGGAAATACACGTGCCTATTCGCGTGTAGGCACGAGCAAAAATGGGTAAGATCTGATGCGTGGCAAAGACATTAATCATTAATCAAACATTCAAATATTATAAATATACATGTAGAGGTAAGATGTACTGTAGATAGAAAAATAATCATTAATAGAAAATAAATTAAAATTTTGATTATTTTTGAAGGAAATCACTAACATAATTTGTACATTGTTTCATGAGTCACATAAAATGATGTTTTCTCAGGAAAAAAAAAAAAGTAACACTACTGTATTATACATATCAATTTCAATTGGATGATTAAAAAAGATTATGATAAAATTAAATAAAATTTCAGTATGAATAAGTTATACCGAAAAGTCGTTATAAGTTAGCTTTTTTTTTTCTTATATTATTATTATTGTAGCAAATTTATATTGTGAGTTTAATTTTCGAACAATAACGAAGGATAATAGCTAATGAATGGTAAAATGGAAAAACAAGTGAAATGTCCTCGTCAAAAATTTAAAAAAAAAAAAAAAATTAAAAAGAAAGAAGGAAAAACAAATGAATTGTCATGTCAAAAGGAAATGGCCTACCGTAGGTCACGTGATAAGAATGAAATTCCAATTCCACCCCCTGGACCTTAAAAAAGGTGAAGTCTTCAGAATTGCTTAAATGCGGAAACAACGAAATTAAGGGGTCCAAATCGGGAAAACATGGAAAAGCAAATGTTACTGTGGGCTGCTGTGGAATCTGTTGGCACGTGATTACGTCCCAATTCCCAGTTTAGTCACAACTTCTCTACTTTCACTTACACCATTGGCCGCGTAAGGATTTTTAACAAATATATATATACGTTTTTCTTTTCTACGCTACTCAACTTTTCGTCACTGATAACGTCACAGCTATCCTCTTATATTTACTTCAAAAAAAGAAAAAAACTCATAACTGCTCAAGAGAAGCATTTTTTATTTATTAAACTAATTAATTATTAATTAATGTACGATTCTTTAACATATCTCATAATATAATTCATAATTCATACCGTCATGGGAGAGAATAAAATAACCATTCTTCTAAATGCTGAATATTCACTCATTCAAGTAGACAATAACAATGTTTTTTTTTTTTTTTTGGTGTTATAATAATTTTTCTATGGAGGGCGTTGTTATAAACATAAAAAATTATATGAAGAATAGTCTTAGTTATCATTGTTTATTACTCCAACCGTTTCATATTACTGTATGTTATTTAAGGTTAGTATGTATAAATTAAGAAATATAATTACTGTTAATTTTTTCATAATATCACTTTGTATAGTTAGTTGGTAAACCATCGAAGTGAGGATGATAATTATTTTTTGTTATAATTAAGAGAAAGAAAAAAATATATAAAAATTTTAATTTACAGTGTACAAAATTTAAATACGATACTAAATAATTGTGTTAGGGTTAATCACCAACTTAACCTAGAGTTGAACAGCAAGATAATGGTAATATACTGTTGGGCTAGGATTCCAATTCTAGATTCTTCGTATGCGTACCGGAGCCAGATAGGAAGAAAGAGAGCGTGGAGGCGGCTTGTTTGAGAAAATGAAATTAGGATTAGGTTATGAAATGAAATATGAAAAATGAATGAAAAATTGAAATTTGGATTTCAAAAATTTGGGTTCAAAAAATTATAGTCCAGTCTATCACCCCATGGTGGGACCCACTCGGAGCGGCTGCCGCGTGCCGCATAGAGGCACTCACACGTGGTACGCTGAACTGTCAACGAAAAACCAGCAAAGGTCGGACTTGGTAATTTACACAAGAACTAGGTGGTCCCCGCTCTCCCTCTCCCCACCATTTTCATTTTCACCTCAATCAACTTAAAACGAAAAATATGAAACATAGAGATTATTTTCTCTCTATAAAACCATCTTCTGCCTCTTCATTCAGGGAACCTCCAAAGAGCAGAGGCATCAGGGCGGCGCTGCTCTGTCTTTCTCTCTATTTCTAGTCACTCTTTCGCTCTTCTCTGGGTATCTCGAGTGGTTTGCTCTCGGTGTTTCTCCAACAACCCAAGGCTCTTGTCCGCTCTAGCTCGAAATCAGTAAATAGTCATCTCCGTCAAATGTTCAGCTTTCCCTTGAATGTCATCTCATCGTCGTCCGTGTGAATAATCATCTCTGACGTGAAAGATCAGAAGCTTTGATTTGGTGTGGATTAAATCTGGATTCTTATTGCCTGTGAATAATACACCCAGATCTATTGTGTTTCAGATAAAAATACCGAAAAATAATCCGAGAACCGGGTGAAAATTCATCTTGGTACTCAAAAGTTTAAAAATTTCTCTAGCCTTTTTCATCCTTTCTCAGATTTACGGAGATAAAAGTTCTATAAGACCCAAATTTCCCAAGCATAAAGTTACCACCGAATAATAACACAGAAGTTTTCCAATTTGGCCAAAGCCATGTCCAGCTCCGCCTCTACTACGTTTCTAAATCGTCCGATCCGCTCTTCATGTGCTCTACCTTCCATAAATAACCCGCAACTCAATGTACGTCCTGCAAGTAACCTCAGCGGCAGGTTAACTCGATGTTTTGCTGTTAAGAAATCATATGCAGTAGACAAGAAGTTTTTGGGGACCCGTTTGCGTTCATCCAGATCATCCGGATCCGAAAGGCTCCATCTTTGGCAGTCGGAAGGTCCGGGTCGGTCGCCGAAGCTCAGGGTGGTTGTTCGTTCGGCATTGTCGGCAGTGCCAGAGAAGCCGCTTGGTTTATATGATCCAGCCTTCGATAAGGACTCTTGTGGAGTAGGATTTGTTGCAGAATTATCCGGCGAAAGCAGTCGCAAGACGGTAAGCGTAGTTTTTGGCTGTAAAATGGTGCATTTGGATGTATATGACTTTGTGACAAGGAATCGTGATTACGTTTTGTTTTCTTCAGGTTACCGATGCTTTGGAGATGTTGGTTCGTATGACACACAGGGGAGCCTGTGGGTGTGAAGCCAACACTGGAGATGGAGCTGGAATTCTTGTGGCTCTTCCTCACGAGTTCTACAACGAGGTATGTTTTTCAAATATCTTATATTTTCTTTTCTTTTTTAAAATTTATCTTAAATTAAATACTAGTTCCACTTACTACTTTTTTTTTTTTAAAAAAAAAAGTTTAAACGTTTACGCCTTACTTTAAGCTATTTTCACTCTTTTGTTTTATAATAATAATAATAATTTGTTTTACTAATATGCATCGATTAATTTTCATTTTCAACTGCTAAAAAATTACAATATAATAGTACGGTATTGTTATTTTTATTTTATTTTTTTTCCTAAAAACGTTTTCTTTTTCTCTCTTGGTGAGGGGAATTCTTTTCTCAGATCAGTTAGAAAATAATTTTCCTCGTCATTTTTTATCCTTCGTTTTCCTATATAAGGTTTTATTTTAGTAATTACAAATAAGAACGCCTCGATTAAGCGGAGATAAGCAGGGAAGCTAAGTGATTTTTTGGTCCTGTTTTTTACCTCTTTCATATTAAGGCAAGAGTTCTGATTGTAAAGCTTATTGCAGGTAGCCAAGGATGTGGGATTTGAGCTTCCACCTCCTGGAGAATATGCTGTCGGCATGTTTTTCTTGCCTACATCAGAGAATCGTAGGGAAAAAAGCAAAGCTGTATTTAGAAAGGTAAATTTAATTCTTCAAGTTCCTTTGCTCTTTAACCAAACAAATACAATTCGTTTGTATTAGTTGATTTATGCTGTCTTTTTGTCTGATTTTTGATGAGGGCATGCTCCTCCTACTTGTATAATCGATGTATAAAATTTTTTGCCTTCTTATTGTGATACTCTAGTGACATTTCTTTTGGTAAATGTACTTTGATTGTGTTTGAAGGTTGCGGAATCACTTGGCCATTCTGTTCTTGGTTGGCGTCCTGTGCCCACAGATAACTCAGGATTGGGCAAATCGGCCCTGCAGACCGAGCCAGTGATTGAGCAGGTGTTCCTTACTCCTAGTCCTCGATCCAAAGTTGATTTGGAAAGACAGGTACTTTTTCTGCATTTGACATGGGTGGCTAGACTACATTACTATTACATTAAAATGTATAAAAAGTAATGTTGAGTTGACATTTTGGATACTTGCCAAGTATGAATAAAATGTGAGCTCTTTAAGGAAATAAATAACTAGGAAAATGTTGCCTTTTGGCATTCTCAAATCCTGGCAAAAATTGAATCCTTTGCTCAATAAACAGCCTATTTTAGTATTATTCTGTTGATCTCATTTCCTATGATAAATTTTAAGTGAGATTTAAATAGCATTGTTATATGCTTAATGCACATCTGTTTTTTTTTTTTTTTTTTTGGTGTGCAGATGTACATATTAAGAAAGATTGCCATGGCTGCTATTAAATCTGCATTAAACCTCCAAGACAATGGCATTACAGATTTTTATATTTGTTCACTTTCATCAAGGTGTGTCATCAAGGGGCAAAATCACTTTTTGGGTATAAAAATATGAGTATTGCTTACATCTAATCCCTTTCATATCTCACTTGTTTTTCAAATTTGTGCAGGACTGTTGTTTACAAAGGTCAGTTAACACCAGCCCAATTGAAGGATTACTATTTTGCAGACCTTGGCAATGAAAGGTTTACGAGCTACATGGCCCTGGTAAATATATTACCCATTAACTTATCTTCTTTCTCCACTAACTCTATACTCCAACAAACAGCATGGGAACAACCAGTAACTGAAGAGATGCAAGGTTGAGGAATGACTTCTGAGGCATTGAGGTTTGAATGATCTCTTAAGTTCTTCCACTTCCTTGATTACTATTTGAATTTGGATGCTGGATGGATGCGATGGGTGAGTTGGTAAGAAAGTTCATTATCAAGATAATCATGTTTGCAGAAATTTCTGCTGATGCTTTCTCTGGTTAGTGGGTCTGGAGGAAAATTTCACTCAAGTGGTGGAGCAAAAACTATTTTGGTGAAAAAGGAATAGGATTTCTGGAATTTTGTACTGGCACTTCAATATAAGCATTATATTGAAGTGTCGTGAAGAAAACTTAACTCATTCCTTTGTTTTTGGCATTGGTTTATATTATTTAATAAGAATTGATTGTATAGATTATGACAAGTTGGCTCACAAAACATTTTGCAGATACACTCACGATTTTCTACAAACACTTTTCCTAGCTGGGATCGTGCTCAACCTATGCGTGTATTGGGCCACAATGGAGAAATTAATACACTGAGAGGCAATGTTAACTGGTATGTCTTGAGCAATTGTGCCGTATTGTTATTTAGACCTTATAAGGTTGAAAATTGTACTGCATGACAACTGCAGATTGATGTGTCAGTTCGTGATGATCTCAGATCTGTCGAAATGGGTTACCTGGCGTTAGTTTACTCATGCCAGAAAATGAGTGTAACTGCATTTAGTGTCATGCCAGAGTTTACTCATTGTAAAATTCAACTGAAGCAACATAGATGACCTAGTGCTTTTTGTTTTGTAGGATGAAGGCACGTGAGGGTCTACTGAAATGCAAGGAGCTTGGTCTATCAGAAAATGAGTTGAAGAAACTCCTGCCTATCGTGGATGCAAATTCATCTGATTCAGGTGGATATTTATTTCATTTTTTCTGTATGAAAAATATGTTCATAACCGAGAGCCTCCAGCAAATTTGTCAGTTTATTAGTTTTGGTAAATCATGGGCATGCAAGTGGTTGTAAGCAATTAGTGTCTACAATTTTTATTTTTTATTTTCCATGTGTTGTGACTGTAATGATTTTTCTTCTCCAGGAGCTTTTGACGGCGTCCTTGAGTTTTTGGTTCAATCTGGAAAAAGCCTTCCTGAAGCTGTTATGATGATGATTCCTGAAGCATGGCAAAATGACAAAAGCATAGATCCTCAACGTAAAGCATTTTACGAGTATTTCTCTGCTTTAATGGAACCATGGGATGGGCCAGCTCTCATATCATGTAAATTACTTGGAGCCCAGAAAATCTCCTTCCTCTTTAACATGTCCTCTTGGTTTTTTGTATGTTTTCGTACTAAGTGAATTTTCTGACAGTTACCGATGGTCACTATCTTGGAGCCACACTGGATAGGAATGGTCTACGACCTGGCCGTTTCTATGTTACCCACAGTGGACGAGTTGTAATGGCCAGTGAAGTTGGGGTTGTAGATATTCCTCCTGAAGATGTGAGCAGGAAAGGAAGATTAAACCCTGGCATGATGCTTCTAGTGGATTTTGAGAAACATATTGTTGTAAATGATGAAGCCTTGAAGGAACAATACTCTTTAGCAAGGCCATATGGGGAGTGGCTTAAAAGACAGAAAATTGAACTCAAAGACATAGTTGAATCTGTTCATGAATCTGAGAGAGTGCCACCGGCCATATCAGGAGTGGTGCCAGTAAGTACCCAAATAACAACTAATATGAACTTCTGAGAAACTAGTTTCTTTTTTCTCACCTAGTGTCGTCCATTGATCTCAGGCATCTAGTGATGATGTGAACATGGAAAATATGGGAATTCATGGTTTGCTAGCTCCACTGAAAGCTTTTGGGTATGTACCATCCATCTTGAATAAGCTCTTGATTTTATTTTATTTTTTAATTTAGGAAGAAATTGGTTTTATATTCTGCTCTGCTCTTGCAGTTACACAGTTGAATCCCTTGAAATGTTACTGCTGCCCATGGCAAAAGATGGAGTGGAAGCCCTTGGATCAATGGGAAATGATACTCCTTTAGCTGTCATGTCTAACAGAGAAAAGCTTACCTTTGAGTACTTCAAGCAAATGTTTGCTCAAGTGACAAACCCACCAATTGATCCTATTCGAGAGAAAATAGTTACTTCCATGGAATGTATGATTGGTCCAGAAGGTGACCTGACAGAAACCACTGAGGAACAATGTCATCGCCTTTCACTAAAAGGTCCCCTTTTATCAATTGAACAAATGGAAGCCATTAAAAAGATGAATTATAGGGGATGGCGAAGCAAAGTTATTGATATTACTTACTCCAGGGACCGTGGTAAGAGAGGATTGGAGGAAGCCTTGGACAGAATTTGTTCAGAAGCACATGATGCAATTAATGAGGGCTATACCACCCTCGTGCTGTCTGATAGAGGTAATATACTACTAGGTTCAGGGTTGTTTTTTTTTTTTTTTCTCTCCATAAAGATACTATTTGAAATTCACTTCTTTCTGATTTGTTTGCATCTGGACTTAAATTTGCAGCCTTCTCAAGGAAGCGTATTGCTGTGAGCTCCCTTCTGGCCGTTGGTGCTGTCCATCAACATCTAGTCAAAACACTTGAGCGCACTAGAGTTGCGTTAATAGTAGAATCTGCTGAGCCTCGTGAAGTGCACCATTTCTGTACACTTGTTGGTTTTGGTGCTGATGCTATATGCCCGTTCTTGGCTATTGAGGCAATTTGGCGACTGCAGGTAGATGGAAAGCTTCCGCCTAAAGCAAGTGGAGAATTCCTCTCAAAAGATGAGTTGGTTAGGAAATACTTCAAAGCAAGCAACTATGGAATGATGAAGGTTCTTGCCAAGATGGGGATATCCACTTTGGCATCTTACAAAGGTGCTCAGATTTTTGAAGCTCTGGGTCTTTCATCAGAAGTTATTGAAAGGTGCTTTGCTGGAACTCCAAGTCGAGTTGAGGGTGCAACATTTGAGATGCTTGCTCGCGATTCTCTTAAACTGCATGATTTAGCATTCCCTTCACGGGTTTTCTCTCCTGGAAGCGCAGAAGCTGTGGCACTGCCAAATCCTGGGGATTATCATTGGAGAAAAGGAGGTGAAATTCACCTTAATGATCCACTCGCTATTGCAAAGCTTCAAGAGGCTGCTAGAACTAACAGTGTAGATGCCTATAAACAGTACTCCAAACTCATTCATGAACTGAATAAGGCTTGCAATTTGCGGGGGCTCCTGAAGTTTAAAGAAGCAGCAGTGAAAATCCCCCTGGAAGAAGTGGAGCCTGCTAGTGAGATAGTTAAACGGTTTTGCACTGGGGCCATGAGTTATGGTTCGATCTCATTGGAGGCACACACAACCCTTGCAATTGCTATGAATAAGCTAGGAGGAAAGTCCAACACAGGTTTGTCCCGCCCCCTTCCCTGCAAATACAAAAAAAGGGAAATAATTAATAAATGTGTGCCAGACTCTTTCTTTAAGTGTGAAAAATCCCATAGGGCTAAATTCTCACACTTTAGTTTCGTCTTGATGAAGTTTAGCTTCATCAATTTCTTTATTTTCTTATGATTTATTTTATGTAAATTTTTCATCAGGAGAGGGAGGTGAACAACCATCTCGTATGGAACCTCTTCCTGATGGTTCGAGGAACCCCAAGAGAAGTGCCATCAAGCAGGTTGCTAGTGGGAGATTTGGAGTTTCAAGTTATTATCTTACAAATGCTGATGAACTGCAGATAAAGATGGCCCAGGTACTTGTCAAATCAGATATTTGAATGCTTGTTCATTTTTTATATATCAAATCTCATTCACTGATTACTGGTCCCCTGCCTCCTAGTTTTAGAGAAGTTATATCGTTTATAAATATATTTTCATGAGATATTATTCTTTTGATTGCAGGGCACGTCTTAGTGCCCTTAGTCGATAATAAATATCTATCAGTGGCCTCTGTTTTCTGACATGTCCTTCTGGTGGGGTGATCTTAAAAGTCAAGTTTTACTTGTTTATTTTACTGGAGTACTTAAATTTTAACTTTAACCATTGTCTGACTCAGGGAGCAAAGCCTGGTGAAGGAGGTGAACTTCCTGGCCACAAGGTTATAGGAGATATTGCAGTCACCAGGAATTCAACTCCTGGGGTAGGGCTTATCAGTCCACCTCCGCATCATGATATTTATTCCATTGAAGACCTTGCCCAATTAATTCATGATTTAAAGGTATGTCCATGTGTTTTTTTTTTTAGTTGAAATATTCTTCTTCGAAATTTTCTGTTGCTTAACCATTTTTATTGAATTGCAGAATGCCAATCCTGCCGCTCGCATCAGTGTGAAGCTAGTGTCTGAAGCTGGAGTAGGTGTAATTGCTAGTGGAGTTGTTAAAGGTCATGCAGATCATGTATTGATCTCAGGTCATGATGGAGGTACAGGGGCATCTAGATGGACTGGGATAAAAAATGCTGGGCTCCCCTGGGAACTTGGTTTGGCTGAGACCCATCAGACTTTGGTTGCTAATGACCTCCGTGGTCGCACAGTTCTACAGACTGATGGGCAACTCAAAACTGGAAGAGATGTTGCCATAGCTGCACTTCTTGGGGCAGAAGAATATGGCTTCAGTACTGCTCCGCTCATCACTCTTGGCTGCATCATGATGCGGAAGTGCCATAAAAATACCTGTCCTGTTGGCATTGCCACACAAGATCCAGTATTGAGAGAGAAATTTGCTGGGGAACCTGAGCATGTCATCAACTTCTTTTTTATGGTGGCAGAAGAAATGAGGGAAATAATGTCTCAACTTGGGTTTCGTACTGTTAATGAGATGATTGGCCGTTCAGATACGCTGGAAGTGGATAAAGAAGTAGTTAAGAGCAATGAAAAACTGGAGAACATCAACCTTTCTCTATTGCTCAGACCTGCAGCTGAACTTCGTCCAGAAGCTGCCCAGTACTGTGTACAGAAACAAGATCATGGCCTAGACATGGCTTTGGACAATAAACTTATAAGTCTGTCCAGTCCTGCTTTAGAAAAGGGTCTTCCTGTATATATTGAAAGCTCAATCTGTAATGTAAATCGTGCTGTGGGAACCATGCTTAGCCATGAGGTGACTAAGCAGTATCTTTTAGCTGGTCTTCCAACTGACACCATCCATGTCAAGTTTAATGGAAGTGCAGGCCAGAGCTTTGGTGCATTCCTTTGCCCTGGTATCACTTTGGAACTTGAAGGTGATGGGAACGACTATGTTGGTAAAGGTTTATCTGGTGGCAAGATTGTAGTATATCCTCCAAAGGGAAGCAACTTTGACCCTAAGGAGAACATTGTCATTGGTAATGTGGTGTTGTATGGGGCCACAAGTGGCGAGGCATACTTTAATGGGATGGCTGCAGAAAGATTTTGTGTACGTAATTCTGGGGCAAAGGCAGTTGTGGAAGGTGTTGGTGACCATGGCTGTGAGTACATGACTGGTGGGACTGTTGTTGTGCTTGGAAAAACTGGTAGAAATTTTGCTGCCGGTATGAGTGGT
Organism: Bauhinia variegata; assembly: GCA_022379115.2. NCBI lineage: Eukaryota > Viridiplantae > Streptophyta > Magnoliopsida > Fabales > Fabaceae > Bauhinia > Bauhinia variegata. The sequence continues at coordinate 15,586,251 of CM039437.1, forward strand.
GGCATTGCTTATATTCTTGATGTGGATGGAAAATTCCATTCTAGGTGCAATCTTGAGCTTGTAGATTTAGATAAGGTCGAAGATGAGGAGGATATTATGACTCTCAGAATGTTGATACAGCAACACCAGCGTAACACGGACAGTGTGCTTGCAAAAGAAGTGCTTGCCAACTTTGAGAATCTTCTGCCTAAATTCATCAAGGTTTTCCCTAAGGAGTATAAACGTGTTCTTGCAAATATGAAGGAGGCTGAGGAAGCCTCGAAAGAGGCTGTGGAGTCTGCCTCTGAGGATGCAGATGAGCAAGATGAAGGAGAAGCAAAGGAGCAAGATGCTTTTGAAGAGCTTAAGAAACTAGCTGCTGCTTCTTTGAATGAGAAACAAAGTCAGGTAATTCTAAGCATTTTTGGTTCCAGTACTTTTTTTTTTTTTTTTAATTTTGATTTTATATAAATGGCATTTGAACTTGACCCTTCTCCTGATTTTAGACTTTTTCCTGTCCTGCCTTTACACTACTTACTCACTGTTTCTTTTTGCAAAATAGTATTAGTGATATTAATTTTACTTTAAATTCAATCTGAACTGACTTGGAGGATTTTAATACTTTGAGCGTAACTAATGTTTTTGAAAATATGCAGAAGGCAGAACAGGCTGAACTTTCCAAGAGGCCCAGTCGAGTTGCTAATGCTGTTAAACATAGAGGTTTTATTGCTTATGAGCGTGAGGGGGTTCAGTACAGAGATCCTAACGTTCGCATGGCAGATTGGAAAGAAGTGATGGAGGAGACAAAGCCCGGCCCTCTTCTAAAGACCCAGTCAGCTCGTTGCATGGACTGTGGTACTCCTTTCTGTCATCAGGTCTGCATGGTTTTTTGCACAAAATCTGATTCTTAATTTTGTTTTTTTTTTTTGTGGATCCTTATTTTAAATGTATATGGTCGTAAACTTGCAGGAAAATTCTGGATGTCCTCTTGGAAATAAAATACCCGAATTTAATGAGTTAGTACATCAAAATAGATGGCGTGAAGCACTGGACCGGCTTCTTGAGACAAATAACTTTCCAGAATTCACTGGTCGGGTTTGCCCAGCACCTTGCGAAGGGTCTTGCGTCCTTGGCATTATTGAAAATCCTGTATCTATTAAGAGCATCGAATGTGCTATCATAGACAAGGCTTTTGAGGAGGGTTGGATGGTTCCACGACCTCCAGCCAGAAGAACTGGGTATGTCATTTTTTTCTTTTCAGTGTCTGTTCCAATTTCATTATGTTATTTCTGGCCTTCCTGTGATTCTTAGCTGAATGATTTTTCTGTTATTAAACTTTGCTGGTAATTATTAATTTGTTGTCTTGATCTATACAGAAAAAGAGTTGCTATTGTCGGCAGTGGACCATCAGGTTTGGCTGCTGCTGATCAACTAAATAAAATGGGCCACACAGTAACTGTGTACGAGAGAGCTGACAGGATTGGAGGGCTTATGATGTATGGTGTTCCCAACATGAAAACTGACAAAGTTGATATTGTTCAAAGGCGGGTCAATCTTATGGCTCAGGAGGGAGTCAACTTTGTTGTAAATGCTAGTGTTGGGACTGATCCTTTATACTCTCTTGATCGGCTTCGGGAGGAAAATGACGCCATTATTCTGGCTGTAGGGGCCACTAAACCAAGGTGCGATATGTACAGGATCCCCATATGTTGTATCTGTCCTAAGTTGAATTTTCTTGCAGTATGGATATCTATAGCAGAAACTATGATTTTTATCTATGTTAGGAACTTCTTTGCTTATGCGTACGCTTGGAAGGAACTTTTTTAAACTTGTATGTAATTTTTTATGCAGGGACCTTCCTGTTCCTGGAAGGGAGTTGTCAGGAGTTCATTTTGCCATGGAGTTTCTTCATGCAAATACTAAAAGTTTGCTGGATAGCCGTTTGGAGGATGGCAACTACATTTCTTCAAAAGGAAAGAAAGTTGTAGTCATTGGTGGTGGTGACACTGGCACAGATTGCATTGGGACATCAATTCGGCATGGATGTAGTAGCATCGTAAACTTGGAACTTCTCCCTCTGCCACCACCATCTCGGGCCCCAGGCAATCCTTGGCCACAGGTGAGATCAACTATTATTAATTTTTCCAATATCCAAATGAATTTTGTCATTATTAGGACACTTTTTAGTAAAGGCTAGCCTTTTTTTTTAAAAAAAAAAAAGTATTTAATCGTGATTTTAAAGTTATTTACTTTCTATAGATTGTTACGGGTTTGTATATGGATGTTTTTGTTTAACCAGTGGGTATTTGTGGAATGCAGTGGCCCCGTATTTTCCGTGTAGATTATGGGCACGAGGAAGCTGCGGCCAAGTTTGGAAAAGATCCAAGATCTTACGAGGTATTGACCAAGCGTTTTGTTGGAGATGAGAATGGAGCCGTGAAAGGACTTGAAGTGGTACGTGTGCGCTGGGAGAAGGATGAAACTGGCAAGTTTCAGTTCAAGGAAATTGAGGGCAGTGAGGAGATCATCGAGGCTGACCTAGTGTTACTGGCCATGGGATTCCTTGGCCCTGAGTCTGTAAGTATTCAAATTGCTTGGAGCCAAGCTAATTACCCAATCTTGTTATAAACTTAACAATAACATGTTGCTGGATCGGTTTCAGACAATTGCAGAAAAGTTGGGGTTGGACCGAGACAACAGGTCCAACTTAAAGGCAGAATATGGGCGGTTCTCAACCAATGTGAAAGGGGTGTTTGCTGCTGGGGATTGTAGGCGTGGGCAGTCGCTGGTGGTGTGGGCAATCTCAGAGGGACGCCAAGCTGCTGCACAAGTTGACAAGTACCTCACAAAGGAAGAGAGAGAGCACAACAATATTGGGAACCAGGAAGAACTTCTTAAAAGGCAGCAGGACCTCAAGAGGCAGCAGGGCAGCAGCAAGCACACAGTTATGACATAGACTTGTGTGATTTTTCACTTCATACAGTACCAAAAGGAAATGCACACTTATGCACATAAAAAGAAAGGTATCTATAATGGTTGGCTAGGACTTCAATTGGTTTACCACAGGCATATTCTTGGTTGGTACTCCCTGAAGGGGCAAAATAAGCGAGCAATAAAGCGAATAGATTAGTATATTGAAGGGTTTCTGTTGTATTGGTAGTTTAAGGTTATTGCATTTTGAATTTGTTTATAGATTTGGTGCAGTTTCTCTTGTGGGAAAGGCTAGTTGTTGCTAGTTAATGAAATGTACAGTTTGCTCCTTGATGATTGATTTAGTTTTATATGAAGGAATTGGTTTCCATGTTTAATTTTATACCTGTCAAATGAGTCAATGAGGGTCTTTGCAAGTATGAATCTGCAGTTGTTCTGTTACAGGTAACTTGTCTATGCTAAAATATTCTAACTAAATGAAACATTTCATGGGATATTTAGTAGCATTTGGGGGATTTTGAGATGTCACTATGATTAAGTGAATTTAATTGACTATATATTCTTATATGCTTAAAATATGATTCTGTTTGTTTTTTAAACTAGTTTGTGGTTGTGATAATTGACTCTTTTTGATTACCTTGCAAGCAATGTTTTGGTTAGTTCTAGTTTAGATCTAGTTCAATCAGAGATAATGACATTTTAAGTCTATTATTTATGTAAAAATTTAATATAAATAATCAAAATTATAATTTGATATATAGGGTGGTTTGATTTACTAAAAAAACAAAGTTACAGCATAATATAATTTTTTTTTGTTTTGTTTTACTTTTTTAAAAAATTAAATATTATATAAAAGTGTATTTTTTATAGTAAAAATATTTTTAAAATCTTATTACTGTTACATATTTGTTTAGAATATTAATAGAATATTAAACAAAAACTTTAGATACAATTATTTATATTTTGTCTCGTTAAATAAATGGCACACCATTTTTCTTTAATTTTTATATTTTTATAAATAATTTTAATTATTATTATAAAATATTAAAATTTTATTATATATTTTTTAAAAAATAATATAATACAAAATATATAATTATAAAAAAAAATTGTTTGATACATTAAATAATAAATAATATAAAAAATTATACTATAATTGAATTTATTATGTTATTCAGTATTATATATCAAATATAATATAATTAAATATAAAATTAATATAAATAATTAAGCATAGATTAATCAGTATTTATGCATTGTCAGATAAATGATTTTTTGAAAAAGAATGTAAACATTTACAGAAGTACACGTGTAACTGTCGTAGCCGGGCACAACATGGTGGCACTAACATTTAGCCTACGCAGTCCTCTCGGATCCTTTCCATTTCTCGGTCAAGGGTTTCCTATTGTCTAATTGAATGGCAACCTCTCTGGGCCGCCTTTTGTCGTCGGCGATGAAAATCTCCATCGCCCATCCTGCTCTTCACGGCACGGGGTTCGAACCCGTAGCTCTTTCTTCTGCGTCTAACTCAGCGATGCGCTACTTGTGTTGCTCAACTCAGCAGGCGCAATCACACCTTCCCAAGGAACAATCTAAGGTCCCCAAAGAAAATGTTCATGACGAAAAGAGGCAAAGCAAAGAGGAGGAAGAAGACGACGGAGAAGATGGCGTTGATGTCAATCATGAAACCGGTGAGATCGGTGGGCCTAAAGGCCCCGAGCCCACCAGGTACGGCGATTGGGAGCGAAACGGTCGCTGCTATGATTTTTGAGCTCACATGATTCATTCATCATAGTCTATCCTTTTCTGAGTTGCGATTTTCATATTTGTTCTAATAAGTTTTCAAAATCTTCTCTCCTCATCTGGGGTTTCTGCCCTGCTTTGTGCAATTTAATTAAAATGAAACTGTTTGAGCTAAAGGTATAAGACGAAGACTTTTGCTTACAACTTGCTATGCAAAGCTTCTAGCTTGCTATTCCACCTCATGTTTCTTTCTCCTTGTTCACGAATCTATCGGATTCACAATGGATCAATTGGCAAATCTTTCACAATTTCCAATCATGCTTGTGTGTTTCTCAAGACTAGACATTTTTAAGTTGGGCTGGCATGGGTTTTCTTCCAATGTCTCTTGTTTATCTGCGAAGGGTTGTTCTGTGTGTTCAAATTAGTGAGGAAGAAGATGACACAAAAACGAGTTTGTTAATTAGAAGTAAATGTCAGATGTTGAAATTGAAAACCGCCATAGGTTTGGGCTATAGTTTAAGGATTGGTCTATACTTGAGATCTGGATTAAAAATCATGAAACTGGTCTTGTTCTGGGACTGGTGTATTTTTTTCTTTTTAATATATATATATATATATATATATATATATATATATATATATATATATCATGTAATTTCGGAATAGTGGATGCCATTCCCATGGGTTTGCTTGTGCGACTAGATAACCAAATGCATCAATCGATCACAGTGGAAGTAAACATATTAATATTTGGCAACACAAGCACAGCCACAGCAGGTCATTCAAACACATCACTATCCCGTGTCAATTACGTAGCCTATAATTGCTCTGTTCTTTTTCAATTCAGGCCTACCTTGCATTATTGTTGTATAATATTATTATGATCTAAAATGCGAATCACGGTTAATGGGTTGACCTAAATAGATTGTTTTACAGGCCACAAAGCATGACGTCTGCTAGAGCCCGTCCCCAGAACCTACGTTTGCTTTTAAAATTGTTAATTTCTCGTCAAAAAAGAAATCAATCAATTTCTTTTCTTGTTGGTTTATATGGACAGGATGAAAACAGCGTGAACAGTGTTTCCACATAATGAGTACGCTGGTACACAGTCTTTTTCTCCTCTTTCTTCCTCTGTCATACCAGGTATCAAGCATAGAAACATGTTTAACTGGTGCTTGCCAGATGAATCAGCTGATAATCCAATTCCCGTTTCGGATACGGGGCCAGCAGCCTAAGACATGCGGCTATCCGGGTTTTAGTGTATCCTGTAGTAAAGAAGGGCAAACGCTCCTCAAGCTTCCTTATTCTGGTGAGTTCAGTATCCAAGGAATAGACTATTCCTTTCAGGAATTATGGGTGAATGACCCCGACAACTGCCTCCCGAAACGAATTCTCTCTCTTAACCTTTCTGGGTCTCCTTTCGATGCCGTTTACTATCAAGAATTTGTCTTCTTTAACTGCTCCGGGGATTATCGGAGCTATCGTTTTAACCCAATAGCTTGCCTCAGTGGCTCCAATTACACCGTTTTTGCTTCGTCTTCGATGAGTGTGGTTATGCACTTGTCGGCAGTTTGCAATCTAATCAGGAGAGTTAAGGTGCCTGTTCAGTGGCCGTTTTACGATGAGATATTGTCGTCTGACCTGAGCGACAACCTACTCCTGTCGTGGGATTCGCCGACGTGTGGGAGGTGTGAGTCACAGGGTGGCCAGTGTGGGTTTAAGACTAATTCCAGTCTTGAAATTGCCTGTTACAATGCTTCCTCCAAAGGTATTTTTGCAATTCAATTCTTTGTCATATCTTTTTATCATGGATTTTCACCTCATTTTACGGTTTGGTTCTTCCAATTAGTTTCTATCATGAACTTAACTTTATTAAGGTAATATAAATAAAAGTAAATGCAATAAACAAGTCATGTTAGAAAATGGTGGGAATGAGATATTTAATTCTAGGCTTGTCTAGAAATTCAAAGTTTATTAAGTTAATTTTCGTTGTGTTGACCATAGAGCATTACCAAGCGGTGTGTGTCAGGTGTCATCCATTGAATATATAGCAGGCCTTCATGATAAGTCTTGAATAAGTTAATCACTGGACCATCTTTTCACAATTAAATTTACAAATGGCAGGGATTTCGCGGGGTGCACGTTATGCGATCACCGTGGGCCTGGGAGTACCGGCGGTGTTGTGCCTTATTGGGCTGTTGTGGTGCATTTGTGGCAGGTTAAGGGCCCGTTATTGGGCCAGAGAGACAGTTGCAGATGTCAACTCCCTTATTGGGTCACAGCCTAGAATTTTCGCAGGCCTTGATGGGCCTACGATTGAGTCATACCCAAAAATTGTGCTTGGGGAGAGCAGACGCTTACCCAAGCCGGATGATAATACGTGCCCTATATGCCTGTCGGAATATGCGCCCAAAGAGACCCTCAAGAGCATACCTGAATGTCAACATTGCTTCCATGCTGAGTGCATTGATGAATGGCTTCGGTTGAATGCTTCTTGCCCAATTTGCCGGACTTCTCCTCCCAAGTTAACGCCGGCGGTTAATCCCTCATCAACATAATGCCAGTAAAGGAACCATTTTCCCTGTGTTTGAATGCTGGGATATGCTTCTTTCTATTCTTCCAAACAAGATTTGTATCATCACAAGCTTATCACTGAAATCAGAAATAGCAAATTACAGACATAAAATAAATAATGATTGCATTCACATTAGACAATACACATCCATATATTCTCTTCTTTCCCGCGTTATTTGATTCAATAATTAGATAATAGATAATTTAGTCATCGAATTTATCAAAATCTCTGAAAAAGTTTTTTTTTTTTTTTTCTTCTGAGTGGATGAAGTCGCCATTCTGGATGACAGACATAGTTGCCAAATTGGCAATATGATTGAGTATTTGCTATTGACTAAACCAATGAACGTTTTCCACTTGCATGTGGCCACATGATACAGAATCAGTTATTTAAATTAAATGCGGTCACATGAATCATACCACTAGCAGCCTAACCTTCACCTTTCTTCTTCCGAATCATGCGTTCAACTCATTGACCAGAAGATTTGGAGTTGAAAAATAGAATATGAACGAGATAAAGTGCCCATTAATTGGAGGTGTAAATGATACATTTTATATTCCGATTTGATATACAGAATTTAAGACAGTACAAAATAAGTAGGCTGTGAAAAAAATTCACACAAATCCAGAAGCAACACAAGAACTAGCTAAAATCAGCAAGCAAATTTGGTAAGTAAGACTATGTCGACGCTGGAAATAGAGCTCTCAGCTGATATGAACCACTTATTTCAGAAGATAAGCCTAAATCTCGAAAGGGATTGAAAATGAAAATAACTCAAATCACTCTAATTCATGAATGACTTCCAACTCCAAAGGTTTTGCCTGAATAGAACTCCTACTGACTGAAGCTGTAGGGTCAAAAAGACTAGGGGGTATCTTTAACTTGGCTACCTCTCCTTCTAGCATTTGCACTACCATTTTCACGGATGGACGATCCACGGGATGCCACTGGATGCACCAAAGTCCTACAATTGCAAGTTTCTTTGCCGTTTGAATATCTTCCTTGTCCTCAATATGAATGTGTACATCTTCCCCTTCAACTAAATTATGGATCCATTCTGGATATAGAACTTGAAAATTTTTCTCATCTCTTGTGTCTATGTTCTTCCTTCCTCCAACTATTTCTAATAACAACATTCCATAGCTGTAAATGTCAACTTTGTAGGATACATTTCCAAAGTCTCTTGAGAAAACTTCTGGTGCAATGTAACCTAAAGTCCCCCTAGTTGCTGTCATTGATACTATACTCTGATTTTTTGGATATAGTTTGGCTAGACCAAAATCAATAATTTTTGGATTGTAGTTATCATCCAGTAATACATTGTTAGGATTAATGTCGAAGTGAAGAATTCGTTGATCACAACCTTGATGAAGGTACTCAATTCCTTTAGCTATCCCAAGAGCAACTTGTTGTAGCTTCTCCCAGCCAAGGAAGATGTCCTTGTTGTCTGGTGCAGATATGAAATTCTGCAATGAACCATTTGGAAAGAAATCATAGACAAGAGCACGGTGGTATCCTTCAGCACAAAAACCAAGCAAGCGAACCACATTGACATGGTGGATTTTGCCCATTGTTCCCACTTCATTTATGAACTCTTCTCCATTGTCGTCTGTATTATTGAGGATCTTCACAGCCACCAGAATTTCCTGGGAGAGGCTACCTTTGTAGACTGTACCGTGAGCTCCTTCACCTAAGTTATCCTTAAAACCATTTGTGATTCTCTTAATTTCAGAATAAGAGAATCTGGTAGGCTTGAGTGCCCTGTAATCCTTCAAAAAATTTTCAATCATATCTTGGTCCTGTCTTTTCATTTTGTAGTAGCGTTTGATGCAGAACAGAGCAATGATCACTAGCAGTAAAAGCAATGAACCTACGGATCCACCTGCACATTGAACATGATATCCCCAGTCCCACACAAGAATAACTTAAACAAGAAAGAAGTGAATGAAAGGACGAGTGCAGATATACTCACCAGAAGCAATTAGAATTGTGGAAATAGGTATCTTGTTTTGGCAAGTGAAGCATTCAATTTCATGTTCGGTACTGTTGTTCTTCAACCTACATTTCTTGCCTTCAGCTTCACACATACTGCAATCTGGTTTCAACCATCCCAAAATCATATAGTTGTTCCAATTCAGGGAATCAATACTCGAGAATGGAAGCTCCCAAGGCATCCACCTAACTGACATATCACGCATCTTGGTGCAAGATACTATTTCAGTTTCATCAATTCCAGAATTGGAGGGAATGGCCAGAACTGGACAGGACAACATAGTAGAGCAATGGAAGAAAGAAATGTTGACTAATGTCGATGATTTGAATTGGAAAGGAGAAATCGAGGAATCGTTGAGTTTGAGAAATTGTCTGGAAAGGCAATTTTCGGGGTCGTATACTTGAATTTCCTGGGATTGGTAATCAATGTGTTTGACAAAGAATTTTACTGGAGCTGGAACTGTAGGAAATTCGATCACTGCTTCATGCTTTTCTGTACAAGATATATGAAACCGAGAATCGGGATAGCCGCTGTGATCTGGATTGCTGTCCTTGAATTGAAAAGGAAATCGAACATGAACATGCCCGCACCTCTGCGAGCAACTGCCAGCGCAGAGCTTCACAAACACAAGTAGAAAGATGATGAACAACAAAGGAAAATGCAAAGAGCTCAGCATTGTATGAAACGCTGATACTCTTTCCACTATCTGCCCTTCAACTTCTCAGCACCAGTTTCTGCATAAGCACATTGGTTGAGGTAGGCGTAGACCTTCTCCGCCGCCATAAAGCAGCCGCGCACGCGGTCCTGCAATATGAATTTTTTAAATCTTCGATTTTTTAAAAAGGCCGTGGGCGTACGGAAAGTCAACAACGGAGGCTTAAAGAACAGAAAATAGAAAATGGAAGATGAGCATTATTGATCTCCATTCCATTTTCATCAATCATCAAAAACTCCAACTCCTCCATTAGTGTTCCTTCAAATCCATGGTGAAATATAAAGGGAAATCCTTATCCCCAGCTACGTTGTTACTGCTTATCTTTATAGCAAGCGGTGTATTCCAACAAATTTGCAGCGCCCAGAGATGTGGCCCTTCGACGTGCGGCAAAATCCAGAACATAAGCTTTCCTTTCCGACTGAAAGACGACCCGGTTGGGTGCGGAGACCCGAGCTACGAATTAGCTTGTGAGAACAACGTGACTGTGTTGAATCTGTTCAATGGGAAATTCCATGTACAGCAAATCGATTACAGTGGTTATTTAATCCGACTCACGGATGCGGGTATTCATGATGCTAACTGCACCTCCTTCCCTCGATATTTCTTATCCGGCAGTAATTTCAGCGCCGAATTACAAGATCGTGGCTTGAATCAGATAACTAATCTTATGTCTTTATTGAAAATAGTTTTCTTGAACTGCAGCAATCCAGTGAGTGATCCTTCATATGTTGATATGGACAGTGTTCGTCCCCGTTGTGAGGGGCAATCAAGAGGAACAGGGCATGTTTACGCCCTTGTGGACTCACATACAGTCATGGATATTAAAGATGGGTGCTTTGTGCAAACGGCTACCTTTGCACCTTATTACCTACAAACAAATGAATACAACCTCTCACTTACATCCCAAATCGGTGGTGACTTTAATGTTTCTGAGGCTGATGTTCATGCCCTGCTGGTCTATGGATTTGAGCTCTATTGGTTTAATGCCATTTGTGATCAACAATGCGGAAAAGGGACCCAATGCCAGGTCGTCAACGATACCACTGGACAAGTAGAATGTTTCAGGCCTTCCTGTCATTATGCCTACCAAACCTCTCACCATTGTGGTAAGGACTTCCAAGGAAAACACTCTAGAAATCTTGTTTTTGCTATGTAGCCTAGAAAAAAAAGCAACTTTTTATTCAATCATGAACTACCCTCGAAACCAATTAAGAGCATTTCTTTTTCCTACTTAATTGCTTTCTTGTAGTTCCGAAGCAAGAAATGACCAACTTTAGAGTGCACAACTTGTGAATGTGTTACTGTTTTCCGTTTCCAAAATGACTGGTTGATAGTGTCTGTTGGTACTACTTGCGTTTCAGGAATTTTATCACAGGGTTTTAGTTACACGCTGGGTAAGAATTCCTTCTCCGTCTCTGCTCTTTATCTCGACCTGCCTTTGTCATTTTTATCCTTTTCTGTAGTTATAACTGGCTACTTACTTCATATTTGAACTGTATGCAGGGTTAAAGACTAGAACCTTAACTAGTGCATATTGCTGATATATATTATCAAAGCATAAATTTGTACATGTTATATTTTCTTAATTCTTAGACATACTTTGACATTTGTCCAATTCTCTTTCTTGCAGCATACGTCAGGGGCTTTTTAAATGGTAAGATTCTGATTTCCTGTGCCTTTGCCCCAAAATTTGGATCATAATATCTTTCCTTTTTCCCAGTTAATTGTTATAGGTTAAATTGTAGTTATAGATGATACCATGGCATCTTATTCTGACTGTTTTTGCTGATAATGCCTATCTAGGAATATACAGTATAGTAACGCTTCGTCAACTACCATCGGACCTTAGTCCAATTGGTACATCAGGGCTTCCATTTGAACGATTCTTTATTGAAGGACTATATATCGGACGATATGGTGTACCATCATTCTTGGCAGCTAGATTTCTTTTTGGAATTGCACTTCTAGTTATGTTGTTCATCTGTAAATGGCGTAGTAGACATTCATCAATGTACGAAAATATTGAAAGGTTTCTGCATGATAATAGCATCTATCCCATAAGGTACTCTTACAAAGAAATTAAGAAGATGACCCGTGATTTTAAGGTCAAGTTAGGTGAAGGAGGCTTCGGCTGTGTCTACAGAGGAAACCTACGTAGTGGGCCTTTTGTAGCAATTAAGGTGTTGGGTAAGTCTAAAGCTAAAACAGGGAAAGGAGGTGAACCTAAAACAAATAATGGGCAAGATTTTATCAGTGAAGTAGCAACCATTGGAAGGATACATCATATGAACGTGGTTCGGCTTATAGGGTATTGTGTTGAGGGTTCAAAACGTTCTCTTGTATATGAATTTATGTCTAATGGATCACTTGATAAATATATTTCATCTAAAGAAGGAAGCATTCTCTTAAGTCATGAGAAAATATTTAAGATATGTCTTGGTGTAGCTCGTGGAATTGCCTATCTACATGAAGGTTGTGACATGCAAATTTTGCATTTTGATATTAAGCCCCACAACATTCTTCTTGATAAAAACTTTATTCCTAAAGTATCAGATTTTGGACTTGCTAAGCTCTATCCTGCAGATAATAGCATAGTCACTGCAACAGGGGCAAGAGGAAGAGGAACACTAGGCTACATGGCTCCAGAATTATACTTCAATAATATTGGGGGTGTGTCCTACAAGGCTGATGTCTACAGCTTTGGGAAGTTATTGATGGAAATGGTAAACAAACCAAAGAATTTCAATCGTCATGCAGAAAATTTTAGCGAAAGCTACTTTCCTTATTGGATTTATAATCAGTTTAACGAAGGACAGGATATAGATTTGGATGATAGCACAAAAGAGGAGAATAGTTTAGCAAAGAAGATGATCATAGTTGCATTGTGGTGTATACAGCTGAAACCCCGGGATAGGCCTTCAATGAACAAAGTAGTAGAGATGCTTGAAGGAGAAGTTGAAAGCCTGGAAATGCCTCCAAAGCCTCTTGTGTCTGCACCAGAAGCACCAGCCAGGGATCAAAGAGTCAGCTCTGGCCAAACTGCATCAGAAGAATACACAAATTCTAGGAGTTACTCTGGGGAGGATATCACCACCGACATTACACCAGAAAGCTACACATCAGAGGAGGGAAGTTAGCCTTGCTGTCAAAAAGAGTCAATTGGAGTGCTTAATAACTATTTCGACTCAGCATGTTATCACTCTCCCTCTTTTTCCCTGGAGAAGTCATTACTTTATGATTTTTTCTTAAGAGTTTTGTACCAGTTTCAAAGCCCATGCGGCACAGCATTGTTTTGCATAATAATAAAACTGTTCTTATTTATAATCCATTAATTTGAGTTAAACAAGATCTCATCAACATGCAAACTTGGAAATTGCGCTTCCATTTGGTCCTTGGAATAGGCCCAGAAAATCTCAATCCTCTTAGAAGGAGCTAACTTTTTTATTGCAGAAGACATTACTCTTAATTCTTAATCAGAGGAGTTGTATTAGTCCTTGTGAAGCTGCATCCCAAGCATACTCGCATTCATTATAGCAGATCTGCAGAAGTAAATGGATTGGGTGGCATGGTTAAACTTTCTCCATCTGATTCTAACATATGAACAACAACTTGCATTGAAGGACGATCCACGGTGCCAATGAATGCAGCATAGTCCCACGATTGCTAGCTTTTTTGCTATCTTAGCATCTTTGTCCTCAACGTGTACTCTATGGTCAGTGTTCTTTGCTGCAACATCAGCATTCCTTCTTCCTCCAACCATTTCGAGTAACATTATTCTAAAACTATAAACATTGGGCTTATATGATACATTCCTGAAGTTCTTAGAGAAAACTTCTGGTGCAATATAGCCTGTAGTTCCTCTAGCAGCAGTCATGGAAACTGTACTTTGATCCTTGAAACATAAACTTAGTTAAACCAAAATCAAAAAATTTTGAACTATAATGCTGGTCAAACAAGAAATTGTGGGGCTTGATATCAAAGTGGAGGGGATCTTTTGGTCACATTCTTGGTGAAGATACTCAATCCCTTCAGCTATGCCAAGAGCAATTTCTTGCAGTTTCTCCGAACAGAAGAAATGATTCCTAATATCTGTTGTAGATGTGAACTTCTGCAGGAACCATTTTTAGCAAATATTCATAAACCAGAGCTCGTCTTTTAGATTTTTTTTTTTTTTACTTAGTATCATTTTCTTCTTTTCGGATTCAGTACTGATGTTTTAAAGCCCAATTTTATTGTCCAAGTCATTTGGGCCACGAATTGGAGATTTAGAAGGATATTTTTTTTAACATATTTTAAAATTTTTAAAGGTAGATTTTACATGTTTTAAAATTTTAATTTTTGAAATATAATTTACACTTTAAAAATTAAAATTTTAAAATAAATGAAATAAGAGATTAAAAAAAAAAGGTACGTGTAAAAGTGATTCGCCGATTTAGAATTCATGGCGATGACTATGCTATTTTCCATTTTTCCATTGAATTTGTACACTGAAATTGCTTGTAAACGAGTCTGTCCTTCTTTTTTTAAAAAAATATATCTAATATCAACTAATTGGCCAAAAGGCTTAATAAAATTTTCTCTATGTAAATTTAACACAGGTCTCAAACAAGTTATTTTATTTATTCATAAAATTAGAGAGTATGATATTAAGTCAAGTCTAATTAAAAAAAGAAAAAATATGATGGTACATAAACATATACAGTTTTATGTAATTAAAATTAATATTTTTCCATTGCTCCATTTATCAGTATTTATTATCCCAACCATCCATAAATATAATCTTCTTATAATTTTATTTTGCTTTTCTTCTTTAAAAATGAAAAAACAAGTAGAACAATGCCGATGCATCTCTTTCATTTTCAGATACCTTAATTGAATCTATGACTGCCTTGTTATTAAATCAACGTAGGAGTTATGTGTCTTTTCGGTGGCACGGTAAGTAAGGTCGGTGAAACTGCTGTGCCAAAGAGATATTTTCTTTTTCGTCCCACCTCACTGTAAATGTAAACCAGTAATTTCCAAAGAAATTCACCGTAGAAAAACTTCCAAACAAGGAATATACACAAGTTGCGAAATATCGGGGAGCAGAGGAGAGAAATTACTCTAGGTCCTATCCTATCATGACACGCAACACTGCTGTACTCGACACGTGGCCTTCTGAACCAACGAAGTAGACCTACTCTTCCACGAGCAGCAAAACAAGAAGAAAGCAAAAGTACATCAAGGAAAGCAACCGCAGGCGCCACGTAACGTTCTCTGCTAGACTAGACTATTACCATCCCCGCATTTCACCCACTGGCCCCACCCGCACTATATCTTTTGCCCAACCGAACTCGGTATCCGAAGATCATACCTTCCACGTATCACCACGTCTCATCTCAACCGTCCACGTCTCTATTACGAAAATCCAAGCCAGTGGACCACGGAAGCCCATGTGTAACTAGATCCAGACCTCTTATCTGTTGGACGACTCTGATTCGCGCCTTTAAAACTCGTAATCAATTCCACTTTAAATTTGAGACGCTGCACTACTGCTGTTTTCCCTTACTCAGCTGTTTCGTCTACTTTGGTGTGATACTGATACATGCAGAGGAAACCATGAAGGAGTTGAAACGTCACCCTCCGGCCACGAGTGATCTCCGGAAAATGGCGCCGGATTCCAAAGCGAAGGATGCTCGCCAGAAAAGACTCAGAATCCGGCGACTCAAATGCACATGTGAAGCCAAGATCCACGTCGCTGTCACCGGCAGAGACCAAGGGAGTTCCTCCGGGGAGGAGAAAAATAATGTTCATCCTTATAAAAAGGAAAGAGAGTTTCCTGAATCAATGCAGATATCGTTATCGGTAACAACATCGGAGGGTGATCGATCAGTATTGCGAAATGGCGCGGTTTTGACGGATTTCGGAGGTAAGAAATGTGAAGGAAATAGCGATCGGAAGGAGTTATCTTGCGGTTCGGTATCGGTGATTGGGAGCAGGAAAGATATGGAAGATGCTGTGAGCATAGAAATGGGGTTGGCAGTGAAAGATAAAAGGAAGTGTGACTTCTTTGCCGTTTATGACGGTCACAGTGGGCCTCAAGTGGCGAAGGCGTGCCGGGAAAGGTTGCACCAACTGGTGAGGGAAGAGGTGGAAAGGCTTGGAAGTGGAAATACGGTGGATTGGGAGGGAATGATGGAAGGGTGTTTTGGTAAAATGGACAGAGAGCTGGCAGATAATGCGGCAGTAAGAACTGTTGGTTCCACGGCGGTTGTAGCCTTGGTGGCAGATGAAGTGGTGGTTGTGGCCAATTGCGGTGACTCTAGAGCTGTAATGGGGAGAGGAGGTGAAGCATTGGCTCTGTCTATTGATCATAAGGTATATATTTGTATCTTTATTTTGCTAATTTAAAATCATATCAACTTTATTTTAAAGTCTTGTAGACAGCCAGCTATCCTCAATTATTATTTTTTTTTTTTTGATTTTGTCATTTTGCATGAACATCGCGACCTTATTATGTGATTTGTTTAATCTAATTATATTCGATAGCAAATTGAAATCAGCCACTAGAATGATGATTTTACAACTATTTAACATAATTAAGTTGGTTCCCCAAATCCAAATAGTAAGATATTGCGAAAAGATATTTGAGAATAAAACTATAATATAGTACTGGATTTAATATTTTAAAGTTCTCAATGAGCAAAAATACAATTTAATATTTTTCGACCGCATGAGACTCGAGAGTTTTCCCCCGACAAGCAGAGGGGATATTCAATTAACGCCCAAAAAAAAAAAAAAAAAAACTGTATAGTTTTGATGCGTATCTATCTGCGAAGTGTAACGCCCATGCTCAATAATTACCAATACAAACAAATATTTCCTTTGTCATATTGATCAAAATTGTCTAGTGTTGCCCACATATATCGTCAGTGGGGTATCAGGGCATCCATGTATGTGAAGATAGATTTGTTTGGTTTTGAGAAATAGCAAGCGTTATCTATTATCAAATTATTTATGTCAGAGAAATGGTGAACAATTAATCTAAATATTGGTTACTTTATTTGAACAGCCAGAGCGACCTGATGAGTTGACGCGAATTGAAGCCGCTGGTGGAAGGGTCATAAACTGGAATGGTCATCGCGTTCTAGGAGTTCTTGGTACTTCCAGATCTATAGGTTAGTGCAAAAAAAACCTTCACTTCTATTGAACTAATATAATGATCATCTGATCCTGCCGTTTACTTACATTTCTTTTATATTGATTGCTCTGATATATTTGTCCTTTCAATTAGGAAATAGGAATTAACATAATGATAAAGAGAACGTGATTTGCGCCTTGATTTCTTTTTCTCTATAAAACATATTGCTTGAATTAACTGTTGTTACAATTGCTTGCAGCTGAGGCTGTAGTAGTGCTCTCTCAGACCATAATAAAAATATTATTCCTATATGGTCAAACTTAAGATCAGAAAATGAACACTCTTAATAAAAAAAGAATTTGCGTGTGAAATAGATGTAAGAGTTGAGATTATAATAAAAACACGTGACAATATTGTAACTGACTCTGAATAATTTGATGCAGGAGACCAATACCTTCGGCCATACGTAATATGCAAACCAGAAGTGACGGTGACGAGGCGAAGTAACAAGGATGAATTTCTTATACTTGCCAGCGATGGCTTGTGGGATGTGGTCTCCAATGAAGTTGCGTGCCAAGTTGTAAGGAAATGCCTAAGTGGCCAAATTAGAAAAGTAACCTCAGAGGTTGAGAATCAAAGCCGGGCCGCCGAGGCTGCAGCCCTTTTGACTGAGCTTGCACTGGCCAAAGGAAGCAGAGATAACACCAGTGTCATAGTAGTTGAGCTAAGCAACGATAAAATCTAGTTAGTATTTTCATGGATGTAGTTATTCTTTTTCTTCTTCTTGCAGCTACCATTTTGGCTTCTCTCCTTCGTTGGGCATGGAATTCTAATCGGAGTGTAAATAACCAAGGGATCACCACTCTGAGACACTGAGTTCTTGCTCTTAGTTTCGCATTTTTAAAGTTTTTGAATCTATTTTGGAATTTAAATTGTAAACTTGCTTTTGTTTTGCTTTGTATGCTACAACCCATGTTGTAAGTTTTACAATTTTTTGGGCTTTTAATAATTTTGAACCCACGTGGTGATCTTAACCTTCACGTTCAGCTAAATCACGACTACTTCTGTTTGATGGTCGAAAGGCGACGACACTTCTTAAAAGTAAATCCCTGTGAGAAATCTTGACTTGTTGACACGTGTTTCACGATGCTTAAACCTTTTGCATTATAAATTATAAATTATAAATTTATTGACTATATTCTTATTAATAAATATGAAAAGTATTCCAATTGGCAATATATAAAGGAACACGTGAAAGATCATCACTTGGAGGCATACCAATTCGCAACATAGGGCTCGTATATTACTAAGTTTTTTTAAGGACTAAGTATCGTATATACGTTTATGAATATTTTCAAAATTTTGAAATTTACTCTGATGTTGATAAAATTTTAAAGTTAACTCGTTTAAACTTTTTATAATAACAACATTTTTTCTCTCTTTTTTATCATGGGATGTACCATTTCATTTAACGTGCCCGACTTAATTAATCTAAGTTTTATTTTATCAAAAAAATAACCCAAAGTTAACAAATACCATAATTTTTTATCTTAAATATATAGTTAATAAGATAAGATTATTGATGAAAGATTAAGTGTTTGCTTGAATGAACTTAGATTAATTTTCCTATTAAAAAAAAAACAAAGATAAATATTAGATTCATACTATTTTGATAAATTCTGCGAACTTCTCATTGGTCGTGCTCAAACATAAAAAATGATTGGTTCGTGATATTCTCATAGAGTTTAGTGACAACTTTTAAAAGGAAAAGTTAAATAAATAATGGGAGAATATCAGATACGTATAGCTTCTTGTATTTTGTTGTAATTTTATAATGACATAGCAACAACCTAGTTTGTTTTTTTCCTTTTAAATTTTTGGATTACAATATCGGTTGGCAGCTTTAATTATTTAGCCACTGTACTGTAATGGTATCTTAGTTGTTTAATTAGAGGTGCCAAATGCTTCACTCATCAAACTCACAAGATAACAATAACGATGATGTGCTTTAATTGATCGGAATTAGCGACCACCAACCACAATATTGTAATAGAAAAATAACACGTGTTAGCAGAAAAGGCTCATAATTTTGAATGGACCCCAAACCTTGACTATGATTGATATTAATATTTTTTAATTGGAAACGTGATTATAGTGTTTGGATGTGAATTTTTTAAAAGAATCATGGTATATATATATATACGTGTGTGTGTATGCGTGTGTCAATAAAAATAAATATGTACGTAATGATTTCCTTTTGAAAAGAAACAGCATCACAATCTCTAATCCTACAATGCATGGCCATTTGTGAAAGTGCTTCCACATAATAAAGCTGCTATTATCCTAATTAGGGGTGGGAACTTCGGTTGATTTTATCATATTTTTAATTAATTGATAACAACTCAAACATGTATTTTATTAAATTAATAACTAATCAATTATCGATCATTAATTAAACGTTTGATTAAAAATCAATTGATAATGATAATTTTTTTTTAAAAAAAAAAGTGTTTTTTTTTTTTTTTTTATTTTAGCGTTGTCTACATTATATAATTAATTAATTAAAAAATTTTAAAACCACTTATGCTGTAATTAAAAAACAACATTAAGGAATCTTTTTTCTTTCTTTTTTTTTTTGACCATTAATCCTTATTATGACACAACAAAGTAAGCATATTATAGATCTCATAAAAATTGTTTGTTAGTATTTATCAGTTTTAGTTTATTGCACTGCTTTATTTTCTTCCTTCATGAGAGCACATAAACATCTGGAATCTCACATGTGGAGGGCTCACTTTTGCTTTTTTTTTTTTCTTAAAAATAATTTCTTTCAAATCTTTTATGGTAGAGGACACGTTCAAAGCACCCCCTCTTTTTTTTTTTCTCACTTAATCAAAAGAAGAAAAGAAAAAAAATGTTCTTACTTATCTAACTTTTTCTTGAAAACATTTTGCTTAATGTTTATTTAATATTTAATAATCAGTATAAAAACAAAAGCAACTATCCTTCTTCAGTCTCATATGTATTTTTTTCAATTATTTTTTTCTGCTAAAGAAAAAAAAAAAAAGTTGCAGAATAACTTTATTGTGACAGTCTAACAGTATACCATTATAAAATAATGAGATAATGGGCCATAGAATATTAATATTACGAAGACTGCAAAGTTAAAAAATATAATATATTCGATTTATCATCATCAATCTTCAATCTTCTTATATATAAATATGGCTCGGACTCCATGACCGTCCAAAGTAAGCTGAAGGTTGCTGAAAAAGAAACACAGCCAGAAGCTGGAGAGACTGGTGGAGAGTCTCTCTGTAACCATTCAATAGGGCTCTCTTCAAAGAAGAAAACTCTCGCTGCCATTAACGTCAGGCAAGCTTTTCTTCTCTATCTGTTTATATGATCTTTCCTTTCTACTATTCTGTCACTGTCGTCTTATTCATCATTTGATCTTTTCTCCATTATAAAACTTTTGAGATGCTGCCCTTTTCCGTTTTCTTCATTTCATGTGGTCCAGCTCTTTCACTTGCCCAAGCAGCGGGTCCTGCAATTTATCGCTTTTTATTGTTATTTTTTTCCAGACATTTTTGTTGAACCCTAGCGTTTTTATCTGCTTCTGCAGAAAATCACATAACACCAAAGAAGGGAAAATAAAAAATAAAAAAAAACTGTATCGAACCCAGTGTAGTTTAAGCGCCTCTATTTGTAATCTAGCATAGTCTGAGCATGTATTTTCCCTTATTTTGACACGGTCTCTTATCAGCGAAATAGGGTATCAGAATCATTTTCTATTTTTTAGGCGTGCAACATTCTAATCTTTCTCCCTGTTTCTCTGTTTTGAGCTTTCTTCTTCTGGGGATTCTGATAATTTTTGAGTATCTCCTTTTGCCAATGGGGGAGATTTATTGATTTGGTAGGCACGTCGTTGTTATAATAATTCGATTGACAGAACAAATTATTATAAATAATTGGATTCTAAATAAAATATAACTTGAAAAAAAGGAAAGATAGATAATTTTTTTTATTCATGCTAACTTCCTGCGATCCCATGAAATCAGAACTTAAGTTTAGCTAGGAAAGGGAATAATTCATTGACAGATTCTTTGATGCATCTCCTGAGTAGCACCTATAATGCGTCAATCACGCTTCAGTTACCATTCATTATTCTTGTTCTTGGAAACTTTCTATTTGCGCTGGGTTATTCTGCTTCAGTTATGCTTTTATTCATATCCAAGTTATTAATATAGATATTCTACTGATATTTTGACTTTTTTCCTTGATCACGTGATTATCAGCTATATATTTCCGTAGAAAAGAAAAAATCAAATAGAGAGCCTTTTGCTTAGAATTTATAGGTGAAAGTTTTCAAGTCCTTGTAATTGTCCTTTTTCTCCGTGCGATATGTTTTTAAGTCTGTGCCTGTTCTTTAGAACTTCTGTAGAAGGGAATTAGTGTTTGGTCTTTCAATTCATTGTTGAAGTTATTTCTGATAATTATACTTTATTATCCAGAGGCTGGAGCCGGAGAAGAAAAAGATAATCTATGGAGGGCGGCGCAGGAAGAGGTTTGGAATGCCAGAAGATTATGGATGGGAAGGCGAGTAACAGGAATGGTTTAGAGAAGAAAATTCCCTCCTGTTGCTTGAAGGCTAAAGCTTCTGCCCCCGAGTTAGAAGCAAAGTGTCATTCTACTGTTGTTTCTGGGTGGTTCTCAGATTCTCAATCTTGCTCTGGTCGTTATCTGCTATTTAATTTTTAAATTTTTGAATTGAATTTCACGCTCCCCCCAACCACAAAGAATCTCTGTTGTATGATTTTATAGCAGTATGTACTATGCAGGCCTGCTATCTGTCTCATTGATGTCTATTATTCATTACCTTCTTTCTCCTTGTCATGTCTATTACAGGGAAATGTAGAAAAATGGTTTATTTTAACAACCCAATGTGGCCAGGTAGGTCTTCCTCATCCATCTGCATGTGGCATGTTCTTTTTCATTTATCCGTATCGTCTTGCTAGTATAGCCTTCTGACCAATAGATCTGAGAGATTTTGCTCCTTTCTGCTGTTGGATAGTCTGGAGTAACAAATCTCATCCGAAATGAACATATTCTGCATCTTTTGATGGCCTTCATGATTGTTGTTACTTCTAAGATTTAAAAACCACTGAACCATAGTAGAGAAGGCTGAATGGAGAACAAAAATCCTATTACAGAATTCAGCAATTACAAGCAGACGATAAAGTTGACCCAAATATTTTATGTTAAGGCATTTTTTCTTGTAACTGTCTCAAAACATTTTGAAGAAGCTATACTTAAGATGCAATCATTGTTATGTACTTCTTTAGTAACAACAAAACATGCTCATCCAATTTCTCTTTCTGTCGAAAATATGAAAACTAAAATTTGCTAAATGTGCATCTTTCCGTGTATAACTACTGATGATGATTTTGGTGCCTTTCATTAGGAGAAGTCCATTCAATCAAAGTAGAAAAAATTTTGTACAAGGAAAAGTCAGAGTACCAAGAGGTCTTGGTTTTTGAGGTTTGGCATCCTTCCTTTACAAGGTGGTAACCTCTAATTTCGTCTATACTTTCCTGAGTGGTTAACTCCAATCTATTTAATTGCAGTCATCAACCTATGGGAAAGTACTTGTCCTTGATGGGATTGTTCAGTTGACAGAGAAAGATGAATGTGCTTACCAGGAGATGATTACTCATCTTCCCCTTTGCTCGATTCCATCACCAAAAAGGGTAATGTCATTCAACTTGATCACCATTATACTGGATTCCAGTTTTTTACCATGTCTTTTTTATATATATTGTAGTCTTTTTTTAGTGGTACTTTTATTTTGCAAGATAGACTTGAATACATAAGCTTATTGTCACGATGCCATTTTAAAATAAGCTTGAGCATTGGGGTTGCGTTTGCAATATGGAATGTTTTACATTCCCTGGGAATTTGTTTAGGGGTTAGCATTTGTGGTTAGTGTGCTACTGTAGCATCTCCTAAGTCTCTTCATTGCAGGAAGTGCACACTAGCAAAATTCCTTCTTTTTTTATTTTATTTTATTTTTGTTAAAAAGATTTGTAGATTGATTTGGTCTTAATGCATGATTGAAGTAGAGTGTCTGCTTTGATGAAGTGCCAGCACTTGGAATCCCTAGCATGATTTGATTGCCTTATGCACTAATGCTTTTCATGTTGTTTATTCAGGTTCTGGTTGTTGGTGGTGGAGATGGGGGGGTTCTGAGGGAAATAAGTCGCCACAGTTCTGTGGACTATATTGATATTTGTGAAATTGACAAGATGGTTATTGATGTAAGTGATGGCAGGTTTTGGTTATTCGGTTGATAACCTTTTATTTTTTCAACTAGAGGAACTCATTTCCATGGCTTTATTTTAGGTTTCTAGGAAGTTCTTCCCAGAATTAGCTGTTGGGTTTGAAGATCCTCGTGTACACCTTCATGTTGGTGATGGTATCAATTGTCTTATCTGCTAGTCTCTTTTTAGTTTGTTGAATTGCCAATTCTGCATCTTATAATTCAAGAATTGTTAATTGTAGGGTTCTATGTTCATCTTCAATTGATCTTCTTTACCTAATTTCTGCAGCTATTGAATTTCTTCGTCAAGCACCTGAAGGGAAATATGATGTCATTATTGTTGATTCATCAGATCCCGTGGGTATGTCATATCATCATATATTGTTTCACCCAGTACA
Source organism: Bauhinia variegata (assembly GCA_022379115.2). Lineage (NCBI taxonomy): Eukaryota > Viridiplantae > Streptophyta > Magnoliopsida > Fabales > Fabaceae > Bauhinia > Bauhinia variegata. Next base: position 15,610,024 of record CM039437.1, read on the forward strand.
TTCAGTGAGGCGTGTGTAATACTCTAAATAAAAACTGAACTATAGACATGAAATTAAATTGTTGAATATGAAAAACACATTGTTAGATGTGCGAAATGATTGAGGTGGAGTCACAATTTTTCTTCAGGTAGGATATTCCATATGGGGTTCCCTTGAGATTTTGTGATGCAGTCTGACTCTATTACTTATTAAACATATCCTTTGCGTATTGGATGTTGAGCTTCAAGTTTATGAGAAATTCTTTTGTGGCATCTTTAGTTAGCTGATACTCTGGATGTCGTAAATTGTTTGTCGATGACTATCTGCTCAGATTGAATCTTGCTCCGGATGTCGTAAAATTCAAAAGCACCCATAAAAAAAGAAAAAAATTTATGTATAAAAGTTGAATTCCAACTGATATAATAAGAGGAAATGGGCCGAGGAATAAGGATCAGGACTCTTCCTTCGCAGGCTATATATTATATCAATCACTCACAGCATCTCTTTTGTGATTTAGGTCCTGCCCAGGAACTCGTGGAGAAGCCATTTTTTGAGACAATTGCCAGGGCATTAAGGCCAGGTGGAGTTCTTTGTAACATGGCAGAAAGTATGTGGCTTCATACGCACCTCATTGAAGATATGATCTCTATTTGCCGTGAAACATTCAAAGGTTCTGTACATTATGCATGGGCAAGTGTTCCTACATATCCGAGGTAACATACCTTGGCGAGTGAAGTTTGCGAACTCGGTGTAGTTTATCATATTGTTTTGTCAAGTAAAAGTAGTTTTCATTTTTCTCTTGCCTCGTTAATAGTGATGATTATATCTGCTTTATCTTTTCCATCATTGCATGCAGTGGTGTGATAGGCTTTATTCTATGTGCAACGGAGGGGCCACCTGTTGATTTTGTAAACCCCATCAATCCCATTGAGAAGGTGGAAGGTGCTGTTAACCACAAAAGAGAACTCAGATTCTACAACTCAGAGGTAAATTTATGGTCCTTAAATCTGTGTCGTTTTTACTTGTCTGGTTAATCTACCTACCATCTTCTGCAAAAGATTAATGACCAAGTCTTGGCCCTTAGTTAACATTGCAACCAGAGAGAGGCACAGCGTTCCATTACCATAATTGTGTTTCTTTTGCAGGTGCACTCTGCTGCTTTTGCGTTGCCAGCATTTTTGAAGAGGGAAGTGAGCTTGCTCCGTGACACCGGCGCCCCAGCTGTTGTAGCCCTTAATGGTCAATTATGAATTTCCATATTCTAGGGCATTAGTTAAATGTGGAAAGAGCTTAAATAATCGTGGAGGCCTACATTATTTAATATATTACTATGATTGCATTAAGATATTTGTTTCCTTCATTTTATGCTTTGACACAACATAATTTCAAAAATAATATGTTATGCAAACAAGAGTTTTAATAAAAATAGATTCTGTACCTTTTTGAAACCCAATCTTAGTAAAACTGAATAGAATAAAGCCCTTAAGAGCAAAATGATGTGGAGGAAAGAGTTGCTTACTTAATTACTATGCACACATAGAAAGAGGGTTTTTTCTTTTACTTTTTGTAAAATAAAGAGAAGGTTTACGAATTTAAAAAATTTTAAGAAAAGTATGAGTATAAAAAAAAATTATTTAGATTCATGAACAATGAATCTATCCTTAACGAGTCTTTGCCAAAAGTTGTTATTCTTAAAACGGATGTCGGAATTGGTCGGCCATGAACGAACTTTGGACAGGTTTTTAGAAAGCATAGTCTTTTTATTTTTATTTTTATTCTAACTAGAATTATTATGTGTTTATAAAATAAAAATATGAAATTACTGTGTAAAGTTTTCTGAAGATAATTACTCATGTAAATTATGCAAAATATTCGCAAAAAATTACTCTCGTGCAATTCACATAAGATCTACAGAATAAGACAGCAAATTAAATTTTTATGGGATTTACAGAATATAAATCAACAAACAACTGAGTTTATTTCCTTTTTCCTTAAAAAATGGACCAATAATCCAAAAGAGACGCTGGTGTGCGGTCCAGCTGTTCATAATTTGTGGATTTGGTTCGAGATTCTGCCACCTATCGAATCCCGAGTGAATCTGGCACACGCCCTCCACACTCCCAATCCCCTTCTCTACCCTTTTCTCTCCCAACTTTGTAGCAGCCAAGGCAACATTCAATAATCCTTCTCGTGGTTTCCAGGTAAGCTTAAGCTATGCTATACTATACTATAAGCACTTTCCGCGACTCATCGTCCCCTGTCTCTATTGTAATACGAAAATATGCGTTTTTCCAGGAAACAATTCTTGTCGGAAAATGAGTGAAACTTGAACGAAACCAGATATTTTCTCATTTCTTATGGGATCATGTATAATTTTTCCATTCTATATGGCTTTTTATTTACATGCTTTGGTTGATTCAAGATTTTAAGGCGAGATTAATTCTATCTTGTAGGATTAGCAGTTAGTTCCCTTGTATAAGTAATTCTGAGAATCTCCAGGAGATGAGCTTGAAGGTGCTTTCAGCTGGGATGGCAGCGACTCAGAGGACACTTCCTACCCATGTAATTTGTTAATCAGCGCTTCTATTTCAATAATCCAACTCGATTGCTTTGCATGAGATCTGAATACGAGCTGAAATACTCTTTTAATGCTTCTGTTCTGTGCGTTTGTAGGCCATTCAAACGGCCGATTTCTCAGTATACTCGTATTCCAACACAAGGAGAAAGTTCATACACTTGAAATATAGTTTTCATTTAAAGCAGCCATTTGATGCTGTTAGGTTATTAGGAAGACATAGGGGGGAACTGTCACCCAGCTCTTCAGCTTTTTCCCTGCCAAATGATAGCAATGGAGGTGAGAGATGCCTTTCAAATGCTAGCACAGATTATCAAATGTTCATTCCTCCAGAAGACAGTGAGAGCTGCAGCAATTCAGATACAGAAGCTTGTGCTTCTCTTTCACAGTCAGGAGAAAACCTATCTTCAAATGCCGGATACCTAGGTGATCATAAACCCCTTATAGATAAAATGAAAGCTGTTCACTTACATGTATTAGCCTCAGAACAATGGAATGCATCTATTCTCAAACTATGTCACAGGTAAAGTCTTTTTCCATGTCAGTAATCTTCCTATTCAGATGCAAATACTTGTTATATATTCCTGAGGAATGTTGATATCGGAATAACAATTAATTGATTCTATAATTTCCTTGCCCATTTTTTTTTTTTTTCAATCTATGTACTGTCTCAGAAGATTTTCTTAATGAAGTAATAGTATCTTGCTATGCTACTCATGTTTATTACAAAACTATTGTATTTACTGTTTTCTCAATATACCAACACACAAAAATCTCTTGTTTCCAACTCAAGCTAACGTGTTTTAAGTCTGTTATATTTACTCTCAGTCCAATACTTTCTCCACGTTAACTTTGTGATGGCTCTGCTGTCACGCTACATCTGGTGATGTCTGTCTAATAGCTTATAGTTCCAACAAGCATAACATACATACTGTGAAAACTCTGTAATATACCCTGCATAGTATCCTCTTTTTGAAGTGAATCATTACTGTATTTCCCCCGAAGACATTGTTTCACACTTTCTGAACACCATATTATTTATGTGCCATCTCCAAGCAGAAACTATGTGGCAAGTGCTACAAACTTAATACATCATCTAGCATTGAAATATTTGGACATTGAGCAGCTAAAGGAAGATGCTTCTTCCATTGGTCTTTGGAATTTGGAGACCATCAATTCATGCATCCTTCCAAGTATTGCTACTAGCATCCAGTTGATGGAGAACAATGCAGGAAATGTCACGCAAAAGACATTACACCAACAAAAGCTTGCAATGATCACTATGCATAATACAATGAGGAAGAAAGTAGTCTCCCATAGAAACATATTATTGGGCTCACTTCAGGAGGAAAAAAGTACACATATCATGGTTACTGTTGGCGATGAAGCTATTAATAGTGATGAACTAATAACAAATATTCTGAAGGCTGGAGCATCTGTTATTCGAATCAATTGTGCCCATGGAAATCCAAGTGTCTGGAACGAGATAATCAATAAAGTTAAACGTAGTTCTCAAATGCTGGAGAAAGCATGTCGCATTCTCATGGATTTAGCTGGACCTAAGCTCCGAACAAGCAAACTGAAGCCCGGTCGATCTGTGATCAAAATATCTCCAAAGAAAAATGCTACTGGAAATGTTATCTCGCCAGCTCAAGTTTGGCTGTCCCATAAGGGAGCAGGCGGCCCACCAAGTCATTTGTCTCCTGATGCAGTTCTGTTCATAGATAACCAAGAATTTCTTAGTGAGCTTAAGGTAGGTGACACTCTGAGATTCCATGATGCAAGAGGAAAGGATAGGAGACTTAAGGTTTCTAGAAGATTTCATATTCTGGGAGGTACTGGCTATATGACGGAGTGTACTAGGACTGCTTATATTGACTCAGAAACAGAATTATGTGTTAAGAGGAAAAAAGGAAAATCGCTCACCGGACAAGTGGTTGATATCCCTGTCAAGGAACCATATATTAGATTGAGGGTTGGGGACTTGTTAGTTATATCACAAGATAGCTCATTTGAAGAGTATGAACCATCTTCAACTACAACGGGTGCTCATTTGATAACTTGCTCGTCAGGCCTTCTATTTGATTCGGTCAAACCAGGAGAGCCCATTGCTTTTGATGATGGAAAGATTTGGGGAGTTATCCAGGGAAAGAGTACTTCAGAGATTGTTGTCTCTATCACTCATGCTGGTCCAAAGGGCACTAAACTTGGATCTCAGAAGTCAATCAACATACCCAATAGCAATATTCGTTTTGAGGGATTCACTTCAAAAGATTTGATGGATCTTGAATTTGTTGCTGCTCATGCGGACATGGTGGGATTGTCATTTGTTCGAGATGTTAATGATATTGTTGTACTTCGCCAAGAATTGGAGCAGCGAAAGCTTGACAACTTGGGAATTGTCCTGAAGATTGAGACTAAGAGTGCATTTGAAAATTTGCCTATGCTGCTATTAGAGGCTATGAAATCCCCCAATCCTTTGGGAGTCATGATTGCTAGGGGAGATCTTGCAGTTGAATGCGGGTGGGAAAGGTTGGCTCATATACAGGAGGAAATTCTATCTATTTGCAGTGCTGCTCATGTACCAGTTATCTGGGCAACGCAGGTCCTTGAGTCACTTGTCAAGTCTGGAGTACCTACCAGAGCTGAGATTACTGATGTGTCTATTGGCAGGAGGTTGGTTGCAATTTTTTTTTTATCCTGACTTTTAATCACAAATTCTATTGATTACTTGCCATTACTTTCATAATCAAATATATGAACTTCCACTGGTCATGCATTTGAACCTGACAACTAAAAAATGCAAAGATTTATTCTCACATATTTGGGTTTTCTCCTTTCAGGGCAAGTTGCATAATGCTGAACAAAGGAAAAAATATTGTGGAAGCTACTACATTTCTGGACACCGTTCTGCAGAACAGCTCCAAAAAGATGAAAGCAAAGCTGAAGCCGCTTATGCTGAATAACCAAATCTTGTAGCTATACTCATTTAAGGGCCCCAGAGGGAATGACCACAAGACTAGGCTGATGGTGAATTCCCTGGTCATTTAAAAGCAAGTGGGTCTAAAGGTTTTTTTTTTTTTTTTCTCCAAATACCATGAAGTTACTCTATCAGACTAGGTATGGTAGGTGAATTCCTAATTAAAATGTTGATGGATGGCCCGCTAGGATGTCTACTGTCAAGTCACGAGTTTCCTTCTATGATGCTGAAGGTTGCGGAAATGCGATATCATAAATCCAAACGAAAACAACTAAAGAATTCGTTGAACTTGTATACAATAACTACGCCTTGAAGTACTTGAGGAAAAGCTATAGGTGAAACAACTAAAGAACTTAATTCATTCGTTTTATTATATAAACAAAAAAAAATGTTTTACTTTTTTTTGGTTAAATTACAATTTTTTGTTTAAATTTTCTCGTTTTTACATTTTTTAAAAATTTTAATTGCTGTACTTTATTTTTGTTCTATTGGATGTTTAAAACTCAATTTAATTTTGAGTATTAATTAGTACATTCTTATTTTTAATGAATACACACCTTGGACTAATAAAATTTTATAAATGACTTTTGTTAAAATTCTTTTAACTGTATTCTTTACTCAATCAAACACTTTTTGTTCAACGGTTCTCTAAAGCCATTTAGGATTTAAATGACTATAGAGTCGTTTGGATCATAAACGGCTATAAAAAATTAAATTTTTGTATTTGTCACTATTAAAGGGTTTTAGAAAACTATTTAAGGTTTTAATAGTTTGTTTAGACCTTATACGATTGTATAAAGTTGTTTAAAAGTCTTCTTCTACTGCAATTTTGAAGTTGCCATTGTTTAATGACTTTTTATAGTTGATTGGGTATTGTTATGCTTCGATAAGACTCAGACAATTTTATAAAATCATTTGAACTTTATTAAAGTAAAATATGTCTCAAACACCTTTTTAATATCATTTTATCTAAAAAAGAGCTCTTTAAAATTATTTTCATCTACTAAGATTAAAAAAAAAAAAAAAACAACAATGATAAACCAGTTCAACTATCTACCAAACTCGACAATGAAAGAAATCTAAAGCACATTTTGCAAGAAAAAATGTAAGTAGATGAATAGGAGACTAACCTCGATGCTTTGTGCAAATAGGAGTGGTCCTTGCTGATAGAGCCGTTGTCGCCAATGATGGGGAAATGAAGGGAAGCTTTGTGAGCCCTAGTGCCTAATCGCAGGAGAAGAGAAGAAATGGGAAAGTGTGTCTCATTGGAAGAAGAAATGGGGAGAGTGTGTGGTTAAAAGAGAGGTGATTTTAGTATTAAGTAGATTGAAATTTTAGTGGGGAGTGTGTTAATTAAAATCCTATAATCATTTGTTTACAACAATACATTCTTGGTACTAGCACGCATCCATATAATAAATAAATCTTAACACTTTATGATCGCTCTTTTGCTTTGATTACGTTAATTCGGATAGCTACTTGTTCTCTTTTTTTTTTCTTCTTTGATTAGATCTTTTTCTCTTTTTAATGGTACTTCTTCTTCTTCTTCTTTTCCTGAAGCTTAGGTATTATCCGAAACACATATGATCATTCTTTTTACCTTTTTCTTTTTTTTTAAAAAAAATAAAAATTGTTATGATACAAATGGAAATGATATGGTAATAATTGTGTGTTTTCCTTTACCAAAAAAAGAAATTGTCGGTTTTCAATGAAACTCATACTATATGTAGAATTTTTTCTTTTTCTTTACCATTTTGATTGACAGACCATAGGATTAAAGCATCAAACAGTTTCAGATTTACATGTAAGACTTCATAATATACAGACGTCTTGTACTTTAATAAACTGGCAATGCATCACAATCTCAACTCTTTTTTCAGTCTGACATGGATAAATGAATACTTTTTTTACACAAGCAGACGTGATACACAAAGAAAAGACATAATTATTATTGCTCTTCCGAAGTAAAATCGGGTTCTGCAGGCTTCTGAAGCAGCATTGGGGGTATTCTCTCAGGCACCCTTGTCTTGCGTGTGCCATTCCGGCGTAAAGCTCTAAGAGCATTAGCAGCAAATCTTGAGGCATATATTGTGGCACCTAAACTTGGTGAGCTACCACCTGCCTTGGCCAATGCATCTTGCAGCCTATTTTCCTCTTCTCTCAGAGATTCTTCAAGCTTCTTCTTACTATAGCGGCGCCACGCTGCTTGAATAAAACATGCAGCCCACGTACGCCATTGTTGAGAGTAGAACCTGAAAGTGTGGCGGAGCTGCTTGCTGTGAAGACGTCGAAATTGAGAGGCTACGAACTTCAGGTCATCAGCTTTCAGAGCAAAGGCTTCAACTTCATAAAGAGTTTGGACAGTTCTGGTTGAAATGGGAAGGTTTGATGAGGAATGAGGGTCTAAAGCCCATGTGAGAAGCTCCTCTCCACAGAAGTCACCAGCCTTGAGGAATTCTGAGTTGAAGAACCCTGTTCTTCCACCGTTTGTAGTCATAGTCAATAGCTTCCCTCGCATTATGAATAGCATCTCATCCACAGGGTCTCCTTCACGAACAATGCAGCTTTCTTCTGTGTAAAGCACTGGCTTCAGACAATCACACATTGCATCTAACAGTTGTTCATCCATTTTCTCAAACATTGGCACCTGAGATTCATTCAACATCAGACAAGAGAGATAGTTACTAAGATTGAGAGTGTCTGCTGGTTTCTTCCCTTATTTTGACTCTGACTAGTTTTCAATGGGAAGTCCATTTCCATTTTTAGTAAGTTGCTAGATTCGGCATTATTTCATACAGACGGCTGAATAAAGCAGCTTATTGGAAGGGGAAAAAAAAGCCCAAGCAAGCAGACAAGAAAGAGAACATTTGAAAAGAAGATAAACGTACTCTCATCAGCAGCGCTAAGCAAAGGTGACGCTTGATGTCCCTTCTTAAGTCCTTTGGAAGATTACGGATCAAATTGTCCTCATCAACACCTCTGGTTTCTTGCCATTTGTATTGTTCATGTCGTCTGATCCGCTCCCTCAGACTTTCAGGGAGCAACCGATGAGACATCCACTGTTCCGCATCTCTCCTTTTCACCCTCATCTCCTCTAATCTCGTAGTTGTTGACTGCAAATATGTCTGTTTCCAAACAAGAACAATTTGTCAAAACCTACAACTTGAATATATATTATATATTAAACTTAACACAAATAATGGAATCTTTTTTTTTTTTGTTTGTCCTGAACCGATTGGTTCCAAAATCAATAAATGGTGTGTGGCAGCATTATAGCATGATCTGAGGCAACTATCTTGAAAAGTTAGTACCAACCTGCATATTTCCGATGAGAAATGAAAATAATACCAAACCAGCGATGGAAATGAAAACCGCAAAGCAAATTTCCCAAACATAGGTACTAGTTTGCAGATTCTGACCAAGAGAACTGCACAGAACAAGGCACCCAGCGCAGCCAACGGAGAGTGGGGGGAAAATTATAGCACATCAAATATTTAAATTAATACGAGGCAAACATCAAATATCTAAATAGTGGTACAATTACAAAATTCATAAAATAACATTATAATATGATACAAAATAATTGATGAAGCATACCTCAGATTTCTAAGACCCCACCAAAAACAGTAGAACAACTTCTCTGGGAAATCTGTTGACTCCACAACACCAGATTGAAGAGCATCAAGGAATATTCCAAAATCATAGATAGTTGCGTCTTCACTCTGTATTGGGCAAGAAGAATTCAAGAATGCTACAGCCGTGCCTGGCCCTCGATGATCACTACAATACAGATATGCCTTGTTACAGGTAGCATTTTTTGGACAGGAATCTTGCCAGCATGTGGTTTCTCTCTCAATTGAAAACAAGTACCAAAAGGCACCAATAACCTGACAGCAACATGTATGTAACTCAGTAACCAAGGAGATTTTCCAATGAGAAAAATTTCCACTTTTTTTTTTTCCCTATGATATGAATAAATTGAAGGCTCAGGGATGACCCTGCACTGTAGCTTGTCAAACATAATAAACAACACAGGTAAATGGGGAAAAAAAATCCAATTGCCCAGAGATCTTGAAAACCCAAGGTTTCCCACCATTACTTCAACCTTTCAATCTGTGACAGAACCAACATTTCACTCCTTGGAAATACATGCACAAGGTATTTAGTAAAATGAAATACAGAACGTCATGTTTTTCCTAGATTAGTTTTATCCAAAATATGGTGTCTGCAGCTAATAATCCATATATACATTAGTTTCCTTGTTTAACCACCATGCATGAAACTAGCAGAATGGGCTTACATGGCTTGCAAGCATGTAAAGTATGAGATTAAATGCAGCTCCTGCCCAAGCAGTTTCAGTGAGGATGCCAGATGTCCTTGTAACTTCTTTATATAATGGAACAATTCGTAAAAACCTTGGAATGTATTGGAAGAAAACAATAAATTTCAGCAAGTTCTTCGTATTCAGTGATGTAAAGCCTCTCATCTTCGGAATGACAATTAGAACCACCACCTATCAAAATTTGAGCAAGTTTTTAGTCAGAAAGCATTATCAAATAAGCTTACCAAAAAAAACTTTGAATCCATGGTCCCCTGCCAAAACCCCCAACATATTTAATTTGAAGGATTGAAATTGCCCTACAGACTCCATTATATGTCTTTTTGTGACCAATTCAATGATTGATAAACTAATTGCAAAAGGATTGAAGTTCCTTATGTGAGAGAGAGAGAGGTGAACGAGCTTCTTTTTTTTAATGGTAACGGTGAACCAGCATGTTAAGGGAAAGTTTGCACTACATTCAGATACAAACCCAGTAACCCATTGTTCCTAAGCATATTCTGATAGCTTTAAGATCCTCCATCTTCTATAATAAATTACTCACACAATTCAAAATTTCAAACCAAATTAAAACAGAAGAGAACCCTCAAAAGGTCATGTGCTTAAGCTTAAAGAGATATCTAGAAGATGTAAGTTAGAAGATCCAGTGCAAAACATTTCAGAGAATTTCCCTTACCTGTGGGAGGGGAAGAACAGCAAGAATGTCTATTAGGAAGTATGATGACAGATACCTCTTTGCTATTGCCCAAGAATCTTCAACCAGAACACCTCTTCCAAATACACGTGAAGATGGAGCAATGAATCCAGTTCGAAATTGGAAAATTATGTGGATTATATGAAAGATATCAGAGAATGATCTTAAAACAGTTGCCACAGTCTGCATCTTCTTGTCCAATGAAAGACATTTCTTCTCATCATTAATCACAGGGACATATAAGAACAAAGGGTCTAGTGATACAGCAATAACACATGACAATACAAATATCTTGTTCCACTTTTGAAGGAATGGACCCTGAGGATCAAGGATTTTCTTTCTAGAACCGAAGCTTCTAGCCAGAACACTTTTATAGGGGAAAGATTTGAAAGATGTCCTGAATCTCTTTATCCTCTCAGAACCAGATTCCATGCCTCTCTGAAACTTCTCGGAAACTGAACTAAGAGTAGTTCTAATTCTCCCTGAATGTGCAAAGTTGTATGCAGGATATTGGCTCTCAGAACTCTTCTCCGAATTCCAGTCCTGGAACCTAAGCATCATATTACATAAATAGGTATAAAATCAGACTATGGTTCTAACCATAGAAAATACGAGATGCTCAAAGCATCCCAATATGAAATAAACATATAAAATGCTACTTAAGGAAAAATCTTTCAAAAATACAAGCATTAAGAATTCAGAGTTCGAAGTATTTTGATGCAGACAGTTGAAAGCAACAAAAGGACAGTATCAACCCCAAGAACTATTATTGCATATTGCTTAGCCTCTTCCGGCAATGGGTGCCCGAAGATATGTGGCATTAATGGGGGGAAGTCAATGACAGTGCACATCAAATGTCAGAAGCAGATGGGCACAACTGAGTAAGGGTAAACAATACAATATGCCTAGACGGTCAAAAGAAAATATATATTGCCTTGATTAGATGATTTATTTCACCCTTCAAACTCCCAGAAGATACTTTCAGAGTCTAGCACCACTCAGAGCCAAAAGATTTTTAATCATTCACTTACTTCCCATCGCAACAAAAATTACCATAGATAGTAAGTACCATAAATCACAGAGAGTAAATTAGGGCAAATATTATTAGACTAACCTGACAAACTTCTCTTGCTGAATATTCATTACTGTAGCTTAATTTGGAAACAATGTGAAATAGGACAAATCAGTCTTCAAAATCTAGTTGAATTTTAAGAGCTTCTTCATGCACCTCGAATTCCCACCGTGTACTCCTGAAGAATACGAGAGACCTTCATAATTAGATAGCACTTACATTTCTCGTATAGAGCAAAAATCGCTCCATGACAATATCAGTGATCATTAAAAGCTATAACGTTTGTCCATAATCAATCACCCCAGTTAACCAATACAATTAAAGCATGTAATAACAGCATACGCATCATCATAAGGGTGATTATAGTGTGTATTCGAAATAATTATCTGGAATTGGAAGAATATTCAAAATATAGTCAATTAATGGCAACTAAAAGATTTACGGAGTCCTCAAAATCTGACTTTCCAAAACTGAATTATTATAAGTATTCATTAATTATCAAATTCTAAGTTTTAAGCCCAACCCAAAAGAGAAGGTTGAGAAAAGAAAAACGATGCTGCAGTATGAAGGAGAACAAATCTTAAAGGAGCCGGAGTAGAGAAAAACGAAAGTCAAACGGAAACTGAAAGGGGGAAAAGAAGGAAACAGAAAAGTACTAAATTCAAACTTAGCAACTGGTTACGATGAGAAAATAGAGAGAGAGAAGGAGGAGGAGGAGATCACCAAACAAAATCCCAGTGGGTTGTACAGGCTGGGAAGTGCATGAGGGAAAAAAGCCAGAGATTTTTGACACCTTCAAACACTTATGATAAGCAGAACAGAGGGGTCAGAAGAAGTTTCGCGGAAAGCACTGGGCAGGGACGGCGCTGGAGTCGTTTTGCTTCAAAGAAAAGGATACAACAATAAATTTAGGGAAAAAAAAAAAAAAAGTTCGGTTTTTTACAGAGACGGGGAAAGATAGAAATATAGGTAAGGAGAAGACGACGACGACGACGACTCAAGTTGGTGATGGGGGCGAAGAAATTCTTGTCTGTCGCGGGCCCACCTAGATGCCTTTAAACGGCCTTTCTGTCTGCGTTGGTAATGGTTACTGTCCGGTCAAGTGGTTTGACCAAAGAGCGTGTCTGACCCGGTATATTAATTCGCGCTTCAGACTACATATAATATGCGTTCATGCATTATGTCAAGTTGAGGGGCAAAAATTATGCTTAAAATCCATCTAAAACATGTAGTAGGAAATTAGGGTTTGACATTTTCATTTTGATTTGATGATATTAATATCTTCTTGGTGTAATATTAAGATTTTTATTAAAGTTTGATTTTAGAAGTCATTGGGTCGGTAACCGGAGGGGCTGTTACTTTCGGGACCCGTGACTTCACCGGAAAGAGTAAAAAACAAAAACATCATGCGTGGTTGAATAGTGTGACGATAAAGAATATAAGTCAAACCACCTGCCGGAGAATCTTATCTCTAAACTATAACTCACGAGCCTCGACTGATCCTGGTTCCGAAATAGCTTAATTTCTAAAAAAAATAAAAAATATTTACTAAAATATCATTAATGAAAAATTATTTTTTAATATACTATAAACCCTTTTAACTTTTACAAGCATAAAATAAAATGACACCTTCATAAAAATTATATATAAAAAAAAGCACCAAATAGAATGCTGTTTTCTAAAAGAAAACACTTATAAAGACTTCAAGTTGTGTGACGCCAAAATGCTATCTTGACCGGCACCTTTAAAATTAATTTTAAAAATAAAATAATCACTTCAATTTTAACTGATAAAATTTATTTTGGTATCATTCTACGTAGAAACAACTTATTTAAAAAAATTAAACTTTAAAAAATTTGTCATGTAACCATTCTATATCAAAATAACTTAGACAATATGTTTAAATGCAATTGAGTATAATAGTTTTACTATTGTTTTTTTTTTATACATATATATGAACACTTTTTACTTTTTCTCTTAGATACTGATGATATGGGATAAGATTTTTTTTTTTTTAATAATCAAACAACTTTATTGTAAAAAGAAAATCATCATTTTATAAATTAATAAGTAAGAGATGCTCTTATGTAAAAAAATAATGAAATTATTATACTTTACTTAAATGCATTGCATAAGGTGATCCTTGTGAAATGACAAATATTTAAAGCTTGAATCTTCTTAAAAAAAGTCAGCAATTTTTTTTATAAAAATATAGGAAATAATATCGCAATATATATATATATATATATATATATATATATATATATATATATATATATATATATATATATATTTATCTCCACGCAACTATAAGATTTCATTTAATATTTCCTTTTCTATTATTTTTATTCTCCACCTAATATTTATTTTTTCTAACACAAATACAAGATTTCAATTTCTTGCGCAATACGAAACTAAAGCATGATTAACAAATGTTGTGTGAGGACGCCAGCCAGCTTGACTGGCGCCCTCTCTACATTGTAACCAAATTTAATATGACGAAGTTTTTTTGTGAAGATGCAAACTATTGGCTTCCTTCTGTTACTGCAAAAGTTATAATATATTGGGAAATAATTTTAAGGTAGTGAGATTTTGATATATAGATGGTTTTTAATTTTTTGCTTTTAATGAAAATTAACCTCCAAAATAGTATGAAAGTGAAAAGGGAATTTAATGCCCAACAGATTATAAGATTACCGTATTTGAAAGTCTTAAAAGAAAATCCTAGGATGAAAATACATTTCTAACTAAAACTAATATATATATATATATATTTATTTATTTATTTTTTTTACTAAGTTAAACTAAAAATATTGCATTTGACTCTAGTACACATATTCTTATGAAAATTATAGGTTTCGAAAATTATGCGTTTGACTGAGTTAAACTAAAAAAAACATTTTTTGTTAGTTGTAAAATTATATATAAACCTTCCAAATTAACAAACTATGCTTTTACTAGTGTCACTATCTTTGATAGCTTTCTATAAAAATAAAAAATAAAATAATAATAGTTATTGAAGTAAATATGTTTAAAAGTAATATATATATGACAAAAGTATTGAAGTCAAGTCAACGTCTGATCATAATTTTAAAATTAAATTGAAATATAATTTTATTAATTAAGTGGGCTGGGCTGAGATCATGGCCTGATTAACGTCGGATCATCCATCGGGCCCGCTCGATACATACCTCTTGCTCTGACTCTGTCTGTAGAATGCTCCACTTTTACGTTGCAATCTTTACGGACAACTGGGATTGGGAACGAGGAGATTGGTCACCGTGATGAAGCAATTGGAAGAGGCTCTCCATTTCATTTGTTCACCAGAATTCTGGAGAATGGCGATTTTGTGGACGATTTCCCTTGTACTATCATACTGGCAATTATTTAAAGCAGCTCTGTTTTCTAAGGAAATCAAATCCTATCGCCGGTGTTCCCCTTCAACAACTCCTATTAGGCCTGTCTGCGTAATCACTGGTGTAAGTAGTCTCTGGCTTTTGCTTCGTTGATGTTCTTAAAAGCATAATCTTGCTGTTTGTATATGGACGCGTCAATCTAGTCTGGGTGCTTTTTGTTGCTGTAGGCAACATCTGGCCTGGGCGCAGCTACTGCTTACACCCTTTCCAAAGAAGGATATGCCGTTGCTATTGGTACCTACATCATCTCATTTCTTGTTTATGCCACCCCTGAACTTAATTGAGAGGATAATAATTATATGTGTGCATTTATGTAGACATAGTAGGATTGTATTTTGCATTATCTGTGCTTTCATGTAGGTGAAATTTCCTGATTGGAGTTTACCAATTCAGAGTTCAGAAAACGATCACATGAGTTACAACATACAACGAACTTTCGTCTGTGGAGGATGAGGTTAATTGAGTATGATAGTGATGAAAATGATTTGTTATGTCTGTATTGAGTAAAATTCTTTGTTGGATATTTCTCTGTTTACTATTTGAAACTGAGTGCCGTGTTAATTGTTTCACTCTGGATAAGAATATATATATATATATATACACATATAATTGTATTGCTAATCATGCAAGATGCAATTCAAATTAGAGCTAATTTGGATCAACTGGATTGCTTTTATAATCTATAAATTGTATACCTGAGATTCCAATTGTGGATGCAGTTGGACGATCATTAGAGTTGTTATCAGAGGTATTTTTCTATATTAATTATTAAAATCCTTGTATTGATACCTTCACGCTCCATCACTTTCTTAATACTACTCCCTTGTTTGATAGACTATAAGAAATATCAAAGATCGGAATGAAGATGCATACCTTGAAGCTTTTCAGGCTGACTTATCTTCAATCCAGTCAATCATGAAGTTCAAAATATCCCTACAGCAGTGGCTTTTAGATTCTGACTTGCACTTCTCGGTACAGTTACTAATAAACAATGCTGGAATACTTGCGACATCTCATAGGCTCACAGCCGAGGGATATGATCAGTATTTTTCTTTTCCTTTTAGCCTTGGTGCTAAACAATTTTTCATGACTCTGCTTGTTCTGTATAATTTAACCAGAGATGCATTGGCCATGGAGGCAAGCATATTTCCTTCAGAACTTTGAATACAAATTTATCCTGCTTTATCACACATAAACGTCATAAAACTTAAGATGCATGGAAGTGTTTATATGCATTGTATATGTACATTTCTGGGGGGCCTTAGTTCAAATTACTAACTGTTTTATTTGGACTTCAGTCTGTTTTTCTGTCATCGCAGTCTTATGCCCTTTTTACGGACCAACAAATATTTTATTATTTACTGCTCTTGTCTCTAGGATGATTGGTACAAACTATATTGGTGCGTTCGCTTTGACCAAGCTTCTATTACCGCTTCTTGAAAGTAGTCCTATACCCGCAAGAATTGTAAACGTAACCTCCTTTACTCATCGAAATGGTAAGAATAAAATTTTTGATCTCATTCCTTACTCGTTGGTTTGTTGGATGTATTAATTAATAGTTCTCCTCTAGAATGGTCACGACTTAAATTTTATCCTCATTCGGGATGTCAATATGACATTGCACTGCCTATCAATTTATTTATTGCTTCAACATATACCTGATTAATGATTACAGGAATTCGTGTTAATTTGTTAATAAGCCTAGGTAGGCAATTTTAAGGGCACTTGTTTATACTTATATTTGGTGGGGTGACTGTTTGGTTAAATCGCTATGCTTCGTTTAATATTTTATTCTATATGCTAAATTCTCCTACCTCAAATTATTCAGTTATGTTTGTAGAGCAGTAATTTCATGTGGTAAGAGGTGTATAAGATAAACATTTTGATATAATTATAACCGGTATTCTTTTCTTCAGTTGCTAATATACAGGTTGATAACGAAACAGTTTCTGGAAAGAGCTTTCTAAGTTCAAATCGCTATCCATGTGCACATATCTACGAGTATTCCAAATGTAAGTTCATATTTGGCTTAATTAATATAGATTGCTTTTCATATTGGTCCTAACCAGTGCGTATCCTGTTGAAGTGTGCGTATTGCTTTTCTCCTATGAGCTTCATCGGCAACTTCAATCAATGGAAAAATCTCATCATATATCTGTCATGTACGTAATTACAAATTTGCTTGTTTCTTATTCCTTCTCTTGTCTTGTTTCCCTGTGCAATGTGTATTTGAAATTTTAACATATATTGAAGAACCTTCTAAAGTTGATACCATGTGTGTATTACTGTACTCTATCTTGTTTGAATATAATCATCTGTTGGCTTCTATAACTTGCCTGCTGGTGTTATGACTTAAATTAAAAGTTTTACTTCTGTATCAAAAAAAGTATATAGGCACAGTATACTTACCATAGATGAAATTCATGCGTATATATGTCGAGAAACTTTTATTTCTCTTCTAGTGTTGATTAAAGGCCAAGATCTATTATAAGATCTTATACTTTCGTCGCAGATTCATAAGGGTGGGTCTGGCTCTTAGGTTAGGGGGTCCAATCTTACTCGATTGAAACACAAAGAAAGAGAAAGATGCCGAGTTTCTTACACTCTCAATTTGTAAACTATTGTCAATCTTGCATTCCACTTCACTTATTGATATAATTTCTGTTTTATACTTCTATTTTATCATTACAGTGCTGCGGATCCTGGAGTTGTGCAAACGAACATCATGCGAGAAGTTCCTTCCATCCTATCATATTTGGCATTTACTGTCCTAAGACTTCTAGGCCTATTGCAATACCCAGAAGGTGGGATCAGCTCTATTGTTGATGCAGCCCTTGCACCGCCAGTAAGTATTCTTTTATTTGTATTATTTTAGGAAAGATTTTACTGCACAGCGCACATCATTATTTATGTTTCCAAGTCGCCGAAGGTGCTTTACGAACCCAAACATTATTTCATTACATGTATATAAGCCTTGTAAGATAGGAGTTTGCCTGATGCGATGTCAAACCTCTTAGACCTTTCCTTTGAGATGGAGATTACTTTAATTGAGCTATAATATTTTCTTTAGTGAATTGTACAAGTAGTTACGTACTGTTTGTTTTGGAGGATTGAAATAAATTTCTTCTCTCTTTCTTGGGGTGACAACGAGTGCTTCTTCATCAAACTAATTCTGATTCACAATGCTTTCTCTATCGCGTTTTAGCCCTTTACCACAGTTTATGCTTAGAAATTGTACCCACACAAAATCTGGCCCCGCCCTTCTTCTAGCTAGTGTAAATTATTTATTGGTGAACTTTTGGTGCGTATATATAAGACGTTGTTTCTTGTGGCATTTCTAACCATTATATTTTCGTGTATGAAATATTGGGCGGTTGTGTCAGTATTGTTTGGATAAAAAGAAGGATTTTGTTTCACTCCACAGACAACTTGTAGCATATTAGATTTTTAAAACGATAGTGTAGAAATATATAGCAGTTGTGGTTCTTCCTTAAAACCCTTTGATGTTGCATTGTTACTTTACTTGGACTTGCCTTTCTTTTATCCAATCAAACAAATACACGCTTAACTTTTGCTGATTGTAATATGTCTTATCTCAAAAGCATTGATATGAATGTGAGCAGACGCTATATTCCAGAGAACAACTGGCATATAAAGTAGCTGTCAGTATTCAGATGACGTGTCTTATGAGTAAGCTCTATTGATTTCAGGAAGCATCAGGAGTGTACTTTTTTGGAGGAAAAGGGGGGACCATCAACTCCTCAGCCCTTTCACGAAACACCAAATTAGCACACCGACTCTGGGAAACCACATGTAATCTGTTGTCGCAGACACCTTATGGTTTTGAAGAAACTTGGATGTTACCAGCTCAGTTTGAATGTCACAAAGAAAATGAGTAGCTGGCACTTGCAAGTAGACTGATATAACCCATAGCTCAAGTTCTGAGCTATCCAGTTCGCAGAAGCTCCTGACATCATGATAGTTTTCAGTGTAATCGTTCGCTTGTACCCATGTTTATATTTCCTTATTTGGCTGAGATTTTGACAAACCTAAATTGATGTTTGGGTGTGTGTTAACTTAAAGCAAGAAATTAATAGGAGTTCCAACAGATTTGCGCACTCAAAAAAGGAAGCCAGTCTGCTTCCCACGCTGGCATCTTAATTGTGAAGCACAATCTAGTCTCATAATTCAATAACCCACCTAATTCAACGATATAAAATTTAGACTCATTGCTTCATAGCTTAAGGTCATGAGATGTACATACACCATATAGTCAACAAGCTTAACAGTGAAAAGGAATACTCTAATTATAATCTGTGCAATGCATGTACATACCTAAAATTAATTTAAAATATGATCAAACATAAAACTATCATTCATTTCGTAAAAAATTATTATTCATTGCTTTGTAAGAAAGCAGTCTGAATTTAAAATATTTTCTTTTATTACGAGGAATCTAAAATATTTTCATTTTCAATGTAAACTAAAAATATAATATCAAAAGAAATTGTAAAAGCAAATATTTTTGGTGGGGTATGGTGGATCATGATTCATGAATGGAAGATTCAAGGAAATTCTTTGTGGAGGACAGATAGGACGTGGCATATTTTGATTGCAGGATGAAAAAGCTACATCTATTTTAACATCACTGGATAATACCAACATATATAAGTCCTCCCCACGGCGGAATGCATAAAGACCAGCAGAGTGCCACGTTGCCATCTCTCTCCGGTGGCACCAAGCTATGATATAAGCTACAAATACAAAAGCCATTTCTCTCTTTTTCTGTTTCTCTGCCACCTTTGCTAATCTTGGTCGCTGAGCTCTCTAGGGTTTCAGATACCTTAATTTTTAGAAAGAGAAAGCATCCTTTCTTGATTCCTTGAACTTTTGTGTCTTCCAGATTCGGATCCTCCACATGCCACAATTTGATCGCCATCATTGTCTTTTTCTGTATATTTGATCCGTCCGGTTCGTTTCACACTTGAACCTCTAGATTCAAGCTACCAACGTGTATTTATCTCAGAATATTGCATTGAGTTGCTTTTCGAAGCGTTTTACTAAGCTCTCTATTGATCGTTTTATGAATGCCTGTTGCAGCGGAACAATGGTTAAAGTAGCTTAGAGACTGTAAGATTTAAACAAATTTTGATTTTGGTGATTCTGTTTTTGTTTTTATAGCCTGGGAAAAGCGTTTTCGAGAGGGAAAGTTAACGTCTTCAGTTCATGTTTTCTTTAATTCACCTAAAGGAAATTTGAAGAGATTAAATAGACTTCATGGAGCATTTTGATAATGATTATTTTAGCACAATTTATCTCCATTTTGTTGATTTGGAGTACCATGTGTCTGGTTAAGTGGATTTGAGGGTGAGTAAATTTCGTCATGTTTCCCACATTGTATGTAATTGCTGTTGAGAAGTGTTGGTAAGATGTAATAATTCTCTGTGTGATTCTAGGTAAATAAATACACGAGATCTGGCGTTGAATTGCCAGGTTAGTCGATTAGATGGTATGCAGCAATTATATAAGGTCTTTAGTCGTTCAAACTGTAATTTTCGCCAAAAAAGTGCAATTCAATAGCATTGGGAGGAGTTTGCATAACGTTCGGTGCATTACTTATTCGAGGAATAGTGAATTCAAGACAAGCATAGGGATGATGGTTGATACAGGTGCTATGTCAAGAGCGGGACCCATTGTTGATAGGTTGCCAGAGAAAGATGATGATGGTGGGTTTGCCAGTGGAGGGTGGAAAAGGTGATCACTGTACTTGTATTGACTTATTTGCTCACTGCACTTAAGGACTATACATGGAGCCTCAACTGGCTTTGCTTGATAGAATGCTTTTACATCCCTATCAGTAACGATACATGCAGTGGCCAGTGATTGCTAACAATTCTTTAAATATTAATGGTTGAATTTGATATGCATAAAAAAGGACAGAAAAAGCTGGAGCTCCTAGGGGAGTATTTTTGTTAAAATCTTTTCAATTATTTTTGCAGCGTGACCTCTTACATGTCAATTTAGAAAGGGAATAAAATTCATGACAGTCTTTTTCTAATTGCCGTACTCGCCTCAGCTGAAGCCATTTATTCTTCCAAATTTAGAACTAAGTTAATATGTATTTTTTTTGTTAGATTTTACTTGAGTGGCTTGATTTAGTGTTGTGCTTTATGCTTTTGCCTATTTATAACGTAATCAGGTTGCCCTTAATTTTTTTTTTTTTTTCAATCGGCAGTGAAGATGGAAGACTTAGCTGTGGACATTCAAGTTTTAGGGGAAAGAGAGTGACGATGGAGGATTTCTATGATATTAAGACAACAAAGGTAGATGACCGAACAGTATGCTTATTTGGAATATTTGATGGTAAGATTTTCCGTAATTCACATCATCACTTGCTTGGGATGAAAATTGCTAAATTATTGATTATACTTGATGTGTAGGCCTCACATATAAAGAATAGAAACAATAAATGTCCATGCAAATCCTAACATCAAAATGTTTGATCGTCAAAGTCCAATGCTAGTTGCTATATGGGTGCATGCTTATTCAGTTATCGATATATCTTATTTCCTTTACATTTGATTTGGTTATTTATAGATTTTTAATTCTTTTAAGATTTCCTTACAGGCCATGGTGGTTCTCGTGCTGCTGAGTACTTGAAGGAGCATCTCTTTGATAATCTCATGAAGCATCCAAAGTTTTTGGCAGATACCAAATTGGCTCTAAGTGTGTTCACATTCCTACTCCCTTCTTATGCACAATTTCTTTGTTATATAAAAAAGATAGCATTATGTATCTTTAGTCAACATAATGTTGATTCTGTTTTGTTGATATGGCCTGGGGTTCATCTTGTGCTTTTCATTTTTTATATTGATTTGTGTGATTCTAGTAACTTCAGTAAGATTGCAGGTGAAACATATCAACAGACCGATGCCAATTTTCTGGATTCTGAAAGAGATACTTTTCGGGATGATGGTTCTACAGCTGCAACGGCAGTTTTAGTTGATAACCATCTCTATGTTGCCAATGTTGGAGATTCTAGGACTATAATATCCAAAGGTGGTAAAGGTACTATTCTGATGGTTTATTCTATTTTGATTTCTCCACGTGGTAATGGTTTAAAAGTTAAATTATATGTTTTTGGGAAAGTATAACTTCTCATTATCTTAATTATGCAATTATTGAAAAAGCCAATACCATAAATATGGTGCTTTAAACTATGGTGTTCTCAAGAAGGGTTTCTTTACCTACCAATTATGTGATTCTTCTATAATATATGATTGCTCTTCATAGTACTTCCATTTGAATGCACATGAGATTTGGAGAATTGTGATATTGACATTTTAGCCTCATTTCCTTTTTAACAGCAATTGCTCTCTCAGAGGATCACAAGCCAAATAGAAGTGATGAGCGGAAGAGAATTGAGAATGCTGGGGGTGTTGTCATGTGGGCTGGTAAAATATATATTTTTTTTGAAGCAAATATGTTACTGATTTGGATGATTCCACTGTAGGTAAGTTGTTTCTGGCACATTTAGTGCAACAATACAATGGGAATGGGTTAGTCTTTGATGGAAATTTCCATAAGATTATCTTTTGAAGAAGTTGAACTTTAAAGAGATTTGGTGTTTCATGTCGGAAGCTTCTGCAGCCTCTATTTTAGATAGCTAGAATAGAAATAGGGTTATTGTTGTCATAATAATATGCGTGGGGTATTATGTTTTGGTTGATGGACGTGCCCATTATTTTGCTGTCTCTTCTTTGTAAAATGTTCATTAACAACAATCTTATATTCCTACACGAGTGGAAATTGATAAAATTTCATTGACCTCCTCCCTTAGTTAAATTTTATTTCAAGCTGATCTAAATTTGTGATCATGTCCATAACAATCTTTTGGTCAGGATCTTTGTTTTGCTGGAATCTGGATAGGAATAAATAATATATCATGAAACCTGTCAGGCTTCAGGACAAATATGAAATGTGTATTACACGATCCATGTTTTAGATGTAAACATTAGATTGATATTTGTACGTAACAGCTTTATTTTGAGTGTGATAAATTTTGAGAACAGAACTTTATACTTAAATCCAGGGTGGCCATCTTAGGGATGGAATTGGATAAAATAGAGTAGACCTGATGAGACCTAGCTTATTGCGTGTGATCATTATTTGGAATGATTAGTTCATTAGCATAGATGTGTAATCCTATTGATTTTTGGATCAGGTACTTGGAGGGTTGGAGGAGTTCTAGCAATGTCGCGTGCTTTCGGTAACCGTATGTTAAAGCAGTTTGTTGTGGCAGAACCTGAGATCCAGGTGGGCATTAAATTATAAATTCGAAGTTGAACGCATTTTTTGCTTGAGATGATTCGTGCTAGTTGTCATTTGCATTTGCCTAGTAAGGATCCCAACCATGAGTGGAGATTTGACCTCTTTTATTAGGGCATGTTCGGTCACCTTCAATGAATTTTATTGAATTACTAGTGTCATTTCTCTTATAAAAAATAAGAGGCCAATAAAATTACAATATTGCCACTAGTTATTTCTAGAAACACAAAACAATTTCTTCTTGTACTAGCATGTTTTCAAGATTTGTTTTCTTTTTTGCTAGATATGAAAACAAAGAAAAGAGTAAAGAACAGGCCGTTGTATTGCCATTTCAGATTTGGAAATGGGGTTGAATATGGTAATTTGCACCGAGAGATGAGGAGCCCGGATGTAACTAGGTTGAGGTTGGCCGGTGAAAAACTGTGGCTGTGTTTTCCATTGTAACAAAGAAGCGCTTGGATTATCTATTTTCTTATGATGAAACCCCGTATATGCCACCAGAACCTAATTTCTTCTATATTTTTTTGGAACCTCTTCTATGATGTGGCATCTTCATTGCAATCGACAGCAGCAGGTTAGGGGGATAAGTCAGAATATGCCGACATTCTAATTTATTTTCTCATTTATTTTCAGGATCAGGAGATAGATGAAGAACTTGAACTACTTGTGCTTGCAAGCGATGGGTTATGGGATGTTGTACCAAATGACGTAAGTTCCCATCCTTTTTGTCATGCACCGCTTGAGGCTTGCACATGTATCATTTTTAAATAAGCAAGAGCGGATCATAATGACAGATTATTTATATTCATTTGCAATTTAGTGGACGTGGATAATCGAAAGTATAAATATTCAAGAAGAAAGTGGAGATTAAGTTAAGCACTCATTGCATTCGTTGAACCATTGTCATCATTTTACTGTCACAATAGGTGTTTTGTTTTTCCGGCGTCTAAGAAAACTCGGCATATTCTGAATGAGGGGAGTTATCATCTTGTCTGATGCTGCATCTTTACTTTGGTCTATTGTTGTTTGATCAGGATGCCATTTCCCTTGCACGCGCGGAAGAAGAGCCGGAAGCAGCTGCTCGTAAATTAACAGAAGCAGCTTTCACACGTGGTAGTGCGGATAACATTACATGCATTGTGGTGCGATTCCATCATGACAAAGCCAACCCAGCAAATCCTGACAAAGCAGCAGATCCAGCTAGTGTCCAGCATGGATAGACAATGTGGAATCACTGCTGCATCAAAGATGAATGAACCGATTGAGCTCTGCACATGCACAATGGCTGACTATGCATGCCATTGTTAATAAGCGATTTCGATTTGTTTATTCATTAGTTTTGTAACGTAAGTCACCCTTGTGTTCTCATCATCGTCTCGCTGAAACCCATTCCAGCATTTGAAGTCAATCCTATGTAGAGGCATCATTCGGTATTTTTTTTTTTTGTCTTTTGATCTAATAAATGCATTGTGCATTTTTCCTTTTTCCCCTTAAATTTCCGTGTCTGTAAACTTACATAATTGCAAAATTCTATCTATAGAGAAGTTCTGCTGTTGAATTGGGGAGAAAAAGAAGAGACTGTGCTGTTGAAGTCATATTGTTAACAAACTTAATTTGGATGTTGGAGGAGTGAATTGAATATTTCAAATTTTTGGGCATCTCGGAACAAGGGGAAGAAAATTGAGAGAATGAAATGAGCCTATTCACATACCATCTTTGAGACGTCGGTTCTTGTACGTTAAGCTCCTTCAAATTTTCCAGACATGCTACCATCATTTGGAATATCAGGAAGGAAACATGTGTGCAGATTTTCTTGCGAAACTTGGTGCCTCGAGGGATGTCGCTCTGTAGCTCTCGACTCACCCTATGGCCTGTGTTTACAGCTAATCTAATGCTTCAAGAGAGCTGTAGGCTGTAGCGTTCCTGAGAGTAGTCTCTAATTTATTTTATTTTATTTTATTTTTCCTTTGCCCTTTGTTTCCTCTTAGTTGTACCTAAACAAAAAGAGAGTTGCAATGATGTAAAGAGTACTTATTTATAAAATGTTCATGCTTGTCTGCTAACTTTTATATGCTTCATTGATATGATAACAAGGTTAGTTCAACAATAAAAATGAAAATTACTTGGCTTGTAACTTAGGCTGGACCTTGTAACTTAAATTTTTTTTTTTTTTCCAACAATCATGGAACAAAAGTGGTTTATCATCTTCCATATTTCCATGGAATCTAAACTCCAACACAAGTAGGCCAACAAAACATTCAAAGAAATTAAAATGAAGCTACCATATCTGATAAAAAAAATAAAATGAAACTACTGTAAATAGTTTAGTTACTAAGCTATTTATAATTAGATCAAGTATTAAAATCTTCTTACCAGTACGTAGCAAAAAATAAGATTAAGCACAGTCTCATGAATAAGTAATCAATCCTCAATTTTTGGGAAAATAATATCTATACCACTCATTTATCAAAAATTTTTGATTGGTTATGAAATTATTAAATAAATACAAGATGATGGCTCAATAAATAAAAGAAGGTTGAGCCATAGGGTGGTTTAGGACAACAATTATGAGTTTAAAATTTGTTAAAAAAGACATATGAGTTACTGTTTTTGTCTTAAATAAAAATTAATCTTATATTTAAAATGTATTAAGACTTTCAAGATATAAAAGAACACTAAATTTAAGTTATTAGATATTTAAATCAATTAATCAACTAAATATGATGACAGATGATAGATTGTGGTAAAGTTCAGCCAACAAACATTAGTCCAGTTGATAAGAACAAGATCCATATCCCAAAAAGATATGGGTTTGAATTCTTTTTTAATATGAGAAATTTGTTAGTGGATAATTTATAAGAATTTTATAAATGCTCTTTGAGCTAAAAAATATGCTCTAGTTTTAGTAAACCCTGGAGTTAACTCATTTAAACTTTTTATTTCCCAAAAAAAAAAGAAGAAGAAGTGGTAAAGCCCATATGTATCACCATTGTTTAGGAGAAATACCATCTTTTATCTCACTAGTCATTACATTATCTATCTCACTACATTATATTTAGTAAAAATATTTCAATAAAACTTATTAAGGGATATGTATTTAGCTCTAAGATTAATCTCTATCTATCTATTGATTGGAGATACCTTAATATGTAAAAAAGAATTTATAATTTAATGATATTTATAATATTATTTTATAATTTTTATTCGATTATAATATAATAAAATTCATTGTTTTACTTTATTGTCATATTTTTTATCCATAATTTTTTAAAATTATAAAATAATATTATACAAAGAATAAAACCACTCATTTAGATTAATCTTACTTAAAATAAAAACATTAAATGAGATAACAACTTTCCTAACATATTACAGGGAAATAAGATAGAGATGATGTTATCCCTATTTAGCTTATGATGCAAACCCCACTGTGCAGTTCATGAGTTAGAAGTTAACCCTGGTTAAGGATGTTGGGGGTCCCAACCCATTATAAAAAGGGGAATTTGAGTTAACAAAATGAAAAAGAGAAAATATTATTAACCAGCACCTTACTTACTGTCTCTTCCACTTTCTTTTCACAAGTAATTTTGGGGGGTAGTGGATTGGATTCTTCTCATTCAGAGGGGTTTTGTGACAGATGGATCATTGTACATGGTGATGGTCAGATTCAAATTCCTTAACGTTAGAGGCTCTTTCTAATTTGGTAATTTTACCTATTCGTTACTTATTATTGTACTCCACCAAAGATTTCGCTTTTGCTGATAAATTGTTCGTTAGATTCGGAACACATCTCGCTCTAGGGTTTCAGTTTAAGTTACTGAATTACGGAATTCAAATTGTGATTTTCGACCGTTATAAGATGTTTGAAATGCATGCCCCTGTAGATCCCTGGCGGGCTTCTTGTTGACTTCGAATTCAGTGTCCGAAATCAGATTGAGTTTTTGAACAGTTATACTGGTTTGCTTCAACACATCTCTCGTGTTTTTGCTCTTGCTTATGTATCGATATATTTCTTATCCTATGCAAGGGTTACTATGACGATACACGGTGAAAATTCTGTGTCTTTGAGTTTTCTGAATTTTGCATCACTTCGTGTTGTGTGTTTGCTCAGTTTGTGTATGCTCATGGATTTATTTCTTCTTATGGGATAATTTGGGATTCTGGATTATGTTCGAGCATGGAGATTTCTTCTTCTTCTTCTTCTTCTTTTTTTTTTTTTTTTTTTTTTTTCTTTCATTTTTGGTTGATTCAGAATTGGCACATTTTATTTATTATCCTTTTTTACAACAAGAAATCTTGATTGTTGCAAGCTTCAGAAGTCATGAAATAGTATTGTGAAAAAACGATTCAGATAATCCAGAATAATGAAAAACTTCATTATATTACTCAGAGTTGGAGTTTACAAATGATTGCTGAGAAAATGATATTATTCAAAACATTTTAAATTTTTTCTAACTATTGCAGAACTGCAAAAGGTGCTGATAACTGCATTTTGATACGATCAGTAATTATTTTTATTTAAATAATCCATGGCTGTTTGCAATTCTTATTCATGTAGATGTATGCGCTTCTCTTTTCAACTCATTTAATCATTTTCTTCATTTTTTCTTCCCCCTTCTCCCTTGCTGGTGGACTGGGACCCAGACTGTTACAAGCTAAAACATTCTTAGAAGTTTGATGATTTCAGTCTACTTTTCTTACGAAGGAGTTCTTAGACATTTATTATAGGATACATGGAATGAATGTTATTAAAATATATTAGGCTGGTGGTCTCGTATGACTTTCTTATATATGTGGCTGCTATGATTGAACAATATAAATGAATTGGAGGTATGACTACTGTGAACCATGCCATACCCGGAACAACTGTAACATTTAAAAGGATTGGGACTTTTCTTGCAGTAATTATCCTGGATGAAGTTTATTCTTAAATTAAGTTCTTAGCTCTCTGGCATGCAAATAGGGTATTTTGTTCAGAGTAATGTAACTGTAGTGGTATGCTCTAATGATGTGGGATGCGTATAAGCCAACTTTCATTGTTATTATTAGGAATGGAAATTTCTATAAAGTGCTTATATCTTCATAGGCACAAATTCTGTGGATGAAGGTTTTTTTGATTTAAGTATAAAACATGATTTTGAAATGCGAGTTTATTTACAATTGTTGTTCCATATACCTGAATTACAAGAATCTTGTTATCCTTTATCCACTAGATATAGATACTGTCTCCTTAATTCCTATAACCAGGATAGCAAATGTTTCTGATATCTATGAATTGGATATAAATTATACATTGTCTACTATTTGTGTTCTTTTGCTTCATCCACATGGTTTGGAAGAGATTTTCAATTTTTCTTGTGAAATTGATTTCAAGGTCATTCTTTGATTCTCTGAACCTCTGTTAGTAGAAATAGTCGCATCTTACCAGATGCCAATAAGTGCTCATTTTTTCACACAATTGGCTTTTCAATTTTGGATTTTTTCTGTGGCATGCCTCATGCTCGATCTCCTTTGCATCAGGTGCGAGGGTTGTAAGAAGCAAGGTGGCATGTTATAAAATTCAATGCTCGTGGTTACATTCTTGGTTGTCCTGTAGCTTGGTGAGGAAGACAATCATCAAGTCTTGAGACAACTGGGAAATGATGGATTGCAACAAGGATGAGGCAGCTAGGGCTAAAGAAATAGCAGAGAGGAAATTTTCAAAAAGGGATTATGCTGGTGCAAAGAAGTTTGCTCTAAAGGCTGTCAGTTTGTATCCTGAACTGGAGGGTCTCTCCCAGTTTTTGACAACTCTTGATGTTTATATTGCTGCTGAGAATAAAGTAAGTGGAGAAATGGATTGGTATGGTATTCTCGGTGTGAACCCCTTTGCTGATGACGATACAGTTAGAAAACAGTACAGGAAGCTGGCTTTGACTCTTCACCCTGACAAAAACAAGTCTTCAGGCGCAGAGGGTGCATTTAAGCTGGTTTCAGAGGCGTGGGTTTTGTTATCAGATAAAGCCAAGAGACTAGCGTATAACCAGAAGAGGAGTTTGAAAGGATACCACCATAAACCTCCCAACCTTGGGGGTTCTCAGTCAGAAGTGCCTAGTTCAAATGGTTTTCATAATTTTACCAAGAATGTAACTTCAAATGTGAGGACTGGAAATAATAATGCTCGGGCAGGTCCTACCTCAGTTCCTCCTCCACGTAAAAAGGCTGATACCTTTTGGACTATTTGTAATAGGTGCAAGACTCATTATGAATATCTCAGGATTTATTTGAACCATACCCTCCTATGTCCTAACTGTAATGAGGCTTTCCTGGCTGTTGAGAGGGCTCCACCTCCCAATGTTTTTAAGTCATCAAATTGGTCTCCTCGTCAACACCATCAGAGTTCTCAACATTATGGTGCAAGTAATAATACAAGCTTTCAGTGGGGTTCTGTCTCCAGAATGGCTGGTTTTGGTAGCACAGATGGTTCATCATCCGTTGCTGCTCAAGCTGCGAGCGTTGTGCAGCAGGCAAGTGAGAAAGTGAGAAGAGAACATGAGGGAGCACCATCAATTGCTGAATGGCAGAGGAGTCAAATGTCTAAGAGGACTGATGGTTCGTTTCATAAAGTGGAAAAATCTTTTAAGAAGAGGAGGACAGATGATATTCGTATGAATGGTTATCAAGGATACATGGCAAATCACATGGCAACTGGACAGGGAGCAGCTGGTTTGGGATGTGTTTCTGACTCAAGAAAGCCTAACTTGGAAACAGAAAGGAGCTATGGTTTTTGGGGTACTACTTCAAAGCCTTACAGCACAAGAGAGTTGTCAATGTTTGAAATACGAAACATGTTGATGGATAAGGCACGGATTGAAATTCGCAAGAAACTTGAAGAATGGAAATCAGAAACTGAAGCTAAGATCACAAACAAGGAGAAAGAAAATAAGAGAGAAAAAAGCACATTGTGTGACAAAGCAGCTGATCCAAAAACGCTTGGAGAGTCCAATCTTAATGGTAAAGGTTATCAGGACGGTGATTCTTTTGTTGTCACACCTGATAATACACAGAAGGAAAATAAAGCCTTCATCTCAATCAATGTTCCCGACTCTGATTTTCACAATTTTGATTTGGATAGGGATGAAAAATCCTTTGGCGAGGACCAGGTCTGGGCTGCATACGATGATGATGATGGAATGCCTCGATATTATGCTCGAATTCACAAGGTGATCTCTATGAAGCCATTTAGAATGCGAATCAGTTGGCTTAACTCTCGAAGCAACAGTGAACTGGGACCTATAGATTGGATAGGTTCTGGATTTTATAAAACTTGTGGGGATTTTAGGACTGGCAAGCATGAAATAACCGAATCGTTAAATTCTTTTTCGCATAAGGTTAAGTGGACCAAAGGCAATAGAGGAGTTATTCGCATTTTTCCTGGCAAGGGTGAGGTCTGGGCTCTTTATAGAAACTGGTCTCCAGATTGGAATGAGCATACACCAGATGAAGTGATACACAAGTATGACATGGTAGAGGTGCTTGAAGATTTTGATGAGGAGCAAGGTATATTAGTTACCCCGCTTATCAAAGTTGCTGCCTTCAGGACTGTGTTTCAAAGGCACCTTGACACTGATCAGGTGAGAAGGATTCCTAAGGAGGAGATGTTTCGCTTTTCTCATCAGGTTCCAAACTACTTGCTTACAGGCCAAGAAGCTCCTAATGCTCCTAAAGGTTGTCGAGAGTTGGATCCTGCAGCTACTCCGTTAGACCTCATTCAGGTAAAAACAGAAGCTGATGATGGATCGAGTAATGTTAAAAAGCCAGTGGAAGGCACATCACCCAAAAAAGATGAGGTTGAGATGGAGGAGAATGCTTCAGAAACTAGCACGGGAGATATGGTAGTCGAGGATGATGTTAAACAGACAACTGATGATAGATGACATTGCACAGAGTAAAAAGAAAAAAAGAAAAAAAGAAAAAGTGAAGTTGATACCACCCATGATGCAGATCAGCTTAAAAAATTAAAATCAAGATTTACAAAAATAAAAAAAAATAAAAAATACACCCTCTTAGGTGACTTGTTGATTTTGGAAGCCTGACCCGGATAATCGATAGGTGCTTTTTTGGATCGAAGTGATCCACAGCTTCTTTTTTGGTTTCTGTATAATTTTTAGACAATTGTTATATGTATACTTGTGCATGTCAATACTGAAAGGTCAACGTAGCTTTCATCATTCTACGAGCAAAACCACTAGACTTGAGCATAGTTCGATTATGTTGTTGCTTGTTATACGACGATATGAAGTTACGCCAGGACAGGATCATTACCTGATAACAATTCGATTCTTAAAGCACAAAGTGCTATTAATTGTTATTATTAAATTTAATTTTTTATGGGTGTTTTACCTTATTGTTACATTTTTTTCCTTTTAATTTTGTCTGTTTATTTACTTCAAATCAGTTAGCCAAGACGGAAAAAATCCAGACATGTTTAGGTTCGAGGAAACCTCTTTCTGTGATGGGCCCTGTTGACACCCATGAGCCCGGTTCCTATCTTAAAAGGTCTCTGGGCTTTATCTGGATTTGCTTAGGGCAATTCTTAATCGTAACAAACCCAATAGGCCCAACGTTATGGTTGCTTTTGCTCTATTGTTACTTGCAAGTCAAATAGAAAAGAAAAAATTCTGGATGTCTTTTCTGTTGATGTTAATTACTTTTTCTATAATTATTTTTAAATTCTTGTTTGAAATTCATGTTGACGCTGGTGAGCTTGGTTGGTGGAGGTGGTTCAATTTTATATGTTAAAATGACCCTTATTTGAAGATATTTCTGTAAAGCATTAGATCTCAAAAGACTATACAATTAATTGAAAGAAGAAAAAGCTTAGAGAAGTTTCAAAATTCGTTAGGGGTCAAATCCAAAGAATTTCAAAATATGGTGAGAAAGCTCTCTCCACTTTCTATGATAGTGTCATTGAATTCTAATTAATTAGTAGGTTTGATGAGATTTTCACTTACTAGTTTTTGCTTACTTCGTGAGACCTAGTCTAGGGGATATATATATATATATATATATATATATATATAAAAGGGTGCGTCTGTGTATATGTATGTATATAGATATAGATCTATAATATAAACATTGCACTGTTTTAAAAAGAAAAGCTCTTCAAAATCTTGCTTTTAAAATGTTAGTTTAAGTAGTTTGAAATTCATGGAAACTTTCCCTTTCCTCCTCCTTTTCTACGAATCTTTTATTGCATTTCGGTCAAATGTGCCTTTCAGATAATTAAATTAAATGTTGACTCAAAGATGACAAATATATTAGATGGTTTCTCTTTGATTTCAACAAAATATCATAAAAATTCATTAAATTATAATTTATATTGAAAATCAAATATCATTGTCATTCATTTTATGTTCTTATGATTTTATTTTTTTATGAAAGTACATCTGTAATTAAGGTGTACAAAGTGCACTGAACATCCAACAAAATTAAAACCTTTTATTAGAAACATCTAGTATTAAAGAAAAGAGAAAACCTTTTTGAAACTAAAAGGCATAGGATCGATGAATTATGCTACATGCTATACGGCTTAATTTTATCACATTGCGTATTTTTTTTCCCTTGTCTTTTCATCAATGAATTATACTACTTTTTGAGCATATTGAACAAGTTTTGCTTTGATTTTGTTGAGAGAGGGATGGAAACAAAAGATAGGAACAAAGTTTAGCCAGGAAGCTAGCTAGTCAAATTATTCAAGGAACTTGGGTGAAGAAAGGATATATATGAAAATTGAAGCATCTAATTAAAACAATTAATTTCGAGTTTGTAAATGCATGCAGTGCAGCTAGGAATATGATTCATGATCCAAAGAAAAAGAAAAGTAGATGAATACATGCATCGTTTAAATCTGAAAAAACAAAACCCACCGATCGTGGTAGAAATCAAACATAGGGAATTGAATTGAAGAGAGAGTGTAGGGCTATTTTGGTAATTGCATTTAAAAACAAATAAACAAAAGAAGTACTAGAAAATAGCAGTTAATGGAATCCCAAGCATGGCCCACAATCAGCACTTGGCAATCTCCCAAACCCAAAATCCTTTGAACCCTTGGCCATGGCATCCTCCCTCCCCTCCTATAAATAAACCCCATTCTCCCCCTCCTTTCCTCTCAATATCCTTCTTTTAAACTCTCTTAGCTTTTCTTCTCAAAGCTCAACCAGTGCTCAGTCTCAAACAGCAAACAATACCATAAACTTCAATTTAATTTGGTAAGCCTCATCTCTCTCCTGCTTTCATTATATAGAATATCTATTTATCTCTGCTTATTGATTAATGCTTGCTAGCTGCCGTTAGAATATTGTTATGTGATTATTGATTCTGCTTGTTT
This sequence comes from Bauhinia variegata, assembly GCA_022379115.2. Classification (NCBI taxonomy): domain Eukaryota; kingdom Viridiplantae; phylum Streptophyta; class Magnoliopsida; order Fabales; family Fabaceae; genus Bauhinia; species Bauhinia variegata. The sequence continues at coordinate 15,643,776 of CM039437.1, forward strand.
TCCCATTCAAATGTCATTATATTATTCACTTCACTTTCTTGCACCTTGTATCTTCTTCTTTGCTCTAAAGCTAACCGCCATATGCTTTTGATTCCATCAATGGCTTATTTTTGTCGGTGATTGTTTTCTTCACTTGCTTGCTTTCTCCTTCTTCTTCCTCGGTTTCCTTTTTTTCTCTGCACTATTTTCTCAACTTTGATTCCCTTTCGGTCACGTCTCTCATTATTGTTTCTGACCGTCAAATTTTCTTTTAGTTTTTTTAGGGAAAAAAAAAAGAAAAGTTACTACTATAATTTAATTATAAAGGGAAAAAAAAACTATGCGTATTTACGAGTAACGAAAAAAGCGGTTGGGATTCGTTTTTCTGGTTTTTCTTCCCTCTCTCTCTCAAGTCGCACCAACGCGCTAGAGGTGAGCGCGTGGCAATATTCTAGAGAGACGATGGAAATTGGAGGGTGGGTGACGCGCTGCTGGATTTCGCTTCACCGCTTTTTTGGGTCCCTTGTGTGCGTGTAGTTCGGTTATGTAATAGGATGGCGACTGTAAACGTGTCACTGTCATGGTCGCATAGATTCACTGCCTCCAGCCGACATTGATGCAATACGACATAGAGAAGGCTACTAACCACAGTACTTACTCGATTATCACAGGATAAGGTGTTGGACACCAACGACCTTGAATGAATCAGACCCATGGGAAAAGGCCACGTACTTGAAACTGACACGTGTACGGTTGTATGGGTGTGACTGGTAAGCGTAGTTTTGTGATATGTAGGTTCCGTAATCCTAACAGACAATATCATATCATAGTGGTGAACTAGGCGTAGGTGATGGTCATGGAAGGACAAGTACCTAGAAAGTGGTTAGGTGATAGTTGAGCTTGATAGGGGCATGTTCCATTGGCCATTTGTTTGGTGACAGCTTTTTCTCCATGGACTTTTCTTTGTCGTATCAACTTATCGGACTTGCCTATGCTTTTCAGTTTTCTCCCTCGATCTGAGATATGACAAATCTGTCGTTTTACAGTTACTCTGTTTTGCTTCAATCTCTCTCTCTTGTATAAAAAATTTAAGGTTCAGTTACAAATCAATCACCAACCGCTGATATTGCTTCGTTCTCTCTCTTTCTTAAAAAATAATTAAGGGCGAAAAGTTGTGATTTTGGAGCTTGTGATTAGTATATATATGTTTCTGTGTGCTAATTCAATAAAAATTAATCAGAACTTAGATTATATATTAAACCCAGAACTATACTGTTTAGTTTTTAACATATAAACATCGTTTTCTATTAGGTTTTTGAGTTTATATTTTCCTTGTCGACCAAACCTAGATTAAATCAGTAGAAAAACAAAGCATTAATCTAGAACAAACTAGCTCAGTGATAGTTCATTAAGACTTTATTGTTATTATTAAGTAGGTGACGACTGATCGAGAATGCTTCCGACAAAACCTTTTTAGATCCACAAGTTCTCTAAACGAATGCATAGAGTTAATTATATATATACTGTATTACTAAGCTAGTAAAGCTATATTTTAAATGTTTCTCGGGAGAAAGTTCGATAATCTACTCGCAGATCCAAAGTAATTTATTAAGATTAATTAAGCACTTTGTCGTAACTAGAATGTCTGGTTTCAAGGGACCTATGCCATGTCTAACGTGTGCTCCTTACAACTCCCTAAAGTTTAAGCTTTTCGTATCAACCATCTCCTTAATTGACACGTGAAATATCTTTGTCCTCTTATGATTTTCTTTCTGTTTACCTAAATGAATTTAATTAATAGCTTGCTTTTCTTGTTAGTTTTTCCTGTTTCCACACTTTCGGTTTCAAAAGTCAAGATCTTTTGCTTTTGCTTTTTTAACTGATATAAAGTACAGAGTAAATTTCACCCATCATGGACTACACGTGTATTCTTGGTGCTTGGCATTTGTCTGCTTCTTCTTTTTAATTTTAGGACCTTGTTTGCTTGTGACCATCTTTCGCTTTCACTTTAAAGGCTCCTCATAAATTTATGGTCCCAGTTTCTGGAACAGTAAGTTCCTCAACCTTTGATCTGTCACCATTCCTAAAATCGAAATGGCCTCTAGCCTGTTTTGCTAATAGAGGGAGGAATAAGTAAAAGGTGGAGGATAAGAAATAGATGAAGAGGAAGAAGAAGAAGAAAATAACAAGCAAGAATTGTAAAACGGCAGTCAGATGTCTGTTTAATACACATGTATGTATCATTGTGATTATAAGTAATGAACAGTGGGGTGGATCCAAATTCCAAGATTTCAATTTTCATCTATATGTTAGTTTGTTACAGTAGAGATCATAGTTTAATTCTTTTTTCTTTCTCCATATAGTCAACTAGTTCAGTTCAGCTTACATAAATTTGGTTTGTCTTCTTTAAATTCAGCTAAATATATATTTGTTTATTGAATGGCAGGTAAAATCTATATATTCTTTCAAATGGGAATGAATCATTTTACATTCCTATGACCTGCATACGTTGATCTATAAGAGCAACTTTTTTTTCTTCAACAATTTGTTTTCACTTTATGTGTACTCCAGAGTTTAAGTTATTAACTAGCATTTGCTTTTGTATGCCAAAGTTACACGCTATTTTGATCTTACCCACCATCACATTAACCAAAGACCTACATTTAGGGTTTCAGACACCTCTACTTTTTTTTCTCCATCTTTAAAGTTTTAGTAACAACCTGGTTGAATTATGATGAACTATAGCAGTCGCGGCCTACTCATCAGATTGATTAAGAAGCTCCTCTTGGTGTGCCTAAGTTTTCGTGTCCCAAAGTGTAAGTTTATGTTCCTCAATTAATTTGCTCCTCTCTCTTTCTCCATCGATTCTCTCCCTAACTGATCAGATCAGTATCTTATTCCTTAGCAGTTAATTTAGCACAGTACTGAAGCTAGTCCTTAATTTTCATAAGCTATTGTTGTTACTGTTACACCCATGAATCCCCACTAGCAAGAGATAATTAACGTAAAACCATTCTAGTATGTCACATATGTTGATGACTGTTTGCAAGTGGGATTTTATAGCTCTAGCACATGGTATAATAATTAAGAGTATAACATTAAATAATTGACCTATATATATTTGCTAGATTCTAATTACAATAGCAAATTAAAAAAAAAAAAAAAACAATGATTCAGTTGGAAGGGAGGTTGGATTGGAATTAAAATATAGGGTGTTAGTTGAGTGAAGACAAAAGGAAACAGATTAGTTGTTTCCATTTGATGCGAGCTTAAACTCAAAAACTTTATAGCCTGTGTCGCTCTCATCTGACTCATCTTCCATAAGAATATAACAATGAAGACAAAAAGTCCCTCAAACTCTGCCTTTGTAGTTAGAAAAGTCACCAAATCTAATCGGTTCGGTTCAATTATATGATGCTCCCTTTGTTTTTTCTCTTTGTTTTCTAGCACTTGTGTTTTTCAAGGAACTAGAAAAATCTTCCATCTTGGAGATTAATCACATTAGTGTTCAGCTACTTTATTCCTTGTTTGGCCCACTGAAAAACACGGTTTCTCTTCTCAGATTGATTGAAATTGGCCTATTACAACGTTTTGCGTATTAAAATCATTTCTCAACTCGATGGATGGGTGAAAATGACCTTCTGGACAACATTATTAATTTGAAGTTTTACTCAACTCGCTCGTACAGTTGATTTTGATTGATTTATATTTAAATTCAGCTGGTTAATTAATACAACCGACTTTTTGATTGTAATTAATTAAAGAAACTTGTCCTTCCTTCCATGAATACATATGTATGATATCGAAGATCATATTGGATTTGGAGTACATGAGAAAAGGTGATTAAATTTTGACGGATAACAGCATGTGTGTCACATGAAGAATGCATGGATCAACCTTTTTCCTTTTACTTTAAACCATGATATTATCAAACGCCTCTTCTTTTCCTCTAAAAACTGGGTCAACTTGTAATTCAAATATGCTGTTTTCACATTTAATAAACAAAGAAAAAAAGTATTGAGATTTTTCATCAAGAGCCAAATGAAACTACAATTATTAGTACTGTTCTGTAATTTAAAGGACACAATACAAAATGAAAAACTCCTATTGTTTTTGCCGATGAAAATAAACAACCTCAGTCCCTAGTTCACCTCAGTCAACGTGGGGCCCACAGTAAATCCAACCTACTTAAGTTGGGCCATCGGCTAAGCTTCTTTTGTGTCATTTCTATATTAGCCTGTGCCCAAAAAATGAGTCTAGTCTTTGCTTACGATTCATTCAATGGCTTTATTTGTGGACACAAAAGAAAAATGATTGCTTTCCCGTATTGATTCCAATGCTGTTCTGTTTTCAGGTAATTTACATCCAAAGGAGTTGAAAGAAAAAGACCAAAGCAAACATGAACTATATGTTCCTTCTCATGGTTACTTTCAAGGTAAAAAAGAAAATAATGGATAAGATGCAGTTGTTTTCAGCATCAGGGGAAAAAAAAACCCAGCCAATACAGAGCTTTGACCCCATGGGTTTCTGGGCATCAGCAAAAATGATTCTTTAATCAATTTTTTTTTTTTTTGTTTTGGGTTTTTATATATATATAGATCATCAAGAAGAAGCTTAGCAAGATACAAGAGGCAGTGGGATTCCGGCCATCACATAGTTGCAGTAAACAGAAAGTGCAATCTGTTTGGAAATCCAAGGAGGAGGCAAGTGATCATGACGGTCTTGAACGCTCTTTTTTTCTAAGAGCACTCAACTTGATTGATAATAGCGTTGCCCTTCATGATGAATCCAACCCCTCGAGCTATGCATCATGGATGGTAAGTCCCATGCACCATGACCATCGGTTGATGACGTGTGGTTCAGTTACGTTAATAATGATACGACGTCGTTTTGAGTTTTGCATGAAAATGATGATCAGATGAGACACCCATCTGCACTGCGATGTTTCGATGGATTGATGAAAGGAGCCATAGGAAAGAGGATTGTAGTTTTCTTGGACTATGATGGTACCTTATCACCCATTGTAAATGATCCTGATCGTGCATTTATGTCTGATGAGGTACGTATGTATACACACAACTATTCCTGCACTTCACACCATCCTATCATTAATTACTGATCGATCTTGATATGCATGAATCACAGATGCGTGCAGCCGTGTGTGAAGTTGCCAAGTGTTTTCCAACGGCAATTATTAGTGGAAGAAGCAGAGATAAGGTAATTAAGTTCACCACACCGAGTTTTTTTTTTTATAATAATATTACGTAGATTAATCTTGTTCAAATTGAATAAAATTATGAAAATAATTGAACTTTCTTCTAAAAATATTATAAATATAGTTTATTTTCTTTTTATTTTTCTTTTTCTTTTTCTGAGCTGTTATTTATTTTTGTTTAGGTTAAAGTATTTGTGAAGTTAAGTAATGTATATTATGCTGGGAGCCATGGGATGGATATAATGGCACCAGCGATGCCAGTTAGATCCTCTAATTCTAATGGCAAGCACTATAACAGAGCTCTTAACACAATGGTGAGTTCATAATTATAAGATTTTTGTAGTAATAATTTTTCAAATTTTCTATTTATGGAACCAAAGCTTTCTCTGATAAACCCTAATGACTAGTCAAAGCGAGCTTTCATCCTAATCTTTCGCAACTACGAAAGAAATTTTAGTAACCTCATACTCTCTCAGGATGATGGAGTTCCCTTTCAACCTGCCAAGAAGTATTTACCTGCAGTCAGAGAGGTAATCGGCTAAATATATAATTTTATACACCATTAATTTTCTTTTTAACCTTGACGAGATTATATATGCACACATCTGAATCAAGCGCTTGTGCAAACAGATACTAACAATTCTACAGAGCAAAACAAGAGGCATACAAGGTGCAAGGGTTGAGGACAACGGTTTCTGCATCTCCGTACATTTCCGCCAGGTCCAACAAGAGGTAACATATATTTTAATTCTACCTTCTCTTGTTTTTCATCATGTTTCGTCTCGCTAAATGAAAAATATAAGCAAAATTTTCAATTCGATCTTAAAAGGAAGTTGATTTTTTTTCGTACAGAATTATGGCATATTGGAAGAGAAGGTGAAGTCTGTCCTTGAAAATTATCCAGAATTTTGCTTAAATGAGGGTAAAAAGGTACGATCCAATCATATGAATTGCAACTCCATTTTTTTTTTGGATTCATCTTATTAGTTCCTGCAATGTATTAATTTTTTTTGCTGGGTATGGTTTTTATAGGTTATAGAAATAAGGCCATCCATAAAGTGGAACAAAGGTCATGCCCTAGAATATTTTCTTGAAACGCTAGGGTTAAGCAGTTCCAGCAATATCCTTCCAGTGTATATTGGTGATGATCGAACTGATGAAGATGCTTTTAAGGTATATCTAGTATCATTTTCTTTCTTTCTACCTAGAACATGTAACTAGTTCGTCATAGATTTCTCGGCTTGTACCGATGGCATTATAGAGAAACAAGCATTTTGATGGTTTATATTTACATATATCTACAACTTGTGTAATGATATGTGGCTAAAATTGCTTTGGTTAATGTTAATTTTGTTCAGGTCATACAGAGTAGAGGACAGGGTTACCCAATTATAGTATCTTCAATTCCAAGGGATACACAAGCTTTGTATTCTTTGCGTGACCCATCAGAAGTACTAATTTTCTTGTCAAGGCTGGCGAAAATCTCTAGCTCAAAATGAGAGTTTTGCCTTGCACATAAGTTTCTTAATACTCACCACAGCTTTGTAAAGTGGGATGCTATTACTTTCCATGAAGTACTTGGTTTGTAAGATTATCTTGTCTAGTTACAGCTTGTAAATGGATGGGTTCCAAGATAGAATAATTACTGCTGTTTAATGCCGAGGAGCTTGTCTGATAGAGGTAAAAACTATAACTGAAAGGGCGCATGAGTATGCAATTAAATTTTCATCTTCTGGCAACACTGTTACAATCCAATATTTGAAAATCAGTAAAAACTAGGGCCTTACATGAAAGCCACATACAAAATTGGAGGACGACAATAAAGCTGATACTATAGGTCATAAGGACCAACTATATAGGTATAAACCCCATCTAAGTATTTTCTACTTAACCCGGTGAACATTGAGGATAGAAAATAGACGACACAATACTCTTGTTTCTTCTCAACTGTCAGATTCCCTCTTCATGCCATCTCGAAATGGCACACCTGCAGGGAGGGTATAAAAAGTATTGGTAGTAATAAGCTGTGTACAAAAGGGGTCTGGCTCAAAATGGAAGCAGAAATCTACACCTCTGGCATCTATCTCGATTGGGCGTCAGTCTGATAAACCCTATTTTCAATCATGATCACACAGACTTCAGTGGAGAATAATATGTCGAAGGCTGATTATAAGAAATAAATATATCACAATAAACAATGGAGGTGTTGATTCACATTCTCCTCAGCACTGTACTAGTGGCCCTTGGTAAACAAATTTTGTTCTTCCTTTCAAATCAATTATCTTTTTCATTTTTATTACTATTATTTTATTGAAGGGGGGGGGGGGGGGGGTTCAGATTAGCTATGAACTTGAGAAAAAGCAGGAACATAAAGAAATTAGTGTATTACCTCCTGAAATTGGGTGATGAGTCGTCATCTGGTGAAGACTGTTCAGAATCTCCTTCCTCAGCATGTGAGCTTTCACCTTCATGTGATGCTTTATTTGTGCCTGTTCTGTGCACTGGCCCAAGAGACCCAAAATCAAGCCCCTCGTTCGAATCACAACTCACATTTTGATTATATGGATACAGCATAACAGCAGGAGGAACGGCAGATTCAGATGGGGAAATCTCATTAAGAGGAGCAACTGGTAGTGATTGCATGCCATGACGAACATTGGCAGTAACATGTTTGTTAGATATTGAAGAATTAAATGAACTATTATGGGAATTGTATGGCGAAAAAGAACCATTCTTATACGAATTCCATGACTTGTCAGGTCGTCTGTAGCTTGGATTGGTCTTCTCCATCCTTGTACCTTGCCTCTCAACTTGGTACCGGAATTGGCTTCGGTTGCCAGACCTCTTTGAATTAGAATTCCAATTCCCTTCCCTTTCACCATTATAATCCCTCCAATCATAGCTGTAACTCTCTCTGTGATTTCTGGTATTCCTATAATGCCTGTTCTTGATAAACCTCTGCAGCAAATTAAACATTAAAAACATATTATGCTCTATACATATGGCAATGTGAAAACTTAATCACAACATATTCCTCTCAAATCCTCCACACTTCAAGAGAAGTATGGTATCGTTCATTTTCAGATTGCTCAAGGTGCCAAAAATAACATTAATAAATATAATATTGAAAAAACTGAACAGGTTATATACATATTAAATCTCGTAACTTACAGGATTTGGCAGGTAAGTTCCAGTCCCACCATGAAATCTAGGAAGTTCAGTTGGGAAATGCGGACCAATACCCAAATGACTATCATAAGCTCGTTGGATTGGCATCCTAGGAACGGGATGTGGCCTACGGGGCATAATGTTTATGTTCGCCGATGATCTCCCCGGACCATTCAATGGAAATTGTCCTTGTAGATGCGTTGCTGGTACAAAAAGAGGGGGTGGATAAAGCAACGGCCCTTGTAATTGTGCATTCTGACAAAACCGCCCATATTGCAGATTCTGCCAATGACTAGCAAAATCACTGTTCAAAATATCAGACCTCTGTTCTTCAGAAGACTCTGAAGTTGCATCATGCTTGATAGAGTTATACTCACGGGGAGTATCTGACTGTTCAAGTCTCACAGTTGAACCCAAAATAACATTTGATTGACGTGCGTGATGATTACTTAGCTCTGCATTCACATCCCTAGGGCTGGTGGCTGCATAAGAAGTTATTGTCTCAGTAGGGAATGGGAGCATGGTAAAGAATGGAAATGGTGGTCCAGTAGGATAAAATGTAATTGGCATTAATCCTTGATCATCAACAGCTCTCTGCCTTGAACCAGGACCTACAAATGGATGAATGACAGGACCCCCTAAATTAGATGCAGTAATTGGTCCTCGTGCATAACTAGTTGATTGATGAGTCTCGTCAGAAATAACAGTTTCAACAGTAGTGCTTTCAGCCAAGTTGGTGTCTACAGTTGACTGATGATTCCACTCTCTGTTATCATCTGGCTGAGAAGATACACAATCAATTAGTTTTTCCTCATACTGATTTTCACGTTGAGCAAATGGTTGTGTAGGATGAGCAGATTTCACCCCTTTTTGGTCCCTAGTCAACGTTGAAGGTCCATTTGAGGAACTATCAGAAGACAGTGTGGTTGAATGGGAAGTAGGTACGAATCTAGAACTTGCAGTAGAGTTAGCATCACTTTCTACAGTTCTTTCATCAGGTGGATCATCACCATAATTTTCTCTGGTCAACCATCTGTTTTCAATAGTTGTGCCAAAATCTTTTGATGGGTAACCGTAAGAACCGGTCAGCCAGGATGAATTACTAGAATTGGAATCATCAGAAGCAAACATTTGCTTATCTCTTAGATATTGAGCTTGGATATTTCCATATTCATAACCATACCCTCTCACACAATTCACATCTTGCTCAGACCAGAAACCTCCATAGCTATCCTCATGATCCAATTCAGATACTTCCAAATTATCATCAACTGGTTCAATTATTTCTTCTTGATTCAACATCATTCCTACACTTGGGAAACATTGTGTTGCAGCAAATGGAACTAAACCTTGAGAGTAATGCATATTATGGTCCCAAAGGTATTCAAAGTAAGTGCCATTTTCTGGAGGGATACCAAATGAGTTTGCGTGAGAGAAACCTGATGCTATAATAGGTGGTGGCACTGGGAAAGGAAGATCAGTAGAATTTGAACTCACTAGTGCTTGGAGATATCCATTGAAAATGTGATTATTGTAAGGTGAAGCCATATTGAAATAATCCTGCTCTTCCTGATGCATCCGCATTATCTCTGAATGGTCCTTTAAACCAAATGAATTATAGTAACTATTTGAAGCATTTTTTGAGTCAACAGCGTCATCACTTCTCCAGTCGGAAGTAGTAGTCTGCCATGAAGATTGTTGGTTTTCAGCTGAAACTTGGTTGCTTTGTTTTTCCCAAATCCTAGATCGTGAACTTGATCTCTTACTATTATCAATTATTGAAGAACCAGAATGACCATGTCCTCTATCTGTTTCCAATGTCCCAATATGCCTATGCTGAGGGGACAATTCACCAGATATTTGAGCAAACTCTGGACTAGAATGTGCCCTAGCAAAGTGACGCATGGCTTTAACTTCCTTTAATGAGTAATTAGGATTTTGGCCCCTATCAGTAAATGTGTTCATTGAACTTGTTTGCTTTGAATTAGAGGTCATGATAGGATTGGAGGTGCCATTAGCCTGTTGGCTCTGGGTATGAGAAACAGCAGATACATCAGAGGTTCCAAACCTCTGTTCCGGCTCTTGAGCCTTCCCAACCTCCGATTCATGACATGTTGAACTTTCAATGACTTGTTTATTTTGTGCATAAAGATCATAAGGAGCATCAGGCCGGTGGCCTTTCCCATGCCTATCCCAAGTGTTTCTGAAAAAGAAATCCAACTCAGCAATTATATTCTCTTCTGGGCAATCCAGTAATCTCATTAGCTGCTGAGCCCCAAAAGCAAATGCACTCCTTATCCTAAAGAAATTACCTGTAGAAAAACCAAATATTCAGATAAAACACTAGTAAGTATGTGCTTCCAGTTTTAAGTATTACATCAGTGAAAATTTTCATTCAGAACAAATTGGTGTCCAAACAATTTACTAATTAAACTCATCGAAGTATCTGTTTGCCAAAGAATAGCCTAAGATATATGGATCACTTTTGAAGATGATCTACCACACATGTAAAAAGGCATAAAAATATACACTAGTTTGGATTAATATAAAAAAAAGGTTAAACATGAGTAAACAATATGCATCACGAAAAAACTCAGCAACTGAAATTGGGGAAAAAAAATTCCAACGTTCAAATACTGTAACAGAACATAGAAAATTAGAGTTTCCCTAACTGAATAATTTTACAGCTCTTCTATTAAATACGAATATATAATGATAAATCTTTACAAAATTACTGATTAACAGTAGTAATTATGTTTAAAAGTAGAAATACTGCATTTAAGAGGAAAGCAGGCAATGATACGGAGAAGTGGTTCTATCCAAAAGGAAAATTAAATAATCACAAACATCAGCATAGATCTCAAATATATGTTTTAGACAAACAACATCATGTAGCTTTTGTATTCAGGGAAATAAGTATATAATGATGTCTCTTTTTCTGGAAAGGAAAAGGAAAGAAATAACTAGGTGCAGCTAGGGTTGGAAAGTTATATACCCTTACTGACGCTACGCCCCAAATTGTTGTTTGCACGCAAAGGATCTACAATATTAAAATATTTTGAAACAAAAGGCTGCTCCTGATTTTCCTGGTTGTTAGGCATAACAGCATAAACAGAGTTACAAGCATTAAGGAACAAACTGTTGAGCAACAACTCTCCGCAATCCTTTCGTGGAGCTTCCGCTGCCATGATTTAAAATGTAGGAAAGAAAGGAGAAGAAAATAATTCCTGTTAGACAAATGAAGTGTGTACCTAATTGGAGGACATATGATGAACACAAAATTGTTACCTCTAATACGAGGAAGTGAACGTATGGGCACTGGTCCCCACAGGCTAAGGCAATAGTTATCCCAGTCAAATTTGCTGAAGAACTCCAGGAAACGATACAGTACCTGAGACGTGACAGAAATAGGAAAACAGAAAGGTCAGAAAGGAAATCCCTTTTCCACAAGCCACAACAATAACTATAACAAAGATAACAAGTACGTCACCTCAAATGGTCCAGCAAATGTATTATTATAAACATGAAATATATATAAGACTAAGGTTTCCAGTGCATAGGTTGAAATAAGTCCATGGTGAGCACCCAGGATGCGACTCTCATAGTAACACCATGCTTTTATCAATATAATACTGCGTTTGAATAAATGATTATGGCTTATCAGTTTGTCAACCTGCAAAAGAAAGCTAATAGTTGGATATTTGCACAAAGGAAAACATGCACTTGAGAGTTAGGACTACTGTCAAACTAAATTACCTCCTCAAGAAAACAAAGTGTACATAGACCACCAAGCTGATTCATAGAAATGTCAACTACGATATTTTCCACTAGGCATTTTACGATCTTCACCTGCCATTAAACAGCAATAAGAAACATATGATATGGTCAAAATGAGAATCTTTTACGTCAACCATAGGGAAAAAAAAAGTCAAGCACCATTTAACAAGGTAGTACTGTAGTAGAGAGAAATAATTTTCACTGATTTAAATGAACACATAAGAAGACACCAAGTGGTAATTAAATAATAAAGACAACCATGCTAATCTATAGATATAGTATTTAAAAAGATGGTTCTTGAGATAGAAGAAATGACCACTGTAGAGAACATCACTGACTGCACCCCTAACTATGATATGTGTGAACACCTTAGAAATAAGTGTACATTAAAATAAAGGATATATGAATGACTCGGGTATAGTATTCCTAAAACTTCTTAGTGGTATACACATATCCTAATCCAATTCTACCATTAAAATTGAAATCTCATTGCACAGTTGGGTTTTGGATAGTTATTTATATCCACAACACCTGGTAACATTTCTATAGAAAATCCTGTTCTATCAAACTAAACAAGAAAGTATTCGATACTGCAAGATGTTCAGGCTAAAGCAGCAGCAGATAACATTTAAAAATCAACATTTCAACCAGATCAAGCATGTGAAGAAACTCCACCTATCTTGTCCACTGACAGTTCAACCGCTAATCAAAGGGGTCAAAATGAGCTTTGGTTAACAACATATCTAGGGACCTACTCAGACAAGAAACAGCTCAATCACCATATGATCAATATGGTCAAGTGTTTAAAACACTGTATACTGGGTTTTCTCACCGAGTTTCCCAGAATTTTCTTTCAATTACTGAAAGAGATGTTAATAAGATATAATAAAATGATCTCACAAAGGAGAAGAGATGACTTAACAACAGCTTGAATCCATTGTTTAAAACAAGATTGCTTAATTTGCATTCTGGATGAATAAATGGCATCAACAAGTTTATTAAATACCCTTTGCTTGGAAAGGAAATATCTCTATTTCCAAAACCACAATCAAAAGCATCTAGAAGCAGTCTGAAGACAAAAGAACATAGGTTGCTGCCAACAGACTTCAGAATAGGTGAAATTGCTAATGATGTCCAGAACACCAAAATGTAATCTTATCACGTAATTGTCATAGGAAGACAAAGAGTGCAGCAGTATAGAAGAAAGTGAATTTAGCTGCCAAGAAGCACATACCTCTGCCTGGATATACTGAACATCTTTCACACGGAATTCAGCATCCTTACTCTTCTCTTCACTTTCTAGAATATCTCGTACTTCACTGGCCCAATTGTCCTTCCAATTTTGATTGTTGCTGAATGCCGTTAGATCAATATCCCCATCAGGTAAGTAAGTCTTCAGTGGTACAGATCCAAATGTAAAAACCTGTAATACCGAAGGAAGCACATTATCATGCATTGGGCAGTATAAGCTTCATTAGAAATTTGTTTCTGTTCCCCTTTCATCCTTGCTTCTATTTGGGTGTTGCCGATAATCATAAACAAGCAGGAAAAGATGGCTGGCAGATAAAATAATTTTGTGAACTATTGTTACATATAGAATGACTCTGATGAGTTTATCTTAATCTGTTCCCTGAATATATAGACTGCATATCATTTCAGTCCAGACTAAGAAAATAAATAAATGGTCACATTATATCTATTCCTCCTCTTTTCTTAAAGAAAGTAAGCTGGGTTGAGCTTAAACTACAATAAGGTGGGACTAAACACTTAAAGCTAGAATTACTAAGTACAGTATTTTCAGCTGATTTCTTCATGCCTCTAACTGGATAACTCGTACATTTGGCACATAATCAGCACAAGAATGAATATGGAGGTGGGATTAAACACTTAAAGCTAAGATTACTATGTATAGCATTTGCAACTACATAATTTTGGGGTGCCACTTAAGAGCCCCTACATTTAACTTGAATGCTAAGTAATAATTGGATGACATTATCAACACAACCTTACATTAAAGCATACTCAAATATTGCCAGAAATAACTTTTTTTCATGTGCAGAAGCCATCTTGAAAATGAAAGGATGCAGAAATATGCCCAGAATGTTTTCGAAACAAAGCTTAATTAGTTAACAAATAAATTAAAAGGTAGAATATTGTGGCAACATAATAAAGTGCCATAACGTAGTCATTAACTATTATGAACGATTATTAAAGGGTGCTCATGCCAAAAGTATTGGCAGACATAAAATTCCAAGGTAAAAAAGCTAATGAACAAATGATGAATCTGAGTTTTGGCACCTGACAGGAGAAGCACTTCATGATCAGGCGCTGCACATATGATGCAACGGCATTTCTACGCTCCTCTGAAGGTTGGTTAGGCTGAATGCGTTCAATAAGCTCTGCAGTTCTCTTCTCAACCTGCGACCATCTGTCTCGGTCAAGCACCCGAGCAACAGAAGTTGCTTCACTAGGCAAGAGTCCATTTGGAATGAAGCCATCCGGTATGACTTGTCCTTCAGGACCACCCATGCAAAGATGCCTTTGTATCAGCACTCTGTATTCACGTCCCTCTATAATGTCTGCTTAAAGATTAAGGGAATTAACAAGGTTTTCTTCTCAAAATTCAAGTAGAAAAAAGTGCAACAAAACACATAATCAGATTAAAAAAAAGGTCAAAATACCTCCACCATAGCTTCTTCAATAACATACAAATAAAAGGTTAAAAAACGCATCTATGATGCAAGAAATAAGGAGAAGAAGTCCTTTAGACGCTTTAACGAGATTGTATGGTGAAGTAGAGAACCATGAATACTCAAAGACGAAAAGCATAAACCTTTTATGGGTTACATATTTAAGTCAACCATAAAGGAAAATGAAAAATGGCAGGAAAAACACTAGGTAACTTCTTTTATCAGCTAAGCCAGGAGAAAATTAAAAGGAATATTCCAGTGGACATACATACATATCTCTTCAATGAGCATCTCTCCCAATTAATCAAAGAATTTAAAACCTTTCAGGCATCTCTAAGAGCCAGAAATATTATCGTTATAATAGAAGATGAAAATAGTTCAAAATACATGAACAATAAAGTATTTAGAGTCTAGACAATGAATGGACATAAAAAAGTAAATGCAAGAGTTGAAAAATCACATAAACATACATAAAACAAGTTTGTTTAGTTTAGAATTAAGCACAAAACAAAAGATTGATACTGCTGATACTAACTTCTAGATTCTCTGAAAATCAACAATTTAGCATATGCACAGAAGCCATTGAGACAGAAGCAACAAGAAACAAGAAACAAGGCTTTACAGATACCCTGCTTGATGTAAAAATTGGAAAAATATAACCTACCAAAAAAAAGAAAAAATATGAAACCAAATTGTCTATTTACAGAAAAGAAGGGGAAAAAACTTTTTTATATTGATAGAAAAATCAAAAAATAAAACCAAATTCATCATATTTTTCACTCTAACGACTATTGAGCCAAATTAACACTCGGCATTCTCAACATCGTATTCCCTTATCACTCCTCAACTTAGCAGCAACCAAACCTCGCAAACCAAATATATAAAACTTCAAAATAAATAAGTAAAAACAGTTCGGTCATATTCCCATTTATAAAGAAAATTTGGACAACTAAAATGTGAAAATAAACGGAATTGACGAAAGCAAGGGGCCAGAAAAGCCCTAACCAAAACCACTCCAAATGCTTAATATTTGTCAGGTAAAGAACGGAAAATTCCAGCATCCCAGATTACAAGCAGAAAAGCAAGTGTTGTTGGAGAGAAAAAAGAGGAGTATGAACCTGTGAAAATTGATCAGAGAGAAAAGAAAGGTCCAATTGTTAGAAGAATTAGATATCTTCAATGAACTTAATCAAGCTTCCATGGGGGTGAGGCTGAGGTTTTAGGAGCCTTATGGTGTAAAGGAGGTTCTCATTTATAATTTGTAAGATCGCAGATATGGGAAAAAATTGAAAATCCCAAAATGGTAAATTTTAAAAGAGAGCGAGAGAGGGAGTGAGAGAGAGGGGGGGGGGGGGGGTGTTGGAGGGAGGCACAGTCCAGAGGATAGAATAACACAGAAAGAAGAGAAGGTTGGGGTTTTTTTTCTCTCCATTTTTGGTTAGGAGAATTGAATTTTTCTTTTAATTTTTTTATAACATCTGTTTGTTGCAAATATAATTAATGATTTCATTTAGTTATTAAATTTTGATTAGGTAGTTGATTGTTTGGTTAAATAAAACGATTTGTGTATCTCATGCACCTATACATAAGTTAAGCTCAGTTAATAACACTATGTTACATTAAAATCTCATTGAAAATTAACTCTATTAATTATAGATTGTTAATATTAAATCTTCTCTTATTTATTTCATTCTCTTTATTTATGTTAATTTTCTGTAATATTTTTAAGTTAATTTTGTTATTTTTAAATTCTAAACCTAAAAATATAAATCTCAACAACTTTTAATTTTTAGTATAAATTATAAATTCTAAAATCATAAATCACAAATTTTAAAATCTTAAACCTAAATTCTAAATCATAAACTTTAAACTTTAAAATCCTAATACACTAATGTGATTTAAAGTTTATGGTTAGAAGTTTAGGTTTAAACTTTTAAATTTAGAGTTTAAAGTTTTAAGATGTTGAGGTTATGGTTTTAGGATTTAGTTTTTAAGGATTAAAAAAATGAAATAATAGAAAAAATTAATATTAATTATTTATAATTAATAGAAATAATTTTAAAAAAAATTAATACAAAATTGTGTAATTAATGAGTATTAACATAGAAAAACTGTAAATAAAATAACTGATGACGATGTAGTAATACAGATTGTAACACAGCAAATGTTAATCCATGTATCGCTTTGATCTATTTATCCATTTTCCTTTTATCATTTTTTACACTTCCCTAATATCTAGAAATATGATTGAGATTGGCAGTCAAATTAATTCTTTTGTTTTTCCAATGCATTTCCTTTACCATTTGTGTATTTTAGGTTTTTTTTTTTTTTTTTCTGCAACGTGAAAGCATTTTGGATTTTTGTTAGTGATGATTTTTAACTGAAACAGAAAAGCATTAACTTCAAAACACAAGGATGAACTTTTACTTCCATGTGTCACGAAGAGGAGAGGTAAAATAGAAAACTTTGAGCACATTTATTTTAATGAAATGGAGTTGGTGAGGAATTGGGGATTTATTGGTAATTTTGTTTGGTTATTCTGTGAACATAGTAAACATTTTATTTTCATGCTCTTTTTTATCCTCATTTATTTTCTAGAAATGTACATGTGTATGTGTGGGATGTCTTCCATTTTAATGTACATTACATATATAAAGCTTTTTTTTTTTTTTTTTTTCAAAATGTTTACCATTACCAAATAAAAGATATAATAAAGATAAGGAAGTAACGAAGAAGGAAATAAATCTGCTGAATGTGAGAGGAGTGGATAAGTTTACAAGAATTTTTTTTTCTGAGAATTGACTGAATTTATTTTAGATCAGACCACTTAATTGTACATTACTTGTATAAATACTCTCGTAATGAAATCTACAAGTTGTTTATTTTTAAATTTTCTCTCTCTCAATTTTTATTTACTTCCTAACTTATTATATACTATAGTTTTTTATTTTATATTATTTTTGGTAGTCTTCGTGGATTCAGTTCCTAGTTTTAATTTTAGATTAAAAAAAATAAATAAAGTCATAGCTTTAATTTGAAGGCATGGTGGTTAAGAGTGGGAGTCGAACAACCATTTGTTTGGGCCTCTCACATAACAATTTCGGCCCAAAATAATTTAGACTACTAGGCCCAAAGAAGATGGACTAATAGTTTGCTTATTGTTGAGTACAGTCCGCTTCGCAGCCCACCCCCGGGAAAAAAAGTCTAATTTGGGAACTTAGAATTTCACTCAGTGCTCACTTTATAATTATTTTTTTCGAACAATTTATAATTATTTTGAAATAAAGATAAAAGTAAATGAAGATATCTTAGTTCTTTTGAGTTCAATAAACAAAAAAAGAACCATTATTTTTATCCGAACACATACGATATAATTAGTCCATGCTTATAAATACTGAGGTCTTGAGATTCAATCAATATAGTTTTTTACTGATAGTTGAGACATATTTATGATAAAATAATATTTATAGTATTATTTTATATTTTTAAAGAAGAAAGTGAGATAGAAAATTATATCAAAAAATAAAAATATTGTTTATTTTCATTTTTTCAAACCCCCTAACAAGGATCCAAGCGTAAGAATATCTGAACTAACTTTATACTACTGGTGAGTAATAAAAAACTGTGTCGGTACAACTGACGTCATTTAAGATTTATGGAATATTGCAGTTGCATGAATATATATATATATATATGCCCCATGCTTATATTATATTAATTCTTGTAATTAGTTCCTTTACAGGTTAAATCTTGAATCGTATGGTTACGACCAACGCCTGACAGCTGCTTATTGGATTCGTATGTAAAGTGGAACTTTGTTTATTTATTAAAACTAAGTGCTCGTACCATATACACGTTGGATTGATGTGTATCACTTTCATTTTCGTGGGGCTGAATAAATAGAAAGCTAGTGTTTTCCCTACCGACAAGGGCAGCCAAACTAAAATTACATGAAATAAATACTATTAATCTTAAATTTTACAAAGCCGTACTTAATTTGATTTCCCATCCACATTTATTAATGATCGTTTGTATAAAAAAATGTCATCTCAATTCTTCTTAATCAATAAAATCGACCCACTTGCTTGCCGACACATAACCTCAAATCTCAGACTTGAAACTCGCAAGTCCAACTTACTCTTTAATTGTCTACGTGCGGGGTCAGGGTGCCAAAATGCACCATCGCCAATGCTTTATAAATGATGAAGGACCATCTTTTTAAATTCAAGTTGGTCCCATCCTATGCTTGACGTGATTGCTCATCTAATAATAATATAATATATTTTCTTCTATATGTGGACCTTGTCCAATCGCAGCATCGAAGGACACATCTACGAGCATCAATCTCAAACCTCACTAGCAATATCTCTCGTCGGTCATTTTCTATGATAACTATTGTTGCAATCTAGAAATTTCCATAAAAGAATCTTAAACGTTCAATATATATCTAACTGTAAATTTTTTCGAACAATATGTGCATATAATATAATAAAATATAAGGGAATGTTTTACTTTCTAATTTCATTTTTTGTGTTTGCCGTTTAACTGTTAAAAAAGATACTACCATTAACTGCCACTTCCGTGTTGGACCATAAATAGCCAATCAAGGAGCAGCGCTTTTCTAGGTAAACGACAACGAAGCGTGCCCTATTTGTTTGGACGGTGAAAAATTTCTTACATTTACCTCCAATTTTATTGGTAGGAATTTTACCGTAGTATATGATGCATCTGAGATGTGGGCACGGGGATGGGTATTTTGATTTTGGTCGCAAAAACGACAAATTCGGGGTCTTTTTGTAATATCAGCATTAAAAGGTGGGCATTTCTTGCAAATTTATTTATTTTTATATCATATAGAAAATTTTTTTATTTGAGATAATAGAAGGGCTGCGGTAGTTCATCGATGGCGGTGAGGTGAGTCTTAAGACTCATCCTGTTCCTCTGAAACAGTTTGGTTTTCTCGAAGCTTCGCCGGACGTCGATCGGAGCTCCGTTCTATCGAAATCCTAGTCCTGCGCTCTTGGTTCTGATTCGATTCTGTGTCAGACTTTCACGGTGGTTATTATTGCGGGGATTGAGAGTTGAAGGCGCGTTTGCATTGTTTCCTGCAAGTATAGCAAAATGAATGGGAATATTAATGGGTTTGATATTGGAGGATTTAGCGGTTTGGAGTTGGAGTACATAAGGAGACACCATAGACACGAACCTGGGGAGAATCAGTGTAGCTCTTCCCTCGTTAAACATATCAGAGCGCCTGTTCATCTTGTAATCACTATATTCTTGTTGAATCTATGTGCCTCTTTTTATCTATTCATTTCTAGTTATATGTATGCCTTGGGATATTTTCATGCATATCATATAAGGATACGTTTATTGAAATGTATGTTTCTTCTTATTCATGATTTATCTTCTCTGGATCGGTGGTTGATCTGGACCTTAGTTTTATGAAGGGACTGAGGGATCGATTTTTGCCTTTGTGCTTGCTGTTCTTCTGGTTATTCTTATTTCTCTTCATTTTTGACTTTGGGACAATGGGATTTAGGACATACTATTAATGCTTAACTGATTACTTCGAGAGCATTTGAGGTTCTCCCAAGCTATTTTTGGTCAATTTTCCTATGGTTGACCTATTTCTCTAGAGCAGTCGATCAGCTCCATTATTGTTATTATTATTTATTTATTTATTTATTTTTCTTTTTTCGGGGGGGGGGGGGGGGGTGTGTGGGGGGTTCCAGCGTGAAACCTCTGTATTAGACACTTAGTGGAACATGATATATCCTTCTTTTATGATATAAAACGAGGTAGTAAATATTTATATCAAAGCTTTGTCATCATCCCAGTAGAGCAAATGGCATTCCTGAACTGCTATCTGTTCCTAGGTATTTTCAGTCTAACGCAAATTCATTTTCTGGGAAAAAGAATGGACACTTTGGCATGCTTCCAAATAATAATCAGTTTGCATATATATATTGATAGGAATGCTTTAACGATTCTGCGAAACCTCCACCGTTAAATGTGGCTTATAGTTAGCTGGTCTATGGGATTGCTTATTTATCATGCATAGGTTTGCTTTATCTAGGTATGGTCCCTGGTGAGGAGATTTGATCAACCACAGAAGTACAAGCCATTCGTCAGCAGGTGTGTTGTCAGGGGAAACCTTGAGATTGGGAGTCTAA
This sequence comes from Bauhinia variegata, assembly GCA_022379115.2. NCBI lineage: Eukaryota > Viridiplantae > Streptophyta > Magnoliopsida > Fabales > Fabaceae > Bauhinia > Bauhinia variegata. The sequence continues at coordinate 15,664,781 of CM039437.1, forward strand.
GAGAAGTTGATGTCAAGTCAGGGCTTCCTGCCACTACAAGTACTGAAAGATTGGAGCTTCTTGATGACAATGAGCATATTCTGAGCATAAGGATTATTGGTGGTGATCACAGACTCAGGGTATGGAGTATCTCCTTACCTGGTTATTATTAACCCTTTTAGTTATTAAATTTTATGCGAATATGTGTATGAATTTTCAGTTTGATTTTTATGCTTCTGGAAATTCATTTCACTTCCTTGAAGTGGGCAGACCTACTGCACATTTCTCCACATTTTGTGTGCAACCTTCTGATTGCTAATTATAGAAGGAAGGTATGCAAATCTAATAGTTCTTGGCAGCTAATAAGATCTCAAGTTTAGAGCTATAATGTTGGTTTCCTTAGTGAGGCGCTTTATTTAGAATTGATTGAGCATATAGAGTGTGTTTCATTCATATAATAATTGACCGAATGTGTTCCTGTGCTCAGTTGAGGCAAGATGCTGAACAATGTTCTTATAGGTGCCATTACGTCTAATATTCATTGTTGTAGGGTTTCAGCACCGGTCAACGTCAAGACATTGAGTGTTGTTGTTGCTTGCTTATGATTTTGTGCCTTTCTCTTTCTGAGTATAAATTTGACAGTTCAGATATCTGGTTCTTGCTTCCATCCTCCAGTTCATACCATGTGTAATTTCGTAGCTAAGATCAAGCCGAATTAAAATTCTTGTTTTCTAGGAACTCAACCAATTGGGATCCTGCTGGGAGATCTGGATCCCGAATCAGAAACACTTCAACCAATTGGGTTAAACGATTATGCTGTTTTTGTTTTTCACGAATAATGCTTTCAATCTGAAGTGTATTTTATATATTTCAGAACTACTCGTCTATCTTGTCCCTTCACCCAGAAATTATTGATGGAAGGCCAAGCACAATGGTAATTGAATCTTTTGTGGTGGATGTACCTGAGGGGAATACCAAGGATGAAACCTGCTACTTTGTCGAAGCTTTAATTAAATGCAATCTCAAGTCACTTGCTGATGTCTCAGAAGGGCTTGCCGTGCAGGACCGCACTGAACCAATTGATCGGATATAGGATTTGATAATGAGTGGCTGGGAACTTGGCTGCCATGGATGAAGCTTCAGGGGCTTTCCTATATCGGAGGCTTAGGAGACGGACTGGCAATGATGCTGCTTCCATCTCTCGTAGAGTAGCAGCGTTGTTCACTTCCTTTGCTATGTTAGTTATCCATATGATTATATACTCTGATTCCTCTCTTAGATAGTTAAAAGTAAACAACAATGGTTCACGGACAGCCAGTGCAGTATAAAGGAGTAAGACCTGATGATTATGCGAGACTTAAAAAGTTGTGGCTTCATGGTATGATTTTGTATATAATGTGCTGGTCAAAGAAAATTGTTTTGATTCGTCCAGTTTGTAGTCTGACTAGTTTCTAGTTGCATTTAACATGTTCTGGAACCTGGAGGTTATTTCAAACAAATAGATTTCAACTTTCGTTTTTCTCTCTCGCGGTCTGCTACCATATCATTTGACCTCTCTGTTTTTTGGGTATTTTATAGTCCAATATGTTGAATGATAAACACGATTTGAATTTGTAAATGGTCAAAGAATTTAAGAATCTAAGATGGGTTGGAGCATGTGAGTTTGGACCAAACGAGGAAATATCGCCCTTCTCATAGTGTTTTTTTTTTAAGAAAAAACCCAAAACGTCACATTTCGAACAAAAACGTCAAAATGATTTAATTTGGAGGTACTTTCAACTGACTCTGTTATCAAAACTAACTCTGCAGGACACCCTTAATGAAACGACTGTGATAAAGAGTACCTACATAGAATATTTAATTAAAAGTCACAACTTAATTGATTTGATTTTGAGGTTCAATAGACCATAACGTATTTGATAAGTAATTTCAGCCTCAACCAATTTCAAATTGATTTGATGTATTCCAGCCCACTATATAAGATTATCTATCAATTCAAAATTCAATTTAATTGCTTCGATTAATCATTAAAAAAAATTGTTGTTTCCGTATCACTAATTTTTCTGCACAGTGGTATCCTATTCCTCTTCCACTCTCTGAAAAAGACAACTTATAATCTTGCTAACAGACACTCGGGTCTCGGAATATAAGAAAATCTTAAACAAATGAAGAATGGAGACACAATACAATTCTCGAAATGTCCAATAAATGGCTTTCTAAAAATACATTGTTCTCTCCAAAAAATAGTATTCTAATAACCGATCTTCAGAGCTACTTCTGATAAGAATTCTCGAATAGCTAGCATGGAGGAAGGGAGGGAACTGCAGATTTTGGACTCACAAAAGTACCTGGGTGGCTATACTGTACAGTGCTTCCCCTATAGTTAGTATAGTTACAGACAGGCAGAGGAGAGTATGATCATACCAATACAAGATCCCCTTCTGATTCTTCTTGTTCCTGTTGCTCTGGTAGCCGACCCTCTCTGTATGGGAGAAGTATTCGCCTTATTTCTTCTGCACTCAGCGTCTCGTACTCTAATAATGCATTCGCCAGGGCATGCAATGCCTTCTCATGCTGAAAAAAAAAAATATATATATATATATATTGTTAAAGGGGTCAGAAATTTTGAAGATGCCAAACATAAGTAAGTCTCGAGTATGGAAGAAATTCAAGATTGCCAATTTTTCTAACCACAGGAATGGAACATTGACTACTTCATTCAGCCTATCCTCGTACAAATGAAAGAATGATTAGTCTAGGACTATCATCTGTACAAAATTTAACATCTCGAAATAATAATTCCTACATATTTATACGATGGAAAATAAATTCTAGATATGAATATATAAATGTGGCACAGAAGACAAATAATGAAAGAGAAAGTTTCATTTTTTTTTCTTTTAATTCTAATGCACAAGAAATTAATTTGACAAACCTTCTTTAGAAGGGCTTTCACGCGATCATATGCTTCTCTAAGGAGTTTGACAACCTGCGGAACAAGTAAAGAAAATTAAATCCAGGCACGACTTTTGCCATCAAAACAGTATAAGGAAATGCAGACTCAAGGTACATGCCTCGGCATCAATTCGCGATTGCATCTCAGAACTTGGTCGGTCTTTTATATGAACTGGTCCAATTGCATCACTCATCCCGCAATTTGATACCTTGTCCAGAAAAAAAGAGACAAAACAGCAGAGCTCAGCAATTGGCTAAAGCTCATTTTAAAATGGAAAGAGAAGAATGGTTGCAACTTATGTCATGCACTTCAATAAAAAGTTCCAAGTTCATTTCCCATTTTCGTTCAGAAAAGTTCTCCACATAGAAGTACGGCTTTTTCTTGCTGGTTTTGGGGCCAAACTAAAGGCTTTGACACCTAGTTGCACAGGTGCAGGGACTGCCCTTGGAACTAAATAGGGAGCAGAAAATTACCATATATTGCGCAAGCTCAGTAGCTGTATTAAGATCACTACTTGCTCCTGTTGTGACATGATCCTGACCAAAAATAAGCTCTTCTGCAACTCTTCCTCCCATACAAACATCAATGCGAGCTAACAATTGCTTCTTGCTGATTGATGTCTCATCACTTGAAGGGAGTTGGGTGACCATTCCTAAAGCAGATCCACGTGGCATAATTGTTGCCTTGTGAATTGGATGTGCACCCTCTGTATTTAAGGCAACAATTGCATGGCCACTCTCATGATAAGCAGTAAGCTGAAATTTTCACAAGCAGTGTCAGGAAATAGGGCCGTAATCAACAAACTCTTAATATTTGATTAATAATAAACCAAAAGCTATTAGAATATACAAGAGAAAGATTTAGAGGAGATCCAATTTACTGATCCAATTACCTGCTCACAACAGTTTGGTACCTAAACTCATTACACTGTCATTCATGTTTCTCGTTTTCTTTATATATAAAGTTCTCTCTTCCTGTAAACCATTTGCTAATGCAGCAATTGGGTGGTGGCTAAGAGTTGAAGTTCAAAGTTCCACTGTTCAATCAATTTTTAGTGTTACCGTGTTCTGTCTAATCTATATTTACAGCATGAGTTTTCTACTACAAAACCTCTCGAATTTTAACAAGCCATGCAGAAATTTCATATTCAAAATTTTAGAGAACACTATACTTTACACAATCTGGAACTTTCAAGTAATCTAATGGTCCAAGGCACCTCGGGCTCTAAGTTTATATGGTACTTTCCCTACTTGAATTTTGGTGATAGGGAAGATGTAAACAAGTCCCAGACCACTTATAATTTTAAGAGATGGAAGAAGGATGAGCCCAGTGAACATATTTTGTAATTGAATAGATGATTTTCATTTATAAGCCTCAAACATGCTACATAGTTTCCTTCTTGCAACTGATTTATTCAACCTTCTTTCGTCTTAAACTCGAAGAAACCATAGTTTCAAGTCAATTTAATTTAAAAGCGCTAATTAAATTCCCAAGCCATTTCTTGAAGGTTTAACTGAAATCGCTCCTTGCAGCAGCCATAGGCAGACTACAGAATCTGTTGTCCTCATACATTACCTCCTTATTCAAGAATAACCTCAAGTAATTGTAGTGACTTACAACTATGCTCTACATCAATCACATAGGCCATAATTCAAGTGCTAACTATATTTCCTTGTATATTACGTACCTTCTTTGACTCTTCAGATATAAACATTGTTTTCCTTTCTGTACCCATAATTATTCTGTCTTTGGCGAACTCTAACTGGGCAGCAGTTAATTTGTCTGCACCTTCAACAGCAGCTTTAATGGCAGCAATATTTACCAGGTTCGAAAGATCTGATTTAAAGGAATAACAACAGAAGAGTTACTAGGGGCATTTGAAAGGAAGAAGAATCAGAACCACAAAAAGAAGGTACTAATTTAATATATTAACAACGATTCACCTGCTCCATTGAATCCTGGAGTACCGAGAGCTATTGCTTTAACATCTACATCATCAGCTAAAGGTTTATCTTGCAGGTAGAGTTCCAATATTTCTTGACGACCCCGCACATCTGGATTTGGCACAACGATCTAGATATGTGCACTTGTTAGTCACTCAGGACAATATTTCACTGCACTTTTAACAGCTGGATCCATATATAGAGATTACTTTAAAGCACATGAAGAACTTACATGCCGATCAAATCTACCAGGTCTGGTTAAAGCTGGATCAAGAATATCAGGCAAATTTGTTGCAGCCATTAATATTATTCCCTAGAAGATAAAAACGTCAATAAGTTTTAAAAGCAGTAAATGACTGATTCATGTTCCAATTTCCAAAATGTTTAAACCTACCTCATTCTGCTCAAACCCATCCATTTCAACAAGTAGTTGATGCAATGTCTTCTTTGTATGGCCCTCCCACTGTTTCCTTGTTGACCCAACAGCATCTATTTCATCAATGAAAATGATACAAGGAGCCTACAAAAGATGGAAAGAAACATGTTTATGATCAGAAACAAATAAAGAAGCCATGGGGTATGGAGTGAACCAGAAAAAGAATTTCTAGAGATCATTGATCAAAAGCACTGAACCTTCTTTTTGGCAGCTTGAAATAAGGATCTAACACGTCGAGCACCAACCCCAACAAACCTACAACATGAAGAATAGTATAAAATGAGTATCCCCAACACCTGCGTATAACTATATCCTTTATCTGATTAGCATTGAATATATTAAGTTCATTACTTCAGCTTAGAGATCACATGAAAAGGTTTCATTTTAATTTACAATGGCTGAATGTCACCTGCATCAAACAGATATGCAAACCTGCGTACCCCTAACCCCAAAAAGAGGTGTAGAGAAAGGAATGTGATTCATTGTGTGAAAAATATATCCTCATGATTTACCATCACTTAACCAGTAGTTGCTTATAAAAAATCAACAACATGACAAGGCCCTCTGATACAAACAACAAAAGACTGGCACTTTGGGTTGGAAAAGTTAATAAAGCCAACAGAAGGGACTTATATTTTACATATTTGTTGCACCCTTATCAACAGAGTGAAATTTACCAGCATTCATTATGAATTAAATATGCTTATATTTTTCTACTAAAATAGTAAGCCGTGTCTTGTTTCAAGTCTCAATACAACAAATACGTCGTGTGTGCTCAATAGCCATATTTTAAACCATCGTAAATGTAGAAAATGAAAGGCTTACATCTCCTCAAACTCAGATCCTGCCCGGTAGAAAAAAGGCACACCAGCTTCTCCAGCAATAGCCTTCAAGGTCCCAGATAAGGCAAACACTATCAGAATAAATTATGAAATTATAATAGATTAACTGAAATGTTGATGACAGGAAAGTATCATATCAATTAAATAGTGTTTATAAATTCCAAAGAACAACATGAAAATGAAGTTGTCAAAAAGTGATAGATTAAAGGAAGCAATTCAATCGCTTCTTAATACCTAAGAAGTAAGAAGTCGTCATGAATAAACTCAATGAAATTTGATACTTACAAAAAGTGACTCCGATTTATACATCCAGAGCCAGCATACATTATACACCCATATGCATGAAAGATAAGGGGGGAAAAGGATACGCGTACATACTTATATATGATGATATTTCTTCACAGAGCACTATGTACAATTATGAGAAGTGAAATAAGATAACTAATTGGTTAAGGCAAAAGTTAGGCTTTAGAAACTTTAATTGGAAGCCTACCTGGTAGATACAATAATCAAAAGCATTTTGAGAAAGAGGCAGTAGAATCATGATGTCAAAATATCAAAGTCAAAGAGTAGAACAGAATTTCATATATATACTTCCAAGAATTTCCTTGAAGCACACTGGAGTAAGAGACCACTTAGTTCTAACTATAAAAGACGAGAATTTCCTTATTTTTGTAAAGAACACAATATAAAGATACTACTGACCTTGGCAAGAAGAGTTTTTCCAGTTCCCGGTGCTCCTGTCAACAGAATTCCCTGTGAAAAAGGAATGCAATGAACTCACATGATGAACAAAGAAACAAGCAAGAGATAACAATCAAAGCATCCAAGAAGGCATAACATTTTGCCCTCATTATAAAAGCGAACAAGTTCACCACCATAAAATGCAAGAAAAAAAATTAAGAAAAAAAGATATTTATGATAACCAAAAGCTGGCGTGTTATTTACTGTAAAAAGAGCACAATTTTCATCTGTAGATGGAATAAATGTTATTATCTTGTAAAAGAGGATGGAATAAATATGAGAAATCTGTACAAGTGAAGGAAAAATATGAATAATAGCAAATTTTCAGACAGAAAAAAATGTAAGAAAGATAAAACGAACTTTTCAAACCTTTGGCAACTTTCCACCAAGCCGTGTAAACTTGGCTGGATTTTTAAGGTACTCCACAACCTCCTCAAGCTCTTGCTTCGCATCATCACAACCTTTCACATCCTTGAATGTTTTGACATTCTGCAAAGAGAGGAGAGAGGAGGGGAGACAGATAAAGAGACTATATAGGACAGAGAAAATTTCTGATTTATTGGTAGATTCTATATGTCAATTGAATATGATATGTGTCAGAACTTTTGGGTATATGGAAAATTTCCTAATTAGATGTTACCTGGTCACAGTAATAGCATGTTCTGTATTAGCATTAGCAAAATTACATGCAAGGGTTATACATGTATCTGTTGTTCATTAATCTATTGCAAAAGCACATTTTCTCCTAACACTGTAGAACAAGTTTATGCTTCTATTAGTCCAATGTGAATCAAGGGGGGCCATTGCAAACCATTAATCACAAGCTTTCTACAGAAGCAGTTAGTCGACCTATTATTAATAGAAATAAGATTATGTTAGAATACAAAGATATTAAAAAGTTTACCTTCTCTGGCATGACCTCCTTATTCAGCTCCTTTGGGGCATAGGAAGAACTTGAACCAACACCTGATGTTCCAATCCCACCTAGGCTTCCTAGATACTTTTGCAGTGCAGCAGCACCCATAAACCTGAGAAGGGAGTAATTTTTAATCACATAAGATTGAAGTTCAGGTAAGGACTGGATACCATACACAAGAAAGGAGGGGGGATAGAGAGAGAGAGATACCAGACCAATCCCACAGCAACTGTGAACAAGATAGTCGAAATAAGCTCTTGTGCAAAACGTGATTTATTTGATACTTTTGGATCAACCTAAGAAGTTAACAGCTTTGTGAAATTCTTAGAACAGAAAAAAATAAAAGGGGGCGGGCATTGGATTGTAAAAAAAAAAAAGTTTTTCACAATATTATTCCTATAATGCTAATTGCTAAAAGCCTAAAGCGCAGAGACTGTGACGGTGTTACCATAACAACATGTAAAGGCTGCTTCTCGGATATTCCAGGACTAACAAGAGGTTCATCTGTATTACCAGACACACGCTGCTGCAACTCTTGCAACTGCAATGAGATATTAGTATCAGACGCACAAAATACTGCATGCAAAAACTTCAAATGAGGCTGCTCTAAAAATAAAAGAAAGAAAGTAAATGGTAACAGAAGGAAGAGTAGCAGAAGATGGAACTTGTGAGAAGTGAATGTCACTTCTCTTCTTGTTATCATTAGAATATATTCTTTAGAGAAACAGGAGCACTAACTAGAGAATAAAATAATGATAAACGGAGACCGGGCCAAAGAGAAGAAGACAGGAAATAGCTTCTTCACCCACTACTATTAGATAGATTTGAAAATTACGGGGAAACCAAAGGATTTATATCTAGAAATGCCCATGGAAGAAACACTTCCTTAAAATTCATTATACGCAAGAGTTAAATGGATTGAAAGTCAGTAACCTCTCATTTCAATTTTGCAACAAAAGACTCTATGATAGTAATAGTCAATAAACCAGATAAACAACAGAGATAAACAATAAATTAATTTTCTCTTTTAGAAATTAGTGACAGTGTTCGAAAATGGAATGCAATTGCTCTATGAAACGTATAAATTGATAAGAATATGACAGGATCTTTCAAAATATAATCTCATGCACCCTGGCAATGAAACAACATTGCTTGAACACTTATCAGTCAGTCAATCGCAAATGGATTTCTTTTTAGTGCCCATTGCAACACAAAACAAAATCTTATAAACAGATATTATGGGAGACAAAACAAAAACTAAATTCCTTTCTTGAGACAGGGAAATAATAATGAACAAATTCAAACACAAGATGGCAGTGCACCCTTTTGGAAATGAAAAATAACTGATTAAGGATTGGGTACATTGTGCAAGGAGTAAAACATTAACGTCAATGATACAAACTAATTACCAGGGTAGGAATGCCAGAAGGTTTTCCAAATTCTTCATCCAGAAGATATTCATAAATAGCATTAGTGACCACAAGAGCTCGAATATATTCTGCAACTCCTCTACTGTCTACAGCACGATCCTTTTGTTCGAACCGCTTAATGACTGACTCAGGACTAAAAATCAATAGAGAATTGTATATATAAACACAAAGAACAAAGAAAATAGAAATTTTTGGTATAACCAGTTCTATTCAACATGTTTGAGAATCTTATGCGCTAAATTCTTCAATTTCTTCTTCTGTTTATTTTCAAATAGAATAGTTAATACCTCCTTCCATCCTATTTAATAGTCTAGGCAACCAAGTGAATTGAAATCATGGAATGAAAATTCTTAAAAGTTTATTAATACTAGAGAAAAATTTCAGTAAGTAACTCGCTAACTGAGCATTCTAGTCTTGACAACTAGCGAAATTTTTCAGGAAGGAATTCGTCATCATTTCTGATTTTCCAATTGATTTCATCCACCAAACAGAAGAGACAAACCTGTGCTTATTGAGTTCAACATATAAAGCAGTCTGCTTTGCAGCATCCTGAGGGTTTGCGTCAGCCTCAGCAATTAAGCGTGCCAAACGCTTCTCCTGCCGCCAAAATGGCCACCAATTCCCCAAATCAGAGAAGAATTTTCGAAATCGTTCTTTCGCCGTCGCCCACAAACCGATGAAGAACATTAATAACGGGATTCTAGCAACACCAATCTCCTTTACACTTAAGTTCGTAGTCTTAGCTTCACTCTCCACCAGCTCCTCACTCTTTCCATCACTGTTCACTTTGTCTGTCTCCAAATTTGATTCCCCAACACCACTCTGCAACTCATTCTTCGATCCTTCGGCATCAATTCCATCCACCCTAAGTTCTTTTGAATCTAAAATCGAACTATCTTCTGTTAAACTGAAACTTTCCCCACCAATTTTATTTACATCCGATTCCTTATCAACTGAGCTTGAACAGCTTTCCAAGGAATTCGATTCAGACGAGGAACTTACATTCTCCGGTCGAAATGTGAAATAGGTCACCAGACCGCGTCGGGGAAATCTCAAGTTACGAAAATCGGAGTTAAATGCATGAATAGACAGTTCGGAGAGACAAAGGGGATTGAAAGAGAAGGAAGTATAACAGATATTAAGACGTTGCTTTGGAGGCGAGGGAGACGTGAATGAGAGGCAAGGTTTGCAGAGCAGCGAAGTTTGAAGTGTAGACATTGCTAGGGTTTATCACTTGCTGCGTTCAGTTCTCTTCTCTCTCCATAAAGGTGCTAACAGAGAGAAGAGAGACTCTGGAAAGTGGAAACCACAAAGATTGGGGGAAAGATAGAGGGAGCTAGGAGAAGTGAGTGAGAAGGAAAGGCAACCTTATCCAGGATCGAAATTCGCGCGATTTTGTGTGTGTGGATTTTTAGATTTATTATTTACTTTTTTTTTTTTGGGTTCTAGTCTAGAGTCAATAGTCTTAGTTGTCTACAAACTCGATTTACCGTTACTTACTGTTAGGATTCAGAGTCTGTTTTTCGTGTATGTTAAATGTTTGTACGGAGTGGCAGGTTATCGTTACGATTGCAGGGAAAGTAGAAAATAAGTTATATGATGTGATATAGTATCTTTTTTTCTTAATTTTTCACAATAGCTAAGTGTAGGATAATTTTCATTCTTGAGATTAAAAAAAGAGATAATTTTCCTCCTTAAAATCTCACAAATTTTATTTAACTTTTTCACTCTCTCGTTCTTGTAAAAACAACCTTTCAAGGGAAATTATGATTGATCGAAGAGGAGATTTAAGTGATGAAAAGTGTTTTACTTTATAAAATACTATTATTCAATTCCCTCTTATTCCATTAATAAATTTTCTGCCATTACATAATTATTAGATGAGGGTATACTTGACAAATTCATGCACTGAATTTCTAAAACAACAATAGTTTTGAAACAAAAGAAATAGTCCAAAAAGAACATAGATTTGAAAATGAAGGGAGTAGTAATTTACTTCTTCCAATCCCTTTTTGACGAAATTTACTACTTCCAATCTTAATTCAAAAGAACTGATATAGAAAAGTCAAAATAAAGGAGAATTTGATTAAAGGGTGAATATGTTGTGTCACAGTTGTGAACCAACTACAATTTCTTGACCAATTGTTCAGAGATTTTCACCTTTAAAATCTCAATCTCGAATATAAAAAGAAAATGGTGAAGGCGGAAGCGGGAAGACAAGAAACGACCAATTTGACACTCAGAATCATGCCTGCAATTGCAAGTGTAGGAAAGTTCCACCAGATGGGTATTCCTAACTTAAAATGGTACAGTCCCCGCTTCTGCAGAAGCTAGCTGAGTCTGAAAACGAATTCTTGGTCTATTTGAGAAGCATGCTATTGAACATGATCAGATCCGTATGTGGGCATTGTCGTTGTATGCGGTAGCGTGTTATTACTTGGAAACTGCATCATTCCGGGGGCCATTTGTGGAGGCATCGGGCCAGGTGGTGGCATGTAAGGATGACTGTGCATTTGCGGTGGCATGGATTGTGGTGCTGCTGGTACTGATGTCCCCCACCCAACTGCAGGTTGAGGTACCACATGCTGCTCATGAGTTGGAGCATACTGTACACCGTTGTATTGTTGAACAGGGGGAGCCCCCATCATGGTAACTGGTTGTTGCCCCAAAAGGGAGGGTTGACTGTTCACAACAGGTGCATTAGGAATGGTATAATCTCTGCTCCTATCATTGTTCACCTGTAATACCATAAACAAATATCCTAAAATATTAAAACCAATTATACACCTCTTTCTTTATCAAAGTCACAAACCACAAATAGAGGTAATCTTCTTCGTGCTTTTAAGATTACCTTTATACTAAGATCAGTGTGACGTGAATATGAGATGTGAAGCTTGCAGAATCCTCCATCATAAATGCAGTGTCCTTCCAAGGCTTCCTTGGCCATCACAGCAGTCTGAACATCTGTAAGTAATGGTGTGTCAAAACCTCAAACATATCCTGACAGCGATTTTATAATAAAACAAGAGAAAGAAACAAGTTTCTGAGTATCATTGAGGCCAACCTCCCACAAGATCTAATTCAAATGAATACACACATCGTGGTTATATGTAAAGAAAGAACCAAGATCATCTAAGCAAAGCATACACAATGTTGATCTGATGAGAAGTAAAATTCATATCCATAATCATCAAGAGAACCAGTTATTTGGAAGGTTTTGCAATACAGTTAGAAGTATCTTATAGACTTCTATCCTAATTCCAGACCATCAATCAATCTCAACAACAAACCACTTCTATAATTCTAGATCCCGAGCCACACGGCTTTCAAGAAAAAATTACAAACAAGGGAATTTATCCAAGTGGATGTACAACCATCATGTCTAAACCAATTCATAGATCATCACTGTTTGAATTCCACAGAATCAGGCATTATGGTCGCACATTTATTCCATACAGTGTTTAATGCCCTAGAAAACACTGACACCATCAACACATACAAAGTACAACCCAATTGCCCATATAGCCTTCTCAATCAACGCTCATGATCTAACATACTAAAGATGAACAACAGTCAACATATGACCTAACCTGGGTATTGAATCAGAGCCTGCAAACCACCATTCTTATCAAACATTGCAATCTTTTGGACAGGCCCAAAAGCAGAGAAAACCTGTACACAAAGAAGGAGAGAGCAGAACCATATTAACTAAGTGCTATAAATTATGTCTAGATTAACTGATAGGGATTTCAAATACCATGTGTAAGACATCCAGGGTTACAGCATACTGCATGTTCTCAATAGATGCAAGAAGAACATTGCTCTCAGGCTCTAACTTTTTCCCATCCAAACCCATAACAAACTGCAAAAAATTATAGACTGGTGTTAGCCAAATCATTTAGAAGTGTATGCTGCCTTGCAGTTAGCAAAATCATTTGAAAGCTTATGTTGCCTTGCTGCTGTGTGTGAAAGGAAACATTCACGTTAAAAAAGGAAATTATGAAGGCTTCTATGAGACTATGACAGATGTCAAATTGATAATCCCTTAAACTATAGAACTGTATATTTTTAAGAAACATTACCTGTCCACTTCCATCCATCGCTGACATAGCAACAGGGAGATAAGGATTTGTGTAGTCTCTGGAGTGAAAAATAAAAAGAAAAGATAGTTACAATAGTTGAAAAGAAAACAATGAAGATTCAGCAAAAGCTTGATTTGCTTTAAGTCTAAGATATCAAAGAAATCCACTATACCTGCTCCTGTGGCTTTGGAATTTAACACTTAAATCTGTATGTCCAGAATAAGTGATCCTAAGATTACATTGTCCCACGTGCTCAGGAAGCAGATACCTGATATAAAGGGAAAAAATTACTGACATATCATCATGACTAAACAGATATTGCCATATGGTCCACTTCTACAGCCATATGGTCCAGAACAGTTGAACTAAATACCATGACAAACATGTAATACAACTGTCACCTAGGAATGCTTCTTCCATCCAGAGCATCCTTTGCAGAAGTGGCAGTCTCTGCATCTGAGAATTGCACCAGTGCCTGACAGTTGCATACGGAATAAGCTTTGGCTTATATAGTTAGGAAGAAAAGAAAGTGACAATAAATAAGGTTAGCATATCATTAAACCTGGAATCCTGCTGTCTTCTCAAAAGTTGTAATCTTGTGCACAAACCCAAATGCTGAAAACACCTGCAATAGTGAATAATAAACTTTCAGAACAATATATTAAGATGAATCTTACAGATTGAATGTACTAGTGTCTGATGACTTAGATATGTCGCGGAAAACTGGGATAGTTGACTAATCTAGAATTTCAATATACTACTATCACTTATAAACTTCCTGGCTAAATAATCAGAAAGAATAAACATATAAATGAGCACAAAAATGAACAGACATAAATATCACCAAACAATAATTATGTTTTAAGTAAATTATCATATTTCCAAAAATGCCCCTAGAATAATGCTATTGTTATGTTACTATTGTTGTCAAATCAATTAACTATTGTAAGTAAAGACAAACTAATGGAATCACAAGGAAATATAAAGACATTGTCAGAGGCTTCTTAGAAAAGCTCCGGCATTAACCACGGAAGATTTTAACAACATAATTCAGTAGAGTGCTTCAATCTAGATCATGGCTTTGTGAACAGAATATCTAACGAAAATATAACATGCCTAATGCTGTGAGCATATTACTAAGAGTTTGGAAGGTAATGGTATCATTCACTTTGACACTTGAATTCAAACAAAGGCTTTGTGAGATGAATCACCTTTTCAAGTATAAATCATCTCCAACTCAGCATTCAATTGCCAAGTTCAGAAGGCAAACTTTAACCAACTTTCACAAGGAATCCATAATATCTAAACCACGTGAAAGCAGTAATTGAAACACATTAAATTACTGAACAGAACAGAATCCAGCAGCTAAATCTAGACAATGTACAGACAAAATACCAGTGCAGGTCATGAAGTCAATGAAACACGGATGCAAAAATAAAAAAGAATGGAACATCCTAAACTATAAGAATGGTAGGAGTTGAGGAGAATAGGGAAGAAAGAGCCAATGTTAAGGAAAGGAGATAGGAAACAAACACACATGCGCCCTTTCACCCAATGCACTAAGCTGCCATCGAAGATATTTCCTTGACATGGGCCTGCTGATTCATTTACATACATGTCAACAAAAGCTTTCCATAGCATGACAAAGCAAAACCTAATCACAGTAACTAAATGACTAGCATCCTCATGGTCACAACTTTACATATTTAACTAACAGATATGCATGCAACTGCTTACCAAGTGTAAAACATCAATGCTGACAAGGCGTGCATCTGCACCCTCTATTGTTACCAAGAGTACATTTCCAGCAACATCTGCTGCAGTTTTGTTATTTACGATTTCTTGCCTATTGGAATATTGTAGATACACAGTTTTCCCACGTACTTGAGCAGGCTCTGAGGACGAGGCATAATATGATATCATTGCAATGGCTTGATTCAGATCTGCCTAAAGAAGGTCAATATATGATATTTAACTTACAGTCAGTAGCTCTATCGGAAAGACAAAATAAAATAAAATAAGAAAATTATAATCTACTCACAAATTCAATAAAAGCTTGATTCCGATTTGCTCCAACATTGCTCTTTGTGTTAACAACTTTTCCAAACGGCTTCCCAAGTTCAATCAGTTCCTCCTCTGTGCACTCCCATGGCAAGTTTCTCAAATGAAGCACCTTTGATGGTGGCTGGGTGTAACGGAACTGTGGCTGACTGGACCCCGATGCCATTTTGGACAGCAATCCTAAAACCGTTGAAAGGAACCACAAAAAAAATTGCAGTCCCTTGGACGACAAATCCAATTCTGAATCAGGTATCCTATGACAGAAGTATAAAACATTCATCATGATGCTTTCATCTAAGTATATTTAAAGAAAAGAAGCACAGTTATTAGGATCTCATCATAGAAGCATAAACATTCAGCATGACTGCTTCCATCCAAATAACTTTATGGAAAACAAGCAGGGATGTTTGCATGACAAGTTTCTTATCCTGTTTCTAAAATAGGGACTATAAATCAGATGAACTACTTCAGTGTAATTGACTAGAGACTTGGCCAGCCAAACTCTTTTCTAGAAGAGTCCAAGGTTCCTCTGACAAAGAAGTCTAAAAAAATGGACATGTCTGAGCACGTCAATTAAATGCTAAAACCTATATTAAGGATTTAATTTGCATAAAAAACCCAATACCACAAACGATTTATCTGTTCTCAATACATGTGCGAAGACGAAATCTTAAAACCTAGTTTTGCTTTTCATACTTCACGTATTAATCAAAATTTCTTTACATCATGCAGCCCTTTAACTTTGTTCTTCCTTTCTTTCTCTGACCCCCATCCTCAGCTTCGAATATTTTGGCAGAAAATTTAATTTCTCTTATCATGCCCAAAGCTAAAGACAAACACATAAGATTAAGCAATTTCAAACTCAAGGAACTCCAAAGTTCCTGAATTGTCATCGTCAATCATCCCTAAGCTTCTGTACATTAAAACTCAACCCTAAATTGCATCCGTAAACAACGAATTAGGTGATACAGATACACACTTGGTCCTATAGATCCGAAACAAATGAGAGATTGAAGAGAAACAAAAATAAAAAATAGACATCGGCTATTAAGTAATAGATTGAATTATGAACATTGAGGAAACAAGGAAGCCACATAACAATTAGGGCAAAGCAAGACGAACTTCGATTACCTGAGAAAAGTTGGGAGTGCAAGAGCTCTAATTCTCGCGATATCACCGGAACTAGGGTTCTCAGAAGACACAAATGTATTGAAGTCTTACAGATAGCAGAGGGGAAAAAAGGATCACCTCTACGTTATCGCCGTCTATTATTTTTGGTGGCCCCGTGGGTCGCGCGGTCTCTGCGTTCGCTCTGAGGGAGATAAAACTGAAGGCGCACCACGGACGAGCAATAATGAGTATAATCCAACCAAAAATATTAAGCATTGATATAAAAATCCTTTTTTCATCTTCAACTTTAAAAAAAAAAAAAATTTAAATGGAAAGATAGGCTACACCAATAAACTTCGACGGATTTCTTTTCCTTAATATCACTGTCATTTTCAAATTTAAAGTGTCCGTCACTTATCGATGTGATTTACTTATTGTTGGTGTAATGATTTAAGTTAAAGATGATATCAAATTAAAATATAACAATTCTAATGGAGGAAATTCACTCTTAACCTATACAAAATTAGTAAATAGTTAAGTGTTTAAAGAGTATTAAAAAGGATTAATTTCATGTTTTATATATATAAAATATTTTGTTAAGAGAAATTATATTTACTTTTACAAAATTATTTGGTTTGGCCATTAACTAAAATTACCTTTAATTCATTAAAAAAAAAAAAAGCCAGTTTACATTCTATCAAAAATTCAAATCCATAAGCGAAAGTAAAAATGTATAATCGAATTATAGATATTACACTTTAATTAAAATTAAAGTTTCTGGGTTAATATTTTATAAGAAAATTAATAAATGCTTCTAATAATTTATTTGTTGTATTTGAAATTGTGACAACTGACAACTGAATGGCAATTTTAGATATACTAAAATAGTAAAATAAAATCATATTTTTTTGGGAAAGATATTAATGAATTGATATGATTATCAAATTTTTGACAAGTTTGAATAATGATAATAAAGCAAGAGATGATATTGTCCTAAAGAATGCTCAATGACCATCAAAGGTTTAGTAATTAACTATGAAGTATCGGATCGGATCTAAATATCAATAAATTGAAGTGACCTGAAATCAGCCTTTAACAAATGGGCATGGACTTGAACCTGAACTCAACCTTTTATGATTGCACAAAATTGAGGCCCAATCTTTTAATACGACTATACTTGATAAAGTTACATGTACAACATCCCCTTTGTATTATTATCAAAAAAATTAAAATCAACTGGAAAAGTAAAAAAAAAAAAAAGAAAAGAAGAAAGGGCTCCGGAAATGGAAACAAGCAAAATAAAATGGTCCCCAAGACGTAACATCCAATCTTATCTAGGTAGAGTTAAATTGGCATCGAGTAAAAAAAAAGAATTCTGTTTGTGATAGATAAACAAAAGTAGAAACGAAAGTAAGGAGGCATCAGAATATTATAACTAGAAGCAAAGTGGTAAAGGGAAAATTAAGAGGTGAGCATTGTGTCAGGTGTTTCCCAGAAGGACATCCTTGTATGGAGTGGGAGAGGGTCGAGGTACAACTATAGTGTCTTGAGCTTGGGGCTTTGTCCTCATCTGATCTTCCAGAATCAGAGGCAACTGTCCTTCCCTCTCGTTCATCAGTAGCTCATGGGCACCTCCCCGCAGTTTCTCAAGCCTTATAAGCCCATCAAGTTGTTCCATCTTGAACACTTTAACTACGTTTACCAACCCACCAATAAACAACAACATGCTTCCAATAATTCCAAGCCAGATCCATGTCTTGCCCTGCATACAATAATACATATAAATAATTCAGCATAATCCAGAATAATTCTACAAAATTTACGATCAATTGATTAATTTGAAAGAATAATTTTCTTGATTTAGTACAATGCCATGTCTTATTTATGTCCATTTTTCATCAGAGCTGCACTCACAAGCAAGCGGAGGCCATGGTGGAATTGCCCATATTGCTCGTGGTAATTGAGCAATGCGCTGAGCATGAATGACAAACTCGCCATCAAGAATGGGATGTACACGCCCTGCTGCAGGATTTGAACATGACCATCTGCTCTTTCGTAGATTTGGCACGAATTCTGGATTGATCCCAACACCCATAATACAGGCCCAGCAACGAGCATGTTAAGAGCATGTTTTTCCAATTTGCAGTACCCATACTTTTTCTCTTCCTGCGGTTTCATTATGTATCGAATCAACCACAAAATGCCAAATTGAAATAAAACCAACATTTTGAAATGAAGAGAAGCTGTTAATTACCTGAATGAAGAGGAAGAGAATTCCCAGAAAGGAGACAAGCGATCCCAGAGACTGAATCGCGGGAACTGCGAATTCCACAAATGCCAGCTGGAGGTCGAATTCCGTCAACGAAAACCGGAATTCAATTCCGGCGAGATGGCCGAGGAGATCGTGGACATTGACGACAATGATTAAAGCGAAAGCAAGAAGCAAGAGCACCAGACCCGATCTGGGTTCGGAGGAGAGCTGAGCCACGAACCCGCAAGCGAGCACTACGGTGGCAAACAGATACAGCCCTGCATTTATGTACTCGTACCGATTGCGGTAAAATCCGGGCCCATACGTTCGAAAGTCTCGTGCCGATGCTAGTTTCACCATTCTCAACTACCAATCACGATGGGCTCGCGTGTTGCGCATGCTGCTTTCGAAGTCGGAGAGAATGAATTGCATGGCAAGGTTGATTTGGGAATTTTGCCTAGCTTGGAGGTGGGGGGTACGTGGCGTCGTGCATGCAGCTCTGATTTACCATGACAGGCGGAGGAAGAAAACTGAATACAGGGACCGCAGTTGGAGGCCAAGAGCTCCGTCAAGTCAAACTTTCTTTTTTTTCCTTCCTTTGTCTCCCTAATCCCGTACACAAAAACAAAATAATGCAACTGCATCTATATCTCAACGTTATACCAATGAAAAAGACTAGTACATAAATAACAAACTAGGGAAATCTTTTACAGCTTTTTTTTTATTTAATTAATTTTGAGCTTTGAAAATCTCTGTGTAATTTCTTTATAAAAATTTTATTACGAAAGATATTGTATTTGAGTAATATAAAAGTTTATTTTAGGTGTGACATTTTAATAATAAACACGCACGTATGACATGCAATTAAAGAAAAGTGGTCAAATTAAAATTAAGTTAAGTTAGTAAAAATTAATATTATATTTTATAAAATATAAAAATATTGTTGATAGATAATTTGTAAATATTATTTACGTGAATATTTTTTTTTGTATATTAAAACATAAGAGTTTTAGGACACACTCACCTCCACCTAATGGGGCATCAAATGATCGTAGTTAGTATTAAAATAAATATTTATTTTAGTTTTTCACATTTAAAATTTTTATTAATTTACTTTTTTATATTTTTAAATTTATTAATTTAGTTCTTCGCACTTCAAGTTTATCAATTTGACCCCTCGCACTTAAAACCTTAATTAATTTAGTCCCTTAAACTTGTAAAACTTATCAATTTAATCCCTCATACTTAAAAAATATTGATAAATTTAAGGAACAAAATTGATAAAAAAAAAAATTGAAGTGTGAATGACTAAATTGATAAATTAGAAATGTGAAGAACGAAATTGATTAGGGTTTCAAATGTAAATGACTAAATTGATAAATTTAAAGTGCGAGAGACTAAATTGATAAGAGTTTAGGGATTAATAGGTATCAACTCTTAGTATTATTTGAAGTGACATGATGAATTATGAGTATGACCACCACAACCGCAGGCATGCACACAAAACAAAAGAAAAATAATCACCTAAGTAACTAGGATACAATATATGAAGGACTTGGGTGCACTCAACAAACCATGATCAATGTGCAATATTAATGTTACCCACTTGCCAATAGGACAAATACACCGAACCCAATGCTAAGGTTGCTAAAGCTACCACCGACCAACGCCGCAAATCACAATTGAATTGCACCACTGATATAGATCCCAATCTTAATGTCCTAATCATCTGTAAAATTATCCTTTGAATGATCCAATCTTTCGTAGTATCAATCATTCTTGTCTACGTCAGTTAGGTAAGGGCTGTTAAACCATTTGACCCTTTTCAGCTCCCACAAACTTACCAATTAATTGGGTGTATCGTGACTGGGAATGGATGTATAATTCAACTTGTTATCATATCAGTTGCCATTGGGCTTAGCACACCCCTTAGGATGAACAGAAATTTAGATACACCAATGGATTTTCCTTTTATAGAAGTTTAGAATCCAAGAATTTTATAATTATATGAGCCAAACGCAATCCTAAGTCACTAACTATGAAATTTATTTGACTGAATATAATTTACATGAATGATCAATCAATTTGTTTTTCCTAACGAATAAATAATCAACCTGAGAAAGCTTGTAAACAGCAGTCGGGACAACCCATTATAGGGCCAGGCCTTGGGCCATGTTCGCGGTAGGAAAAAAAAGAAGAAAAGAGATACGATGTACGGCACAGCCGTTCCAGAGCAGGAAAACTAGAGCGAGAGCACTTCACTTGTTTGGAGAAATTCTTGTTCGGGGTAATGTTTCGGGGAACGCCATAGTATCTGCTTTGCCTACATCAAGAAGATGTACACAAATAAGCTCTAGCGTCTGCAATGCACGATAGCCGTTTAAATTCCATCCCGATTTTGAGCCAATTTGAAAGAGCAAATGCATTAATACCCAAATCTTGATTTAAAACATAAATTGAGCTTCTGGATTGTGATTTGTTTGTTTGAGAATTTCAGAGTTGATAAAAGGCTGTATTTTTAGTGACTTTTGATGTGCTCAGTTGTAAAATAAAGAGGTGGTGCTTCATTGCCTTCGTTGTGTTTATAAAAATGACACTGTGGGATGCATCGCGCATGCCCGTTGATGGGGTTCGTGGATTTTTTTTTTTTCTGATTCCGGGGCGTGGAGAGAACAAGGTGGTTGAATCATGTTATAAGAACCTGCGTGGAAAGATAATCAGTCACGGGCTTCCAATTAAATGGGGCTCTCAGTCTGACACAAAATCTGCAGCTACGCACTGGTTGGAATGAATGAACTGATTGGTAATGTCATATCCAAAACCTCTGCAAGATTACAAAACACTTTAAAACTTGTTCCAAAATATTGGCTTTGGTGGCGCTCATGTGGGAAAAAGGCTGAGCAGTTTTCTGAATGAACCTTGATTAGACAAATATGTGCTAGTTAAAGATGACCAATGCACAGTTTTTGGACACCGACACGTATCATCATGAAATGCTGTGGCCTAGAGAAATCAACTTCAGACAAGCCTGCGTGAATTACTATGTCTTTACAAGGATGTCCTGAATGATCTGTCACAGGAGGAACGGTGGCTTTTGTACTAATGACTCTGCAAAGCAGTGTCACATTTTTGCAATTAAGCGACAAAAAATCTCTATTCCCATGTGTTTCCCAGCATATGCCAGGGTAAGCAGGGCTTAAGTGTCCATTGGGAGTGCTGCGTTGCACAGAGAATCGGCCATGCTTCTAAAGCTTCGCCACCTCCAGAAAAAGACAATATTCATCAACAAGAATGCTCAAACTTTTTACAATCATTTACTATATTGGTGACATGTAAAAGCTTGCTGAGATTTATCAGTGATTTCAGAGGATTATTCAGAAGTTCCAGTGAGCTATCTGCCAAAGTGCACATTATTTAGTCTGGGGAATCGTTCGGTGGAGGGATTGTTTGGTAGTATTGAGAAGTGGGATACGAGTGGAGACCCATGTATGATCTCAACCCTCAAAAAGGATTTAAAGAAAGCAGGAAAACAAACGCGGCACTTCTGTATAGTATCCTCCTTCTCCAAGGCCACGTTTTATTCTCTTGTATTTAACTTCATTATTTGGTCCCCAAAGGATTTTGCACATCTCTGTCTAGATGTACGTAGAATTAGAAGCCATATATTTCAGAATATGCTACGAAATATATAACATTCTGATTAGGTACATTATTCGGGTTGGTAGAACAGACGTCACTTGTTTATTTCTGGAAATGAGAGACAGACCACTACCATATTTCGGTTACCAAATTTCTACAAATCCAAAGATCAATGATATGAATATGGTTATCAAAAAAAAAAAAAAAAAATGATATGAATATGAAAGGGAAACCATGTGGCTTTGAACTCTTTGATGTCAGATAACAGCTGAATCATCAGTTAAAGAGGCTTTCCAAGTATACAACCATGTGCACTTGTGAAGATTTTAGATTGACATTCTCTGATCTGATTTACCATTTTATGCTTGCACATGCCTAGATTGTCGAAAAAACGATTTTAAACTGCGAGTTAATATAGAAAGATCCTTATGGATGCATGTCCATCTCGTGGCATCATAGCTTATGTTCAAACATCATTCATCCACATATTCTCACCAGACTAGTTAGTGGCTTAAACAGAACCTATTAATGGCTATTGGTATCATGAGCTTATATGCCAACAGTAAGGTGGAAAAAGTTGAAGGAAAATGATACATGAGTTGCACTAGGTCAATGTTGAATTTATCCTTAGAGCATAATGTTAGATTTTTATTCTGATTAACTCAATTTTTTTTTATAGATAAAATTAGAATGTGAAGTTTTAATATTAATTTAAGTATTTGAAAAAAAAATCGATTTGAATTTATAAGAGTATGAAAATTTTATCTTTAAAGTTAGTTAAATCACTTTTTCTTCATTAATTAATATTTGGTGGGGAAGCAAAGCCAATCTCCAAAAGTTGACAAGATCTTGCATTTGTGATTTCTCATTGGCGTGATTCCTACTCTGTTTCAGCTTAAGCATATTTCTAAAGCATATATATATATATATATATATATATATATATATATATATATATATATATGTGCCACAGTATTCTCCAGCCAAATTCTTTGGAAGAACCCATATAATGGATATGGAGAATATTCTGTCGGCATACCATTAGATATTACACAGCAAGGTTAAGAGACTTGGAAACTGGAGGAGAACCAGTTTACCACGCCCATTATACCTTTATTATTGTGAAAACTAAGTAGGATTATTCCCATTGAATTCTTTTCAAAACAGGCCTTGATAGAGAAAAATTGTGACAGTTAAACTTTAATTCTTTCTGTCAGTGGCTTTTAGAGAATCCAAACTTCCTCCCCAAATCCCCATTCCTACTTTGCAGGGAAGAAAAGACAAAAGAAAGGAGCTATCTTAATAGAACTTTGTCCGTATAGGTGAACTGAAAGGTTTCTGGTGAGGTTTTAAACTTTTGGCTCCATGAATTGGTTTCAGCTTTTGCATAAAAACTGCTGCAAATGCTGGGTCTTTGAGACAAATATGTATGCACATGCGCTTCATTCATAGAGTTCTGTAAAGTACCTTCAAAATCATTTTCACAAATTGGATCTGCATTCTTATTTAATTGGTCGAGTTTTGTGTTTTCAAAATTGGAACCGGATTGTAAGAGTATGTATGTATGTGTATTTATATATTGAATGGCACAAAAGAAGTCATGATTGGAAACGCGAACCTCATTGAACTTTTATCAAATCATGGCAAAGATAAAGAAAGAAAGAAGATATATTGAATGGCAGAAGCCACTTATGAGGACAACTATTAGGGAGGACGAGTAAATTTTATGTGGTAAATACATCCATGGACGCCTTAGCTGGTAGCGATTAAAGGTCATATTTTTGGTAAGGCGGAAACATCAAAGCCAGAATCTAAGCAGAACTTTCTGAAATATTCAACATTTGCCAACAACATCGTCCTTGTTCTTAGAGTTGTCGTCGCTTTCATTGGTCCCATTCTTTTCCGTGTTCTCCATTTCAAGGTCCATCTTTTCCAAGCTAACCTTCTCTAAGTTACCCTTTTCCAGGTCTCCCTTGTTTGGTTCTTCCACAACTCTCCTTTTCCAATATTTGCAGTGGAGAACGAGTTGGAGGATGCTCAAGGGGGTTCCAACCAAACTTGGCCCCTGTAAAAAAAGTTATATAAATATAAATATTAGTACATTCAAGCTTTTGCTAAGATTTATGAATTCATCAACTTAGAGATTATGTCACATACCGCAATGAATATATCTCGAACAATAATTCCATAAGTCAACCAGAGAACGCTGGCAAAGAATGAGCACAAACATAATGGTAGTGGCATGAATTCCACACTCTTGGTTTTTATAACTTTCTTCTGCAATAATGAAAATGAAATTGTTATAAGCAGTGCAGGAGAAAAACTTAATAGTTGTGTAGTGGAGTAACATCAGAAAGACATATCTCTTTTTGCTTCTTTTTTCTAAGTGTAGATTAGAAGTGGATATCATAATACAACTACTCTGTTCCCTGTTTAAGTTCTGCTTCTCTCTGTTTTCACTTAGGTTGGTAAATAAAGACAAATGTTTTTATAACGAATTTTGAGTGGAAGACGGAGATGACTCACCATTACAATCAGAGGAGATCCGTACATTGCAACTGAAACCACTAGGCCTGTGCTGCCGACGACTAGTTTTCGCTGGCGATGGTCTTGGAAGGCAAAAACAGAGACAAGAGCAGCGGCCATGAACACCAGAAGAACAGGAATTGCTACCATGGCGACCTTAACCTGTATTTTTCATGCGATTTAGAAAACATGTTATTCTCAATCTATGCAAGTTGATCTGAACTGATATCGCCATAACATGGATGCAGAGCAGAAAGAAATTGCTTGCTCCTATTTAAAACATGAGTTCTAAAGGTCTGCTTTTCGTGCATGTATGCAACTAACCACCATTTTTGATGAAAGGGAAAACTTCTACTTTCAGTTTTTTTTCCCTTTTCTTTTTTGTAGCTTTGTACCTATTATGAGGAAAAAAAAAAATGAAAAATGATGCAGCTTATATTCATATTGCTTATATTTTGAATTTTCTTTTAAACAAGATGAATCATTTGCTACTCATGAGAAGTTTAAGGAAAGGAGTTGCAGGAAAACAATAACAAAAAAGGGTGGAGCAAATGATACTTACCTTTCCCTTGGGTGAGGCATACCAGAGGTAAATGAGAACAAATGATAACTCAAAAACAATCCCAACACCATTAACTGTGACGAGGGGGAAATTTTCCCACTTGTAGCTTACAACAGGCAATCCATACCAAGTGAAGAGAAGAGAGTTCAGCAGCGCAATGACATAAGGAACACACGAAAACTCTTCTGTGCTTTTCTTCTTTATGACCCTTTTGAAGGTAACCCTGCAAGAGGAAATCAGAGAAAAACGACTTCAGTAATGGTTCAAACTATCCAGAAAGGAGAAGATGAAAGCAACCGCGGAGTAATGCAACGTACGTTGGAGCAGCGTAAAGAGAAACTGAAGCAGCATTCCCTGCAAGAAATTAACATAAAAAATGGGTCACATTTTTTGGTTGCAGACTCAGAGTTATGAGTAATGCTCAACAATGCTAAGCTGCTGGATGATGAATGAACAAAGCAAGTACCAAGAACTGCAACAGCCATGCGAAAGGTCTCCGCCATCTTTAGTTATTTGGTGCTTCAAGTAAGATGAGAAGAGATGAGCGAAACAAGAGCCATGGGGCTGCTCTATTTATAGGTCCTTGGTTACCACTATTCAACGCCTAGTGGATGATTTAAATAATATGGGGTAAAGAAAAAAGGATAAAAGAATGTGAAAGAAGGATTAAAAAAAAAAAAAAACAGAGAGAGAGAGAGAATATAGAAAATGGAAAGAAGGGGGAAAGTGCTGTCTACGTCTTTAATAAACTTGTGGATGCAAAACTTTGCTCAAATTGAGAAGCTTTTCTCTCAACTTGCTGAACACAGGAGGCTACTGCGAAATTCCTTTTCTTTCTGGTTTCATAGGATAACATCACTGTACAAACAAGAGTGATTGCCAGAAGATTATGTGCCATTAACTCTATCAATTGCGAGTGGTAGATGCCACTTATTTGCACCATCCATATTTGACAAATTTTCATCTTTTGTCATTTTACATATCATGTTTTCTAGAACATTTTGGTTAAGAACGTTCTTTTTTTTTTTTTTCTTTTTTTTTTCTAGGAACATTATTTTAAGTGGCCCTATGCGTGCTTTTGTGTTGGTAAAGCATTATAGGTACAAGTAACGCTTAAAAAAATGACTAATTGGAGCGCTCTGCTATTGATGATGTGGCTTCCATTTTGTATATAGATATATGGGAATTTATTTAGCAACTCGAAAGTGAGAGCTCAGATCATTGGTGGTTTTATCACTTCAACCCTTTCCCATTATGATAAAGTTTCTCTTCTCTTTTCATTTCCCCCCCTCAAGTAACAAAAAAGTGCAAGGCTTGTAGTAAAGTTTTCATTTTTGCATGACGTCTCGTTATATTATTACAACATTGCTGGTTTTTGACAGCAAACAAATATCTCTATGAAATTACCAAATCCCACTCAAATGGGAATATGTCATTAGAAAAAGATTTAAGAGTATAATAGGACGAAAATGAAGTCAGCTTCTTGGCAGAATATAGAATCTTAATATTCTCATTCACGCATCAAAAGCAATTCTTTGAACCTTCGAGGAACAATAATTTTTCTTTCTGATATATGCAGGTGGAATAAAACTCATATCTGACCTCAAGGGGTTTGTGGTGAGAATTGATCTAATTATGATAACCTGAATTTTTATTCCGTGTAAAAAAAAGTGGGTTATCTTTGAATTGTTGACGACGGTGATCGATCATTCGGTGTCTTGAGAGAGAAACCTGCAGTAATAATAATATGAAAGAAAAAGTGGAGGTTTTAATTTACTGTGTGGTTTTGTTTGTGATATGAAAATGAAAATCTTTTTTTTTTTTTTTGGCTTCTTATCAATGAGGTTCTGGTTTATCTTAAAATGCTAGTATAATGTATGTCTTAACAGACTGGAAATTCAATGTCCTGAAGCGAGAACCCAGCAATTGGTTTCTGATGCTTTTTGCTTGGTTCTGCTGCGTTGCTGCTGATGCTATAATGTTCAAGTAGGCAGCAGGAATATTATTGTTTCACGACTTAGATTGGTTATGACATAGCTGGCTCCGCTTGTCATCGTGAAATTTATTTCACCCCAGCTAGCTGGATGGTCAATTTAACAGCAACACTTTTTTGACTCCATGGAAAAAGCTTTTACCTGCAACTATCGAGATACTCCAAAGACACCGTGTGAAAGATTCGAGCAGTAAAGACAAAAATTACTTACTTACACCTTGCTTTATGTGATGTTCATGTTAGTACTATGAAAGTAATTTCTTTTTTTTATGATTTTATATATGAGAGTGATTAATTCTATAGTTTTTACATCTTTAATCATGGAATCATAATCTGAGTATGTTTATTTTTTTATGATTTGTTAAAAAATTTATTGTGATATATTATTTATTTATTATTAAAACTTAAATAATTTTTTTTCTTTATATATACAACTTTTAAAAATTATATTAAATATATCTCATAAATTGTTACATATTTTTGTTTATCGTTAATATTCTCTTTTTAGTATAAGTTGAACTCATTTTTTTATACAATTCTTTTATTTTAAGAACTCACTTCCTCTTCTTTTTTCCATATCACACATCTTTAATAGTACAATCTATGTGTAACTATTCCATAACTCTATAAAAATTTTATATAACTATCACTAACGATAGTCATCCCAATAAAAAACTTATTTTTAATTATTGATAATCAACATAAAACTTTATCAAAATTCTCATGTATGAATTGTTGATGATGTTGCTGCATATATAAAAGTAGTTAAAGTATTCTTAAAGATCAAATTCCAAACATACTAACAATAATTTTGTAACTTTTTTTATTTAACAGTATAACTATATATGATTAAACAATCAAAACTCAATGGATGATCGAATAAAACACCAAATAAGACGTACGGCGCAACCCACCAACGAGAAGCTCTTTAATGCCAAAATATCATTAATTACTGGATGAGGAAGGTGGCCAATTACCAGTGGTAGATACTTGCCGACTTGTTAATCTCAACCATTGATTGGGTACTAGGCTGAAACAGGGCTTGGTTTACGCAGATTCCTTAAGCTCTATGGATGGAACAGCAGCCGCGACACAGAGACTTGTTTCTCCCAGAAAGTAATATGGATATATATGCACATGGAACATATTCTTAAACCAAATAAAAGAAACATATATGAAACGTATTCTGTTTGTTACAATACGAAGGACACAATCCCCACTGATGTTGATACAATTGGCACATGTGAGCTGCAACCAAAATATTTAGAAAGCAGGTATTTTCGGAATAACTTCTAATTTTGAATGAAAGCAACAAGCTTATGACATAATATTGAATAGTCACAATCAAGCATAAAGCCTAAGTCCCCAGCTCTATCAATTCCAATCTTATCATTTGTTTCATCGATCTTGAAGCATTTTCCTCTATATTAATTATGGCTAATTTTTTTCCTACCATTTTATTCTCAAGATTCACTTAGTAACAATTTAATTTAATTTTCAAGATAATATTAAGGATCACACGTATAGATAAAATTGCATGAAAGGGGAATAAAAGTACTGCACACATATATAGAGGGCAAGATATCTATCTGTCCTTTCTCCCATTGCTATTTTTATTTATTTATTTTTCATGTGATTAGACTATACTATGCTATTTAATTTCTATGTTTATTTTGATTGTCATATTTCGAAAGTGAGCAGTGGGGTTCCCTCTAATTGCTTCAAGGCCACATATTCAGAGTTTCCAAATTTCTAGTAATGTCTTACTATCTCGACAAACAGGACTGGTACATAATTTAATCAAAATCTAATCTTGGGTCCCATCGTCACAAAGTTGACTTTACGTGGAAACCCATAATTACTATTTCAAGACGAATAGGATGCCACTAAGAAACTAACGAGGGATCAATAATTAAGTGATGTGTATTCGCCACAAGAAAGCATACCAAAATAAGTAGTACTCCTTTATGTACACATGATCCAATTAGTGCATTCCATATCCATCCAGGTGTACACAATTATCCTCTAAAAATTAATGAATATATAATATTTATATTTTATTAAAATTATTTCTAAAATTTACACAGGCTTTATATTTAAACTCAGAATCTTAACAGAAAGTTTTTTTTTTTATAGCACATATAGGGCTTGCTTATTTATTTTGGTGCTTCAATTCACTAAGTCGATCGTTAGTTAAAATTCAAAATCGATTCACTAAAACAATTGGTCAACTAATCCCATTTTCTCAATTATATATGCGGGCAAGTACACTGTTTTTGTCTTAGAGAGTATTAATTATTCACATTTATCCTGTGGGTAGGCTTGGATTAATATTTGTATTCGTAAAATGTCTGCTGGATAATTGAGGATAATGTCAGAAAAATAATATGTATATGGGTAATTGTGAAAAGGTTAAGATATTAATGTCTGAAGGAAACTATGGAGGAAATAAATGATTGGGGGATAGACCAAGAATTTGAATCTAATTGAACTTTAAATTGTTTTAATCAGCTTGAAATTTCTGAGAGTTGCAAGTTGAATGGACGTTGACAAAAGAATTGGAAATATACTAGAATAGAAAGCAGCCATGGTTTTTGAAGTGGTATCAGAAAAAAAGTGCAGAAATCAGTAGCAGAAATTGAAGAAAATATAGTCTGGCATGCAGTCATAAAAAATTTCAACAATTTAATTTGAAAGGCCAAAATTAAGGAATTGAGGGTCAGTCAATGAGTTGAAATTTCTAGGTCAGAATTTGAAGTCTTCAACTACGTTAGGCAAAAGAAGTTGAAGATGGCCACGCATAACAATAATGTGATTGATTTTAAACGTGATTTCGGCACATGAAAGCAGACAAATTAATTAAGGCGCCAGTTATGAGTATAGAATTATTAATATATATGTGTTCCCTTTGTCAAAGACTATCTATATAGTACATTCTACGTACACCTGGATAGCAATTTGTAATAATTCAATGATTCTAAATTCTTACCATAAGAAGAGTTATTGTAACTAAAATATTATGTGTATATTTATTTATTGATATTTATACGTTTAGTGTGATGTAATTATTTGTAAGAGATTATAAATAAAAAATATAAAATAAGTATATATAAACAATATAATATTAACAGAAACACGTCATGAGTAGTCAATAATTATAAAAGATAGAAATTATATCTAAAGAGTGGGGCTAAAACTAATTAATAGATTGTGACACATCACGTGAGGAAGCAACTTTGAATTTGAGGTAAAAAGAAAAAAACAATGATCTTTATGTCATGGAGCTAGGTACACTTTGCTACGTTGATCTGAGCAAATTTTTATTTTTTTTCTCTAAATCTTATTTTATAAATTTAAAATTAATTAAAATAATTAAATAATATTGTAGATAAGATAAAGTTAGGTCAATAAAATTTTTTAGATTAATTGGCAAAAGTTTAAAATAAAAACTAAGATAAAAAGTTTTATCCTACTACGTCTCGCTAATTTTTAAGTATCTGAGCAGGTTTGCTCGGTGGCTAATGCGATCTGCATGAGCCAAGCATTATATTCATAAATATTCATAGTGCCAAACCAGCTTTATCCAGTGGATATGATATATATTACAGCCAAAGCAATATTGGTTAGGTGTGGACTAGATATAAGATATATATGATCATGATCACATATATATATATATTCTAAGAAGAAAGGCCACCTACATAGCACTAATTTGTCTGGAGTTGTCACAATCTTTGGAAAATTGATGTTGCTTAATGTATTAAATTCAAGGTTTGCCCTAGCTACCATAAGTAAATATTTATACGTGCAATTAAATGCCATTGATCTTACCTGCCTGATATGTTGCACATTTTTAATAATCTTAAAGAAGTGAATTAATCTCACATGAAAGGTAATGCAGCTTAATTAGCATTAGCAAATAATTAAGTATTAAATTCATATATTAAGTACATTTACAATATCTTCGTGTTTCCATTTATTGTTTGTCTCACCTTTTAAAGGTTGATTAGG
This sequence comes from Bauhinia variegata, assembly GCA_022379115.2. Lineage (NCBI taxonomy): Eukaryota > Viridiplantae > Streptophyta > Magnoliopsida > Fabales > Fabaceae > Bauhinia > Bauhinia variegata. The sequence continues at coordinate 15,696,262 of CM039437.1, forward strand.
ATCTAAATTCAATTAATTATACAAGTGGTTCCCACAGCCAATATGTATAGTTCCCTAATCATGGAACAAATGTTCGCTAAAAAATCTTATTCATGTGCATTTAGTATATGTAGTCTACGTGTTCATGCGTCAACTCGATGTACTAGGAAATAGGAGTTGTGATACATAAGTAACATAAAAAAATCATGCGCGTAAATTACAGCTGAATATTTGAACGAGAGCCAGTTGGAAGGAAAAACTAATGATGATCTTGATAAAGACGGAATAGAACTTATGACTTTCAAGCTGGATTTCAGCTGGCTTTTTTCATATTTCACATGGGTTGCTCTCTCTCTAAGACGAAGTCTTAATCTGAGATTTATATGGTTTTACTATTAATATGGTCGCTGTTGTTTTAGACCTGGTATTATTACTTAGCCACTTACTTGGAAAGTTTTTCAGGTGGAGAAGGGTTGAGTCAGATGAGCCAATGAGGAATGGGAACACGGGAGAATGGTTTTGACCTAGTTTTGGAAATGGAAATTTGGCTGCTAGTAACCCCATGGCCAGTTGGATCTGTGTCATTGCCAAGTAATTCCTGAGTAGGATGCAGGATTCTGGGCGAGCAGCATCGACCAAAGTGGGAACACACCGCACCCTCTCGTGCATGCGCTAGCTCTTTCTACGCCAATTATATGATTCATCTCTTTCTCTTTCTCTTTCTCTCACTAGCTACCAACCCATTCATTAAACCTAGTTAGTTAAATTTTCTTGTCTTCCCGAGATGGAATTAGGTTAAGTCCATGTCAGTATCTTGATTTGGATCCTCTAAAATCTGACTACTATCATCAAATTCTTACTGTTTAATGTAATCTTCAGATGACGTAACGGTTTTTGTTGACGTGACATATATACTCGTGCTTATATGCATGACATTCATGAAACTGACATGTCATGCCTAGCTAGGTCAAAACATCTTTTACTCCACTAAAGTTTGCCTGTATATGTGCGTGTTCATGTATACCAACTATAAAAAATTAATTAAAAGTTTAATTAATTATAAGCTTGAATTTATATATGTCATGAAAGTTAAAAGTTAAATAAATATAGGTAGATATTTTTTTTGGTAGAATAGATTGATAGATATTTATTACAATTATCAAATTGATATGATTAAATTCTAGACTTGGTTTACTTTCAACTCTATGAACCAACATATAACTTAGGATTTGATCTACTTAAACCCTTTAATTTACTTAATCACCTAGTCTTAACTATATACTTACTTCGCCAATTAAAATGGATAGGCAATTAGTACAGAAGTCTTGTGCCACATATTGATCAGAGTTACAAATTTTATTTTATTTTTTTCCGTTTTCAATTCTACCAATTATTAAACTTAATTACCATTTACTATATAATAAATTAGCTTAAATGGTATCCTAGGATTATAACTAAATTTGAAAGAGATACCTTTTTTAGTGCGCGGTAATTAAGGAAATCAAATTAAGAGAGGCTACCAACTTTCCACCATTATCAACGTAAAAATATATATCCTGAGGTAAAACACATAATTTTTCAAGCATATGTACGTACAATTGACTTCCAGATTTCCTGTACCAACTCACAGACAAAAATAGTAGGGAATTTCGGAAAAGTTAATGATCATGTGGAACTCAACTCAAGCAACGCGAAGTTATAATAGAGAGGGCCGAAATCAGTAGCACACGGAACTGGAATTTGACTAACAAAGAGAGAGATGTAATTTTGAGTCAATAGGGACATATCAGCAGAAGAGACAGCAACCTAATATCATCTTTGTCATTGTTATATACAAATATGTACATACCACCAAACTCCATTCAGAGGATTTGAAATGAACAGCTTCATGATACACGTTTTGGAACCAACGTCAGTTTCATCAATTATAGTACCCAACTGGAAATTTGAGTTAATTTTAGAAATTTTCTTTAACATGATTTTTTGTCTTAAAACTTATAAAATACTTATAAAAGAGGAACATGACTTTTTAACAAACGGTGCAGGTCCAATTGATTTTCATCACAGACAGGAAAAGTCCATGCAACAAAACAAATAGTGAATTTTGTGGAACTGATTTGACCCAAAAAAGGATACAATGGAGATTCATGTATGTGGGGCTGAAATTGAGGTAGCTGTACAGTAGTACTACATAGAACATTAATTTGTCCACAAAGACAGATATTTTTTAGTCAACAGAGACGTCTCAGCAGAAAGAGACAGAAACCCAAGAAGAGATACAATGTTCTCACAACTCATAATTTCATTTTCATCAACCTCAATGTCTCTAAATTTCTGTGCTTTATTTTTTTAATAGAAATTTTATTAACATTAACAATTCCATACATGAACATCACTTCATTAACAGCATTCTTAATTTAATTTGTCGAGAATTAATTGCACTCACTTGTTATCTTGAAAATATAGTAATAAATAAAGGGTTATGGGAACATGGTTCGCCGCAAAGTGTCCTAGCTAGCCGAAGCTAGGGCAATGTAGAGTAGGATCTATATATATAACCACATCCCTCTCATTCTCATCCCAATTAACCCCCCTGCTTAAAAAGAGATTAAGACGAACCGCTCATTATGTTAAATTTCTGGACAAGTCTGACCTTCCTCTTATCGCTACACAAGTTGCTCAACTTGCACGCTCATCATGTATAAACATATTAGGTCAAAATGCAAAGCAAGATTGCAGTACGTAATCAAAACGTTACAAAAAAGACAAATGGAAATTAAATGGATATATATATATATAAATATATATGGAACTTCAACTTAGTATCTGAAACGAAATTGATGCCTAATTCATATTAGCTTGTGTTGTCAACTTTTTTTAGTTGAGAACATTGCTTATAAAGCATGACATCATAATTATAATTAATCCACATTATTCCGAGATAATGCAAAACAAATTAAAATTAAGAAGGAATAAGACGTGGACCCAAGTGTGACTCAGATGGTTCCCTTATTAGTGGGCTAGAATGAGAAGATGTGTGCATAATAACTGTTTAACCTTTTTCCTTTGACATTCTGCGTTTCATGAGTAGAAAAAGGGAAAATATCCTTAAGCTTTATGCTACTAGTCTCTTATGGTTCCCTTATTAGTGGGCTAGAATGAGAAGTAATGTGCATAATAACTGTTTAACCTTTTTCCTTTTACGTTCTGTGTTTCATGAGTAGAAAAAGGGAAAATATCCTTAAGCTTTGTGCTAACTAGTCTCTTATGTTGCATCAACCTCATATGTATAATGTTATGTGCTACAAATTAATATATTATGCAGAAAAATTGTCTAAGAGCTGATTGAAAGGCAAAGATATGTATACATATAGTATCTTATGTATGTATATGCCAAGAGAATGTAATCCATGATGATTCATCATTTTTTCTTGTTTATTCTCATCATAGGATAATAGGGATATCCGTGGGTGGCTGCAGATAATGCATTTTATTTTAGTAGTTTACTCTCTTCAACTGGTAGTTTTCTTATTGCGAAGAATTTACTTGTTGGCGAATGTTGAAGGCTTGGGGCTAGTAAACTACATGCATGCCATTATGGACCAAATTTTACAAGTAGGGTTAGTGGGGCTTCCTGTATTTGGATGAAAACCATATAGAGTCAGAGAGTTACATTAATTAATAATACGTAGTACTGAAACATATAATATAATATTCTTCCTATTTTCTTTAGCAGGCTTTCCCTGTTTAGAGAAGCGATGGTGGAATTTGATACGTTTCATCTAACTCATGACTGGGCATTCGTGATTGTGCACGCCTCTTACATGCATCATTTATATGTCCACTCACTGCTTACTAAAAGTGTTTCTTGATATTCAATCTTACCTTCTTTTGTCTTCTCATTCATTCGGCTATTATATTTTTTCTTCTCATTTTCTGCTTCCTCTCTCAACTATAAAAGCATATCTTTACTTTATATCCATCTACACAAGTATGGGATATGTATGTCATGATGGCCCATTTATAATATTCGAACATGTACTTTGAATTTTCAAGTGTGGTTGTTCTACATGTGAGGCGAAGTATATAATACAATTCACGTAGCTCTTTTCCACCGTTGGGGTTGGCACGTATACTCTATGAACCTCTAATCTTATATTCCCTATATATATATATATATATATATATATATATATATATGCAAGTTGGTATAAGCACAACAAGTGATAATATCAATCTGTCTCGTATTGTATGCACCATAGAAATTGTACAAATAATAGGTTAAAAACGAAAGAAAGTGCACTTTTGCTGGCTAGCTAGCTATAAGAGGGTGATCATACATGACGAACGTACATGTCATTGTCATCATCGCTTGTCTTAAATATATATATATGCAAGTGGGTATAAGCACAACAAGTGATAATATCAATCTGTCTCGTATTGTATGCACCATAGAAATTGTACAAATAATAAGTTAAAAATGAAAGAAAGTGCACTTTTGCTGGCTAGCGAGCTATAAGAGGGTGATCAGACATGACGAACGTACATGTCATTGTCATCATCGCTTGTCTTAAATGCTTTAGTGTTTAATATTAATGCTTTTCAGTGAGACTCATCAATGGTTTACATTTTAAAATTAACTCTGGAATGCAGGGAATAAGATTCTCTGAATAGAAATTTTTTGTAGGTCAGCTAGAAAGGGCTATCTATATAGCTGACCGACCTAATTACTAATTACTACTTATATGTATGTAAATTTACTACAAAGATTAAGATTAACCACTCTTTTTGAGTAAGAGTACGTGTTGTTGGATTGAGACACTGTCCAAAGAACATTTCTATGTCAGACAAAGCAAAATTCTCCTAAGTTTATCAGATGAGCTTATATATTTATCTAATTTCTTGTGATTTGCTATATATATTATATAAGTTGGTAGTTATGATCTTCTTCTGAATACACATCTTAGGTAGCTTGCAACCTAACACACGCATCCTTTACAGATTACAACCACAACTTGAGTTAAAGTGGTTCAACATAATGAAGGGAGCTAGAACCAATTAGCTGGATTTGAGTAGAAAATAAACGAGGTCGTGCATGGCCAGAGTTCCTTTTCGACTAATTTTTGTATACATGTCCAATATGTTGTGAAATCGAAACGAAATGAAAATGTTAATTAGTTAGAGACATTTGTTGTGAGAATGATATAAAATTGATCATCATTAAATAGATACACATATACGAGATAATGAGATTAATTTAATTCACAATGATCAACTTGTTTTCTTTATAATTAAAGTTTATAAGTTTAAATTTTACTACAAATAGACTTTTTTAATAGACAATTTCTAAGTTTTTAATAACACATGTTGTTTTTTCTAACCTTAAAATGGGATAGTTTGTATTCACTTTAATTTTTGTAAAAAGCAAATGATATATGCAGATTATCTTTTTATTTAATTTAATGATTAATCTCCTTTTTATTTTCTGAAACTAAATACTTTTATTCTATTAATCCCAAAGATTTTATTAGCTTTTTCTGTTTCTCTAACTTTTCTACTAATCGACCATTCAAAGTAACTTCTGCCAACCAATAATTAACAAAATGAAAAGTCATCACCTTTCCCCATTAGTCGTTCAATTATATTTCATTTTGTCCACTTTCTAGTGGAAGAACAATTTAGAGACAACTAAAAATTCTAATCGGAATGAACGACGACTATCGTTGTGAGTTTCCGAATCCACTTGCAAGTTGCAAACTTTGAGTTTAAACTAAATTAGCATTACAGTCAAAGGAGTCTTACACTTTATCGTTAATAAGAATCACAATTATAGATAGAAATAAATTAAGCTAAAACTTTATATAAAATTTAACGGATTCAAATTTGGTAAGCTTATATTTTTATATCTAATTCAACTCACCCTAAGCTCATAAATTCGGTAAGCTTAATCAACCAAACTAACTAAATATTTAAGCGTTCTAAATTCATATATGTTAAATAAGTTTTCTAAAATCACATTATGTAATAAAAGAAACAAAATACCATTTCAATTAATTATTAAAAGGTAGACACTAATCCATTTACATTTATCAAGTTATCAACTAAATAAGGAGATCAAAGACTACTTTTAACCATAGACCGTAATAAAATACAAATACAACATTATATATAATATATAAAAAAAAAATCATTTAAATTTAAATTTATAAAAACTTATATTTGACTCTTTTAATAAATAAGTAAAAATTTCAGAATCAAGGTTAACTTATTTTCATATCCCTGATTACATTTTTCAAAGATTAATTAATTAGTAAAGTCATATATGTAATTCTTAATTAGAATGAATGATGGAAGCAAGACGTTTTTGATGCTCAAATGTTTTCAAAGGTAGGCAGGGTTGTAGTAGTTTGTCAAAGATTCACATCGCTGATATTAAGACAAGACGAGGGATTTCATTTAAGTGATCAATCAAAGTTTTAATTGGCCGACACAATACATTTGCATCGGATCTAACCCAAAACCAATATATATATAAAGATATATATATGTCACATTCAGAGCATATGTTATAAGACTCATCAACCAATGAGAATGGCTGTCATTACAAATATCATTTCTACTATCACAGATAAGCTTAATACAGACGGTTAAGGCAAAGACCAGGTTCAATTCGGTATATTCATATTTGTGCTCTATATTGGACTACTGTGAAATTTGTGCTACATAAGTTTTTAACAGTAAAGATTTGAATGAGAAAAAACAACATGTGCAAAAAGAGATCTCTTTTTCTTTTTTCTTTTTCTTCTATAGATGAGATGGTATGGGTTCGGGCATTCTGGGTTCCGGTGGGCTCTACATCTAACTTCGGTTGAGACTCTGATTGTAATAAAGCCCAGGTATCTCAGAAACAAAAATAACGTAAGTCATAGCCATTGTTTCTTGAACATCCCATTTTTTTGCTTACACACCTTATCAAATTGCTCTTAACCCACCACAGCTCGAAACAACCCATACCCCGACTAATTCTTTTGGCACGCCCCATGTTTTCTAACCACACCCTCCCCTTTCTTTTGGATTTTCCTCTCCCTCACCCTCGGTCGTCGTTGCAAAACCAAGGTCTTATTCCCTCTCAATCCGACCGTACTGTTGCTCCATTTGGGTGTTCATCCATCTTTCCATGGTAAGCAAAGTTGTTATAATTTGTCAAAGCCTAGATTCACGACAACACGAGGGATTTATAAGATGAAAACGAGAGCAATAAGAAAAAGACACTGAATATAACCTTTTATTTATTTCAATCACGGGTGGCCACCACCTTTCAATCTTTCTATCCCTCTTCACTCAAGCACGCGTGTATTTTCTGAATACAATCTCATACTGTGACACAAATCTCGGCTAATGGTGTAAGTTTAAGGTGCCACATACTGCCATATATACGTCGGTCGAAGAGACCTCTTGAGTCTTGACTTTTTCTGAATATTTTCGTCGACAATTTTGGCGGTTGAGAACTTTCTCGATCGAAACCTTTGCTGCTACCAAAGAGATTTGGTATAACAATTAATTATACACGTATTAAATAAGTAAGGAGTTTAGAATTACTTGTCACACTAGAACAAAGAGAAAAAATCATTTTTCAAAAAATAAATAAATAAAAGAATGTGAAAGAAGAGTGTAAAAAAAAAAAAAGAAACTGAGAGAGAAAGAATATAGAAGATGGAAAGTTAGTCAAAAGATTATCCTACCCTTTCCCTTTGATAATTCTTCTCTCAAAAGTTGAAACACCATAAAAAAAAAAAAAAAAAAAATGATTTTTTTTATCGCATCTGAACACCACAAATTGGTTAAAAAAATAACCAAAATTTCATTTCATCAAATAATAAAAAACAAATTAGAATGAAGCTAAGGAGATCTCTCCATGAAGCTTTTCCAACGAACCTGGCCATATATTGAAAGCTCAGAATCAGATATGCAAACTGTCCCATCTGGTCTGATGCAGAAGAGTCAGTTGTCCATGTCCTTTCAACCTGCCCCACAGCATCAAGTGTGTGGTTCAGCTCAACTCTGTCCTCAGATCATGTATTTTCACAGCTACTTCATTCAAAGATTGGTGGATTGATCTGGAGTATATACAAATGACAATAGGTGCTGTCTTTAGGCCTTTTTATTCTGTGTTGAATCTGGAAAGCTAGGAATGATTTAGTGTTTAATGGTGTAGTATGGGGTAGCCACAGTATAGCTGCCACTGCTGAGTCTGAGTTTGCTGAATTCTTTGATGTTAGTTGGATCACCTCTATTTTTTGTTCTATGGCATGTGTCCTGTATAGGAGTTGCCTAAGCTTACCTGTATGGTTAGCAAGAGAGGGCAGGGATGTCAAAATTTGATGGAAAGCTCGTATCTTAAGTTTTACGATGGAATGGCTTTTTCTTAAATTTGATAAAAAAAAATCAATTCATTTGAAAAGGCTTTTCCATTGATTCCATCCAACCAAAACAAAAGAAAGTGGGCTTCCCACTCTCTTTCTGTTTCCATTTCAACCCAACCAAACAGGCACTTTAAGGGTAGAAAAAACATAGAATGAAAGAATATAGAAAATGGAAAAGAAGGGGGGGAAGGTGCTGCCTAAGTCTTTAATAGATTGTGGATGCAACATTTTGCTCAAAGTAGGAAGCTTTTCTCTCAACTTGTTCAATAAAGGAGGCCACTGCAAAATTCCTTTTGTTTCATAGATGAATGGAGTACCATCCGTATTTGACAAATTTTCATCTTTTGTCATTTTAAATATCATGTTATCTTATGACATTTTGGTTAAAATCAATTACCTAGGAACAAATTTTCTGTAGTGCATGCAGATGGAATGAAACGCATCTGACTGCAAGGGTTTGTGGTGTGGATTAAACTGAATTAATTATGGTAACCTGAATTTTCATTCCTTGTAAAATTTAGGTTGACGACGGCATTCGATCGATTTCTTAAAGAAGAAACAAGTGATAATATTAGTTTATGTTAAATGGAGGGGTTGCGTTAATTTATCTAGCCAACCAATCATTAACATAGTCAAAAGCCACCATTAGTTGGGTTCCCTACTCGTCATTCAAATCTCTATTTGATTTTGTACCTTTTTCCACTTTAATTTTCATAGGAAGAGCAATTTAGAGATAAAATTCTAATCGGTATGAACGACCATCGCTGAGTTTCATCATCCACTTGCAAACTTTACAAGTCATGATATTCCCCTTAGATAACCACAAACTCAGCCAAAGGTATCTTGAACAAAAAAATTAAAAATAAAAAGTTAGGGGTGCAAAAGAAGAGAGAAAATATACCGTAGAACTTCATTGAAGATATATTACATGTAACATGTATAGGTGGGTATTTACTTATGTGTACTGTCGAGTCTTTCGTATAAAAATTACATTACATGGTTGAGTGAGAACCTCTTGATTTTTGTGTGCTTATATGATATATTCATACAAAATGTGATGGCATTGGCACGACTAGAGAGGGTGGGACCACCTTGTATAGAATGTATAAAGGAGGCATACGTGTGTGTATAATATATATATATATATATATATATAGTAACTTCATACAACATAACGACGAAGATAATCCATCCGAGTTGGATGCTTGAGCTTCAAGAGAGCCTTGACTTCATGCTTCCTTACCATTTCCCTCGAAATATTCAAGTTCCCAGCGATTTCTCCCAATGTTCTGTCACCCTTACCATCAAGCCCATATCTCTGTCTGATCACCAAGCTCTCCTTCGGCTTCAGGGAATCAAGCTGCCATAACATTTCAAGGGTTAATTAGTACTTGCAGCCAATGACAATTATAATGGCAACGTAACCCTACGATTTTGAAATAAAACCCTTTTATACAACCGACATGAAAGTTCTACAACTCTCACAAATAATGAATGGCGTGGATTTTTGGAGTTCGTGCTGAATTAAGATGACTGTCCTGATAATGAGTGATAAATAACAAAACCTTTCTATAATGAGTTCAGAAATGACTTGACAGTGAGTGGTGCAGTACCAAACACTAGGTTTTGAGGAGGTTGAATCATTACCACATCATCAAGAGCGAGCCTTAGAAGTGCAGGTTGCCTCCTGTTATCGCCATTAACGCCATCATCATCGGTGATCCCATTGATAAACTCCTCTTGTGTGGTCGCATGCTTTGAATTAAGGGAAAGAACAGGCTTTGCGGCCTTCCTTACTTCATGGTATCTTCCAGGAGAGATCCCAACTCTTTCTATTATCTCATCGTCTGTCGGTGACCTCTGAAGCTCAAATGTTAACTCGAGCTTAGCTCTTTGAATATCTACTCTAACCTGCTCAAACAGAGGTAGAAAAGTCACACAAAGCTTCTAGCAAGGCACAAAGTATTCATTCAACGGAGCCACCCATTTTCCCTGGAGAAAAGAATCATGAAATTTACTTTCTTTCAACCACAACAACCCAGTATATCAGAAATTCCAAGTTGTTATCAGAATGTGGTAAGATGTGCTGTTCACTTGCAAGTTATGAATTGAAGCAACTCAACCATATGTTACTTAAAATAATATTAACTCCAAACATAGATGAGAAGGAAGCATACCGATTCAAGACCAAAGGGTACGCGAGTGAAGCTAGACAGGGTCATAGAACGAATAATGGCATGTCTTATCCAGAACAGACCATATGTAGAAAGCCGGAACTTCCTGTTTGGCTCAAACCGATCAATTGCTGTGATAAGTCCCTTAACTCCTGCCTGACAGAGGTCTTGGAACTTTGGGCCATTTGAAAAATCTTGAAAATATTTGTTGATCACAAACAGGACGAGCCGAAGATTGTGCTGCAGCAGATATGATCACAATTCCTTAATTCTCTATAAAAAGTTTTATTCATTCCAAAGAATATCAACAAAAACGACCAATATTTCACCTCTCCCCTCCAATAAGGAAGAAAACAAAGGAAACGAAAGTACTATCTGTCCCCCAACATCTAAGTCAACTTACGAAACAATTCAGCAAAATAGTTGAACATTTTGATTACCTTAATCAGCTTGTTTCTTGCAGCTTGACCAACTTCTACTGCTCTCCTTACTTGAAAAATGCTCATGGCTGTTGCATCAGCTAGCTCACCCTCTGTAGGTTCTCTCCCCAGCTCCTTCTGTAGATCTTCTTTCACTCGAAGGACTGCCTGAATGATAACAATTATGAGTTAAGAGGTAGAGATTAGACCTATTTCTGAGGCTCCACTTAATAACTCAAGCTTCCGAATTCAATGGTTTCTTAACAATGTATTAGTGCTTTCCTAGGCAAGCAGTTCAAAGTTATCTTCATCACTCCCATTATGAGACTAAATTAAGTTGTGCTAGAATGTAATGGTGCAGTCCCCAAGAGGACCCGAGTAGTTGAACATTTGGTACTTCATGATAAAGGTACCGAGTTCTAAGGAGCAGGTGGGGTGGGATTTTCAGAGGGTAGGCTACCCCTGCTGTTTAGCCTCCAATGAACCAAAAAAAGAATGCAATGGTGAATCCCTAATATGTCCATGCTTTAAGCCCAAAGAGTTTTTGCGTGAAGATGATTGTTAGAGATAAAACCTATTATGAACCTTCACCTTACAGCTTATGCTTAAGTTTAAATGATTCCCTGACAACCAGGAAAAAGAACTGCTACACTTATATTTTGAGAAAGAAAGAAACGAAAGCAAGGGGGAAGGAATGCAAAGTATATAAAAACTAATAGCTCACCTTCACTGGCTGCATCAATTTGAACAACCAAGTATGCTCTGAAGAAGGAAGAACTGGTGGTATCTTCATTTTTTTCCAATCCAGGCTGTTTAAATTGGTTGATGCTGAATATTCCCTGACAAGCTCATCAATCTTCTCAGTCCTAGTCTTAACCTTTCTTTTCTTTCGTGTTGGAACAACCACCTCCTCATTTTTGTCCTTTTTTAAAGCAATCCTCTCATCAAGATTCAATCGCTTGGGCTTCTTATTCCGGTTCTTAACTACACCACCATCATTGTTTACCGCCCCCTCTTTATCATCATCATCACCAATCTTCTTCCTCCTTCGTGAGATTCTTTTGATTAAACTATTCATATCTTCTGCTTTACGAGTATTATATGCAGGGCTGAGTTTGTATATATTTTCAAGTTTGGCAGCAGCTTCATTGTAATCCACATCCAAAGTTGATGAAGAAGCTTCTTCTGTAGAGACAGCTCTGTCTTTCTTTGATACTTTATTACTTTTTTGTATTCTTTTTGGGCGCTGCTTCGCTTTTTCAATGGGTAGAGCAATTTGCTCTTGAGGCGCAACCAAAGCCATATTATTGGATTTATCACCTCTAAATGCTACAACAAAGAGTCTCGTTGGTGTAGACCGATAACTCGAAAACTTTGTGTTCAATCCTGGTGGAGTCCGTGCAGCTGAACTAGATACAGTGACAACTCCCATACCAAGTTGCTTAAGCAAAAATTAGATATCAACGAGAGGATTTGAATGCAAAACTCTGTAATGGCAAAGAAAAGTTCTATATCAGCTTCTCATTTATGTGGATGAAATGTACTCACGCTGTCACGCGTACAGAGTCTGTTGCTTTAGTAGTTCCCATACCCAATACGTTTCTCTGCAGCAAATGAACTTATTTCCGAATCAAAAAGTAAATCCATTCTCCATCCTTAGTTGCTTACCAGTCAAAATGTCATAAGAGTGGTTCCTAATCCATAACAACAACCGATCACTGATTCTTTACTTTTGTAGTAATTTGCAACGTCTAGTTAAGCTAACCAACCCAAACAATAATTTGCATATGAATTCATTGTTAAGCTTTATTCCTGAATATATCGCTTCCCAGTTGGTGGGTAACATCATGATCATCGATTAAGTTCAATCTCAGAGAGATAGAAAAAACAATTATTATCTTCTAATTTTTAGTTTCCAAAATTCAAGTAGAAAATAGTTTGTATTTGAGAACCAGATATACACAAATCACCAACAACATTTGTGCCTGTTACCTATTCGGGATCAGTGTTGCAGAAGGAGCATTAAACATAACACAAGCGACCCAACACTCCCACCAAACTCTAAAGTAAAAAAGTTCGATTTCACATTATAGAATTGGAACAAAAAATTTAATAAGAGTTATCTGGAATCAAATGAACAAACACCGAATGTGAAACCTGTTTAGGAAAGACAATTAAGTAGGAAAGTTGGAGCAGACGACACTACCTCTGTCTGTATGAGATGCAATGTCCGATTGAAGTCGCCGAATATAAAATGAATTTCCGGGAACGGCGTTTGCGCCTTGTTCTTTCTTGTTCTAATATCAAGCTCGAAATAGGAGAATTACGGTGTCCACAAGTATTATTTTTGAAAAATCAACGGCCAGGTGTTGATGGCTAACGAGATCCAAGGTATCTGATATTTACACGTCGGCAGTAATTTGGATGACTATCGATGACGTGGCTAATATCTGGAATCTATGAAAGACCTCGTGGCGCTTTTAGAGTGGGAGAGGAGATATTTTGAGAAGAAGTTCTGGATGAGATCTTTGACACGTGGGTGGTTGTTAGTGGAGATACAAAAATTTTATACTTTTGTGGGACCCAATACAAGAGGTGCTCTAGAGGATACGTAGCCCAATACCAACCATGAAGTCATGAACCATGTCCCCTTGCGCACCACGGAAGGCCTTTGAGGTTTTTCTATGGGCCTCTATTTTAATGGACCTTTTTCTTCGGCTACACATTGTTTAAAAAACATATAAGTTTGAGATTAAGAAAATTAAATATGATTTGTCATGGGCCAAGCTCTTATCCATCTTCCGGAAAAAGAAAATTTTGTATTTTTTTTTCCTTTAAATGAGATGAACACCCCACCCCCCAATCATAATTGCAACGATGATATGGTTGAATTAAAAAACAGTTTTTTTTTTTTGTCTGAAATGCAAGAAAAACAGTTGGTGGCTTAATTAATTATTAGACATTAATATATTTGTTTTCAGTAATTTTAACAAAAAATACTTTTGAAAATATCGCAGTGTGATGTGATATGCATATTTCTCAAGATAGATAAATGTTAAATTAATCATTAATTTTCATAAAAAAATTGAACACATATGTATAAGAATTTTAAACATTTTTTCGAGCGAAAAATAATTTAATCATTTTATATATAGCAGGATGATAAGGGATTGTATGAATTATGTTTAATATTGTTTTTTTTTTTTCTGGTATGATTTTTTTTTTTTTCATGCTGATGCTGTTTAGGTTCAGCTATAGAGCTAAGCGAGACAAAAAGTTATTTGTTCTCTGACAGTGTATTTGTGAGTTCTAAATATGAGGATAAGGTTTAAATGAATTTTCTCTTTGTTTAGGGATTTCAATTTTATGACGAAAAAAATTTAGAAAATTTTTATAATTTTTTCAAATCCCTTCTCAAGTTAATTTTTAAGTTTTTTAAAATTGAGGAGTTTTTTTTTTTTTAAAAAAAAAGAAACTAAAAAATTTACTTATATATCTTCGTACATACACATATATAGTATTTTTTTATAATTATAAGAATTAATTAATATTTTAACTAAAAATAAAGTTATTTATAAATATTATAGACTCTTTATTTTTTTTATCTTACAAAATTTATACTCCCAAATAATAAACCTTATGTACTTCTTCTTTCTCTTCCTTTTGCTTCCCTTTTAATTCCCTCTATTTTTTTTTATCCAATCTCACAATCATAGCCTAAATGGTTTGATACTAGGGTTTCTAGAATTCTAATCCTTACGTTAAATAATAATACTAATGATAATAAGATTGTTGTTAGAGAATTTAGAAATGGAGAGAAGATTTTGATGGTGACATTTGAAGTTAGAGTTTTTTTTTTTTTTATTCTTTTAAAGAAAAAAGAAAATTTTAATAATTTAGAAATGGATGAAAGATTTTGATAGAGAAGTTTGATAACAAGTTTGGTCGTTTTCTTGCAATTTTTATGTGGTCGGGTTAACAGCAACACAGATATGGTTAGTTAGGCGATTCCTCGTTTACATATCGGCTTTGAACGTTTCTCGACTAATTGCGTGATGTTTGAAAAGAAAAGTCCAGTGGACTTTTAAGACGTGTACGCTCTTAAACATTATAATGTTAAATAATTATAATTACTAGAAAAAAAATGTGTAAAAATTGCGCTCAACAATCATTGCCTTAATTCATGGATTCTTCTTCTACGCGGCCCAACAACTGAAATGACCGTAATACCCTGTTGACTTAATCTTTTTTCTTTTCTTTTTTTTTTTTAATTTGACACCTTGTTCGTGTTTGGTAAGTCACGTTCCGCACACCCCGTCCCAGTGGTACATTGGTTTCGGTCCGAATGCCCGCCCCTTTCTAAATGGTCCATAAAATTGCGGCTCGTCAGAGTTCACTTCTGTTTTTCAGTTACGTTTTTCAAATTTGTTTTACCCTTCTTGTTGCAAAGAGCTTGCTTTCGACCCTTGCAGTTTTGCTAATAATTGAGCTTGAATCGGTCTAGTCCAATATTTTTGGATTAGACTCGTGTATTTTCAAACTACAATATTTTCCTTTTTTTTTTTAAGAAAAATATAAACAAGCACACACAATTTGTTAATTAATGAAGTTGATTGTCCTTGGAAACTAGAGATGGAGCAAAGATATGACTACATAATACATGGTAGGACGCTAAGAATTAATCATTACAATTGGGAAGACAATTTGCAAGTGATTTGATAAATTATAGTATATATTAGAATAAATACTTATTTTGGTTACTCACACTTGAAACTCTTATCAATTTGGTTCATTACATTTTAAATCCTAATTAATTTGGTCTCTTACATTTGAAACCCTAATCAATTTTGTCTCTCACATTTCAAATTTTTTAATTTAGTTATTCACACTTTAATTTTTTTTATCAATTTGGTTCTTTAAATTTATCAATATTTTTGAAGTGTGAAAGATTAAATTAATAAATTATACAAATTTAAAAGACTAAATTGATTAAAATTTTAAGTGTGAGTAACTAAATTAATAAATTTAAAAGTGTGAAAGACTAAATTAATAAAAAATTTAAATATAAAAATTTAAATAAATATTTATTATATATATTATTGGCACTCTTTCCTGTGTTAATGTTTGCAGTTTCCAAAAACGAGAACTGTCAACTACACAGCTGATGCATGCATGTAGTTTAGTTTAGCAGATTCAATGTTTGAGTTTCACGTGTGGGGTCTTACTGATTAACTATTTTATTATTCACACACAAATGAATATGAACATGAACATAATTTAATCGACCGCGTACAAAATTAAACATCACCTTTTGGCTCTGTTGCTATCTAAGACCTTGTTTAATTTAATATCAATACACGGTTCTTCCCACTTTATATAACGCATTCCAAACTCGTGCGGTGAAAACCCAAAATAAATAACAAGTTCCTCCGTCCGCTTCCGCTTTCACGTCCTTTTTTTTTATTGATAATTTAAACCACATCAGCAAATTTAAGTGGATTAAATATTCATCTAATTATTGTTTAACTAGTTTAGCCGTCACGTTGTCATATTTCACTTAAATTTAAATTAATTTGTATATAATATAATATTAAATATGAGATGCTTTTCAAAAAAAAAAGTAAATATGAAAGAAATAAATATAATTATGATTTATACGTGCATGTACAGAAAATATGTATTTTTTTTAAAAAAGCTTTATTTAGGTTTTTTGGTAACAAAAATTTAAATTAGTTTAGTCCTACAAGCTAATTAGAGCCAAATTAAATTTTAAGGGGGTTTAACGTGTTTATAAATTATCACATTGATACTGAAAATTAAGCTGACATTTTTGTTGCTAAAACCAACTTTATTTAATTTAAAGAAAAATATCATCCGATAAAATTATCGTTCTTCTGGGAATACTTGATCATAAAAGTTTAATATTGGAATACTGTTAAAGTTTGAAGAATCCAGTTTAGTGTAATACTATTTAATTGGTATCTTACCTTTTAATTACGACATAAACGAGTGTGCAAGGCGTAAGCAGAAGTGGAAGGGTGACGTGACGGGCTGGCCTTTACTCTTGGCATCGGAAGCAGTAGTAGTAACAACGCGGAACAAGGTTTGAAGATTCCTGGTCTTGTTTTTCGCAGAGGAAGCACTGAACATGGGTCTCTGCTGACCTTAATCACATTTTTAATCTAGAGCAAGAGATAGAAAGAGAGATTCTTGGTCATAGTAAATAAATAAATAATATTAATATTAAATATTACGACGAGGGTCAATGAGGGGGAGAAGCATCTGTAGCGAAGAAATGGTCAGCAATTGGACTTCTAATCATCCCATCCCCATCTCATCTGACCAAAGACCAGTCTCACCAAGGAAAATCCAATCCCTCTATTTTCCAAGTCAAACTTTCCCCCTCTTCTAATGTTTCCCACACTTTATTCTCCCAAAAAGCAACCTTGATAAATCCCGCAACCATGCTCGTCTTCCTTCCCTAACCTTATATATCTCTCTTCGCCTTCGCCTTCACTTCATATTTATTCGAATTAAACCTCTTAATTTCTAATTCCACCATTCTCGTACACAACAAAGTTATTCGCGCTTTCCCATGCTCAAACCATTCGCCAAAACCTTGAACCTTTGCTCCTGTTGGTTTAAACCGTTTCTGCCATATATCTGTCGGCACCCAAACATTAAAACTGACCACTTTATATTTTTCCCAGTCCCATGTTGTAACATCTTTCACTTTTGTCGCCGTTCGTGTTCTGACGTTAGAATCTTCTCCGGCCTCTCATTTGCTGTTACTAGGGAAGATCTCGTTTGTTGAGACAGCACTACTCAGCAAGCCAGCCAGCTAATTTGAGTGGTTTTTTCGGCCAACATGGGAGATCGGGATCACAAGAATCTTATAAACGAGCTGGTGCAAGGACAGGATCTGGCAAGACAGCTCCAAATCAGTCTCACTGCCCCTTCTTCGTCCCAAGAAACCCGTGAGCTTTTGATCCAGAAGATCGTGGCCACATTTGAAAAGGCACTTTCAGCAGTTTACTGGAACACGGGGTCACTGGATGAGCCACCGCAGCCCGCAGGGGTTGCAATTCGAACATCGGAGTCACCACCCTTCAGTGGTAGCCCCCGCAGTGAAGATTCTGACAAGGATTTCAGGGACCAAGATCATAGTGCCTCCAGAAAGAGGTACACTAATTAATTTCTACCTCTCCTTAAATTACAGAAATTCTTCAAATATTCTAATGTGATATTTAATGTGAATTCTCGTGTCACAGAAAGGCTATGCCAAAATGGACAAGACAGATTCGAGTTGACCCTGGGATGGGAGTGGAAGGGCCACTTGATGATGGCTATAGTTGGAGAAAATATGGTCAGAAAGACATTCTTGGAGCCAAGTATCCAAGGTTAGGACCAATATGAATCTTCCTTAAATGCCAATTTTGTGTCTAATTAACTATACACTTTTGGCTTAATATCTAAACATGGTTTTGGTTGTACGAACTATGCAGGGGTTATTATAGATGCACTCATAAAAATTTTCAAGGTTGCTTGGCCACAAAGCAAGTGCAAAGATCTGATGAGGACCCCAATGTGGTTGAAATCACCTACCGTGGAAAGCACACTTGCACACAGGCATCCAATGTTAATGGAGCTTCTTCTTCACGAACTCAAGAAAATAACCAAGAACCTAACCTGAATTTGGGTGCTCAGCAGCAAAATGTGCAGCAATCACAGGAACTGCTTATGAGCCTCAGGGCAGGGCTAAGAGTCATAACAGATAACCTAGATGCTCCTTCTCAGCCATCATTTCCTCCATTCCATTTCCCTTCAACTTCAAATATAAACCCTGAAAACCAAGCATTTCCAACACCTATGATTGAAAGCAATATTGCTCAAAACTTCAATTCTCCTTCCTATATGTCCCCAGCTACTTCTGGAACAACATACTTTTCACCTGGTGGGGTGAATAACTTTGGGGCCAACCCAAATTTTGCAACTTCTACCTCTGAGATCAATGACATCATCTCAGCTACCACTTCTGCTGCAAACTCTCCCACCGTTGGATTAGACTTTCCAATTGATCATTTCCAATTTGACCAAAACTTCACATTTGATAACCGGCGATTCTTTTCCTAATTAAACTGAATTCATAAACAGCAAATGAAAGGGAAAAAAAGCATATGCTGAAAAAAAAGAAAAAAGAGTTTGCCATATCCGGTTTAGACTAGATCTCGTAAGAAGAAAAACGATAACATTTCTTTGTATGTTGTAACTTATTTTATGTGCTATATGTCCTCAGCAAGCTGGTAACAAGGTTAATTTTGCTTTCCTATCACAAGGAGTTTCATTCATTCTTTCTATTTCCCCCTTTATGTTTGGCCTCTCAAAAGGGAGTACGGCTTTGCTCATAAGTTTTTCTGTTAGTAGTCTGTTTCTGCCGAGCTTACGAGGATGAATAGAATGTTTGAAATTTTCAATAAAGTAATGTAATGATTTCCATTTTAAGAACAATTCAACGTGAGACATTGACTTCCCAATAGTAATCGTCTTATGCGTATACTCAGTTGTAGCTATGTCCTGTCACTGTCAGTGTGATTTATTAGGTTTGCAACATCCATGTCTTACCAATATACTTGTTCAACTGTCAACTGTCAATTAATGAAGTAAGATTAGGTCCGCAAAAGTTTCTTCAACCATGAACGAGGGTTGACCGTCAATGGCCCATTGGTCATAACAAAGGAAAGGGGCTTTAAATATTAGGCCCAATCTATAATGGACGGTCGGTAGGATTTGGGTCCAATGTGAAAGCTAAAACTTATACATGGTATGGATACGGTGCCGGGAGCAGAGAAGGTTCAAATCATTTAAGCTGCCTAATTATGCGGAAAATAAAATATAAGTTTGGCACTAACAAGGTATTATTTCAGTAATATCAAATTAAATTTCAAGACGTTTTTTGAATGCGAAATATTAAAGTTATATTTGTTAAGAGAAATTTAAAAATTATTATTTTTGTTCCAAATATTTTTATACGCAAAAGTGCAAGAATATTTATATATAAATCTCTATGTATATAACTCTTAGGCGACTAGACTTGCAAAAAATTCTGGGTCGATATTATGAATTTTGTGGCTAACCGTAGACAAGTTTAGTTGTAAAATTTAAGAACGTTTATAAGAGCATTTTTAAGAAAATCAAATTAATTAAGAAAATGTTGATATACAATACAATGTCAATAGACTAGGCCATCCCATCTGTAAATATCATTTTAGTTGAGGGTTGTATTCAAGTAAAGAAAAAAATTATGTCGTACATGTTAAACTATTGGTGATAGCGTCTCCAATATTAATTTGTTCAAGAGTAAACTGATGACCTAAGCTATTTTCAGTGCCGTGTCTCTTATTTTAGTGTGAACTTGCCCAAATGTCTGCGTTTGAGTTTTGGAGTTTATACAATATCAACATTGTTAAAAAGTTTACATAATTAGTAAAACACATGAAATAATAGCTATCAAAATTGTTTACTGTGGGCAAAAAGTTCAAGTTACTTTAGTGAGAAGAGACTAATGTATGAAATTTTACATTATAATAAAGAATCAAATTTTAATTCTCAAGTTTATTGGCCTCATTTTTTTTTTTTTTATCAAAAAGAACACTGAGATGGAGACCACATTTATAGAAGACAAATTATTATTTTTTCTGGTCCACGTATAAATAGTGGTTATAGATACATCACAGTTAAACAATAAAGTATATATCTCATTTTTGAAACTGTAATTCTTAAATACTAGATAGAAAAGCAGGACTCAGATACGAAAAATATAAAATTGAGTTCATTGATATGAAATCAAAGCTCAATTACAAGAGTCAAACTAACTGCTAATTAATACACGTACATAGTCATGAGCAATTACACTTGAAACTATATAGTTGATACAAAAATTAGAAAATGCTAGTAATTAAATGACTTCACCTATTCTCTGTTATTAGTGCAGTTACGTACGTACAACAGAGAATAAGATGACAAAAGAGCACTAAAGTTAGGTCTGGATAGTAATAACCCTTCTTTAGCAGAATGTTTGCTGGATTTGTTGAGCGAGTTCCTCAGCACTGAGTTGGCATTCAATTCCAATCTATACATTATCCAAGCCACACATTAATTAATGGACCATAAAAGAACACGTAAATTGATAGTTAGAATGCCCAATCATTACCTTCAATTTCATGGCATCAAATTTAAATCAAAGCTAACTACATACACATAATACAAAAAAGACAATTGCTTCCAATTAATAAAGTTCTTTCACAAAACCAGTACAATGCCTGCAAGATGCCAAGACATATATTTCCCTGCTCTCCCAGAGACACGTGATGAAAATTGTACTGTCAGTCAGTACACCATGGCACAGCCAGCTCATTTACTTTTTACATACTGCAACAACGTACTAGCAGTAGCAGTGAAAAATAAAAAGATTACCGTTACTATAATTAGCTTTCGACATTTTTTTTTTTTTAGAGTTGCTGCCTACTTCATCTGGTAAAATTTCTTGGCTGAAGTTGAGACTTTAAATCTTTATTCATGCATGTGATATTAAAGAGACAGATATCTCTAGTTTCTGTCTTTTAGCGTTTATTTTTTATATGTTCTTTTCTTTTGGTAATATAAGTGATATGTGGTAAGTGCTAAGTATATATATATATGATTAGCTGTGAATTGGAAATTAAATGAAAGAAAAAAAAAAAACTAAGCCTAAGAGTATACCTTAATAGTGAATGAGTTTAGCATGGTTTCATCAGCAGTGCTAATGCTCACGTGGAGGATTTCGAGTGCAAGGTCTTCTTCAAGAGTTGACATGATTTTCAGAGCTTGCCCGGGAATCCGTGGAGATACAGTTTTTAGAAGGACGTGAGGACCGGAAAACTTGACCTCTACGTCGGCGATGGCAGACTTGGAATTGGCAACAAGCTCGTTGATATTGTCATTGATGGAGGAATTAGCAGACGATGTAGGAGATGGTTCAAGAGAGTTGGATATGGTACTGGGTGAGAGGTAACCTGGCCCTGGTTGTTGCAACCTGCAGGGCCTGTAAGGGCTACCTGGTTGTGGAGTCCTCGGACTAATGGGCAAGTTTAGTCTGGGGCTCAATGGTGGTTTTCTAGGACTTAGCGGTAAAGGTCTTGGACTTGAAACTATCCTAGGGCTTAGCACTTCACTGTAAACTTTCCTTTGTTTCTTGGCCTCCAGGGAATGTAGAACTTGCTGCAACTCATTGATGTAGTCAACCACTCCTCCAATTATTGAAGCTTGGTCTCCCTAACCCACATAGAAAAGAATAAAATTACCATAAAAGTACTGAGGAAAAACACAACATATATATGAATATATATAAATGTTCATGAGAGACTTACCCGTTTGACATAAAAGCAAGGCATAAGGGACCTCAAAACGGACAAGTGCTCGTTCATTTGCTTCCTTCTGTTTCTTTCCACAGTGATGTGGGATATCCTTTGTTGCCCATCTGTGTTGGGTTCCTCTGACGAAGTTGTGGCAGCTGCAAGTTTCTGTCTTTTGTTCTTGGGTGAAGTTTCGAGCTCGGTTTCAGAATATTCTTGAGCAGCACTGGAAGAGGTTGATTTCTGAGACACCAACCTTGAGGTTTCCTCGTTCTGATCCCTTGAGTTAACAACAGCTTCATCGATGGGAGGAAAATCAGTGAAGTCCTCGAGACTCTCCAAAATAGCAAAGAGATCATCTCCACTAAAGTCTTTGTCTTCAAAAATATCAGTTAAAGTATCATCCATTCTGTGGGTTAACTTCCGTTAATGTTTTCTTCTCCGGGAAAGCTGCAAATGAATTGTACCGGTGAGAAATGTGGACTTCAATGAGAAGAAAAGGACTGGTTATTGAGAAAAAAAAGGAGAGTAGTAAGTTTGTCAAGGTCAAAGAAAGGAAAGAGCAGAGAGGGACGAAGCCAAAAGAAGTAAATTAATTAATAATTAAGAAGGGAGTAGCTGATGTGATCGAGACTAAACGATCGCCATCAACTGCATGGTTTTGATGTATGTGGGGGTATGTTATTGAAACAAACTAGATGCTTGCTATAGTATGATCTCACGGGAATCAGGAAGGAAGGCAGTGCTGCACAGAATCCCAAGAAACTTGCAGAACAGCTCAATAGTTTCAGATTGATTTAGACTACTGTGGCAGGATTCAGGAATCAAAACTGAAGAGAAAGTAATGAGAGCCGTTAATTAGAGAGAAAGAAATGGAGGACGGAGGGAGAGGGAGAGGGAGGAAAGGGGAAGGGGGAGTATTTTAGATATAGAGTGAGTGCGCAAATGTTAACAATGGATGCTGTTGATGGGTTAATGCAACTATTTTTTTGAGTGAGTTGCTGCAAGTCGAAGACTTAGGGTTTGCATCACCAATGAGTATATTGTTCTATTTAATGGCATTGAGACTGTGAGAGAGTGGGAGAGGGACGGGGGGGAGGGGAAGGGGCTGGCTATGTAAGGATCATTTGGAGCATTCAACACAATGCCATTCATAATTGTACCTCTGCTCCTTCATTAATACTTCACAGAAGATTATTTAAACTTCAAATTCCTTCACGTAAATATAAATATGAATTTGTAATAATATATATCTAATACTCTTTCACGTTAAACCATATTTACCCATTTTTTAATCAGAATGTATATAACTTAGTCAAGGATGATGACAACGCTAAACTTGCTTAGTTTGCTGTTCATGGTATTTATTTTCAAAAATAGCGGATGTTATATAATTTGAGAGAATATAATCCTCTCTCCATTTATACACATACACACGTAGACTTTAGTCTTACAATCCTTTTTTACTTTTGATATGAAGAAACTAAAAACCATTATTAACTGACTACATATATATAAACTCCTTATTCTCACCATTATTTAGATCATAATGATGGTGGAATTGGCAACAGTACTTTACAAATTTTTGTGTTTTCCAACATTTTCATGTTCTATACAAAATCTTGAATTCAATACACATATATATGGGGATACTTATTTAATTTTGAGTGGAAAAAACCAGTGATACATTAAATACTTGTGTAGTAGTATTTAATTACACTTGTTATATACATGATCTGACTATGTCATGCACGGAAGACAGACTCTAATTTAATTTTGCTAGGTAATATTAAAATGGTAGGGCATATATGTAAGTAGTTAAGAAGAATGAGGACCTCGATGATAGTAAAGGAGAAAGTAGTATATATGTGGCTAGCTAGGTAACCTTCATTATGGGGGAAAAAATAACAATGTCGGCATGAAAAGTGGTTATTTTTTTAAAGGAAAAACCGTTATTGCTGCTGCAAAGCCAAGACTGGAGAATGTTCTGCAAAGAAATCTGAGTGCTATACAAGTTACCCGCCCAGTGAAGGTAGTGGCGGCCGGGTTGCATAAGTTATGGTGGCTGTCGTCCATATATGTGTTGTGTGAATTTCGTATTCTTTCCACCTGAAATGCCTGACGCATTTACCTTCACTTTGTGAAAAAGATTATGCAACCACATTTCCAAGACCATTAATCATTTTATTTTCTTCTTAGTTCCATCATAAAAAAATACTTATGTCCTTCAATGATAGTATATCATTTTATCAAAGATTAATTACTCCTGGAGCTAAATTTGACACAACAGACTTGGAGAGTGATACACGAAACGAAAGGAAGAAAATAAATCTCTCTCTCCATTAGAAGTTACAACTTTTAATTGTTGAGCAATATATATTGTTTTAATTGAAAGGGTATTTTCAAATCATCTTTTGTCCATTAAGATTCTTTAATGAGCAATCTTACCCTATATTCGTGTGCAGTATTTAGGAGAATTCAATTCATCCCTTGGTTCTTAGCCTGAATTCAAATCTTGATTCTTAAATGAATATGTTGTTGTTTTCTTGCCTTGGGGATAGTAAACTTTGTTGAAATGGGTGGTAAGAGATGGATTAGCTTTATATATAACCTACATTTAAACTAATTAGAAAATACAAGAAAACCTCAATTGATCTCGCTATCAAAATATTTCATTTCTTTCAAATTATTTTGAAATATAGAAGAAGAACGCTAACCCCAAAATGGATTTTCCAAATAAAATTAATAAACTTTGCTGTTAAAAAATATATACTTTAATTAGCTAAGTAATAGGAAGATAATTAGGCTTATTTTATTTGAATATAATGTTAAAAACACGAAAAGCTGAAGAGGACAAAGTGAACACATACGAGTGAAAATGGATTATAGGATAGAAATAAATGAGGGAGATATGGCAGGACAAAGTTGCAGACGATAGCGGTGACAACGAGTATAGAGGCAAAAGTCTGCAACTTGTCTTCTTCTTGGGAGTTTTCATATTCTTATTATTATATATTTTTCATTATTATGAATTGAAGGTAGGCTTTCAATGTGAAGAGACACGGCATCTCCGTGTCTACGATGATCCATTTCTGCAATTTTCTAATTAATTTTAGCATTATAATCCATAATCTTATACTCTCTCAATGATGTGTGTGTGTGAGAGGATTGAAGGAGGAGGGTGAGGTGGGGGGTACACTGGCAGGGTTTCTGGTACGAGAGACAAGCAAATAGGGCAGCATGCAGTAATTGCAAGTTTCAGTGTGAGAGTGCGCTTTGATTTAAAGAAAAATTCAGTCTTCATTTTTTGGTTTTTGTCACATTTACTGTCCTCCAAATGCGTCCATTTTTTGGGTATCATACATCAATTTTCATTTACCACCCTCAACGACCAACCTCTCTTCTCTCTTTCTCTCTCCAAATTCTATCAAGATAATGCCAAACCAACAAGAGTATGAGGTTTGAACTTTAAGCCTATCTAGCATAAATGATGAATCATTAACAGCAGAGATTCGAAATCTCAGAAAATTGCATGATGCCGCTGTATTTACTAGCTTGGTCTTGAATGGTGTGATGTGTGTAATAAGCATGCATGTCTAATGCAGACACAGCATTTTACTATACTTTCTGCAGTCACATCCAACAAAAACTTCAGTGGGTTTTTAGAAAGTGTCAAGAGATTTAAACTTGCTTCAGATTCTCATACCTGCATGCATGCAAATGCAGTATATAGGAAATAGGGCCTTAAGTATGAGTTCCACAGTTGCACAGCAACAAAAACGCATGCTTAAATCAGCTCTTACATGGAGTTTTATCTTATCATCTATCATTTTACTTGTGCATATTTTTATCCTTTATACAGTTGACTTTTAAATCGTTGCTGTCTTGCAGAGGCTTCCCCCTCTGTGTGAACACAATATAATAAAATCCAAATGGCTTAGCTCACGACAGTTTCTGTCAAATACAAAATATCCCAGCAAGACAGGCATCACAGGTTAGATAGAACAGAAGCAGAGCCATTAAACAACAATCAATAGCTCTGCTAATATAAAGTGGCACTTTTATGGCAGTTATAGTTTACTCTAACTAATCAGACAAATTAATAGGAGTAGATAAGGGCAACTTGGGCGAACAGTTTCTGCAATGCAATTATGTATTTATGAAGTTCCAGAAAATATATTGAATTTGCTGAGAATTGAAGCTATTAAATCAAAAAATTAGCCAATGACATCTATTGGAAAAAACATAGCCAGAGTCATTTCTAATTTGGAAAATGATATATATCAGTCAAGTAAGGTTATTAGTTTGCTCGAGGGGAAGCTTTTAATACCAACAATGGGAGCAGTGACTGGAAGCTAATGCTGCAAAGACACTTGGGCATTCTTATTTAGTTATGTACTATATATTTTTTGCATGTTTAGGTTTTGATGGGCTTACACTTAGAGAGATGGTATATATCTAGATAAGATACTATGTGAGCATCTTTGTACATAACTACTTAAATTCAAGCATATAACTGTCTCGATCATTTATGGCTCCCCCACACAATATAAATGGGAATGTGAGACAAAATTTAAAAACATAAGTTGCAAGAGAAAATGAAAAGGGGGAATTCAATAAGTTGGGGTCCTCTCTAAGAAATTAAACTTCATTCATTTCCCAATCTGATAACACATTGAATAGGCACCCACGAAATGTATGAGCAAAACATTACTGCTCTCTCTTTTCCTTTCTCTCTCTCCTCCCTATTTGTACTCTGAGAGGGAAGAGATGTTTTGAGACTCCCTCTTGGGAATTGTGCACATTCATCACTACCGGATGGATGTTGGAGGCTAATGTGCGTGGCCCACAAATTTGATTCTCTACAAGATTTCCATGCCCCATCTTATATGTCATGTCCCCATTCACTGACTTAATGTGACCGTTGGGGCCTCAATTGCAGCCCTCCTTTCCTTCTTCATTAATCTTTGTCGGACGATGTTGATCATACATAATTACTATAATTGACATTTCAATAAAATAGTTCACTCAAAATCTAATCTCTACTAAGTCTTCTCTCATCGAAGTGGTTATGAGAGTTTTATCAGATAAATATATATATATGGACCATATCCATGTTGCTCTAACTTGAAAATGTCTGTAGTTCATGTTTGGTTATCTGTTTGGAACTCCAAAACCACGATTTGGAATGTCTGGTCTTAAATGCCAATGGATAATGGAGATTGCTGAATCACAGGAACCATTCACTTGCAAATATCACATACAGACAGTAGTGAAAAGTTAAAAAAGATTAAGAAGATAACTTCTCTAGCTAGAAGTAAGAACACCGAAATTTAGACAGTTTAATTTATGGCTCTTTATCAGTATGCCAACTAGCAATAAGAGTTCAGAAAAATGCTAGTTATAAGAACTGAAGAGCTATATATATATATATATATATATATATATCAGATTTCTTCTATATTGTCTTTTAGTCGCTAATAAAATCCAATGGATATTTCAGGCGTTTCTTGAAACAGAAAAAGTGCCTGCCAAAACCATGTGGCCATTACATTAGCGTCCATTTCACAGAGAAGATTTGTCATAATAGTTTTGCATGGTGAGTTAAGAAAATGGGACATAGTGGGTAGCCATGTATGTAACCTTCTTTCAAATACATAAGGATGCTATAAATGTGAGCTAAGATGTAGAGTGCAGCATATGAATGGCATTAGTGGTGGTGAGCCAAAACAAAACCAAAATATTAAGCTAGGCCCTCCCTTCCTTTTAGTGATAGTGACCCAGTGAGAACGAGCTATCATATCAGATCAGACATGGCATGCTTTACCGTTTTGCGCCTTCGGCTTTTTGTTTTTTATAGCCCCACACACTCGGACGCTGGAATGTTTCAAACATATGGGGACTTCCACTATTCACTTCCCCTTTCTTGGATCATTCTTAATTCATTCTTCTGAGTTCTAATTAGAAACTACGCCAATTTCCATTTAGGCAAATCAATCAATGTCCCAATTCCCATATCTAACTATGTATCTTATCTTTTTTTCCCATAATTAGACATAGAATTGCCATTCTATGGCAAATCTCCATGTTACAACAAATCTTTAATGGCTACCCCATTCAAACACAATGGAGGAATGGCACATTGCCTCTATATTTTGTGGTCCTCAAACTTGATTGAAATGGATCATACATATGTTTGTTGACATTTGCAGATTGAGAGAGATAAAGGATTAAACGAAATAACTATCTTGAGAGGTGTGGGATTGGGACCTTTCAGAATTGACACTATTCTTTACCTCAACATTCAGCTGCTATGATAGGGTTCAATTAGTTTTTGTCTTTTCTATGTAAATATTGACACTAAAATTAATTTTTAAGTTTATATAATATTGTTTCTCTTTGGTGCATGTCTTGTACGATTAATTTGGCTTCTACTTGATTAAATTTTTCTAAAATGGATTAATTTTATCAAGTTACATTTGAGTACAAATTTGTACTTTTTTTGTTCCAGCGAGTGAAAATATGTTTATGTCATGCTAATTTTGAAGTTTATTTCAATAAATTTAATCCTCTACCATTCAGCATCATTAATATCATTGATTTAATGAGACCTCAACGTTATAAGGAAAAGGGCATGGATCAACCGATGTTTTAGTTTCGTTTCCTGTTTATTTATATACTTCAACCTTTTTGGTCGATTACTAGGTTTACTACCATTAACCCGCCAAACTAGCATAATTTCCATGAAAAAAGGTTATTGAAAGAAATTTTCTTCCCTTTTAAAAATACAGGCGTCGGAAAAAGTCCTTCCTTACTGGCTTGCAAGAAAAATAAGGAATAGCATGAAGTTTTTGCTGTGGCTCTTGTAATTGTCCCAGCAAGACTTGTGAAGCATAATTGGATAGATTCAATTCAAATTTGTATTAATAACCAGAACATACTAATTTAGTCCTATGATAAGATGTAAGATTACGAAGGCTGGTTGTTACCTTGGATATGGATTTATCTGAGGAGAAATCCATATTAAAGACACATTGTTTCACCGTTACAGGCTGCTAACTGTCGAGAGAAGCTAAAATCGATGAAACAATATGCAGAGATCCAGTGATGACAATAATACATGTCTCATCCCCTTTCCTTCTGAGAATCTGATCTATGGTTTTCAAAGAAACACTCAAAGAAGCCTCGGTAGCCAATATAGTTCTACCGTCATCTCTATTTCTTATAGAGCATACTGGTTGATTCCTTGACAAGTCTCTGCATTCTGGCATTTCATTATGAACAATACACATACCGAGTTCCTCAGAAGCTTGAATCCAAGAATCCCTCAACAAGGAAGCTGAAGTCGACCGAGTTACACCTCCAGCAATAGCAGCTTCTGTTAAAACAACAGCCTCCACTGGTCCTCCTGAACAAATGTAGTACAGCAGTCAGACCAGGTCTTTTGGAGACTGGTTTAATAAGCTATAATTGTATTGTGCACTCTAGGCATTACCTGATAGAATTTCTCTAGCAAAGCCTACATGATCTTTGTCACTTGCCATTGCAACAAGAAAAGCCAATCGAGCTTCTGGAAATGTCAACCTTATTGTGTTCATCAGTGCTTTGGCAGATTCTTTGGTATGGGCTACATCAATGTCCACAAAACTATTAGAACTTCTGTACTAAATTATTGGTAGCACCAAGCTAGGAATTTTATACTTCTACCCGTAAATACCCTGACATGCTTAGATCATCATTTTCTTGAAGTAGAGTCTGATAGAGATTCTTCCCATAAAATATTCAAAACCAGAGTTAAGCTAATGGCAAAGGACATAGAGTAAAGGCATTAAGTTGCAAAGTCACGAGAACCAACCTCCATCCAGCAATATTGTTGTTCCAGCAAGTCCTAATAACTCAGATTCTCTGGGTGCAAGGAACTGACTCCTTCCAAGGAGGTATGTATCTTCTAAACCGGTTCTGATAGATTCATCTGAAATTCTCCATCCTACTCATCCAAGAGAAAAGAAAAAGGTGAAAAAAAGCAATCTGATATAAACAACCAAAATCCTTGATTTAACGTATCATGGGATGAAAGCTTGTATCTTTTAACAGATATGCAGATGCAATGTAATAGTTAAAAGTTAATCCAAGGCAGTCAAAAGAATTTGATGCTATCCAGTATAGCTCCCCCAAGTATTATTCAAAACTTGGCCAGGATGGAAGCTTTTGTCTTTTAACATTCCAAGTAGATGCAAACCGCATATCTAATCTCGTGTAACTTTGAACTAGTGTAGCCATATTTTCAATTAGTAAACAAGAAGATAAGGAGAAAAAAAGGAGAATTCAAATTTTTAGGCTGAAGCCAAGCTGAATATATGAAATTTTCACCTAAATTACGAAGACAGAGTGATACACAAGTGGCAGTTGCTGCATTTTGGAGTTGGTGGTATCCAATCATGCGCAGCTTCACATCAAGTAATTCACATGACTGCAATAAAGAATTTAAAAAGCTGTCATAGACATCCGCTAGAATAGGATATCAAATATAATAACTTGCTTGATTTCAAATCAAAAACACCTAAACAATATTGTGAATTTGCGATAACATGAGCTACACAACATTTTAAACATTCTACAAGGCCATATTGCATAAAAAATGTGGACCATAAAATTTCGGACCAGACACAGTGGGAGACATGATGATACAAAAAGAGTTTAGAATGAGAGATTTCTACTAGGTTATTCTTTTCAGGTTCCCTTATTAAAATACAATCATAAACTTTCAAAATATTTTTTAAAAATAATAACTGCTATGCTAAACCATTATCTATACATATTGCCTTAAGAGAGTGCTTAAGTCACCGTGGCAGGTATGAAAAATGTCAGAATCAATTTATTTAAAAAAGCAAATACATGTTTATAGGATGCATCCAAAGCATGCATTCTACGGACAGTCAGAAACAAAGGTGTGCCACACCGCCGCCTCCAAGTATGTCCCTATACTTAATTAAATAAACACTGAAAAATACTTGAAACAAGTTCGTACCAGTTTTAAATCTTTCTCAACTTGTATTGCTATATCACAAGATTGATAAGGTCTACCATCGAGCATGCTGACACTTCTTATGGTAAATCTATTCCCAGGATCAGATGCTGATACTACAGGCGAACCCATGGATGCTGCTTTGTCACGAATAATGAGCTCAATATGAGGGAGAAATGGCCCACCCAGTACCAACTGAAATACATTAGTTTAGTATAAGAAAATAAATGGAAAAAGTAAATAGACTATTAAAGTAATAGTATTTGAAAATTAGAAAGTATACTATCGTTTTTGTCTTTTCTTTTCTCATCGGCCTGAAAGTTCAAAAATGTAAACCATACGAAAACAAATCAGATATTATAAAAGAAATTTTTTCCCATTGCCACAATAGCACAAAGATTCGCACTTATCTCAATTGACAGATCAGACTTCAACTTACATAACAGCTTTGTACAAGAAGTTATTATTTTACTTCAAATAGACAGTTATTAAAATGAAATAAAAGGAGGATTTGACAATGAAACCATCATTTCTGGTCTATTTTGACTACGAAGACGCAAGGGTTATATCACAAAAAACATATGATAGGTTTTAAAGATTGAAATCATATGATTTCTGTCTATACTAATATAAATGGCGTCTTTTAATTATTAGCTGGAACATGGAACAGTTAAATAAAGACCAAAAAATGAAACGAAGACCAGGTAGAAATATCATCTATCAAAACCTTAAATATTAGGAAAAAAAAAAAAAAATACCCCTCAAAAATAGAGAGACAGAGCAAGGCGGAAATTAAAGAGCATATTAAATGAACATGAAAAGTAATGACATAAAGATCAGATATTAGATATGCAGATAATATTGGATTAATAAGGTCCATTTACGAAGAGAGGGATTCCTGATTCCTCCTAAAATTTATTCTGAAAATTACAACCTCTAATATAGAATTGGACTCCAA
Source organism: Bauhinia variegata (assembly GCA_022379115.2). NCBI lineage: Eukaryota > Viridiplantae > Streptophyta > Magnoliopsida > Fabales > Fabaceae > Bauhinia > Bauhinia variegata. The sequence goes on from CM039437.1 coordinate 15,728,630, forward strand.
TTAAGTCAACTTCAGTTAATCACATTAATATACAAAGGAGATGTATAGAGAGAAACAACTAACTGGGCGGCCTTGTTTTATAATTCCTGACTTTGCCATTGCTATAGTTTCCAAAGAACCTCCAAGAGCAGCCAAATGTTCCTTGCCTACGGTGGTTATGACAGATGCAGCAAGTCCAGAGCTAGAGATAATATTTGTTGCATCTCGTGCACCCCCCAGACCAGCCTGTCAAAATGAAAAAATAAAATCAAATTAGTATTACCTTTCCATCTTAAGTTTTTCTTTAATAGTACTCAATAAATAGAGAATTTTAACGTCAAAATAGAAGAATAATCCAATGGAAATAAGAATTTACCTCAATAACTGCAACGTCAATGTTCTCCTCAGCAAATAGGATGAAAGCCATGGTTGTAAAAACCTGAAACACCTCCATCAATGAGCAAGTTACCAAGAAGAAGTAGGTGATATACGAATTATGGATTAAATAACCCAATAAATGAATAAGTAACCAAAGTCAAAACATCCACTTGGCCTTTAATGGAAAGCCATGGAGGTAATATCAACTTGCAACAAATTTCTTCTTTAATTGTATCAACAACCACCAATGACAACACAAAAAATGGAACAAACTTCCAATGAAAAGAACAAACAGGGTAGCCAAGATGATCATACAAATTGAGTATTCCAAGTGCCAAGAAGGCTGTTAAAGAGTGACTAAAAATTGAAGTTAGCACACTAATTTCTCGACCCCATTCTGACTTCTTGTTTCATGACTGAAAATATTAAATATCCAATACCTCAAAATGGCTAATGCAACCCTTTTCTTCAATCATTGCTTGGTCGAGAGTCTGCTTGATCCCATGGAAAAGATTATTCAATTTTTTTGCCGACACTTGATCACCGTATCTTCCCAGTAATATGCGTTCCCTGATAGTACGTATATGTGGACTGGTTGAGAAAAAAAAAGCCTGCCGTCAATGATATACAAGTTGTAATGAAATTATAGTTTAAGATGAGAGTATAAACAGCTGATTATAAGTCATCTGATCATCACAGGGAGACTTTACCTAGTGTAACAACCAACAGAATAGCCTTGTCGCCTTAGGATATTATAAACAAAAGCAGCCGTTGATCCCTTGCCCTTTGTCCCAGCAACATGAACAGCCTACAAATTGCATCAAACCGGCTAATTCAATCCAACTGGGTAGAAAGTAGAAAACTCAAAACGTGTTCTTTTTAATTTCAGTTCTCAAAGATGTTCAATTTTAATTCACTTAGCACTTATCCTGCCTGCTCAGCTGCTTAATATAATAGAATTTGTGCCCTTCGCTTAATAGAGACACAGCCAACATAATGGAGATAACATTGTCGCATAAATCAGCACCCGGGTCCTAAACAGTAAAATATCCAACATTCAACATTGTACACTACCAACACTGATTAATCTTTTTTAAAAAAAGAAAAGAAAAGAAAAGGAAAGAAAAAACTGAGACGAAGAACTGGAAAGGAAGAAAAAAAAAAGAAAAAAAAGACGAGAACATTCGAACCTTGAACTTAGACTGAGGATTATCGAACCGCTGCATTAGGCGGGTCATTCTACCTAGGTCAAAGCCTTGGCGGGTATCAGTACCCGCCCCTTTGGGCACGCCTGATTTCTCATAGTTCTTGAGAGAGTCAATGTAGTCCATTAAATCCTTCAATTCTGGGTCCTCTGCGTGCGAACATATGCCCTGTTTGGATCCCATTTGGTATGCGATTCCTCTGTGAAACGAGCAAAGAAAGCTTCTACCTCGCACAAGCGCGGGGTTTCCAGAGGGAAGAGCCAGGATCATCACCCTCTTTTCAGTGTACAGTAAACGGGTTCTATTACTTAATTGTGTTTACAGGATCCGAATCTAAATTTTATATTTGACATACATATATAAACTTATTCATACGTACAAAATTATTTGTGACATTCACTTAAAGATCAAATTTTAGCGTTAAATTAATTTTTTACATAAGTAATTAAAAATTTTGATACAAAATATCATTGGATTATACTTTGTCTACACTCCATTTACTTCAAGCAAGGAAATTTTGCAGACAATAATATTTTTAAATATAAAATTATTCATAAACTTTTATCCAATAACTTAAACATTTCAGTTAGATAGTCGTTTTTCTGTTTTTGATAATTATAGGCTCATACCTATAACTAAATAATTTGTTGATAAAATAAACTTAACAATTCGAACTGATTTCCAAAGTTTAAATTCTTTCTAATAACCTTCATGAACCAGATAAAAAGAAAAAGTTACCATTACAACTTAGATTAGAAGATGAGTCTTGATTTTACAACGAATATAATATAATTCACAAGAAAATACATTCACGCACTGGTCCCAGAAGCTATAATCCCAAGTTGGATTCTCCCAGCCTCAAACAATTCTCATTTTGAAAATGAATACAGAATATTTTTAAATTTTCAGTTACAACGGTATCAAACAAGTGGCTGTAGTTTAGTGGTTAGAATTCCACGTTGTGGCCGTGGAGACCTGGGCTCGAATCCCAGCAGCCACACTTTCAGTTTTATAGACCCTTTTATGCCCTAAGTTTAAGGCACTGGAAGTGGAGAAGTTTTCAATGGAAGAAGAACTAAGAGCTTTCAAGACATTAAGTGAAGGACTTGAAGAAAAATCCTTACTTCACTGTAGAAAAGATAGAGGGATGACAAAAGTTGTTGATCTGACGGAGGAGAATGCGAGGATGATAAGGTTACTAAGCTAATGATTGAAAATAGTGTTTTGGAACATGAGAAAAAGAAGCCTTAGCATGAGATTGAGGACTTGAAAGAAAAATGGATGAAATTGGAATCGCTTCTGGAGCTGGGATTTTTGGCTGGTTTTGATTGCAATATAGAGAATGGACAGAAGCAGGCTAGTGAATGGGTTAAGCCTGAAGGTAATTTACATCTTGGAACCCGTTTGGAATTTCAGCAGAACCAGGAGAGAGTTGCAGATTTGGTCAACGGTGTTTCTTCTTCTATTTCTCCGATTAAAGTAACTGGAGATATGCAACCGGCAGGTAGTAACTTGGCTATACGATAGAACTTTTGCATTTGCCATTGTTCTTGGAGTAAAAAGCCTTAGTTAATGGAGTCTGATCTAAATATATTTCCGTAAATCTGCTTCACTGGAATAGTTTATCGTATTTATAATTCATAGTGAATACAAATAAGTGTCTTTTAGTTGTTCAGTTTTAGAACATGCGATTAGTTCTCTCTATGTAAATATTAGTTAATTATGTTTTGCTGAGTTTTGATAACTTAAGCAATTAGTCTAGGATGTGTCTCCACCTATTTATTCAATTTAAATTACCTTTGCTTGTGTGTTTTTTTTTTTCTTTTTATGTGTATTTATTTATCTTAATGGACAGCATGATTAGCATCCTGAGCAGCTATTGCTTCTTGTAGGTGTTTTCTTCATAATTAACTGTTATTGTTGAGCCCACTTGGGTGCCAGATACTTGTGTAAATCCTTATTCCTGAACCATTTTATTATTATTATGATTACCTTCCTACCTTCGTAACTTATAGCGATCTTCTGTTTAGATTCTAAATTGTAATCTGGCGGGAAAATTAGAAAGTAACTGACATTTGAAACTGAAGGGAGTCCCAGTAAAATGATGGCCCCATCTACACCCATTGAGGCAAACTCTGCTTCTGTCAGTTTCATCTATATCTATGAAAGTGACGATGAACCTAATGTTACCCAACTGCCTATAACAGATGCTCAGGGAAGAGTAAGTGTTTCAGGAAAAGAAAAGATATCTCAGAAGATTTGACAGTGAGGAAGACTTGCATTTACGTGAAGATGCCCTGCTAGTTGCAATAACCATGAGGAAACGAAATTATAACATTTTTTCTAGTGATTCAGAGAATGATGATGATGTGCCGATTTCTAAGTTAATTAAGAGTAGTCAAGACCGTGTCAACTTGAATAGATGTTCAGAGGCTGCTACATCTTCTGTGGAAGACAAGGTGACTGGTACAACTGCACCCAGGCAGCGTCTACTGTCTCTTAGAGAATGTGTTAGTAAAGGTCAGGAAAATAAAAAAAAATATAATAGTAGACCTCATAAGGGAAAATCTGAGGAAAGTATCCCCACAAATGAGGATACAGATGACAATGAGTCAGAAGAGGTTTTGTCAGACAGTGAGGATGAAAGCTTGAATGATTTTATAGTTGATGATTCCTATGTATCTGATTGTGAAGACGCATCTAGTAAGTCAGAAGATGTTCCGGATGGTGACGTGGACTCTGATTCTAGCAAGTCACAGGATTCATCTGATGAGGATATGGACATCAACGAGATATTATCAAAAATTTCTAGAAAGAAAGGTCATAAAATGGAGTGGGAATTTGCTTGCAGCATCTGGTAAGGATGCTTGTTTGTGCATGAGGGCTGTGTGCGCTCTTTATCGACAGCAAACTTCTGACGAACGGACGAGCAAGGGAAACTTCTATCGCAACCAGCGTGGATTTAGTACGATTCATGCTATAAGGTAGGCATAATATATGGCCTTTTCTACTGAGTATTTTGTTGTCCGTTTCCTATGTTACTAGCTCAAATTTTGTTTTTACAGAGGCAGTGAGTTGGCTGAGTTTCTGACTGACAGAGATCCTTACTCTGGTTTAAAATTGTCCGTCGAGGAATTGCAAAGAAACTGTGCAGAACACTGGCGATTCAATACTCGAAGTAACTCTTTGAGATCTACAAGAGCAAAGAGGATCCTTACTTTCCTTGACTTTGATTATATATATGTCCCGGTCTATAATCTACAGGAGAAATTGATCAAGTGAAGAATTTCGTATTATATCATGTATATATCGATGAGAAAATGTCTCTCATCTTGTTAAAAGCTTTGCTTTTTAATTTTACTGTGAGATTAGTTCAATTATTAGTGCAAAGCCAAGAGAGATACTATATGAATATAAGTCACGAAATCCAGTAATGATAGCTATTGGGATCCATGCATGGTTTGAAGATTTACATTAAAAGTTCGCCCGTCAACAGTTACGTATATAATAAATATCCATTAAAGATAAGGTTCCTTCCATGTGATCAGACGTAAAAGAAAATAAAAAAAAATGTATGAGTTGTTTAGTTTTTTTATTTAAAAATATTCTCACTTTACAATAAAAATAAAACTAATCTCTTTCAAAAATAGAAAGCAATTATAATTATTTTTTTAATATATACTTTGTTCTAAGTCTAATAATACAAAAACTCTAAATCAGGAGCTTAATTTCTTTACCAACAATTATTTCGCTTTGTTAAATAAATTTTTGTTGAATAAACTAATTAAAGATAATTCATTGGTTAAATAGATACAAGAATATATTTAAAAATTATATATCAATTAAAATTTATTACTTGAATATCGAGGTCCCATTCTCTAAATATCCATATTGATCCAATGGAAATCTAGTTTCCTTTATCAAATAAAAAATAATTATTCCCTATCTCTTTTTTACCCCTTATAATTTTGAAACAACTAATTGCAAGATATATTTGGATCAGTTTCTTCCCACAATATATATAGTTGAATTTCAGCCTCATCCAAACCAAGAAATTAAACCTTCTCTTATAATTGCCTTCGTTCCTGACTTTGCCCTTGTTTTGCAAGAAATATTATTGCTATATGTTCGAATTTCTTTTTGAGGTCAATTTTTTACTAGTATTACCTGTGCTGTAATTTCAATGAATATGTAAATTGATGCCATCCGTAATTTAAGTCACAAAGATATTGAATTTAGCGAAATACATATCATTAACTCTCTTTTTTTATCTGAATTTAATTTACTATTTTAGTAAAGATTTTATTTTACCGTCTTGTTTTAAAAAGTTCCAAATGTTTGCACCAAAAAAAGTTACTCAGTTTCGCAAAAATAAACCATAATTTTAGTTTATTTGTAGATTTAAAACAATAAACATAAGTCTAAGAAAGATAAGATGTAAGAACAATACAGAAATAAAACATAAATGTAAAAAATAATATGCACAGATAGACGTGGCACAGCATATCTCATAAAATAATCCCTTAAAAAATCACAGATCACATTATGCACACCTCCTCCGGCCAGCTAAACCTGAGCAGTAAGCAAGAAAAAAACCACCTAATTAGTGTAATTTGTTTGGTATTGACGTTGGTGGACCCATTGAAACAAGTCCCAAAGATGCGAGTAATATGTGATTAGGGTTTGTAGCTATGCCTCAAATTCAAGTATAAAATCAAGAGCTTGTCTTGAAATTGTTCATCCCCGAATTCAGTCTCAGTCTCAGTCTTTCTTTCCAGTGATGGCTCCATTGCCAGAAATTCTAACAATCATCGGGTCTAGGGCTGCTGCCAAATTAGTGGGTCAGTCCAGGTCTGTCTCAAAAGCTTGGCTTTCCGTCCTTACAACCACTTACTTCATCGTCACTTACCTCCGTCATGCACTCCAAAACCCCAATCTCCTCTTGCAGCGATCCAAGAACACCTACGAGGGCATCGATGTAATAACCTTCGACGACCAAATGGCGGCGCCGCAGGGACAGCTTCAACTTCCCGGTATCATTATCAATGCCGTTTACAACCGCCAAAGAGTCGAGTCTTCTTCCCATGGCTTGCTCCGTATCAGTCTCGTTCGGTGCTGCGCTCCGCTACAGCTTCTTCTGCTCAACCCACTCCTTGGCAGGATGAGAACGCTCCCCGCATTTCCAATCTTCGCCCCGACCGGTTCGACGAGGGCCTCTTTCTGCCTCGGCTTTGATCCGACAAGTAACGATTACAAGGTAATCAGTTTTCTAAGTTATCGTAGTTGTCCAGGTTACTGTGATTTTGTCCACGACGACGACGAAGATGAAGACGAGATGCAGGAGGAGCAAGAGGAAGCAGGAAAGGACGAGGATTTGGTGCCACCGCCCATTCGAGCTGAGATTTTCTCCTTGAGAAGTGGGACGTGGAAGGAGCTGTCTGCATGCGATGTCCCTCGTGCTTACTATGAATCTACACCTGCCTTGTCCCATAATGGATCATTCTATTGGCTTGGCAATGCTTTCGAAGAGGTCGAAGATGCTTCCTTTGTTCTCTCCTTTGACATGAAAACGGAGGTTTTTACCAAGTTACCAATGCCGGGTGCAGGCTTATTCCGTACCGATGAGAAAGCAGCTTGCTATGTACAATAATTCTCTGACGATCATTATTCACCCTTATTTTGATAACGCCGAAATCGTTCCTATAGATTTGTGGGTTATGAAGGATTGGTGTTGGACGAAGCTCTACAGCTTTGGACCCTTCATGGATGTAGAAGCTCCCATGCCGCTGGGAGTGTGGAGAAACGAAGTGATCATCCAATTTGGAGAAGAATTCTACAACAATGGGGTGTTTTCCTACAACTGCGACACCGGTGAAAGGAAATATATAGTTATCCCTGCAGAGGAACCTCCAGAAGAAGATTTCTTTTATATGGAGCGCTTGCAAGCATACAATTATGTTGAAAGCCTCGTCGATCCACTCAAATGGGGAGATGATGATGATATGTGAACCTAAATTAATTACCTTTTCAAGTTTAGTTTGCTGCATCGAGATTTGGTAATAGAACTTTGAGGGTCGTTCAAGGTTGTCTGAATATGTATGTATGCATCCTAGCTATTTCAAATATATATGATATTTTCTTTGGCTCTAGATACAACCCCCCATTTCCCCTTTCAAAAAATATCTAAGGGAATAAGAAATAGAAAAACTAGAGAAATGAACACCATCTCTATCAACTCCTAACTCTAAAGAAAGCCGACTCTGGAGAGTTAGAAAGCTTCGTCAGAACTGTGCCCTCTCTAGTCGCATATTGATATTTAGCAAATTTATCTGCGTGCACACTGATTAGCCGATTTGAAAACATGGACCAAGGTTACATCTCAGTCTCTTTTTAAGCAAACAAATAATGTTCACTTATAAAATGAATATGAAAAGAAATGGTGTTGTCGAAGGTTAAGGTTAATAGATCTTAACCTCATAACTTGTCCCATTCAGGGTGGATCTACGCTATAGGTCGTTGCCCCCACAAATTTTCCAAAAAAAAATATATATATTTATTATGTATATGTGTATTTAGATTATATATAATCAGAGATTTAGTTGATCTTAGGTAACTTTTTAAAATAAGATTATAAAAAATATTGATAAGACGTAGATAAACTAAACGTATTATTTATAAACTGTGGTTACAAGTTTACATCACTAATATGATTTTACAAGAAATATAATTTTAATTTGAAATATGAACATAATACATCTTAAAATATCAATTTGTTTTTTAGATGAAAACTCAATATCAAATTATAGTATTTCCATTTTGTTGTTAGGACAAGGAAAGCAATTTTGAGAGTTCTAAATAATAAGAAATTTAGAAAAAGTGAGAGGGTGCAACGCAAATGATAAATAAAAAACCAGCCAGGAAGTATATAAACATAGGCATAGATGAATATAGTCAAAGTAAGGAAGATGATCCGATCCATCAGGACAGATCGCTTATGCTGAATGAGTCGCCTAAGCCTAAACGTGCGGGCACACCATTCATTTGTAACATCTCAAGATGGTTGGCTCTTGTGGAAGCAAGCCTAGCCTGCATTATAAAAGGAACTCCATTGCTCTTGAAAATTCATCACCCCACCATCTCTCCCACTATTTCTGTATAATAAGCATTTCTCTCTTCTTTCTTTCTCTCTTTAAGGCTCAACGTTGAAAAGAGAGGAAGGAGAGAGAGAGAGAGAGAACAGACAGAAACAGAGAAACTAAGTAAGAAAAAAATGGCTGTTTCCAGTGCTTCATCCAGGGTGGTCGTGTTCCTTGGCCTCATCTTCATGGCCATTGTGTCATTGGCTCATGCACAGTCCGATGCTCCAGCTCCAGCTCCTGGTCCTACAAGCGACGGTAATTAATCCCTTCGTTTTTTTTTTTTTTCCTTCCTTTTTTATCTTTCATTTTTTTTTTTAAGGATATCATCAGATTAATTAATTTCCCTTATAATTAGCTGATTGGATTCTGTTTGAGGATTCATATATAAAATTAGAACAAAAAATGCCCTTTTCTCTCTTCAAATTATACATCTGGGATTCCAATTAATGGTCTATTAATCTCTTAAACACAGCAACAAAATTAGAAAAATTGTTGGACTAGGTAATATTTTTTGTTTGTTTTAGTAAAAGATGAGTTTGTAGATTTGATTACATCTATTCATCTGTTTCAAATCTTATAAATACAAGAATTATTTTTGTCGAGTTCCATCCGATGTTGTAATCTATCATTTAACTTAAGCATGTTATATGTTGTCATTGGTGGCGTGGCAATTATATTAATTTTCGAGTTGTTGTTTGCAATTTGCAGGCACCTCAATTGATCAAGGTGTAGCTCTAATGCTGGTGGCCTTGGTGTTGACTTTTTTCAATCATTAAGCTGCCAATGTAGCATTCTTCATTCACTTCTAAAGTTTTGAAGGAAGAAGTGATGCGCACACAAGGAGGAAAAAGAAGACATTTCCACTGGATGATATTTCTTTGTGTAAATTTTTAATTCTCTAATGATAATCTCGGACTGGCTTATGGGCTTCTACGCTTATTGTGTTTACTTCTTTCTTTTTTTATTTCCGACACTTTTCAATAAGGAAGAACGCAAAAAAAAAAAAAAAAAAAAGTAACATAATGAAACGTTAAGAAATGCTATAAAACAAGAAATTAATCGACTAAAATAACTTTCCTCATATTAAAAAAAAAAAGAAAAGGAAGAAGTAAATATCAAAGTAGATTGATGATAATTTAAATATCTCAAGAAAAATGAAGGATAATATATGATCGCCCAGTTGTTAGTTTTTTTTTTAATAAAAAAAGTTCATTAAGTAACATACATTGTATGAAATTTCTTCCACATATTTACCTCATGCATCCCTCAGCGGGATAAGGTGAACATAAGTTTGGTGAGTTTGCAGTGTCCACCAGAGGTCCAGTCCAGAAGCACAAGTGAAGTTAGGCAAGGAAGGGGAAGTCGGACCTCCATCACGCAAACCTTGCAACTTGCGAGGATGAGCCGAAAAGACCAGCGCCAAACTACAAACGAAAAGGCTACCGATCCATCATGAGTCACGAGCTGCCATTAAGCCATACATTGAATCTTCTGAGGTAACTCCTAAAGAAACTTCCAAGTCTATCTCCCTCGCTCAGAATGACTTGTCAAAGAAAATTGATAAAAAGGTAGAAAAGCTGTCTATTCAGAGAGCAAAAATGAACAAGTTTAAAACACCAAATCCGATAAACAACGTGCTCTCATAAAAAAAAAAAGACTCCACATAAATTTAATGAAATGCAATTACTTACGCTAATTTAGGTATCCCCGACCCCGACAGCTCACCCTCCCAACAAAAAGAAACCCACATATGCAAAATCAAATACAATTTATTCATCTGTCTCGTACAGGAGTTGATCACTACCACAACATTTTATCCGTCCCAGTATGATTTTTCAGCATCGACATACTGGAAACATAAAAGAGTATCGTTAAGACTCAAATATTTTTATTCCTCGATTACACTTGGGATAATCCCGGATGTAACAAAATTTCTGCTTGCCATATGCAGCATGCTTACAATTAAAAAAAAAACAAAAACAAAACTGAGGAGAAATTGTCCTATTGCTTGTTATTTTCCTATATCCGAGAGGAGTATGTATAATGATCAAAAAGGAATTATCAGGAGGTCAGTCAGTCTTTACTTCCGCAAAACTTCCTAAGCAGTCTTCGAAGGTTTTCAGCCAAGGAAGCAAATTTGTCATGCTGTTGTGTTCTTGTGATGTAGAACAAACTTTACAACTTCATAAAATGAAACCACAATTCCAACTGAAGGTCCCGCTCGAGCAACTCGTGGACCAACTCCGGTGAAAAGTCCCTTCATGCCCCCGTCTCTGCGAAAAGAACATATGAAGAAGTCAGCGCATGATCAGAGGCAATACATGATCAGTTAAAGGAAAACAATGTGGAGCACCCTAAAGCCAGCTAGAACTAGAAGAACCAGTATCCAAGACTTGTATCAGACAAAATTATGGCACATCAAGAATTATAATTCTCAAATTCCATTTTATGTCAAAGGTTCAAATAATCTTTCAAACATCCAGCCTTGGATTAAGACTAGGCAAGTAACATCTGTCTACATCGGGAGACTGTTAAATCGTTGCTGCATATTGGTTTACAATTGACATCTGCGACAATGTAAATAATACCTCCAAACCTCCATTAGGGTCTGCCTCGTTGTCATTTTCAATGCCCTTGCTGGATCATTCTGGATTTTTTTTAAGGAAAAAGTAGAAAGACATCAGTCTAGTACTATAGGTCATATGCTATTTTATAGTCTACATAAAGCTGTATCATCAATTCAAATGCAACAATTATTTCCAATAGAAACAAGAGTGGCCACCAGTAAGAAGACTACTACTCCAATTTCAAAAAAATAAAAAAATAAAAAAAATTGAGGATGCAAATATCAACATTTTCTCTGCCCATCCCCAAGTTTGAAGAGTAAGGGAAAATAAAGGCACATATAGTTACTAAAGAAAGTTGGAAATAAACCTCTATCTGCCTTCGAGTTTTCGCAACATCTAGAGGACATGTAGCACCCGCAGCCAGTGTTCCTGCAACAAACCCAGCAGAGAAGTTTGCCGCTAGAACACTGAACGCATTAGCATCATCACCTCCAACCAGACTAAGAAGCTTTCTCCTTAACTGTCAATCAAAAGGATAAAATATCACATAAGAAAATGAAGAACCCCGATGAGACTTACATTAGGGTTTACACGAATCTCACTGGTTCAAGGGTTGACCAACAAATCGCTGAGTAGGGCACGTCACGAGCAAGTTGAGCCCCCATGCCAGTCCATAGGACACGATAACCTTGCACTTTAAAGAAAGCAAGTGACTTAAGCTATGTTTGGGAATTTAGAAACGATGGAAAAGAAATGGAACATAATAGAATGAAAAGGGAAAGAATGGAATAGAAGGAAAGTTACATTTCCATTGTTTGGATGTTTAAGTAAAAAAAAGGGCAGAAACTATTTTCCATTATTCGAGAGTTCAATAAAAATTGATAGAATCAAAATAAATTTAAAAAAAATTAATATTTTTTTTTAAATCTCAAAATGAGAAAATGGTATGAATGAGAAGACGGATGTGAATGAGTATATGAAGCTAAAATGAAAATTATTAAATTTGTAATTTTTTAAATTAAGATCATATTCCATTTCATCCGTTACACCCCAATTTGGGGTGAATAGAGTTTTGGGCTTTTGGAGGAAAAAAAAAAAACTGAAATGTTCCCTTTCCATTCCATCCATTTCCATTATTACTAAAAATACTCCCCAAGAAGATCATTTTTTTCTATTCCGTTCATCCATTCAAACATACCCTTAACCTCAATTACATAATATATCAGGTTTCCCCTATGTAATATGCATACATCTTCATGCATATATTTACCATATTTGTAGATGCCAAAATTTATTTTGAAAAATATGATCACACAAGTAAACATGAAAAACAAAGAGAATTCCTTGGCTTTATCACCAAAAATATTCAATTGACATCACCCCACTTTTTAAGAGATAGAGAGAACTTGCATGTATATGCAAGACAATTAGGTTTGGATCATCGGCTCAATGACAAACCAAATCTGAAACTATACAACAAAAACAAAAATATTCTACATATCACTAAGTGAAAATCTAAAACTATAATTTGCTTAAACTTTATCTTATGCAAGCTCTATTAACCAGCTTGTGCCTGTGTGGGAATTTGATCAAACAGACAAATGTGCGGCCTAATTTGCATTGCAAACTCAAGTATTCAAACATGATTAAACAGTGAGCAAGCAGATCATATTCCTCTTCAATGTATATTTCTCATAGCTACCAGACTGTTGAAAAAAGCTTGGCACTCACAGCTGTTATTTGGACCAGTTGAGCTCTTGCCATGTGAGACGACACCTAACAGAGTCTGAAACACTCCAGGAGGCTTTTTACCAATTTGAGTTTCTTTAAATGCCTACAACAGAAATGAAGACATGAGAACACAACACTTCTTAGAAGCCAATAAGAATCCAGAAAGGTCGTAGAATCAGAAATAATACTAAAAGAAAAACACTAATCATCTTATGAATGAATCACAAAACCCACAACGATACCAATAGGGTTAAATGATGCTGCAAGGATACCAAAGAAATCACGGATAATCAAAGTCCTTCTATGGCCATAAAAAACAGTTCTTTGGGATGAGTACTACAAATAGAATCTGAAGACAAAACTTACACTAACCTGACCGACAGAAACTCGGAATAAAGCCATTAACTAACACATAGACCGTGAATGGGAATTTTTATTTTTTATTTTTAAAAAAAAAGAACAAACTTAAATTTGAGTAACCTGCATACGAGTTCTAGCAAGCTCAATAGGATAACAAGTTGCACAAGCTAGCGAGCGTGCCAATGCACCAGCCACAAAAGGTACATATGTAGTTGTGCTGGGAGCAATTTCAGCTGAGAATTCTTCCAACCAGTTACGGAATATGTCATAGCAAGGAAGGTAAATTCCTACCTGATAAAAGGATACAAGAAGGTGAATTAATTACGTGGTCATGTGTGTCAGTACAAATATATAGAGACAAAAACCATAGATTGATCTGTAAGCCTACAGTTGGTACTGCCAGTGCAAGTCCAGCATTTGTGCCTCTCCAGAGTCTCGAAAATCCTTCCTGTAAAATCACTAGGGAATTAGAACAAAAAAATAAAATACATAAATAAAAAATTGTTCAAAGTTACAAAACAGAACAACTGCTTAAAGGGAACATGCACTCCACATTTCAAAATATTTACTCAGTTTTCACTTCTAATCTACAAAGTAATAATTAGAGCAACAACGACCTGTTGCACAATTTTGGAGAGGACATCCAGTGTTCCTTTGTACCGAAAACACTCAGGAGGACAAATTGATACTGTGCCATGGATTCCAGCCCGCGTGCATGACGGAGAACATCTTAAATCTGCAAACAACTGAAACATAGTGCAGGAAAGGTCTTATTAATGGATCAAATAAAATATTCTGGAAAGATGACAAAATGAAATCAAGGTGGGAAGGAAAGCTTCAATATTGAAAGGCAGACATAGAAGAGACATGACAAACAGTTCTAATTTATAAACAAATAAATGACAATTTTAAGAATTGTAATTTATAGCGTTAGAATTTGAGTGACCAGATTGATTTCAAAAGAATATATAACAATGTCATACATCTACCCTGATCCCTTAAAATGTCATTAGTTATTGGCTGACACAACTACATAGCCACATAATTATAAAATATATGGGGGAGAAACAGGGGAGGCACAACAATTTTTTTTTTCCACACATACCATATTAGGTCCAAAACAAGCCATACGACTAGTCATGTTACTGAGGGGATGCGAATAAGTGACTCCAGCAGCCTGTGCTTGCAGCCTTGTCTGGTATGAGGGGAATAACAAATCAGAATAAGTTAGCTGTTAAATAACACATCCAAACAAAACAAATAACAAAAAGATGAAAACAAATGGTACCAAAAGAACGAAGAAATGGCACATTTAAAGATTAAAATAAAATGATATGCAAAAATTCAATATATACCCAAAGGACCACATAGGTACTACTTCCCTACTCTTTTGACTTGTTTTGCGCAGTTAAATTGCTAAGTGTGATTTTTATAGTACCATGTAATGTTATCATTTAGCCGACAACAGCAACAGCTTAGTACCAAGTAATAATATTTACTGCCTCCACAGGAAAGTAAACCCTAAATCAAGTTTTACAAATATATGGTTACTGAGCACAAACAAGAAACCACTATCTGACACCCAGAAAGATAATTAACTGATTATCATTAATAGTATGACCATCCTCTTCCCCTCCTTAGTTTGTGGTCTCCTACCATCGGCTCAAAATATCACTAAGAAGAAACCAGGCCAGTATGACCTAAATTTTGAATCTCAAGCTTCCAGAATATATCTGAACGGGAGCAGATAATAAAACCGCCTATAAATAAATAAGTACATTAAATACCACACAGGTAAAACCATGGAACCAATCAGCTTAACACTGATGAGAAACACCTTGATTCATACCTGATATCAAGAATACCATATTACAATCAATAGTAGCCGTTATGGCTGCTATAGCAAAATAGTGTAGTGGTTTTGCTTTAAAAGGCTATTGAAACTATAGCCATTATTTTACAATTCGGCCGAATTTAAATATTTACCTAATTTTTTATTGTCTTATTTAACTCGGTAACTTGTTATTCTAACTTGAGAATACTATTTGTGTAGTTTTTTTTATTAACTTTTATGAACTGTTTAAATCATTTTGTAGATATTTATTACATATATAATTTTCGTTGTCTAATTTAACTTGCGGATTTTGGAGTTGCCGCTATTTCCAGCCCACTCAAAAATCTGTTAAAAATGCAGGAATGCCAAAACAATTACAATGTCACCGAACTTCAACAAGCCATAGAAGCTATATTAGTTTTACCTTAGCTACATCAAGAGGATTAACAATGATTGCCGAGAGAAAGGCGGCGCCAGCAGCAGAGAACGCTCGTTCTGCAATACCTAATTTATGATCGGATATTTGTAACCGAGAGCCTTCCTTCCTATCTGGTCTGGGAGCCATCGAATCCGAAATAAAGGAACCAGCTATTGCAGTTTCCTTCGGAACCATCCATAGATTCTGAATTCTCTCCGAATCAACCATTCCTCTATTCTTCAGAATCACAACTGGACGAAAACGACCAATGAAGACTCAATTGATGGTGGGGTTTTGAGTTATAATAAAATGATAGCAAATAATAGAGAATTTCTCAGTGTTATCCGAATTGACATAGAAGAATAAAGTGATATCGGAAAAGAAATTGGAAGTGTTTCCCCGATTCCTTGGAGAGTAGGAAAGGGAGAGAAGAGTAGGAAAATATTTACCAAAAAAATAGCAAATGGAGCGTAGATGCTTATGTAATCAGCGCCACATTTGTTGACAGCTGGAGAAAACGACCTTATTGACAGTAAACGTAAAACCCTAGAAAACGCCTCTGCTTCTGGAACCAGAATATCATGGAGTCAAGGAAGAAGAATAGAAACTATTTGGTGAGCTGAGCCCAGCCACCACAATGAGGCAAAGCAATTTGAAGATACTAAATAGAATTAGCGGCAAATTTAAGGGTTGTTCACTTTGGGGTCTACCGTAGCAAAACCGACCTTTTTAACATCTGCGTTAAAGAAGGCTGTCCATTGGGCTTCTAGGGCTTTCCATTCAGCGCACGAGAAGGCGCGATTTTCGTTGTATATTATTATATTTTTCCACTTTTGATAAATAATAAATAAAAAGGGTAAGAACGAATAAATGGATAAATGGATGAGTGAATAAAATAATATCTAACAATGTCACAAAATGTAAAATTTAAATCATTAAATTTAATCTAATGTCTTAAAATCACGTCACTATTTTCTAGGAACTCTGATGGTGCATCTCATATTATCGGGTGAAAGGGAGCCAGAGAATAAAATTTAGTAAAAAAATATATTGAGTACTGTACAGCATATTACGTGGTGACATGAGATGCACTAATTCTGAAGTTCTCTTTGTGAATCTGTAAATGGTCCTGGTGGCAAGAATACAAAGTCCCACGTCAGCACTCTCAGGGCAGTCATTTGGTACGTGTCGAACACTCAGAACTTTTTTCAATACTCAATTTAATGAATTGGGGAGTGCCTTTACTTTACTTACACACCATCCCATTTACACTGACAAATAACACAGCCCACTCCCTCATCGGTAAGATGTACTATTCAAGATATTTGTGTAATTATGTATCACTTATTACATTGACCAAGTTATGTATTAATGTCATGTTTAATTATAATACATACATTAAATTGGTTTAATATTCTCTTTATTTCTTTTTATTTTTATTTAAGATTGATGTATATAGAATAAAAAATATAATTAATATGATTTAATTTTTTAAATCTTTTTAATATGTCTTTGCTTATTTTATTTATTGTTTTGTAATTATTTTTTCTTACATAAAATGACAAATAAATAGAATAATTTTTTTTTAAAGTGACAAATAAAAGAAAACAGAGGAAGTATCTTCTATTTCATTTTTCGTTACAAAATGTATTATCTTCTTATACAAGTAAAAATAAAAATATATTACGTTATCCCTCCGTCTAATTATGCGGTAGTATTTGAAAAATTATATATTTAAAAATATAAAGTATTTTATTGATTTTAAACAGTAATTAATGATATCTTTTAAAAATATTTATAATTAAAATCTTGTTTTAATTATGTTCGATGTATTTGATTTAAAAAATAAAACATTATGAGAAGAACTCATTCTTTATTAATCACCTAACTATATTTCTTTGTGGATATAAAATAGATAATAGTCACTTATAATCTTGAATAAAGAGAGTATAACTTTTATGATGTGCATATATTGACATTATTTTTTTCTTCATCGTAGTATGTAACAATAAATTTAGACATATATATTAGTATATTACCGTTCATTTAGATTACTTCTCTTAATATACTAGAAGATATCGGTTCAGGATTATTGAGAGATTTCAACAGAAAATATGCAAAGCTTCAAACATGTAATGCCCATAAAAAAAAAAAAAAAATGTATGTTTGTGTTTCTTTCTTCATCAAAATTAATTAGGGGGAAAATCACGTCAGATTTACTCCTAAACTTATAACTGAAATTCTTTGACCGTTGACCTTCATACTCTTATATATATATATATATATATATATATATATATATATATATATATATATATATATATATATATATATATATATATATATATATTTACTTTTTATATACACACATGTACACGTGATTTTTTTTTTTTAATATTTTGTATACTTTTATCTATCCTTTTTTATTTATAATTTTACTATAATATATATAGGATAAAGGATGTGATTCTATGTGTAGTATAATTATTACGAATTACTTTTCCTCTCTCGCGGTATGAATTAGAGAACTTTTAGTGTAGAAACCCTGTCATTTGATGAATTTAGGAGTTATATATAATATAGGAAGAAATAGGTTCCAAGTATCTAGTTAAAGACAATCAAGTAGCAACATTTTCGAAGAAAATAAAAAAATTAAAACAACAAAACAGTACATTAATATTAAAACAGATAGAAGGGAGGGGGGAATTTATCTAAGATTATTGATTGACATGATTTGAACTTTTTACAGAGTAATGACTTTACCGTTAAACAAAGTGTAGTAGTTACTTTGAATTATCCACTTATATACCTAGGTCGCCAACAGACATTGACAGCTAAAGGATATGTTTCAGCCACATCAATTTGGCAACATGTGAGCATTCCTACAATGACAAAATAATCACATAGTGAATTAGTATGTTATATAAAGTTTGAAAGCAAGTGACAATTAATCATTTCAGATTTTAAATGCGTAGACGCATTTTTATGTATTATAAAAACAAATGTTATATAATTAACAGTTCCTTTTTTCTTGGTATTAGTTGGACGATAATTAAGATTTTTTAACATTTTGTTTCATCGGGAATATATTTTGAGTTTAACAATGCAAAAATGGAATATGCCTAAACTTAGCAATCCAAAATTTCTTGTTCACATCCCCTAAAAGGCCAAAACTTAGGTTTGGACGTCCCTAGTTTTAAATTATCAAGTGTTTCCTAGGAAGGTTCAATGGTACACAACCATAGATGTATAAAAAGGATATGAAGGTGATGACGAGCAGCAAAGGCACAGAAATATTAGAAGAGCAGGCAGTTGGGCAACGCCGCACCACCCTCGAGAATGTCCTTAGCAGTGCTAGACGCGCTTGACTCAGCTCGCACACAATGGTACCACTTCACAGCCATTGTGATTGCTGGCATGGGCTTCTTCACCGATGCCTACGATCTCTTCTGCATCTCAACCGTTTCCAAACTCTTAGGTCGCCTATATTACTTCGACCCCAGTTCAAAAAAACCCGGAAAGCTGCCCCTAAATGTTAACAACTTTGTTATCGGAGTGGCCCTTGTCGGAACCCTCTGTGGCCAATTATTCTTTGGTTGGCTCGGAGACAAAGTTGGCCGCAAGAAAGTCTATGGCTTCACCCTCGTTCTCATGGTCTTTTGTGCCCTTTGCTCAGGCTTATCTTTTGGTTCAACAGCACATTCCGTGATGACGACACTTTGCTTCTTCAGGTTCTGGCTCGGCTTTGGCATTGGCGGCGACTACCCTCTCTCAGCCACCATCATGTCCGAATATGCCAACAAAAGAACACGTGGAGCTTTTATTGCGGCCGTGTTTGCGATGCAAGGCGTGGGAATTGTTTTTGCTGGAATGGTATCCATGCTCGTTTCAAAAATGTTCTTATCTTACACTGGAAAAACTCCCACTTATAATGAAAACCGTGTCCTGTCCACACAACCTGAGGCTGACTTCATGTGGAGGATAGTGCTTATGATTGGGGCTGTGCCTGCCGCGTTGACATACTACTGGCGAATGAAGATGCCCGAAACAGGTCGTTACACGGCTCTTATCGAAGGGAATGCTAAACAAGCTGCTTCAGACATGGCCAGAGTTCTTGACATCGAGATACAAGCAGAGCAAGAGAAATTATCACAATTCAAAGCTTCTAATGAATACTCACTGACGTCAAATGAGTTCATTCAGCGGCACGGGAAACATTTGATTGGCACCATGAGCACGTGGTTCTTGTTGGACATTGCCTTTTACAGCCAGAACCTGACCCAGAAAGATATATTCCCAGCAATAGGACTCGTACCCGCGGAGGCGGACATGGATGCTCTCTCGGAAGTGTATAAGACATCAAAGGCCATGTTCGTGATTGCACTGTTTGGAACATTCCCAGGTTACTGGTTCACTGTCTACTTCATTGAGAAGATAGGGCGCTTCAAGATCCAACTCGTTGGCTTCCTCATGATGTCTGTCTTCATGTTAGTCATTGGTATTAAATATAATTACCTTAAGCACGAAAACCACATGCTCTTCGCTTTGCTGTATGGGCTGACGTTCTTCTTCGCCAACTTTGGCCCCAACAGCACAACCTTTGTGCTGCCGGCGGAGCTGTTCCCGACACGGGTCAGGTCTACGTGTCATGCGCTGAGCGCGGCAGCAGGGAAAGCCGGTGCAATGGTGGGTGCATTTGGGATACAGAGTTACACAGTTAACGGTGAGGAGGGAAAAATTCGGACAGCTATGAAGATTCTGGCGGTGACCAACATGTTGGGATTTTTCTGCACATTCTTGGTAACTGAAACTAAAGGGCGCTCTCTGGAAGAAATTTCCGGCGAGGACGACAGAGAAAATGAACTCACACCAACACCCTCAGCTAGGGTCACGGTTCCTAGAAATGGAAGTCACGTAGAATCAATGTGAGGAATGGTTGATAACATACTTTGATTATATGTATGTCGCAGGTGGTTGATTACAGTAAGCAATAATTGAGCCTTAAACCAACGGTTTTTGGCGATTATGGTAAAATAAGAGCTGCGTGTATTACTATGTGTTGTGATGTTGTCGATCGGGTCATATGACACAAACAAGAAAAAAAAGTTAGCATACGGAGTGAGTTGTTTGTTCTGTTTATTTTCTATATGCATGCATGGTTCATTATCTATTTTTTTAGTATAAATATTTGAACTGTATTCGATCCAATATCTTGGGTTTCTTTTATTAGAATTTTTCTTTGGTGGATGTCTTTCTACTTTGCAGCTTAACATTAAACAGTTCTGCCACGTGAAAATCCAAACAAACCAGATTGCTCAAGTTAATATTTTCAACATTTCTTCAAAACCTATTTCTCAATGCAAATTCCAGATCCTAATGCTAAGGGATAGTTCAACTTATTTAGGACTCGCATATATAATTAAATAATTTGTTTTGAAATGGACAGCAAAAAATTAAGAAATGAAAACCATACCATAAATGATTTCTGTGTGTTTGCCATTGCATGAAAAATGTATTATGCATTTCTTTATATCCTTTTTTTGTGTAAAATAAAAGAAAAAGAAGAAAAACTACACAACCCCACTAGAGAGGCAAAAAGAAAAAAAAAAATTCAAGGCATTTCTTATCTTATAATTATATCCAACAAGTATACAGCTCCTATTGAAAGGATCCAATGCCGCAAACTAAATCTATGGTAAAACTCCTTGGGCTGTATGGCTAGCAATGTTGTTTTTGTGTATAATATGTACTTTTTATGGATAAAATAATAATAAGTACTGATGGTTAAATATGTGATTTTTTTTATGTAATATGTACATATAATTTTATAAGAAACTGTTATATTTTTTTTTCCCAAAAAGGAATGGAAATTTACTTGTCCCAGTTTAATGGTTGGCATTTCAGCATAACAGTGTCACAATATGTGTCGCCGTTTAGCTCTTTCTTCTGACTGCGAAATACGACATGACGTTCTACACTTGGTTCTTTCATTACAAACCCCTTAACCAGGTGAGTCACGAGCTAGCTAGCTAGCTAGGTGTATGATTGCAAAGTGCGTCCAATTAATTCACAATCACGAATGCATACACTTCTCTCTTTTTGTCTCTCTGTTTGTGTTCGTTTCCCTCTCAGCCTCACTCTCTTCTGCTTTGAAATGAAATGGGATATGGAGATCGAAGAAATCGAGGCGATTCTCGAGAAAATCTGGGACCTTCACGACAACCTCAGCGATGCAATCCACTCCATCTCCAGAATCCATTTCCTCAACTCCATCAAAACCCTTAAGAATTTCGATAAGAAAAAGTCCACCTACGATGCGGGTGACGATAACCGAGCCGGTTTTGTCTTTGTAAAGGACTTTCGGCTCGACGATGATGACTCCGCGATTCAGGAGGCCAAGAGTCTCAATGCCATTAGGACGGCACTTGAGAACCTCGAAGACCAGCTCGAGTTCTTCCGCGTGAGTCATTTGTTTTTTTAATTTCAAATTTTCTGTTTGGCGTTTGATAAAACCGAGAAATTGAAACGAAAGAGAGCTTTAATTAAACGAAAGAGAAGAAATTGGAAAAACCAATATGTTGTATTCTCCCGTAACTTGTCTTTTAGGACTAGTTTAAATGTAACAAATTCGTATACAGAAATTTAGGGAGCTTGAGATTCATTTTGAAGTGTCGTCTATAAGGCATATGTATGGACACCTTACATCTGATGCACATATTTATACTAGACATTTCCAAAGAATAAGTAGAAATGCATGCGTGGTGCGTTGGTGTAGGACTACCTCACTGAATACTGACCAATGAATTGGGTGGTTGCTTCAGCCTTCCAGTAATCTCTGAAGAATTTTGAAGTTATGATGAAGTTTGGCCTGGTTTAATTAGTCAAATGGTAGCTAGTTCTGTAAGATAATTTATGAGGTTAGCTGAATTATGATAACCAATTTTTGATCAGAAGTATAACTGTTGGAGGGCATAGATTAATATATATAGCCGAATAATTATGAATTTATGATGTGATGGTTAAGAGATCTCAGAAGTCAGTATTGGAGTTAAGTTTTGGGCTTCATGCGATTTAAGTCCTAAATCCAGGTCTAGTGGTTTTTGCCGTTAATACTGTTACCATATGTGACAGGTTATGCTGTGAAATTAATAAATCAATTGGATGCATGCTGCTGTATTATGTCATGTTATTCATGGTATAAGGTGTTGGTACTATAGAATTCAAAAAGTCAATTCAGGGCGACTAAGAGCTTCTAATAGGTTTTCTGATTCTGAAAAGAGAAAAGTGAGAGGTTCATAAATGTAACAGTGAGCATTAGTCTATGTCAAAATTATAGAAACATTTATAGAGGCTGAGGCATATCCGGGGGATTATTATTTTTATTTAGAAAGGAAAATCACCATTCTCTAGAGAGGCAGGTATTTATGCTATTTGATGTACAACAGGAATAAAGACTGTGGTTTCTTTTACCGACAGAAATTTAATGGACATCTGCGCCAGATATGCATATAGAAGGAATAGGCTACGTCTTTCCTTTAGTTTCTTCTGTAATCTAAGAATTGTTTATTCCATTTATCATTCCACTTTGACGGAAGGATTTTAAGAGCATCTTGTCATCATGTCTTGCATGGTTTTTTAAAGTGATTCTTTTCTAAGTATAAATTTTGTTCTATATTTTTTGTAGACCATTCATACACAGCAGCGTATTGAGAGAGATGCTGCAATTGCACGATTAGAACAGAGCCGAATTGTTCTATCTATGAGGTTAGCGGAACACCATGGTAAAAAGTACAAAGTGATTGAAGAAGCTCTGGCTTTGGTTGGAGATGTACATGAGACAGGGCGCTTTGTGTCCCCTGAAAATCTCTACGGTCAGCCAGGCAGTCCATCTAGTGAGAAGTTCATGACTGACAAAGGGAAGAGACCTAATATCCTAATCAATGTTATTCTTTCAAGTTTCAATTTTATGAAAAACTCCCTTAGATTGGATAGTATGGGCAGTATAGTGGGCAATGCTGCTTTGGTTGCAGTTAGTATGATTGCATTGTTGCATTTGCATCAGGCAAATTATCAAGAGCATCAGCTTAGGCAAGAAAATAGTGTCTACAGGAACAGATCTATGGGAAAAACAGCTCAATTGGAAGGCTCCTCATCCAAATCCCGTTCCAGTAATTTGGATGTATCACTGGCTAGGGGTTAGTATTAGAAACCAGTGTGCTTCTTCAATTGGTGGAATGTGAATGGTTATGTTGCTTATTTCTCTATGAAGCTCTCTCTCCTCTTGGTCTTTTGTTGCTACGGAAAGTCTGCAAAGCGGGATGACGCTTAAAACTGATGAGGTGCCATATATAGTTAGGTTCTTTTATTGGATTCGAAGTCAAGCGTAGATGCTTGAAGTTTTCTGGAGAGTTTTTATCTATTCTGTTTTGTCTGGAAATGGAGATATATATATTCCATCGTCCAGTTACACGGCTAGAGTGATGTGTGAAAATTCCTACTTTCTTCTACCCTTTTTTTTTTTTTTTTTTTCAAAGGTTGCAGCTTTGATGTTTGTATTCTCTATCAGATGGTATAACTTTTTTCTTTATATGTTTTGGCGGCCATGGAGATGATAGAAACTAGCATACCACATGGATCCCATAATTGTTGTAGTTGGGCTGTGGCGGTGCAAACGGCCTTTAACAAATGGATTTAAGCTGGTCCATTTGTGAAAAGGGCCTAGTTCAATCACTTCAATTTCCTTCAAGCTTCAACCCAAGAGAGTAACTCAATGGCGTCGAATAATTACATGACTCGAGAACTGAAGTCAAGCTTTTACCTTTTTTTCGGTCCTTGTTCTTAAATTAGAGCCATGAAATCATTGTAACCTTTAACACTTGAACTGGAAGCTGTAAATCATGATAGTTAGCTCACGGACCTCATTACTATCAGAAGAAATTTTTAAATTAAAAAAAAAAAAGAAAAAACCTGAGCCAAGGAAAGAGACGTTGATAACAATTCCTTTTACCCAAATTGAGCTGGAATTAGTTACTCGTGTTTCTCAAATTTGGAGCAAATGTCAAATTACTAAGTTGATGAAAGGAATGTCGGAAAGTTTCCATTTTCTCTGCTTTGACTTTTGCCTTTTTAAGATGTAAAGAGAAGGGGACTTTAAAAGTTTGAACACATGATTAGCCTCGTCGAAACGCTTCGTTTGACTTTCCAATTGGATCAAATGCATGCAAGACCGAAGCACTCAAATTCTAACTACGACAAAATGATATTAGAACACAAAAGCTACTTTATTATTTAAATTTATTTTTAAATTTTTTTAAAAAAACTTAAACTCTAAAACCTAAAATTTTATATTTTAAAACTTAAATCCTAAAATTTTAAATTTTAAAATCTAAAACTTAATTTTTAAATTTTAACTCTAAAATTGAAGTTCAGAGTTTTAAAATTTTAAAGGTTATAAGATTTAAATGTTTTTTATATATTTTTAAGAGTAAGTTTTAAAAAATATATAAATAAAAATTACTTAAATAATAATTAATATGTGTTATTTTTAAATAAATAAAAAAATTATAAACATAAATAGTAAAAAGATATAACATTTCGGATTTGTCATAATTAAAAATTGTTTATCAGTTCCTCACGAAAAAGAAAGCTCCAACATCAAATATCTTTTCTGTCTGTTTACAACAAATGTCAAAAACAGAAACCTCGACTATCTTTCTAGATCCATTGGATGTCCGTCTCTCAAAAGTGTTTGGTTTCGTCACAACTAATTGATAAAAATTGGGCTTTATAGTGGGTAAAAAAGGAAGTTGCCCTTTAAAATATATTACTCTGATTTTTTTTAAAAAAAATTGAATTATGGTTTACTGTCTCCGTTCCCTCCACATAAGCCCCGCCGACCCTTGTCGGTAGGTGACTCGGCACTCTCTGCAAGTTGCCGACTTTCCCAGTTTCCCTTTTCACCCCTCATACGTTTACTGTTTTACACATGACCATCCTATTCATCCATCATAACTGTTTCCCATGCCACGTGTTGGCTGACAATCATGATACACACCTTCATAATGGCCACGTAGACTTAGTCAAACAAAGGAAATTTGGAGACAAAATAGAATTGGGTGCACAAAAATGCCATACAAATTTCACGTGATCCCCCAACGCCATTGTCTTTCCTTCTTTCTCTGCTTTCACTTGAGATTATGGATGGATGCATGATCAATTATTTTAAAACAAATCTTTTTTATTTGAGAAAAGAAAAAAAATAAAAAAATAAAAAGAAAGGACAAAGCTTTTACTTGTTAGCATGTGACAAGGTCTCGGGTAGGACTTTCTTGGTTGTAAACCAAGGACGAGGGGTTGATTTTGTGGGTCCACAGAATTGCATTGGGTTGGCCCTTAGAAAGGTCCCACAGGACACGTGGGTAAACATTGACCACCCCTTTAGATTTCGCCTCCGTTTAAGTTGACAAATTTCCCAGATCAACGGTTCCGGCCCAAATCTCCCAGTCAAACTATCGACGGCTGTGATTTGACAAGGTGTGCAATTTTTAGCGAACCCGGTTTGTGACTTTATGAATAAATTTGGGTGTTTGGTAAGTGGAGCCAACAAACTGGGCAATGAAAATTTCCTGTGTCATAAAGGTAGATAAATCACCAAGGTTGTGTTTGGTAAATGAGCAATTACTAAACTGATTATTTTGCAACTGCTTATAGAATATGTAGGGTGAGATTTGGGGGGAGGGGGACCATATTCATATTGATACATACGATATTGTCCTCGAAGGTCACAAGGTGGCTACAGTGAGCAAAGCAAAGGCAGTGTTGTCTTTGTTCATTAAATTGGTGCTTACATTATAAGAGCCAAAGCGAGAGCAAGTTGGGTTCTGAATGTTCACCAGTGTGGTGTGGAGTCTAGAGGAGTGCTGATCTGTTTTCACAGAAAAGCCTGCAAGCGTAGCCGAAACTCGCCACCCTCGAGCATCACTTTATGCACTAGCTAGTAACAACCATAATTTTGATATATAAATAATTGCTACGTAATAATTAATATATAGTTCAGAAAATGACCTATCCTTATCAACAACACTAACAAATAAGCGTACGTCTACCATTTAGCTTCAAGGTATTCAAAGTGTAAGTGAACAATAAATGAGGGAAGACCTAATTTCACTTATTTCTAATCATATGTACATTTAATAACTCTGACCATTTTTTCACCACGATGAAGACGTCAATTACATGGCTAAAGAGAAAATACTCGGACGGTAAATAAATAATGGTAAGTCAGGCTAGCCTTGAGGCTGAAGTAGTATACTGATCTGATCGAAGAACGTATTAAGTTGAATTTTTGGGCGATTTTATAATTAGACAGATAGCAGAAAATTGAATTGCTATATCTATCTATCTATATATATATATATATATATATATATAACACTAACGGTGAACGTTATCCCCAATTCCATTGGAAAGAAACAACAGAAAATTCATCAAAGGGCACAGCACGCTGCAACTGCATCATTTCCTTCTCTTGTGCATGGGACATGACTCTCCATTCTCCATGCATGTCCCTCTCTAGCCTTGTGTTGTGCCAACTTTTTGGATCTGCCGACAAATATTTAATATGCCTTTGGCTTTTCTGTGAAACTTTTTTTCCAAAAATTCAGAATCTGTTAAGTCATATATGCTTTAAGGTGATGATCTTCACAACGTGACAATTAAGTACTCGAGTGTCTGCAGCCTCAACCCTAAACCCTCTACTTGCCTGCCTTGCTAGAAAAATAATAATAATAATAATAATAAATCACTGAATTCTTTTAGATGTTTGCTTACATTCCATTGTACTGTTGGGGACCAACTTTCAAAAGAATCGTCGTGTTACAATTATGTGCTCAAAGGAAATGAAAGTGTCATTTATTTATTTATAAACTTGCTGCTTCGTTCATATATGTGATTTTTCTACTCGAATATATATGGAACAGAAGCAGAAACGTTATGGCAGTGTATGAGAAGGAGAATTAACCCATGAATACGAGGGTTATGGACAATTGGCAAGCGAGAATATATAAATTTAAAGAAAGAAAAGAATCAATTTGAGGGTTGTTGTCACAAATTTAATATATTACCCAAAATGTCAGGTTCTTTATACTTTCCAAAAGTCGTCAGCGAAAGGCTATAATTGCCCCCAACTTGTTACCGGACAATATATCATATCGAAGCAACGAACCTATAGAGTAATTAACAGCTAGCGGTTCAAAATCTGGTGGACACAAAGTAAATATAAGTAACTTGTAAATTTATTTATATACCTTTCACGTGAAAGGGTCAAATTATGAGAACTTTGACAGAAAAAGAATTACCATACTCATATTAAACTAGGCATGATGAAGTGAAGGTGCAGCCGCTAGATGATATTTTAAAGTCTAAAAACCTCTTGCAATGATAGAGTTATGATTTGGAAACTGGTCCTTTTGCCCAGCCATGCCTCTATATGGTTAATGCCATTTGACAGAGACTGCGCGGAGAGCTCCTTGTGTTACCCTATGACTTTCTTTCTACTAACACATTATTGTGTCTCTCTGGAACACTGCAGAGTGCAGAAAACTAGTCTGTAAGTGTAAATTAATTTCCAAATGTAATAGTCACACCCCTAAACCCAAACCTAGTGTATGCATGTGCAATACCTGCTCTTACTACATCTGTATTTATAGCTATGTATCTTCTTGTGTACAACAGATATGGTTGGAAAAGAATTATGAGATAAAGGATATGTAAGTATTACTAATTAATTAGTGGGTATTTTTTTAAAATTTATTTTATTATTTTGATATAACGGATACGTAAGTATTACTAATCAAAGCCCTTTTTTAAAGTATATATTTGAGTTAATATTAAATTTATTTTTTTATGATAAAAAAATTATAAACATGCATATTCAACTTGTATAGATAATTAGGTGAGATTTGAATTGGTGAATGGAAGAGAAGGAACATCTGTTTATGGTGTGGCAGAGTAGTAGTAGAAATGTACAAGAGTTAATTATAAAATTAGCTCAAGGCTTTTAATGGGTAACTTGCATCAGTGCACTTGGTAGTTAGCACAGCAGGAGAAGAGAGTAGAGTGACCGTAAAGAGTAAAAACGAAGTTGACAAGCAATAAATACGGGAATTTAAAAATAGAGTGAGAGTAGAGTAGAGTGACTAGGTAATTAAGCAAAGACCGCTAAAATATATATTCCTCAAGCTAATTTGAATTTGGCCAAGAATCAGCGGATTTGTCATTTTCTACTATAATTCTGTTCCGGCCACGTCATTTTTAATTTCTTTGAGAAGAGAATTAAGGAATGCATGTGTACCTAAAATCGAAATGGGGATTACAGAATTAGCAGATTTTCACATGGCATGCCTCCTCGCTCACTATTTAAGTCAAAGTCAGGTAGCAGCTGGCTACTTCATATTCAAATTTGCCTTTCACTAAGCGCAGAATTTAAGCCATTAGTCGAAAAAGCCTTCGTTTGTGTTGCCACGCTCCACAATGTTATCTCCAACACACTAGCACTTTTTCATGGGCTGCGGTTCATCCATATGATGCATCATGAAAGGTTACAAGTAGTTAGTGTAAACTAGATTAACGTATGATCAAGTTGAAAACACAATTATTATTATGTTAATGGATTCAGGGCGCGCGAGACTAATCATTGCAGATCTATGAATGAGTCATGCGATAAAATCTTGGTTGAGAGAGACATAATAATGATTGAGCATAGGGACCTTCTCTCCTTTTCAATGGACTTCCATCTCAGTCTAGCAACTGTTTGGAGTAACGGAGAAGCAATTTACACGAGACATCTGATGGTCATCACTCGTCAGGCACGCACGCACGCACATGCCATCCCAGTCCCAGTCCTAGTAGTCCTACACCTTTTTATTTATTTATGCATACATACATACATACATTCCTAACAGATTCATGGAAAGAGACGCATCCGTAACGCTTCCTTAAATTAATTAATCATACAAACTTATGAAACACACTCAAATTTCGTTATATAAATATCTCTTACATTAAATTAAAGGCATTTGCAGAAAATGAAATAATGAATGCAAAGAGAAATGAACGTAAAAAATATGTAAACAAAATGAAACATTAAAAAGAAAAATACATTTTTAATTTAGAACATAGTACAATTCGGTAGTTGAATTGGTCACTAATTTTTAATTAACGAGTTTAAATCTCTAAAACCTCAAATTAAAATTCTTCGCATGTATCTCTAACTAACTAAAAAAAAGGTCTCAACTCGATAATTAATTAGACAATTCAGCTTTTTATGTACATTACACGGCCATGGGACACAGCCTTTTTCAGTTTTTTAGACCTGCTTTGCCTTTGCGGCACCACCCAGTTTCCCCGCGTGCGGTTACATGTAACGTTCTAAACCCAATAATTTTAAATAAATAATAAAAAATCTATTTTTCCCGAGTCTCGAATTCACACGAGCCGCTCCGGACCCGAAACGTGAACCGACTGACCGGCCGCCACCGCTAATTGCGCCGCTTACCACCACTAAATTATAAAACGAAACGCTGCGTATCGCCTTATGGGTTTTTATAGAAGGAAAACAGGTTAAGGCTATACAACATTATTTACATTTATGGTGGACGAAACGTTTCATATGGAAGTTGCTCAGATGACGGAACAAGAGAAAATAAACAATGGGAGATGGAGTAACTTAATTAATACATTTGCGTTAATATTTCGACAATATATTACATTCTCAACAACTCCTAATTATTAGGCAGCAGCAAAGTATAAATAAAAATCTAAACAAAACTTCACTCTCAGCTCTGTCTCCGTTACCTTATTTAAACGGAGTTTTCTAAAACAAATAAAAAATATTTAAAAGCTAATATTTAAGGATGAAAAAAAAAGTAGCCGGATTTTTTTTGTTTGTTGCCACCGGAACAAAATCTGCCGAGAAATCAGCAGGCCAACGGCGGCGGGGTGAGTGACTTTGAGTGTCTCAGAGAATGACGAGAGGATCAGAAGCTAACAAAATGTCCTGGAAGTAGTCGTCCACTTGGCACAAGGTGGAAGGCGAGTAGGACATGTGACAGTCTGTTAAATTGTCACTGAAATCTTGGTCCTCTAGAATGGACGTGGCTTCAATCTCATTGTAGAACGGAGAAGGATCTTGTTCGAACAGTGCCGAGTAATCTGGCGTTGGGAAATTCAGCACATCATATTCCCAAACTGGCCATGGTGAACAAGGCACATCCAGCGGGAAATAGTCCCCGTTTTCACGGAAAAAATTAGTTTCCCCTTCACACTCCCGCTCTCCCAAAACTGCTTCCAACTCTCTCTCTTTGCACACTTTTTCTTCCATTTCCACTGCCTTTTGTACTTCCACTTCCTCGTTGAAATTGCTTCGGAATTGGAGAACTGAAGTAGGAGATGGTAGATGAAGAGGCTCTTCGCCCGAATCGTACCCGGAACCAGAAGCTTCTGACTTAACTGTTTCGGGCTTCACTTCCTGCTCAACTTCAACTTCAGCTTCAGCTTCGCCCGCTTGGGTCTCTTCCCTAGGCGGTGGAGTAACAAAGTTTGTTAAAGCATCGGGACCTCTTAGCTTAATGGCAGCATTATCATAAACCATAGCAGCTTCCTCGGCTGTGTCATATGTCCCCAGCCACAGCCGTATGCGGCGGGCAGGATCTCGAATCTCTGCCGCCCATTTTCCCCAAGGCCTTTGTCGTACGCCTCGGAACTTTCGACCGTTTGAGGTGGAAGAAACTTTGAGTGGCCGACGGCAGGACTGGACATCTCCGGCAGATCTCTTCCGGGTATTGGAAACGGCACTAGTTTTACAGCTAGCTTCGATGTCAATTTGGTTGACGTAGCGTTTCACTCTCCGGCGACCAAAGAATTCTCCTTCCTCGTCGCTGGAAGAGTCCGTGGCATCAGGATCAGTGACGGATATCCGCACCACTCTGGGCTCTACGGGATTATGCAACTGCAAATCCTTCTTAGCTGCCACCGGCTTTGTGATTTTCTTGGTCACACTGTGATGAACAGTGTACTTGCATAGGATACTCTGTTCCATCATTTCCATCTCAACTATCACAAACACAGTGTGTTACCGAAATAAATACACTCAATCCAATCCAGCACAATCCTTTGGAATAAGAGAATCGTGAAGAACAAGATTGAGACTTTAAAATAGGCACTCCAAAGGTCTTTGCTTCAGATATCTGCCAAACAGACATCAAAAGGTGGGATTTGAAAGGGAAAAAGCAATAATGAAAATACTATTAAAAGCAAGGGTACTGGAGAAATGGGTGCAAGAGATAGGAATAAAGAGAAAAGAGGCTTTTAACATGGTTGAGAGAGAAATCACTCGACTCTGGAAAATTGGTTTTTTTCCGAAAGCAGTCGGGCTTAAAAGGGAAGCTCCGGCTAAGACTTTCCTTGAAACTTCTGTGCTAATGGCGCCCACGAGAGGAGATTCCACTCCAAGAGAATAGAAGAAAAGATGCAGATTCTTGGGTTTTCAAGGAGTGAGTGGAGTGGGATTAGATGGGGGTTTTTAGTAAACGGAGCTAAGCTGGAGTGCTGTGGTTGAATGGGTACAAGAGCTTACAACACTAGCCTTGTTACTGAGGAGACCGAAACACCGGAATCGCTGTTTTATAGGATCAAACAGCCGAAATGGGAAATCGCAATATCAGACTTCGTATCATATTTTTAAAGAACAAAATTGCCCTCGGTTTTATTATTTTTTTTTCAAAAAAAGGAAAGATCTTAAGATATTTATGTAGGATAGTAGGGGCAATTATCCGTCCATGACTGTCATACGAGCTGCCGCCGCATCCTTACGATTTTGACACGTAGTGGGTATGGTCCTCAAAGAAGAGATCTGGGCTTGCGATTTTGACACGTAGTGTGTATGGTCCACAGAGAAGAGATCTGGACCAATAGGATAACATCAGACGGTGGTGAGAAATGATATGACCCCAATCTCGATATCTGTGACACCAGTCACGTGAGGCCCAAGATACCCGGTCCCGTTAAAATTAGTCGGTCAAATTGTTTTGAATAATCCAAAGGATCTTACTTTCTAATTTACCTTTTCCCCTCCTGTTAAGCCCCAAATTTGCCAAGCGTGATAGACTGACCATGTTAAAATGGGAAAGGGCAATCCGGTAATGTGAAAAACTGGCAGCACAGGGAGTTTGGAAACACTTCATTTTGTGCTGGCCAGTGGCTGTGGTGGGTCAATAATTTTTTTTACCAGTTAAAGTTATTTTTTAAATTTTAATATCTTGATTTTGTTTTTCTTCTAAGATGATTTTAATATTTACTTTTTACAGCTAGAACTAACGTGGCGGGCAACCTAGAATTCGCCGCCATTTACAATTCGATTCTGCACGTCTCTGGGTTTTTTTCTGTTCACTGTTCTGCTATCGAAATATG
Source organism: Bauhinia variegata (assembly GCA_022379115.2). Lineage (NCBI taxonomy): Eukaryota > Viridiplantae > Streptophyta > Magnoliopsida > Fabales > Fabaceae > Bauhinia > Bauhinia variegata. Next base: position 15,761,707 of record CM039437.1, read on the forward strand.
CCAAATCTACGCGCGCAACTTACTAGTGCAAACACACTCTTTCCTTTTCCTGATTTATCAAAAAAAAAAAAGTCAATTAAAAGGAGCCTAACAAAATTATTCAAAAAAATAAAAATAGTTAAGTTTAATTATAAAAAACCAACACAAATTTATATTTATAATTTATACATGCTTTATTAACAAAACTAAATTTATATTTTATAATAATTTATATTATTATATACACTTTTTAAAATAAAATTTAACTGAATAATAATGTTGTGCTTTAGTTCTCACGTGCCAAATGAATTCCCTCCATAACTTGAGACCTTAGAGCACGAGTTGTTGGCCTCACGTTCAGTACATTTGACTCGATCATTAGGCCCTAATTTTTTGGTTACTGAAAAAATAAATATATAAACCAACGGCCGTAACTTACAGATTCGTCATCCAAGGATAAATTATTGTAATTTTTTATCGGAAATTATTATAAGTTATAACTAATAAATGTAGCAAAAGAAATTATATCCACTAATAATCATGCTCTGTTCTTTTTTTTTTTTTCCCGCTAGAAAATGAACAGTGACGAGTAAATTTCTAACTCATTCCATTTTCTTGTCTGTTATTTTGTGTTTAGCGATTGTTATGTTGTCTAGTTATAGTAGAGGCCAAGTCTTGTTTGGCTGCGTTCACTTGCATTTCTGTTGTGTGAAAGCTCCAAAGACGAAGGAACTAAGCTAATCGCATCATTATAATTGCATTCGTAAACCTTATCATCTTCACAAACACGAGTATCTTTATGTACAAAATACAAAATCCAACTTTGGCCAAATATTGTGGACATGAATGTCTCGCTATTAAAGTTTTGACCTTAAATTTGTCAAAAAAATTATATTAATAATCAAAAAAACTTGGAACACCAAGTTGATTGACCAAGTACGGCCCTAGGTTAAATTTTTTTTTTAAAAAAAAAAGCCATTTTGCCTAGAACAGTATGTAAAACAAGGAGGCCGACCTGTTTGGTTTTATCTTAAAAAATTTTATTAAATGAGATTAAGATTTTAAAATATACCTAAAAAAAAAAGAAAAACAAAACGTAAGGGAAGGTGTATATTATTGATGAGCGGTGAGTGTGACCTGGCTCTCTCGTATCTCCAGCTATGACAAACGTCGTTATGTGTCAACCAATGATTGGTTATTAGGCTTTCTAAATCAAAATTAGTTAAAGTGAAAAGAATTTTCCGTTGCTATTAGCTACTTTTGCTATGGCCGTTTTGGATTCAGGGAGCGCTTTGGTTTTTGTAGCATCCGTTTGTGGATAGATACATGTGGGTTGGAGCTATTATTAGAAATTCTTACGCGGATAAACATAATATGTGATACTCCGCTACATGATGTACAACACATAATTAATTTACTAATAAAATCTAGTATAATTACTAAATAATTAAATCTCTTAACAAATGTTTAATTATTGACTGTGTACATGGATTATATTTTGATAAGAGATTAGCTAAGATACTTTTAGTGTATAAAAAAATAATTAATTTTTTTAAATTCAATGCTTATTTGTTCTTCTAGCATTTTTATTTATAAAAAAAAAAAAGGAGATAATATGTTTAGGCTAGGCCAAGGGGTCATAATACGTACATGGATGGATAGGCATGGACGTTAGTGCAGTCACGCGTAAAGAGTAGTATTTGTACATTGCAGGCCTGCAAGGGAAGGGAAAAGTGAAAGTAGTATATGGCGTTATTATTGGAGGATGCCCCTTTACATGATGATGTATGCCTTCCATTTAATCTGTGTTTGTTATGTATTGGAACAACATATCTCAACGACACGTATATACTGCCCTTACTATATTTGGTAATTAGTGGTGAGCATGAGTTTCTTTCATGTGACTCTTGTCATTTTTCTCGTCCGAATCTCGTAAACTAGGAAATGAGGGTGAAAACACTAATTAATATTTATACGCCAGACGAGATGGATTTATTACAATGCATAGACTATATATGTATTAGACACAGAGAGTTGATTTTATTTTATAAAGTGACACATTAATTTCTTATGGAACATATAATATATAGAGTTAGCCCCCATCGGGATTTTGAATTGGTGATCAAATTGAGATTTGAAATTTGAAATTTGCTAGCTAGCTTTTTAATTTTCGCATAAAACTAGGCCTAAAGTGGAAGGGTATTTTGTGTGTATGTGTATGTTTTTGAAGATCCCATAGTATTGGTTGTTAAAGAGAAGTAATCCTACGAGCATGGGATGGGATGAAGAAAGAGAGACAACATGGATCGAGGTTGGCAGTTGCGACGTAAGGTTGTTGTTGTTGGAGTTGGAGTGTGGGGTTCTCCCATTGAGCCAAGTGAAGCTTAATTCAGACAATTACAGACATATATATACAGCTAAGGTAGCTACCTAGCTAGCGAAGAACACCAAATTGGACAAATCACAGCCGGTGGCACGCCGTGGCATGGCAATCCCCAACTTGCACATTTTATTTTATATAATTCAACATTAGCTCTATCTCGTTACTTATTTTTAATTACACATATTCCCATCCTGGTAAAGACCGTTAGAGAAGTATATATAGTAGCTGGCTTTAAGTCAATGGAGCAGCAAGTCCAAGATCCTCTTTGTTGGATTCTTTAGTAGTTATTATAGTCGCTCATCAATTAATGGTGAGATTACTAAGTATATAATTAAGCTAATTAACTTAACACCTCTCCTTCCGTACTCAGATCAGATGCCCTTGATTTGAGAGTAAACCAGCTCGTCATGCTCCTCTAACTCTCCCTTAATTTCCTCCAACATGCACGCATGTCCATTCAAACCTCAGAAAAGCCAATTCTTTCTTTTCTTCTTTTGTTTTCAGAAACAATTAATAGACAAAAATAAGTACAACTAGCGAGATTCATACGTATGAGATCAATTAATTTTTTATGATATTTTCTCTTTATCATTTTACATAGTTTGAATTAATGTAGATAATTTCTTTTGACATAAGTTACCGCGGATATTTTCTCTTTATCATTTTATATATATTGGCATACAATATACAAGGGACATCAATCGCATGGCATGCATTTTTTTCCCTTGGTCATATATAAATTATCTAAACCCATTACTTGAATGAACTTAAAATGATCAGAAATTAATATTAGAAGAAAGGAAGATGATATGGATGGTGAGTTAATAATCCCTATGTTTCTATTATAAATACCAAAAAAACATAAAACTAATTAATGAACAAAGAGATCTATTCTAAAAAGAAGGGCCATCCATGCATTTGGCTCAGAACTTTGAAGCTTTATTAACATATATGTCGGTCTCAGTATGTGTGTTTTTGTTTTCATGCGACTATAGTACTAGATCAAACAAACGTAGCTCGCATTTCCATCATCCATGGGACAAAAAAAAATTAAAACAAGCTACTGCAAGATGCATGGGGTCACATTTAAAATATTAACACAACACATTAATTCAATCATACATTAATGTTATTCTTCACTCAACCGTATCTTCTCTTCAAAGCTAGAGATGTTGGTTCTCTGTCTCTCTCTCTCTCTCTCTGTTTTATAATTTGAACCAGAAACTTACACACTCGCCATTTCAACACTATTATCCTAATTTCCAGAGATTTGCAGTGAAAATAATTATAACAAAGTACATAAAATGATGATCACTTGCATTTTTATCCCCACTAATACAACGTTGGTACCATCATTAATTCTGGTAACAAGGATTTTTCTTCCCTTAGCAAGTCAGCAACCTAGTTAAGCACGTGGTTCTTCCTGTTTACTAAGTAGTAAAGAGGTTAATCAAACTTTTTAACAGAAAAAAAGCTTTCGAAAGCTTTGCCTTTATATGAGGAATTTTTCTCATGTGAGATTGAAATGAATATATTTTCGGAAAGGGTAGTACTTAGTAACCGATCGAAGAAGAAAAGTGAAAAAGGAAAAGAGCAACACTATGCATGCAGTAAATTATTTTTCTTGTGTAAAAATAAAGAGTCCGATATACCTTTCGTTTTTCTATTTCAACTGAGTACAAGCTTTGTACCCCTGAATTGAATCAGTTTTATTTGCTAAAAGTTTTCACTTGTTCTTTCTTCAACTAGTGAGATGCTACTTTATTAATTAAAGTCTATTATTTTTATGATAAAGTATCAGATTTGACATGTTATTCTCTTTTCCTTTTCTTTTCTCCTTTTTCCCTTTCAAAGTAACATATCAGTGATGACATCTTATACTTTACGGTGATCTAAACGTTCATTATATAGATACTAGGGGAAAAAGCAACAAAGGAGGAATCACTTAATTCTTTCCCTTTAATTTTTATTCTTTGCTATCTCCATCTTCCTAAATAATCCCTCTTTCAAGATAATCGATAATTGATAAATAGGTGGGTTGTTTGACTATGTTGAAAAGGTTCAATTTTTAACTAGTATTTAATTCTCGATTCATTAAAAAACAAAACAAAACAAAACTGGTGGTTATTAATTCTTTACGCATTACATATATATAAGTAGCTAGTTTAGTTCCGTATAGGGCTGGTATTGAATTGAATATATAGAGTGTATTGTATAGGAAGATTCAGTGAAATTGAAGGAGGGGAGGCAGGTCACGTGCCTCCTTTCTCGAATTTGAGTTACTTAAACTATGATATCTTCTCTAAATTTACTGATGTTTGCAAAAGGGACGTGCGTGAAAGTGTAACGAACAAAGTGGCATAGCTGCACCTGCACCTGCACGCACTTCGTCCCATGAACAGCTTAACCCTGTTTTTTTCAGCTTAACTTTTGCAATCGTGTACTTATAATATTGTTTAATTGCAAAAATATCTTGTCACCATTAAATAAATTAACATAAATAGACAGACTATGGTGTAATAATAAATTAATGGAGTTTGAGTTTGAGAGAAAGAAAGGCTGCGAATTCAGAAACCGGCTCGGCTCGTATGAGGGATTTTGTCTGTAGACAACAGGACAGAGAAGGGTGACTCTTGTGCCGGTCGACTCCACTGACACTTCACCGTTCACGACCACTTACCGGCGCCTTTTACGGCAAAGCGGTAAGTGGCACGTGTACTTCACCATGTGGACATGATGTGGCTCGGATTGCTCTTACAAATATAAAACTAAGAGCAAGAGAGACACTTTTAATTATGTTGGGGTTTGGAATCCCAATTTGCTCTGAATAAGAGGAGAGGGGAGGATTTGGTAGTAACCTGCCAAAAATGTTGTTCTCTAAATGGGGGAAGAATTCAGGAACTGAGGATCACATAAACATGAACATATATGTTTTTGTTGTCTAATGAAACTTTATTCCCATAATTCAAGAAGAAAAGCAATCAAATGGGCTTGGAAGAAAAGGGGTATAAAGAGCCAAACTAAAGAAAGACAAGCTCAATTGATCAGACTCACTCAGGGAATAATGGGATTTGGTAAATGAAAAGCTGAAAGCCAAAAATCACGTGTCCTATAAAAGTTGAACTCTCTATTTCTAATTGGCTTGCTTTCATTTATGAATGACCTCTACTTTATTCTTCTTGTTAATTTGCTGATATATATGCCACTGGTATTGCAAGACTTTTGGTTCCCGCTCCTAACTTGTCATAATAATTCATCTTAATTGGAAAAACAGTGTGTTATTTCAAAGTCTTCTCAGTGGAGAGTGGAGTGCATGAGAACCCACATTAATATTTCTCATTTTTAATTTGATTTGTTGATGAACTGAGTAATATCTTATCTGGTGATTTGATTATGGTTTTAGTCATGGACAGCTCCAGCTAGCTAGCTGCATTGACTCCAAGTGGTGACTTTAGAATAGGACACGTAAAATTCCACTTCATATTTTATATATTAGAGAGAGTAGTCATCAGGTTGCGATATTCAAATCTGCACTGTGATTTTGTCTTCACAAATAGACAAAAGCCAGAACCACAAGTAGTAGTAGTACATGGAACTGAGATTAGGTATTTAGGTTTACAAAATAATGAACCGGATTTTAAGGGGTCATGTTCTAAAAACCACTCGTGGGCACGACCAATTTCCAAGTTTTTATTTTTCAGGAAGAAAAATCAATTTGATTGTTTAAGAAAATAGACTATCATAATTCATGTATGTACGTACATTGAACACTTATGGTAATGAATATAAAAAAAAAAAGAGACCCATAAAAGAAAATATATATTAAACAGGTCAGGAAAGTTGCTGTGTTTACAGCAGAATATATATATTAAATTTGACGCTGGGATTCCTAGGCTTTTTTGTGATTTTGTTGATCTGCCAGTAGCCTTGTATCGTTATTTTTATGTTTATGCGAAAGACACACTCCAACGGATAGAGTCTATAGAAAACTGTCACAAAAAAAAAGAAAAGAGACTTTGAAATCAACTGTCACTTGGTTTTATGGGCAATTCATACACACCTAATTCACAAACTTTCAGCCATTTATAACTTAAAACAATTTTCGTGTATGTATATATATATATATATATATCTTAACAGGAAGGCTAGAGTTTAGGACCTCTGGGTCCTATAATTTTATCTGTTATTTTATTTTTCCCCTTGTTAGAAATGTTTAGTTTGTTGTGAATTGAAGTTGAAATAAATTTAGGGTTGAGATTATTTATGGGGTTTTTAATTTTTAGGGGTGAGGGATATGATGGGCATATCGTGGTGTTATTAATGGCGCCGATAAACTTGACTTTGACCAAAACTGGGTGTTGTTGCAGTGCAGTAAGCTTTTTGGCCCTTGGGAATTAGGACTTGGGAGGCATGGCACGGCACAAGTTCTTAATTTACAAACATAATTAAATTTCTTTGTCTCTTCTTGCTGTCTTGCTCCTTGCTACTTTCTTTGTTCTTTATTATACATCATTCTTTATAAGGTTTTGATAATTTTTATTGATATGTATAATTTGATTAAATATATTTTATAACAAAGAGTATAAATATAAGCATAGTTAGACATAAGAAAATATTTTGAACCAGTTCTGACCAAAAAATATAGAATTAATAAAAAGAAAGAACGAAAGAAGGTATATATGAGAAATTTTTCAAATGCACAAGTTTCTTTTTCATCATAGAGATAAAGGCTACGTTGGGCAGTGAATTAGGCAAACCACTAGACAGACAATATAGGTGCGATCGAGATAGATCTGGGTATTACTCCTATTTGCAGTCTGCAGCCCAGGTGAGGTAGAGGTAGCTAGACACTACAATTTAATGAGCATAGGGAAATTTCTGTCTTTTCTGGAAACGATAAGAAAATGTAAGAGGGATGTGTATTTTTCTTGCAATTCTCGCGGAGTTTAAATTTAATTATCTTCCAAGTTAATTGAGATGTTAAGATATTCGAGTTTAATTTTGTTTCTGTTTTTCTTAAGTTAAAATTTTTAAAATCCGTTGAAGATAGGCGGGCTTTGGTTCTTTCTTTTCACAAGTCCTCCAAAATGCTCTCACTTATTGCACAATAACTCCTCTAAAAATGATGTTGAGTTAATATGTAAGGCGCTACTTTAGAATGACACACTGAAACTCAGACCTACTTATTGCACAAAAATATGTAATGAAGGGTACAAGGACTAGGCCAGGTCATTGCGAGCTATCCCCTGACCCAAAAACAAAGAAAGGTCAAGGTTCACCTGCACTTTGTTCTCGTCCTATTTTTCATTGGCTTTAGAGAAGCCAAGAATTTTCACCCATGCTCGTTCCAATATTTAGAGCGTCTGTTGGATAAGTTTATTTTTTTATTATTTGTTTATATTTTTTTTTCTATAATTTTTAAAAATTACATTAATGAACCCATAAATTATTAAGATATTAATTTATCATTAATATTCTTTTTTTTTTTTTTAGTACAAGTTGAGCTAACTTTTTTTTTATACAACAATTTTATATTTCAATAATCTATTCGCAACCAACTGCATCCAATCTTTTGGGTTTGTGAGGTTCGCCATTCTTACCTTCTCAAGGTTTGTACATGGCTTAAGCAAAATCGACCTTTTCGTTTGCTTGCCCGATTTAAAAATTAAAAATTTCAGAGGTTCAACTGAAGAAATTGAAAGCAAGGTGATGTAAAGTCGACTACTCGGATTAACTCCATCAACACACACAGCTATGGACTCACATCTTCTATTTATGTTTGTCACATTTTCTTATTAATTAAAAAACTAATAAATAAATACTACGCATTATTAAATAATTACAAATTTTAAATTAAAACGCACAAATTTTATATAACTATCTTCATGCCACTCGCTCGAAACTTGTGGTTCGGCTCAAAAATTGTTCATACATTAACACCCACCCAAGCGTGCGGACATGCAATTGCAGCAGCATATGCAGGGGGAAAGGAATCAATAACACGGGACTCAGAATTTTATGGAGCATTTAATCGGGCGACATTTCACTTTCACTTTCACTGTTCTAAAAAATAAACGTTTCTGATAGAAACAAGAAGCTGTTGGACCCTTTCGTCTTTAACCGGAGGGGCCTTAATTAATTCAATGTTGAAGACAAAACATACTCTTACACAGGCTGTTAGGCCTAACACACTGTAAATAAAAGCGCTCTTCCTCACTCATACCACAGGTCACTCAACCCATGGCATATTTCTGGGTCCAGCTTCTTGCAGTTGACTCGTACTTGTTCCTGTCTGTCTTGTACATGTGGGCGATTTCAGGGACCAAAGGATCATCAGGATTAGGGTCCGTCAACAGAGAGCAAATTGAAAGCAACACCTAATGATGTACAATACATACATATACTCAGTACCAATGACTTGATATGAATTGAGGAAGTTTACAATGGTGAAAACAATAAATCCCAAGTATAATCCCCCGCACCTGGGGGCTGTAAAAATCAACCGCATTGTTTCAAAGTTCAAACTTGAGGCAAATCTGGTTATCATAGCTAAAAATTTAGAAATTATCAACTACCATGTTATATTGATACGCACATTACCAAAACATCTGCAGATTAGAAGTTGGCTTTCATGAGTCAACCGGATTGCTTAGTAATTGATAGTATTGAACGTAAAATGTACGAACTCTCAGTGCAAGTTCTAAGCTAGATTGACATATATTTTAAGAATGAAAACTTTTCTAATTATCTGAAGTAGTCAAGGAGCGAACCTTGGAAATGGTTAAAGCAGGGCTCCACTGCTCCTTCAATATGTCAAGACAAATGCTTCCGTTGCTATTTATATTTGGGTGGAATACCTTTGTCCTGAATGCAACCTGTATGATCCATCACCATACAAAATGGGCATCATTAACATGTACACATAAGAAACCAATACCGTCCTGCTAATTAAAAATTCAAATTTAAGCATGCAACTAGAATCCTAAATGGTGTTCTTTTCTTGTTCTTCCTCCTTCAAATTTAAGACAATTCACAAGAGTCATATTCTTGTTAGCAGATGAATTTTTCTAAAACAAAGAATACACACACCAAATATAATCAATATTCTACATAGAAAAATCTCCCTTTAAAAGGGATAAAATACAAACTAAACAAGAGAAAGCTACTATGGCAGCGTCATGCAAGACTAAACTAATGAAAAATTACACAAGTGAAAAAACAAGAGAACGTATATTAATAGCCACTGGAAAGCCAGTAAATGAATTACATACCTTGGGTGGCTTAAAGGGGTAATCTGGAGGAAAATGAATAGTAACTAAGAAAACACCTCCAGCATAAGGACTATCTGGAGGACCCATAATTGTTGCTTGCCAATGAAACATGTCTTCAGCAACAGGACCTGCAATGTTTGTATCAAATGACAAAGGATGAGAAACATGCATTTTAGATCTGAACGCAAGCACGACCATATCTTATAAGAAAAATCTTAAATAACGTAGCAGAACATCTTATCCTGCGTGTCACTATAAGGTTGGTATTTAAGAACCAACTAGCTAGAATTCCAATCATCCAACTAAGTAAAAGAAATCCAGCAATTAAATGGTTTTTCCATCTCTCTCAAACAATCTCTCAATCTACCTTTTCATACAATTGCAATTTGTAAGACTACATTCCAGGATCATTTAAATGACGAAAAAAGTAGAATTACAAGCCAATTGTTATCTGTTTGGTAATAAAGAACAAGAGGATAAAAAATTCTTACCGCTAATCAAGTTTCACTGCACAAAAATGCCAACGATTGTAACACACTAGGGCGTTGATATATAAAATACAACATCAATCCATCATCAACTACACTAAGTCCAACCACCTTTATGGCAAAATCTATTCATAAAACATGCTTGTGGCAATACTGCAGTCAACCTCAGAAACATGATCCATGCATTAAAATTGGCAGGCAATAGTAATGTGAAAGATAATTTCACGACTCAAAGGGAACACCAAAGCAAGATGAAGACGCTGTCCCTAAGAAAACAGTACACAAAACCGTACGGAATTGTATATTCATAGACGTAGTTTGTTTATAGCCCCAATCATAAGATCACAAGAAAATCCTTGAGAGACAGCCTTAATTGTCAACATGGTATGGCTCTATCACGCTCAGCGTCATTATGAATGTGAGAAATCCCTCCCCTTCCCCACCCCCCACCCCCCCCAACAAAATAAAAAAAAAAAAACACTTGGCCTATGACCCCCTGTTACAAGGGACCAAACAAACAAAAAGGAGACTCCGCAATCGGTAGCAAGTAAAGATTGCACACCTCTAGAACTCTCCCAAATAATGAGAATTCAACCAAAAATACTAGGGAGAAAAAAAAAAAAAAAAAACCAGGATCATATAATTTAGGAATGACCAAAATAAAAAATTTACAGAATCAGGTCAGGGAGGAATCAAAAATAGAGGTGCAGAAGAGGACGCAATACCAGCGCTGCAAGATGTAGGAGGATCCTTCTGTAAATCCTTGAGCTCCTTCAAGATCCGCTTCGATGCCATCGTGAAACCTAAGACAAAGCTGTTATCGCCTCAGATCAAAACCAAAAAAAAAAAAAAGCTCGGACATACAAATACGTATATACATAGAAAGAGAAGAACGAAAAGGACAACAGATCGTACCAAAGAGAAAGAGAAAGAAATCCTCCTTTGCTTCTGGGCGAACTGGATTTGTAAGGAGGAATAAGAAGAAGAAGAGCCAAATGCAAATGAGAAAGGCGGAAATGGACGGAAAATGGAAGATTGCAGCCTCGGAAAGTGCGACTTTTATAAATGTCTGGTGCGGCTTCGGAATCGATGGACTCCTTGATTGGGTTTGGCTTTTGGTTTAAAACTGATTTCTATTTCTATATATTTTGGTTTCTTCTTTACTATTTCGTTGTGTGACTGCGATTGTGTCTTTCCCTGTGGCCGTGGGTCCCGACTTGGCGTTTTCCGTAGGGAATCCCATCCTTTTTTCTCTATTATCCAAAGTGGCCGCCGAAAAGGAACGGTGATAATTTTCGGTTTGTTAGCGGGAGAGGATGATTTCCTCCCTCTAACGATGCCGTTTCATTCTTTTTCTTCAGTCAAAATTAGTTCTTTACCCATCATTTAGCGCCACCAGCTTCAGCCACTCTTTTTAGCCGTTGCTTTCCCTTCTAAGGAAAACTATCAAATGAAACTCCATGTTTAAATCTTCTTACATATCCTATTTTTATATAATTATATTTTGAAAAATGTTATTCCTCTATTTTTTTTTCTAAATTATCTTACTCATAATTTTTGTGATTAAAAGAAATATATATATATATATATTTACCTCATTTTATGAGTTATCTTAAAGACTTTCAATTTTAAACTTGTAAACTTCTATTATAACATTAGAAATTTAGAAATCAAGTTGATTATTTCAAACTCTTTCTTTCTGTTGGGTGATTGAATCTGGTGCTATGCCAATTCTTTTCTTTTGTTTTATTCGTATATTTTCAGTCAATAATAGTATTTTATTGTTAGATACTTTGACGTATTAAAAAAAATGAGAGAATTAGTTATATACCAAAAATAATGGTCATGATGGTTGATTATTCAAACAATACATTTCATTCCTTTAAGGAAAAAGTAAAAAAGGAATAATTTTTTTGAGTAAAATATTTTATAAATATCACTTTAATATTTAATTTATTATTTTTGAAATTTAATCTTTATTTTTTTAAAGAATTGTTAGTGTCGCTTTAATGTTTAAATAATCTTATTATCAATCAAGTGTCACTAACTAACTCGATGGGTAAAGTGTCACTAAAAATAAATTTAAGGATAAAAATGATATTTTAACTCTGAAAAATTAATCTACCCAACACATTCATTCAAACGATGTCGTTGCAACGCCTGAATCAGCCTCTCCTCCACCTCCAAGTGCATGCCGCTGCTGCTAGCTCAAAAGTCAAAAGCGCGGTAGACCGACGTATGATCCAGCTGAGCAGGGGGTCCGCCGTCCACCAGCACGTGGTCCCAACTCATCACCGCACCATGTGTCATCTCAATTCAACTCGTTTCCCTCCAACTCTGGTTCTCATCGTCAGTGCTCCATAATTCGATCTTCATCTGCGTTACCCGCTTGGACCCTAAAATCCACAAAGTAATGGATCGGTTTAGGACACAGAGACGGGTCCAGATTGATGATTCCACATCTGTGCCTAGCAGATACGACGGCATTGACGACGAAGGTTCCTCCCAAGTCCAAAACAGGAACGATGATGGGTAGATGAACAAGAGGGAAGGTTGCGTCTCAGACCAATGTTTCCGATTATCAAGAGCCATTCATGGGTATGAAAGTCCGAAGGAAGGCTTCATTATAATAACAAAAAATCCATTCTCCTTTCCAATATTCTTAGCCCACATCTAGAGATCATCTTTAGTAACAAAGATTAGTGAATTAAAAGAAACCTTATGTCAACACACCATGTTCAATGCAAATATGTTTAAGAAACTAATATCTAAATCACCACCTCTTCCGTAGTAAATACACTGCTACAATCCACCATTCTATTTATTAGGGCAACATCCACATGTTATAGGGCCAAAACATCCTGCATATTGTAGAGTTATACATTAGTATAAATAGACACATAATATTCAATAATATAATAAAACTTGAAGGTTTAATCTTCTTACATCCTTATGAAAATCCTTATTCACCGACATATTCATATCATATGATATATTATGATTCCAAATTGAATTGTTTATCATATTATATTAAAGATCTACATTCAAAATATTTAAGTAGTTCACTTATAACTAAGAAATTTGAAAATTCGTAATAATTATCAATATACATTACAGATTTTGTTTGAACTTGAAATTTCGTAGTACAGTGTTGCAGCAATGAGAAGTAGAAGAAAAACTTGAATTTTATTTACACTTTGTCACCCAAGCTTCTAAAATGGCGGAATCTTACCTGTGGATTTTGCTGAGGATTTTCCTACAAAAATTTTCTGCGGATTTTCCTGCGAATTTTTTTGAAAAATTTAAAAATTGAGAGAAAAACTTATGAATATTTCTTCTTCTTTTTTTTTTTTTAAAAAAAAAGAAGAAGATAAAAGCACAATTCTAAGGATTTGGTATATTTTAATACAACTGGATTAGTAGAAAATCACAAATGATTTAAAGTAAATATTTTTTAACTAGTGTATAATATTTGTCATTGGATATGAGGATTTTCTAATTCTCATTTTTCTAAGGTAATTCCTAATCATCATTTTCCCAAGGATCAAGTATAATATTTATAATTAGATATCAAAATTATGTTACCTAGTAGTAAAATTATAAATCAAATCAAGTAAATGTTTTTTAACTATCGTATAATATTTATAATTTGATATAAGGATTTCTTGGTTTTCATTTTCCTAATTTTTCTTTTATTACTATTAGTAAAATCATAAATAATATCCATTATCTCTTAAACATTTTATAACAACTTGTAATATTAAAATAAAATAAAACTATTATAATATTTTTAATTAGATATTAAGATTTGCAAATCCTCCTTTTCCCAATCATTCTTTATTACCAATATTTTTTGGTCTTGTAATTTTCTTATTTTCTAATATTCTCTCCTTTTTCTAATTAGCGGATCCAAATGGGGGATTGCTTAAGGCAATCCCCTTTATTTCAGCCAGCCCCCAAATTAAAAAAAAAAAAAATGATTTAACTGCTCTACAAAGCCGTTTAGGTAAAGCAATCCCTCTTTACTGAAGACAATCCTCCAAATTAAAAGAAAATAATTCTAACGGCTTTACAAAGTCGAATTAGAACGGCTCTACATATCAATTATTACTGTTGCATTAATTATAACTGTGGCTAATGTGATGCAGACAGAACTGAAGATTTTTCTTACATAAAATTTTAATTTAATTTTAAATGGAATTTCATTATTTCTAGAACTCTTTATATATGTGTGCGAGTGTGTATGAACAGGGAAGGTGGAAACAGGAAACTGTGATATTTTGAGTTGAAAATTGTGGAGGCATGCCTACATTGACTTATTTGATGGTTGCACTTAAGCTTGGTAGCCCTGATTTGTTAGCCTTACCAGATCCTTTTACTGGACATATTTATATACACTTTTTTTTATTTGTTGCTTTTCCTTGTCTCTTTTGATTGACATGTTAAATAATGTTGCTTTTCTGATGTTATTTTTTCTTCCCTTTTCTAGAAACAAAATGCCAAGAAAGATGTGTTTCAATTGTTTGCTGAGAAGGTGAGAGATCATAAGGATTTGGAATCTAGATGGGCTGTTCTGCAAGAGACACGTGTTGAACATTTTAGAGGGAAGGATTTTGTGAGTTTTTTGAAAAATCATCGAGAGCTCAAAGATATTCTAGAACCAGATAAAAATTTGGAAACTGAAGAGATTGCCAACATTTTACTGAGAAAAAATCTTTTAGTGCGTTGTGATTGTGTTGTAAAAACAGTTCGTCCTGGGAAGAAAAAGTTGTCAACTTGGCCAGCACATTTAGAAATCTTCCCTGTAAGTTTAGTTCAATTTTTGTTTGAATCTGCTTGTTATTGAAAATATAGAGTTTCCACTTTAATATTAGAAAGTTAGATATGTTTGTTTGTATGGATCATTCAAAATTTGATCTGAATGGCAATGCAATAATGACCTGTGTGATATTATTTTCTCCATTAATCTTCATTAGCTGATATCAGGGCTTTTTTCTTCCTTTTCCAAGCATTCCATTTTTTTATTTTTTATTTTTTCCTCGAACTACTTCTGCTACCAGGATGACTTTTTCTATAACCTGGATATACGTTCCCAAGCAAGAAATGTGTTTCTCTCATTCCCAGATTTCAACTGCTGATTTGAGAGATAATATTAAGCTTGACTCCTGCCCTTAGAGATGATAAAAGGAGGTAATTTGATAATTAGCATAACAAAGTTGTTGGTATCTGGTGTTGATGATTCATGAGGTTTTTATGGAATTGGCCGTTCTTATTGATGGCTATTTTCATTTTTGTGTTTGTTTTATGCAATACATTCTTTTGTACTTTCTTGTTTTTTTTGGGTATACTTTTCATTTAATATTGGTTTTGGGATTTGATTCAACAATGCTTCATGCATTTATAAGCAGTGGTCCTTTCGTCCTTTTTTTGGGTCTGCTCAATATGAATATTTTGTCACGTGGTATTGTAGTGTACAAATGAACACTTTTTTGTACTTTTATATTGAAATATGTTTAGATGGTGTTAAATCCTGAAAACAAAATGCTCAACAGCATCTTATGAATTTGAGAGAAGATATGTATGAGTTTCGAATGGTATCTGTAGATTTTAAATGCATATTTTATAATGATATTTTCTGCATCTTGGGTACCTTTCAATGTATTATGAGATTTTAAGAATGAGATATTTAAAAATATCTTTGTTGATTTGATATTTATTTTTTCTTTTCTCTTCATGTAATTTTAAATTAGATGAGTTGTGTTGTGCTAAACATATATTATTATTTTTATTATCCTTCATTCCTTCTTGACTCTCTAGGCTCACCAAACATATATTATAATTTTGAAAATGGAATCTAAATATTTCTGAAAATGATGTTTTGTGTACAAACTTTAATTTTTGGAGCTCAATAATATCTCTCTACAAGATTCCACAAATCTCACCGGATGTAAAAAATCTTTATTTGTATATTGTAGAAATTATATGCTCGCCCACTAATGGTAAGGAAAGAGATGACGTGATATCTTAGAAAGAGAATAGTTTGATAAAGGATCTTGGTCTGCCACTTTATGAGAATTATAAATATTATTAGATATTAATTAATTTAAATTATAATTATACAAGATTACATAGCATGTTGTGTGAAAAATAGAACATAGAACTATGGTAAATATTTCATAACAACATATAATGCTTCATGAAGATATTATTGATTTCCCAAGATTACATAACTTATCATTAATTTCTGAAGATTTAGTAGATATCATGTAATAATGTAAAAGATTAGAAAATTTCTCAAAGAAAATATATTTGAGAAATTAGATTATTAATGTAGGAGAAGCAAATCTTTTATAAATAATATATTTTATAATTTTTAAAAAAATTACATTTAAATGTACTTATTTAATACAATAAATAAATTAAAGATTTTATTGATACGATACAAACATTTAAATGTATCTATATAATACGAGAAATAAATTAAAGATTTTATTTTATTTTTTATAACAAATTAAATCTAAAATTAATTCTCATAATAAAAAACTATTTAGGCTCACGTTAAAATATCATTTATAATATTACTAACTTTTTTTGATACACACTAAAACCACTTATTATATAAAAAAATCTCAAAACTAAATTTCATCCTTTTTATTTACTTAAACTTGAAAATTTTGTCATTCATCTTAAATATCTCGTGCCAATGGAAAATATTTTTATATATTTTTCTGATCTGATATTTTTTATTCTCTAGTAAGTTAGTATCAAAGAATCTCATAAAAAATTTCTGTGTACGAAATTTGATTTTTTGGAAACTAAATATTTATGAAAATGACACTTATATATGAAATTCTAATTTTTTGGACTCAATAATATCTCTCTATAAGATTCCACACAATCTTGTGAGATGTAAAAAAATTTCATTTGTATGTTGTAAATGCAAATAAGTTAATATTACATAGGAAGTTGTGTGAGTAATAGAACATAAAATATTATTATCTTTGTTGATTTGATATTTATTTTTTATTTTCTCTTCATGTAATTTCAAATTAGATGAGTTATGTTATGCTAAATATATATTATTATTTTTATTATCCTTCATTCCTTCTTGATTCTCTAGGCTCACCAAACATATATTATAATTTTGAAAATGGAATCTAAATATTTCAGAAAATGATGTTGTGTACAAACTTTAATTTTTTGGAGCTCAATCGTATCTCTCTACAAGATCCCACAAATCTCACGAGATGTCAAAAATCTTCATTTGTATGTTGTAAAATTTTTATGCTTACGGTAAGAAAAGAGATGACGTGGTATCTTAGAGAGGGAATAGTTTGATAAAAGATCTTGGTTTGCCATTTTATGAGAATTATAAATATTATATTAGATATTCATTAATTTAAATTATAATTATACAAGATTATATAGCATGTTGTGTAAAAAATAGAACGTAGAACTATGGTAAATATTTCATAACAACCTATAATGCTCTATAAAGATATTATTGATTTTTCAATATTACATAATTGATCATTAATTTCTCAAGATTTAGTAGATATCATGTAATAATGTAAAAGATTAGAAAATTTCTCAAAGGAAATATATTTGAGAAATTAGATTATTAATGTAGGAGAAGCAAATCTTTATAAATAATATATTTTATAATTTTAAAAAAATTACATTTAAATGTACTTATTTAATACAAGAAATAAATTAAAGATTTTATTTTATTTTTTGATAACAAATTAAAGATTTTATTGATACGATACAAACATTTAAATGTACCTATTTAATACAAGAAATAAATTAAAGATTTTATTTTATTTTTATAACAAATCAAAGATTTTATTGATACAATATTTAATACAGATTTTATACGATTTTGTGTCTCTTCCGAACCAAGTCTCAGCCTTGTATATATTTAGCCTTCGAGAGAATGAAGCCCAAAAAAGGTTGCTGCAGCGGTGTGTTCCGGGCACGGCAGAGAGGGGTTCGGGGCATCGACATGAGGGGTCCATCCCCATCCTGATCCTGCGACCATTGCTATTGCATTTGGAACAAGTGGGAATCTTGGTCACTCGCCCAAGAGGTGTGTTAGGTCCCTGGATTGGGTTGATTGGATTGAGGAAGACTCCCTGGGGACTCATAGCTCGATGTGTACCGCCGGAGAGTGAGTAACAGGTGGCAGGACTGTAGATAGCAGGTAGGAGAGACAGGATTTATACCCTTCTGTTTGGAGTTGGTTATGGAATTCCCCCACTCCTAAATCTTGGAAACCCAGCGATAGAGGACTGGATACTTCTCTTGGACAAGCTCGAAAGTATCTTTTTTCTGGGAACAATGTTGGCGATTGTTCATCCACCGATGCAGAAAATGCTCCAGTTTTCCATTATCATACACGAAGTGATTCATCATGAGGCGATCGTTCGTTAGGGACGGACGGTTTATAGATCATCAAATTCCCACAAATGGAATGAGAAGTGGGTCCCATGTAAATGATTGAGACCTCGCAACCAACAACGCTCCTTCCCCATATGGAGTTCGGATATCTTCTTTGTGTTAGTTGAACTAGTACCAGCAGCTATTCCTTTAACTTGGCGAGCAGCATTCATTCCCTTGCTGGCTTGGTTTGGCCCCTGGCTCTGCTCTCGCCGCTCGGCTGTTGAATGTCTATCTGGATGAGCTAGACCGTGCCTCGTTTTTCCTTCGTATTCGAGGCCGATTGGTCCGGGCACGGCACAGAGGGGTTTGGGGCAATGACATTAGGGTGGGCGTGAAGTCCTGATCCTGCTATTGCAATTGCATTTGGAACAAGTGGGAATCGTGGTTACTCGCCCAAGAGGTATGGTATTTCTGTACTACTTCTTGTGCCTCTAATCTCTATTTATGTTTCTGCTTTTCCTTGCTCTCGGTATTTCTGTACTACTTCTCGTTGCTGTAGGGTGCGTTTGATACTAGTACTGGACAGCACAAGAAAAACAGTACAGCACAAAGAGTTGAGGTACAGAACAACTTTTTGTACTGTCCATTGTTTGTTGTTTAACGTACTGGACAAAAAATTTTATATTATTTTTGTCTAATTTATAGTAATACTTTATATTATTATTTTTAAAAAATATATAATACAATTTTAATTTTTATAACAATTAAAGTAATTTATAAAAATATAAAATTTAAAAAAGCATCGTCGGTCGCTGATCATTGTCGATACCTTGTCAGTCACCTACCGTTGTGAATATCTCGCCGATTGATAACCGTTGTTAGAACTTACTGCTATTGATCTGATGAGCCAAGGTATAGAGAATTATAAGATGGTTTGAGAGATAACAATGTTAAAATTTTTGTCCAGTACTCTGGACAAATTCTTGTCCCATGGTTTGGTGAGGGACAAAAATTCAAGGATTTGTCCAGTACCGTGGACAAGTTTTTGTCCAGTACTGTGTTCTTTTACAAATCAAACAAGGGACAAAAATTTTTGTACTGACCAGTCCCTTGTTTTTGTAATCTCTATTTCATGTTTATGCTTTTCCTTGCTGTTGGCTTCCAAAACCTTTTCTTTTTATTTTTTAAAAATATTCTGTTTTTGTTTTTACTTTAATTTGAAAATATATTTTCGAAAGTGTTTTAATTTTTTTCTAAAAGACTTTTTTGCTGAAAATATTATTTATTTCCAAATTTTTTATTTCTGTTTTTGTTTTTACTTTAATTTGAAAATATATTTTCAAAAAGTGTTTTTTTTTTTCTTTCTAAAATACTCTTTTGCTGAAAATGTTTTTGATATTTTCAAAAAATTTTAAAAGAATTTTTACCGAAAATGTTTTTTATTTCCAAAAATATTTTTTCTGTTTTTATTTTTACTTTAATTTTCGAAAGTGTTTTATTTTTTTCTAAAATACTCTTTTGCTGAAAATGTTTTTGATATTTTCAATTTTTTTTAAAAGACTTTTTACTGAAAATATTTTTTTATTTCGAAAAAGATTTTTTGCTGTTTAAATTTTTACTTTAATTTGAAAATGTATTTTCAAAACTTTTTGATTTTTTTTCTAAAATACTTTTTTGCTGAAAATTTTTTTATTTCCAAAAATGTTTTTTGTTGTCTTTGTTTTTACTTTAATTTTCGAAAGTGCTTTATTTTTTCTACAATACTCTTTTGCTGAAATGTTTTTGATATTTTCAAATTTTTTTAAAAGACTTTTTACCGAAAATGTTTTTTATTTCCAAAAAGATTTTCTCTGTTTTTGTTTTTACTTTAATTTGAAAATGTATTTTCGAAACTTTTTTTTTCTAAAATACTTTTTTGCTGAAAATGTTTTTTTATTTCGAAATTTTTTTTTTCTGTTTTTGTTTTTACTTTAATTTGAAAATGTATTTTCGAATGTGTTTTATTTTTTTCTAAAAGACTTTTTTGCTGAAAATGTTTTTATTTCTAAATTTTTTTTCCTGTTTTTGTTTTTACTTTAATTTGAAAATGTATTTTTGAAAGTGTTTTATTTTTTCAAAATACTTTTTTACGGAAAATGTTTTTGATATTTCTAAAAATATTTTATTTTTATAAAAGACTTTTTACTGAAAATATTTTTTATTTCATAAAATATTTCTTTTTTTTAACTTTAATTTGAAAATGTATTTTTTGAAAGTGTTTTATTTTTTCTAAAATATTTTTTACGAAAAATCTAATTGTTATTTTCAAAAATCTTTTCTTTTTAGAAAATGTATTTTTAAAAAATCTTATTTTTTCTTAAATATTTTTATGGAAAATTTATTTTTTAAAAAAATTTCTTTTTGTTTTCTAAAAGTTCTAAAATGTCCCTTACTTTTTATCTTAAAATTTATAATTTAAGTTTTTAAATTTTAAGTTTGAAGGTGAATGTTTAGGTTATGGTTTAGAGTTAGTATTTAAAGTTAAGTTTAAGGTTAGAGTGTTTAAAGTAAGTTAAATATTAGAGATTAAGATTTAAAAGTAAGTTAAGATTTAGTTTTTAAAACTTTAAATTATAAAATTTTAAATGAAAAGTGAGGGCAATTTTTCTAAAAATATATTTTTTTTGAAAATATGTTTTCAAAAACATTTTAGAAAGGTATTTTTAAAAATGTTTTCCTTTTCTTTTCTAAAAATATTTTTTACCAAACGTATATTTTGAAAAATCTTTGTTTTGCTTCAAATAATTTTACTGAAAATGTATTTCTAAAAATGTTTTATGTTTTCTAAAATTCTTTTTTTGCTGAAAATGTTTTTGATATTTTCAATTTTTTGTTTTAATTTAATTTGAAAATGTATTTTCTGAAACTTTTTTATTTTTTCTAAAATACTTTTTTTTTTCTCAAAATGTTTTTGATATTTTCAAATTTTTTTAAAAGACTTTTTACTGAAAATCTTTTTTATTTAGAAATTTTTTTTCTGTTTTTCTTTTTTACTTTAATTTGAAAATGAATTTTCGAAAGTGTTTTGTTTTTTTCTAAAAGAATTTTTTGCTGAAAATTATTTTATTTCCAAAAATGTTTTTTCTGTTTTTCTTTTTTACTTTAATTTTCAAAAGTGTTTTATTTTTTCTAAAATACTCTTTTCTGAAAATGTTTTTTGATATTTTCAAATTTTCTCAAAAGACTTTTCAGCAAAAATGTTTTTTATTTCCAAATATATTATTCTGTTTTTATTTTTACTTTAATTTTCAAAAGTATTTTATTTTTTTCTAAAAGACTTTTTTACTGAAAATGTTTTTTATTTCCAAAAATATTTTTTCTGTTTTATTTTTTCTTTAATTTTCGAAAGAGTTTTATTTTTTTTCTAAAATACTCTTTTGCTAAAAATGTTTATGATTTTTTCTGTCGTTGTTTTTACTTTAATTTTCGAAAGCTTTTTTTTTTTTTTCTAAAATACTCTTCTGCTGAAAATGTTTTTTATATTTTCAAATTTTTTGTAAAGACTTTTTACGGAAAATGTTTTTAATTTCCAATTTTTTTTGTTTTTACTTTAATTTGAAAATGTATTTTTGAAATAATTTTTTACGGAAAATCTAATTGTTGTTTTTTTTTTTTCCGTTTTTTTACTTTAATTTCCAAATGTATTTTCGAAAGTCTTTTATTTTTTTCTAAAATACTTTTTTGCCCAAAATGTTTTTTATTTCCAAAAATGTTTTTTTCTGTCTTTGTTTTTACTTTAATTTTCGAAAGTGCTTTATTTTTTCTACAATACTCTTTTGCTGAAATGTTTTTGATATTTTCAAATTTTTTTAAAAGACTTTTTACCGAAAATGTTTTTTATTTCCAAAAAGATTTTTTTCTGTTTTTGTTTTTACTTTAATTTGAAAATGTATTTTCGAAAATTTTTTATTTTTTCTAAAATACTTTTTTGCTGAAAATGCTTTTGATATTTTCAATTTTTTTAAAAGACTTTTTACTGAAAATGTTTTTTTATTTCGAAATTTTTTTTGTCTGTTTTTGTTTTTACTTTAATTTGAAAATGTATTTTTGAAAGTGTTTTATTTTTTCTAAAATACTTTTTTATGGAAAAAGTTTTTTATTTCCAAAAATGTTTTTGATATTTCTAAAAATATTTTATTTTTATAAAAGAGTTTTTACTGAAAATATTTTTTATTTCATAAAATATTTCTGTGTTTTTGTTTTTACTTTAATTGAAAAATGTATTTTTTGAAAGTGTTTTATTTTTTCTAAAATATTTTTTACGAAAAATCTAATTGTTATTTTCAAAAATCTTTTCTTTTTAGAAAATGTATTTTCAATAATTTTTTCTTAAATACTTTTTATCGAAATTTTATTTTTAAAAAAATTTTCTTTTTGTCTTCTAAAAGTTCTAAAATGTCCCTTACTTTTTATCTTAAAATTTATAATTTAAGTTTTTAAATTTTAAGTTTGAAGGTGAATGTTTAGGTTATGGTTTAGAGGTAGTATTTAAAGTTAAGTTTAAGGTTAGTGTGGTTAAAGTAAGTTAAATATTAGAGATTAAGATTTAAAATTAAGTTAAGGTTTAGTTTTTAAAAATTTTAAATTATAAAATTTTAAATGAAAAGCGAGGGCAATTTTTCTAAAAATATTTTTTTACCAAAAGTATATTTTGAAAAGTCTTTGTTTTGCTTCAAATATTTTTACTGAAAATGTATTTCTAAAAATGTTTTATGTTTTCGAAAATTCCTTTTCTGCTGAAAATGTTTTGGATATTTTCAATTTTTTTTTGTTTTGTTTTTAATTTAATTTGAAAATGTATTTTCCAAAAATGTTTTATTTTTTTCTAAAATTCTTTTTCTGCTGAAAATGTTTTTGATATTTTCAAATTTTTTTAAAAGACTTTTTAAAAAAATATTTTTTTTATTTGGAAATTTTTTGTTTGTGTTTTTTCTTTAATTTTAAAATGTATTTTTGAAAGTGTTTTATTTTTTTCTAAAATACTTTTTTACGTAAAATCTAATTGTTATTTTCAAAAAAGTTTTCATTTTTAAAAATGTATTTTCAAAAAATCTTATTTTTCTTAAATACTTTCTATGGAAAATTTATTTTTGAAAAAGTTTTCTTTTTGTTTTCTAAAAGTTCTAAAATGTCCCTTACTTTTTATCTTAAAATTTATAATTTAAGTTTTTAAAAATTAAGTTTGAAGGTGAATGTATAGGTTATGGTTTAGAGTGAGTATTTAAAGTTAAGTTTAAGGTTAGTGTCTTTAAACGTGAATGTTTAGTTTAAGGTTTAGTTTTTAAAATCTTTAAATTATAATATTTTAAATGAAAAGTGAGGGCAATTTTTTTAAAAGTACCTTTTTTTGAAAATATGTTTTTAAAAAACTTTTTAGAAAAGTATTTTGGAAAAAAATTTCTCTTGTCTTCTAAAAATATTTTTGACCGAAAATATATTTTAAAAATCTTTTCTTTATTCAAATATTTTTACTGAAAATATATTTCTAAAAATGTTTTTTTTTTCAAATTCTTTTTCTGCTGAAAATGTTTTTGATATTTTCAAATTTTTTTAAAAGACTTTTTAAAAAATATTTTTTTATTTGGAAATTTTTTGTTTTTGTTTTTTCTTTTATTTGGAAATGTATTTTCGAAACTTTTTTATTTTTTTTAAATACTTTTTTGCTGAAAATGTATTTTATTTCCAAAAATGCTTTTTCCGTTTTCATTTTTACTTTAATTTTCGAAAGTGTTTTTTTTTTCCTAAAAGATTTTTTTGCTGAAAATGTTTTTTTTATAAAATACTCATTTGCTGAAAACCTTTTTGATATTTTGAAAATTTTTTAAAAAGATTTTTTACTGAAAATATTTTTTATTTCGAAAAATATTTTTTTTCTGTTTTTGTTTTTACTTTAATTTGAAAATGTATTTTCGAAAGTGTTCTATTTTTTTCTAAAATAATTTTTTGCTGAAAACCTTTTTTTATTTCCAAAAATGTTTCTTTTTTCTGTTTTTGTGTATACTTTAATTTTGGAAAGTGTTTTATTTTTTTCCACAATATTCTTTTGCAGAAAATATTTTTGATATTTTCAAACTTTTTGTAAAGATTTTTTACCTAAAATGTTTTTTATTTCCAAAAATATTTTTTTTGTTTTTGTTTTTACTTTAATTTGAAAATGTATTTTCGAAAATCTTTTATTTTTTTCTAAAATACTTTTTTGCTGAAAATGTTTTTAATATTTTCAAATTTTTTTAAAAGACTTTTTACTAAAAATGTTTTTTTGTTTAGAAATTTTTTTTTTCTGTTTTGTTTTTACTTTAATTTGAAAATGTATTTTGAAAAGTTTTTGTTTTTTTCTAAAATATTTTTTAATGGAAATTTTTTTATTTCAAAAAACTTTTTTTTTTTGTCTTTGTTTTATTTTTTTCTAAAATACTCATTTGCTGAAAATGTTTTTGATATTTTCAAACTTTTTGTATAGACTTTTTACAGAAAATGTTTTTTATTTCAAAAATATTATTTGTTTTTGTGTTTACTTTAATTTGAAAATGTATTTTTGAAGGTGTTTTATGTTTTACTAAAATACTTTTTTACGGCAAATCTTATTGTTATTTTCAAAAAGTTTTATTTTTTAAAAATGTATTTTCAAAAAATCCTTTTTTTTTCTTAAATACTTTCTATGGAAAATTTATTTTTGAAAAAATTTTCTTTTTGTTTTCTAAAAGGTCTAAAATGTCCCTTACTTTTTATCTTAAAATTTATAATTTAAGTTTTTAAAATTTAAGTTTGAAGGTGAATGTATAGGTTATGGTTTGGAGTGAGGATTTAAAATTAAGTTTAATGTTAGTGTGTTTAAAGTAAAGTTTAAGGTTAGTGTGTTTAAAGGTGAATGTTTAGGTTAAGGCGAATGTTCTTAAAAATTTTAAATTATAAAATTTTAAATGAAAGTTGGGGGCAATCTTTCTAAAAATATCTTTTTTTGAAAATACATTTTAAAAATTCTTTTTTTATTCAAATATTTTTACTCAAAATGTATTTCAAAAAATGTTTTATTTTTTTTTCTAAAATTCTTTTTTTGCTGAAAATGTTTTTGATAATTTCAATTTTTTTAAAAAAATTATTAATAATTTTTTTTTATTTGGAATTTTTTTTAGTTTTTTCTTTAATTTGAAAATGTATTTTCGAAACTTTTTTATTCTTTTCTAAAATACTTTTTTGCCGAAAATGTATTTTATTTCCAAAAATATTTTTTCCGTTTTTTTTTTTTTACTTTAATTTTCGAAAGTGTTTTTTTTCTAAAATAATTTTTTGCTGAAAATGTTTTTGATATTTTCAAAAAAAAATTTAAAAAATTTTCACTGAAAATTTTTAGATTTCGATTTTTTTTTTGTGTTTTTGTTTTTAGTTTAATTTGAAAATGTATTTTATTTCGTGTATACTTTAATTTTCGAAATTGTTTTATTTTTTTCTAAAATACTCTTTTGCTGAAAACGTTTTTGATATTTTCAAAAAAATTTTAAAAGTCTTTTTACTGAAAATATTTTTTTCTATCTTTGTTTTTACTTTAATTTGAAAATGTATGTTCTAAACTTTTTTATTTTTTTCTAAAATACTTTTTTGGAGAAATTTTTTTATTTCCAAACTTTTTTTTTTGTGTCTTTGCTTTTATTTTAATTTGAAAATGTATTTTGAAAACTTTTTTATTCTTTTCTAAAATACTCTTTTGCTGTAAATGTTTTTGATATTTTCAAATTTTTTGTAAAGACTTTTTACCGAAAATGTTTTTTATTTCGAAAAATATTTTTCGTTTTTGTTTTTACTTTAATTTGAAAATGTATTTTTGAAATTGTTTTATTTTTTTCTAAAATACTTTTTTACGGAAAGTCTAATTATTATTTTCAAAAATATTTTCTTTTTTAAAAATGTATTTTAAAAAAATCTTATTTTTCTTAAATACTCTTTATGGAAAAATTATTTTTGAAAAAGTTTTCTTTTTGTTTTCTAAAAGTTCTAAAATGTCCCTTACTTTTTTATCTTAAAATTTATAATTTAAGTTTTTAAAATTTAAGTTTGAAGGTGAATGTGTAGGATATGGTTTAGAGTGAGTATTTAAAGTTAAGTTTAATGTTAGTGTTCTTAAAGTAAAGTTTAAGGTTAGTGTGTTTAAAGGTGAATGTTTAGGTTAAGGTTTAGTTTTTAAAAACTTTAAATTATAAAATTTTAAGTGAAAAGGGAGGGCAATGTTTCTAAAAATAGCTTTCTTTGAAAATATATTTTTAAAAACCCTTTAGAGAAAATATATTTTAAAAAATCTTTTATTTGATTCAAATATTTTTACTAAAAATGTATTTCTAAAAATGTTTTATTTTTTCTAAAATTATTTTTTCGCTGAAAATGTTTTTGATATTTTTAAATTTTTTTAAAGTACTTTTTAATAAAAATATTTTTTATTTGGAATTTTTTTTTGTTTTTTCTTTAATTTGAAAATGTCTTTTCGAAACTTTTTTTTTTCTAAAATACTTTCTTGCTGAAAATGTATTTTTTTCCAAAAATATTTTTTCTGATTTCGTTTTTACTTTAATTTTTGAAAGTGTTTTATTTTTTTTTCTAATATAATTTTTCGCAGAAAATGGTTTTTTATTTCCAAAAATGTCTTTTTTTTTCTATTTTTGTTTTTGTTTTTAAAATTTTGGAGTGTTTTATTTTTTTTCTAATATACTCTCTTGCTGAAAATGTTTTTGATATTTTCAAATTTTTTTAAAAGATTTTTTTCCTGAAAATTTTTTTTATTTTGAAAAACATTTTTTGTCTTATTTTTTTACTGAAAATGTCTTTGATATTTTCCTCTTTTCGTTTCATTCTCTAATTTGAAAATATAATTTTATTTTCTTAAAATACATTTTTACAGAAAATCTATCTGTTATTTTTAAAAATGTTTTCTTTTTTAGAATATTTAATTTTTTATAAAAGAATTTTTACTGAAATTTTTGTTTCCAAAAACATTTTTCTCTTTTTTAAAATATTTTCAAAATTGTTTTTTTAAAATACTTTTTTATTGAAAATATTTTTAATATTTTTTAAAACTATTTTACTTTTTATAAAAGATTTTTACAGAAATTTTCAGATTTCCAAAAATATCTTTTTCTGGTTTTGTTTTTACTTTAATTTGAAAATATATTTTATTTGTTAAAATGTATTTTTACTGAAAATCTTTTTGTTATTTTTAAAAATGGTTTCTTTTTTAGAATATTTTAATTTTATAGAAAACTTTTTACTGAAAATTTTTTTATTTCGAAAAATATTTTTTTTTCTGTTTTTTTTTTTACTTTAATTTGAAAATGTATTTTTGAAAGTGTCTTTTTTTTTCTAAAATAATTTTTTAGTGAAAATATATATGTTATTTTCAAAAATGTTTTATTTTTGAAAAAAACATTTTTCTTAAAATATTTTTTATTTCCAAAAATATTTTTTTCTGTCTTCTTTTTACTTTGATGTGAAAATGTTTTTGATATTTGAAAATGTCTTTTATTTCCAAAAATATTTTTTTGTGTTTGGTTTTACTTTGTTATTTTCAAAATGTTTTCTTTTTTGAAAATCTATTTTTAAAAAATCTTGTTTTTTCTGAAATACTTTTTCTGGAAAATTTATTTTTGAAAACATGTTCTATTTGTTTTCTAAAATTTATATTAAAATTTATAATTTAGGTTCTTAAAATTTAAGTTTGAAGGTGAATGTTTAGGTTATGGTTTATAGTTAGTATTTAATGTTAAGTTTAAGATTAGTGTGTTTAAAGTAAGTTAAATATTAAAGTTTAAGATTTAAAAGTAAGATATGGTTTAATTTTTAAAATCTTTAAATTATAAAATTTTAAATGAAATTTGAGGGCAATTGTTCTAAAAATATCTTTTTTTTGAAAATATGTTTTGAAAATATTTTAGAAAAATATTTTTAAAAATGTTTTTCTTTTTTTTTTAAAAAATATCTTTTACCAAAAATATATTTTGAAAAATCATTTTTTGCTTCAAATATTTTTACTGAAAATGTATTTCTAAATTTTATTTTCTTAAAAGACTTTTTATTGAAAATGTTTTTGTTATTTCCAAATTTTTTTTTTCTGTTTTCGGTTTTACTTTAATTTGAAAATGTATTTCGGAAACTATTTCATTTTTTTATTAAAGAATTTTTACTGAAAAGTTTTTTATTTCAAAAAATATTTTTTTTTCTGTTTTTGTTCATACTCTAATTTGAAAATATATTTATATTTTCTTAAAATACATTTTTATTGAAAATCTATTTGTATTTTTAAACATGTTTTCTTTTTTAGAATTTTTTATTTTTTGATAACAGACTTTTACTGAAAAGTTTTTTATTTCCAAAAATATTTTTCTGTTTTTGTTTTTACTTTAATTTGAAAATACATTTTCAAAAGTATGTTATTTTTTCTAAAATACTTTTTTATTGAAAATGTTTTTAATATTTTTAAAAATATTTTACATTTTATAAAAGACTTTTACTGAAATTTTTTTATTTCCAAAAAATATCATTTTCTCTTTTTGTTCTTACTTTAATTTCAAAATATATTTTTATTTTTTAAAATACATTTTTACTGAAAATATAATTTTTATTTTCAAAAATGTTTCTTTTTAAGAATATTTTATTTTTATAAAAGACTTTTTACTGAGTTTTTTTTATTTCCAAAAATATTTTTCTTTTTTTTACTTTAATTTGAAAATATATTTTTGAAACTTTTTTGTCTTTTTTTAAATACTTTTTATTGAAAATGTTTTTGATATTTTAAAAAATGGTCTATTTTTTAAAAATGTTTTTTATTTCTAAATTTTTTTTTCTGTTTTCTTCTTTAATTTGAAAATGTTTTTTCGAAAGTGTTTTATTTTTTTTTCTAAAATACTATTTTACTGAAAATGTATTAGTTATTTTCAAAAAAAAATTATTTTTTATAAAAGACTTTTTACTGAAAATAATTTTTTTATTTCCAAATATGTTTTTCTGTTTTCTTTTTACTTTAATTTGAAAAGATATTTTCTACAAAATGTTTACTTTTTGGTTTATGTAATGTTTTTACTGAAGATATATTTTTTAGATCTTTTTTTTTTTGTTTTATGAAATATTTTTACTGAAAATTTATTTGTTATTTCCAAAAGTGTTTTATTTTTCTGTTTTTGTTTATAGTGTAATTCCAAAAATATTTTTTCTTAAAATTCATTTGCAACCATGTTTTCTTTTTTTTTTTTAGTTCTAAAATATCCGTTACTTTTTATCTTAAGATTTATAATTTATGCTTTTAAAATACTTTTTTATTGAAAATATTTTTAATATGTTCTAAAACTATTCTACTTTTTATAAAAGATTTTTACAGAAAATTTTTTTATTTCCAAAAATATCTTTTTCTGTTTTTGTTTTTTTTGTTCTAAAATATCCGTTACTTTTTATCTTAAGATTTATAATTTATGCTTTTAAAATTTAAGTTTTAAAAAATATTTTTCTGAAAATATAATTCAAAAAATATTTTTACAAAAAATTCACTTCCAACTATGTTTTCTTTTTGTTTTAAATATTTTGTAATAATTCTAAAATGTCCCTTACTTTTTATCTTTAGATTTATAATTTATGTTTTTAAAATTTAAGTTTTAAGGTTAAGGTTTAGGTTAAGGTTTAGAGTTAACATTTAAAATTAAGATTAAAGTTAGTGTTTAGTGTTTAGAGTAAGTTACAAATAGTGTTTAAGCTTTTAGGTTAGTTAAAAGTTAATGTTTAAAAATTTTAAATTATAAAATCTTCAATTAAAAGTCAGAATAATTTTATAAAAATATTTTTTTGTAAATCTATTTTTAAAAATGGTTTAGAAAAGGTATATTTTTTAAAATGTTTTTTCTTTTTCAAAAAATATCTTTTACCGAAAATATATTTTGAAAATCTATTTTTGCTTAAAATATTTTTACTGAAATTTTTTTTTTATTTCCAAAAATATTCTTTTTCTGTTTTCGTTTTTGATATAAAAATATTCTTTATACAAATCTATTTTTAAAAATGTTTTTCTTTTGTTTGAAAAATAATTTTTGTTGGAAATGATTTGTTATTTTATCATTGACTTTTTAAAAATATCGAATATAATTTTCAACTTTATTTGTTTTTTTTTTTGTGTGATTGACCTATTTTAAAAATATTGCAAACTATTTTGACTTATGCTTTATAATGGGAGAAATGTTGGAGTCATTTGTGGCACTGAATAATCTTATCAGTGTATGATTATGGATTATCAAGGGAATGCGAGTGACTCCCTCACCCGTTGTGGATTACTATGTCATGCATAAAGGTTTGGTTAGTTATGGGATTGTAGAAAATAACAAAAAGTATATAAAGGATAACATTCGAAATACATTCATGTAGTGAAGACTTGTTTCGAGTTGTTACTATGAGTTAATAGTTTAGGGAGCCTATAAGAGCATTGAAGAAATGATAGAGGATACATTTAAAGCAGTCTGAATAACTATTTGGTGCACGAATTCATGGAGTCCCTAATTTTATGTCATTTCTTTTTTACAGGAGACAAACAAGTTCTATTTACTGATTTTGCTATTTACGTTGTTGACCCGGAGAATGATATTCTCAAACGGAGGATAGCCCTTGCTGCTGTGGAGAAGATGTGTCTAAGTGAACTAAGTGATAATTTTTTTCGTAGTAATCATTCCGACAGAGTATGATTTACTCGTGGCTAGTACTCGGAAGTCTGAAATTGTCACTGTGCTAGTTGAAGCTACCAAGAGTTCATCTGATGATGAACTTGAGGTGGATTTCTCCAATAGGTAAATGAAAATTCCGCCGTATATTGCCAAACTCTAATAACTTGTCTCCTTAATACATCATACTTTGCACTGTCTGCCTGTTTGCTTGGCTGAAGAACTCAGTGCATGTTTTAGTTGTGAATGTCCGCTTCTAAGATAAAAATGTTGAGAATACTGGGCAAAACATTGATGCCTTTCTTGTCTAGGTTATCATAGTGCTGCAATGGAGCCTTGTATTACCGTTCAATGATCTACTTGAATTCTGGATATTCTTTCATAAATTGCATTGAGCTCAGTTGATTTTTCCAACCTTGCAAAGTTGTGGTTTTAATGCGTTCAAAGTAGTGGCCATAGTTATGCTCATATGGGCATAATAGAATCAAGTCATATTGGGTAATCTTGTGTTGCAAAGAAATTATTGTTGCATGAACATGCTGGCAACACCATTGACTTAAGAATCATTTGGTAGCTAGAACTGTAATCGCCAAATCTGTCCTCTCAGCAAAACAACGACATTCTTTTTGCTGTTGAGTTGGCATGGAAATTACTTCAGTTCTAAGTCATATTTTGCAATTTTGTTGTAGCTTTGCGTATCATGCGGCATCTGATTTGGTGAAGGAAATCCAATTTGAGGAAGTTGAAGGTATGTGGCAAAACTTTTTCTGTTTTCATTCCCTTTTTTCTTTCATTTTTTTTGGGGGCTTGTGTGTGGTGGGGAGGGGCGCGGGGGAAGGAGCGGTTGTTTCGATGACGTCAGAATCCCACTCATTTCAATTCTCTGATTTGGTGTATTTTCTGTCTCCAATTTCTAAAGCATCTCTTACTTCTGTTTTGATTAATTTCAGAGGGAATCAAGACAAGAATTTTGAGGAAGTGAGTTGCAGCTCATATTTTGTGATGATGTTTGTAAACTTTATAGGGGTTTTGTACAATTAATGATTCTTGAATGATTGCATGGCCAAGGTTCTGCCCAGCGTTGCTTCTTTCTCAAAGAAAATTTGAGGCATAATACGGATATGAGATTCTCATTTCTTATTATTTTTCAAATAAAGGAAGAAGATATATACGTGATGTAAGTTTTCAACTTAAATCCAGACTCATCTGGATGTAAGAATATGAATATACGATTATATCGGTTTTTTTTAGAACTACACTTGTCCTCCTTCGGGTCTCCCCTACATCTGTGTTAGAGCTACTTAGTGGATCGCCACTCGTGAAATTGCTCCTGGCCCTCTTGCGAATTAATTGGGGTATTAACCCTTTTGTCATTTAAACAATGAAATAGAGGTACAAATTTGCGGTGGGCTACAAGGAGAGATGGATTTGGTTCCATTCTATTTGACAAGAAGATGCCCTGATTGGATATACATTGAAATAGCCGGGGCGGGAGACCCAACTTGACTTTGACATCAGCTGAATTTGGTAGTTTAACTACTTAGAAAATTAATTCTGTCTCCAAGAGCAAAGAGACAATAAACAAGAATCAAAACCAATTCTGCTATGAATGATGACAAGTTGAAATTGGAGGGAGTGAGTAATTAAATTACATCTTAACAAACTATCTGAGACAAACAAAAGGATGTCACTGTGGAACAGAGGAAGAGGCTATGTCAGCTGCAATAACTGTTGGGGTCGAAACCTCTGATCTTGATTCCGAGGATGGTCGATTTCCTGTATTCATTCGACGTATTTCCTCCAGCATCGTGAGTACATGTGGCATTTTTGGCCTTTGCTCTGGAATCCGGACTACACATGCCAATCCTAATTGTAACATCTCAACCATTTCTTCCTCTATATTTGGATACCTCAGTAATTCTACATCAAAGACTTCTGCAGTCCACTCCTCTCTGACCACAGAATTTACCCATCTAACCAAGTGGACAACTTCCTCACCTCCCATGTTATGTATAGGGGATTTTCCAGTCAGAAGCTCAAGCAGCAGCACCCCAAAGCTGTAGACATCTGATGCATGGGTTGCTTTCCGGCTGTCTGTTAACTCCGGGGCACGGTATCCTGCACTTCTCAGTGCTGGTGAGGGTATTGGACTCATCAACGTTGCCAAACCAATGTCAGATACACAACCAAATCCCTTGGGGTTGAGAAAGATGTTTGAAGCTTTTATGTTTCCATGGACAAGTTTCCCTCCATGTTGAGTGTGGACGTGAGCAATACCTCTTGCTGCACCAATTGCAATTCTTAGCCGGGTATCCCAGTCCAAATGGGACCTCCCTTCTACTCTTTTACCTGCATATTACAGATGCATAAACATATTTTACTTCTTTGAAACTCTTGGGAATATTACCACACACAAAGGAAACCATATGATTTGATTCAATCTTATATGAAATACTAAGAAACTAGAATGGATATCGGCTAAAAAACTTGATTCTGCTGTGATATCTATGGATCCCCGCCAACTGCATAGGACCTTAGCATGCTTAAAATTCATAGCAAACAAAACGTCACAAAAATTAGAAGATATTTTCATTAAGAAGTTGTTTTCCAGATAGGAGAAAAGGTTCAACGTACCATGTAACATTGCAGAAACGCTACCCTGTTCATAGTAGTCATATACCATAAGTTTCTCCTCCTTGGAATAGTAATATGCCCTTAGTGCAACCACATTTTCATGCCTAATTCTTCCCACCACCTCCATCTGCTGTTCAAACTCGCGTTTTCCCACAATGACTTCCTTCAGCCTCTTCACCACCACTGTGGTTGCATCCTCTAGAGCTGCCTTATACGCTGTACCAAAGGTTCCCTTTCCAAGTACCTCAGCAGATGCTCTCAACAAATCCTCTAGATCAAATGCAAGACTGCATCCCTCAAAGAAGACCATCTTGTTTTTATCTTGACTTTCAGAAGTTGTTTTTTTCAGGGAGACTTCTTTTTTCTGTGACTTCACTGGTAGCCCCCCATCTTCTCTCCCACTGTCATTGCAGCACAGAATCATGAAAGCTGCAATAACCGTAAATCCCAGTACACAACCCCCAATGATGATACCCAGCAATGCAGGTTCACTAAGTTTTGATTTTTCCTTTGGGGGGCTAACTGGAAGAGCTGGGGGAAGTGCACTTGCATAGGTAACATTGTTACCAGAAAAGGATTCACTTGGAAATCTCTGAAGGGATTTAGGCACAATCCCACTAAGTTTATTGTTTGCTAGGTTTAGCTCTTGCAGGCTAGGAATATTGAGATCAGGAATTTCACCCGAAAGCGAGTTGTTAGCTAGGATCAAAGATGCCAGATGAGTCAAATGTGAAATTGAAGAAGGGATGCTCCCATTAAAGGAATTATTGGATAAATTGAATACAGTAAGATTATTCCAAACTGAAAAATCTGATGGCAATGGGCCAGAAAACTTGTTAGATTGAAGATAAAGGTAGGTTAAATTTTTGAGCTCAGAGAAACCCAAAGGAAAAGGACCTGTTATACCATTTGATCTAAGACTCAGAGTCTGGATTTCTGTGAGGCGACTAAGAGTGTTGTTTGGGATTGGACCGCTCAATCCAGCGCCAGGCAACCGGATGGCTATGACTCTTGATTGGTCATTGTTGCAGGTCACTCCTCTCCAGCTTGTGCACACAGAAGAATTCTCGTTCCAGCTCAGAGAGTGAGGGTGGCCTATGTTGTGAAGGAAATCAAGCAAAGCTTGTTTATCTTCAACCGGCTCAGCAGTAACATGGAACAACATTGCTTCAATCACCATTGCTGCCAAGAAAATGCACGAGAGCTCCAGTTTCCAACCCATTTTTTGGCTTCAATCAAAAAGGGGAACTTGGATGTAAATCAAGGACTCTCTTGAAAGACTTTGGTCACTTCTGCATAAAATTAAGCTGTAGAGAAAACAGAGGATCAGAAAACATCATCTAATATTATGCAAAGCAGAAGCAAGGACAACTTGGTACCATGGGATGCTTGTTACTAGATAGAGTGGAGTTATTTTCCGAGGTTGCGACACAAAATTGAATAGTATTTGTCTTTAGGGTCAAAATAAGCATGCTTGACATGAAAAATCAAATTTCCTTTAGCTTTTACCGACTTTTCCTATTCACCTACCCTGTTTAGTTTACCAAGACATTGCAGGAAAATGATACAAACCAAAATTTGTTTCATCTGTTTTGTAGTCAAGTCTGGAGAACTACACAGTGGCAAAAGAAAAGTACGCAATATTGTATAAATGAATAATCGAAATAGAAGAATTGTTTTCCTTATGTACAAAAAAGAAAGATACAAAAGGAGAAGACCTATTTGTTTTGTTCTTTCCTTTGTTTTGCAATAACCCAACTGGGCATAAAGCAGAAAAAGAAGAATACTTGATACTTTGAGAGAGAGAAAGGGGAGAGGGGAAGGAATACTCACTATTGGATTCCAATTCCCAGCAAAACTAGCTAAAGATGCAGAGATACCCCGTAATGTCCTCCTCAAGCATAGCATGAATATTCAAGAGCAAGCTAAGCAATGAATTGGGTAGGTCCAGGAGACCATATCAGAAAAACTTTCATGAGGTTTCAGGTTCAGAAGCAGTTGGAGGGGCGCAAATCCCCACTGGGGTCGTTGCAATGATGGGGTATTGGTAGTGATGGAAGATGAGCTGGTATATGCTTCAAGAATCAGCAGCATCACATGCAAAGGAAGCGAGAGAAACCCATTTAGTAATCATTGAGAAGCAAAAGGTTAGAGACTATTTTATGCCGCAAGAAGAGGGCAGGGCATGTGAAGGAGCCCATTGAAGTAATGAGACAAATATGGTCAAGAAATTTTATAAATTTAATATAAAGAATACAAAACCTGCAGACTGCAGCTGATATGGAATTGGAATAGAAGTTAAAAATCTTAATTTTTTCTATTGCAGATTTTTCTATGACTCTGGGAGTACTGAGAATGCGACTGTGTGTGTGGGGAAAGAATGGGAGTACAGAAGCATTAATTGCAGGTTGAGACAGGACGAGCGGTGAGGTCATGAGCTTTGTAGGCTAGCCACGTGACACATTATAAATACCATATCTTTTACTCCAACGTTACAATAAATTCTAGTCAAAATATTACTGTAGTATTCACCTTTGAAGTTTGAAATCTAAATTAATAGTTGACATTTATGTATCTGAATATAAGATTAAAAAAAAAAATGAGGAGGTGAAGCATGCACGCTTTGGTAAATGGGTTTTGATACCCCTAAAATTGAGTTTATGGAAAGATTTGACAGCTCTTCGACATTTGCGTTGACCTTGAACTTGTGATTTTGACATGATGTTGATTCACCGAAAGCAGGGGTTAAATTTTGTTGTTAGATAGCACCTGGCCTCTAAGGACCAACTACCGATTTATTTTGTAGCCATGTATACAATATGACATCGCTTACGACAAAGTGTACCATTGTTGTCAAGTCATCAACCATCCCCAAAAACATTTCACAAGTCGAATCAAAACTTATCTTTCTATCAAAATGGATTTTTTTTTTCTTATTTTAATTCTTAAAAAGACAAAACTCCCATGATGTTATTTATACATAAGATTCGTTTTTATCTCAGATGTCTTTCCTTTCTCTTTCTCTCTTGATTTTGAGCCTGAAATGGCGTATGGCGGGGGGGCTCACTCACTCGTTCACTAGTATTGTGGGGTGGGTTTGAAAGTGGAAACAAAGCTTCTTCCTTTGTTGCCTAATAGACTGAATATAAAAAGAATGAATGTTAGGCAAACAATAATAACAATATATATATATATATATGCCAAACCATAACAGAGTAAAATAAAGTATCACGATAACCATCAGAATAAAAAAGTCATCCATTGTGTAGCCTCTATATACTTTTCTCCTTTTTTTATTCGGGGTGGTGGTGGAATAGATAATATATATTCGCAAGAGTCAAATAAGTTGCATGGAATAATGGTTAGTATAAAATAGTAATAATAATGAATTTGGTGACAGATCAATGGATGCTGGTTGAGGCATGCAGGGACGAGTGCATGGGACATAGTAGAGGTCAAAAGATGCTATGTAGCCTTTAAAATTCCAAACCAAAAGTGTTGTGTCCTAAAAGCAGTATATTATGATGAATATTAGACCCCCAAATTGCGGTGTCATGCCGCGAGTTAGCTACATAGATGCAAAATCTTAATTAATAGCAGCTCAGGAATAGCTAGCTAGCTAGGAACATGTTGCCATATTGCAAATGAAGCAAAGAAGACTGGAATTACCTTTGGGGGGAAACACAAACAAGAGACATCTACACATGAAATCACTTGTGATGATAAATAAAATCAACAAGAGATTGAGTGCTTGGTTTTTCGCAAACCCTACTAACTTAAATTGGATCTCTAACGCCAAGAGAAACGTTGGTTTAAAGGAGGAGAGGGATTTTAATAATAATAATAAAAAAGAAACCTCCTATTTATTAGTTTATAATTAATGGGAAGAGAGAAAAAAAAAATGAATAAATTTATTATTATAATTTTATAAGTAAGAAAAATAAAAAAATATATAAGTAATATTTTAATCATTTGATAGAGTACCTTCAAAATTTTCATTTTAGAGATGAGGGATATGTAAAAGAGGATGAGAGGAATTTTTATCTTAATTTTTCTTTTCCTTCCTCTCCAACTTGTTGAATCAAACGAGGTAATTTTTAAAATTTCTCCCCTTCCATATCCTCCAAACCCTTCGAATGAACACTATAAATTGCATTTCCATAAATTGAATTTAAGACCAAAACTAGCACGCTCTAAGAGACAGATTCGTACGATGATAGAAAGAGATAAAAAGAATGACATTGTGAGAATAAAAGTAATTAATTATTGATTTAGGAACTACTAAACAACAAATCAGAGTGGCGCAGCGGAAGCGTGGTGGGCCCATAACCCACAGGTCCCTGGATCGAAACCAGGCTCTGATATAAAAGAGTAGCTTCCCCCGCCTAAGTTTCTTTTTGTTCACTGCATATGGATTCCCCCTGAAACGACAACGTAATGCTTCTTTATTTTTACTTTTAGCTAATGCACGACTTCATCTGCTTCTTTTTTCCGAGGATTTTTGGCAAAATCGAAAGTATTTTAGAGATTGATTGAAGAAAAATTAATATTTTTTTGTATATATATATTGTTTTTGACTAATATGTTCAAAGCGAAGACACTGTGTAAAACAGCAGTTTTGTCCTAAAATCGAGTCATGGCCTTTTATGACTGGTATATTCCTGAATAGGTGCGCGAGATATCGCTAAAGAAACCCAAACAAACGAAACAGCATGTATTTAACTCAAGAATCGAAAAACGATAAATAAAAGAGAAGATCAAAGTTACCAAAAAGGATGCGCAATTCATAAACCCTAGTTCCAATATATCGCGATAAATCAAAATTTCCAAACCTGGGACCGCCGTTTATCTCTCAGTCGAGAAGACCAATCTCTCTGCTCCTCTGTAAGCTCTCCAAATTTCTCGCCATTTCTTTCATCCCGACTCAGCTCTTGCTTTTCTATATTTTTCGTCTGTGCATGCTTAAGCTTCTTTTTTTAATGTTAAATTTGAATAAGTACCTCTACATGTTTTAGCTGAAACTATTTTGGATAATGTTCACATGTTGATTCAAATAAAACTCAAGTAGAAATTAGGTTATCTGGGAAAGAATTACTCCCTTTTGCTTTGGAATTTGCATATTGAAAATGCGAGGGAAGGAGAAGATTTGGTTGTGTGATTGTGAGGGTTAAATATCAGTTTTTGTTGAAATTCAGACAAAATTCAACTTTGATAGTTTCTATTGTATGATCTTAGTTGGGGGGGAGGGTATATATATTTGTTCAGTGGAAATTCGAATGTCAATGCAAGTCTTTAATTGATTCAATTGGGTATTGATGAAATTCTTAGATGATGTTGTGTGGATTATCTAAAATAGAACTCATTAATCTATGAAGTTGCAATTTGGAGCAATGGGTCAGATAATTCGTGAAAGGGCAGCATATTTTGCTGCTCTGTTCTTGTATGGATTATGCATGAAGTATAAGCTGATCCCCCAAAGGCATTGCGCTTGAATAGTCAATTTTGTGTTTCTAATTGTCATTCTCTTGCCTTCGGCCCACTCCCCCAGTTTATCATGATTCATATCGCCTTGTCTCGTTGGCTGTTTTTTGTTAGGTAGCCATATAACACTGCAGAAGAGTCACAGCATCCAAATCCAAAGTAAGTTGGAGCTTCTTGTCCGAAGTAGTTATCTTTTCAAATATAATGGATGCATATGATTTATTATCTGTATTTTGTTGATTGGTAGTGGTTCGAGAAAAAGATGTCTGTTGGGAATATGCAGAGAAATTAGATGGAAACAAGGTAAAATGCAAATTTTGCCAAAGAATTTTAAATGGCGGCATCAGTAGATTGAAGCATCATTTATCTCGAGTTCCAAGTAAAGGTGTGAATCCTTGTAGCAAGGTCAGAGATGATGTTACAGACAAAGTACGGGCTATAATAGCGTCAAAGGAAGAGGTGAAGGAAACCTCTACGGTGAAAAAGCAAAAACAAGAAGTTAGGTCTTTCGGTAATGGTATTGTGTCCAAACCTAAAGCTCTTATATCTATGGATGCAGTATCCTCAGTTATGAAGGTTTTCCCTACTGTCTCTCCTATGGCGTCTCCCTCTATGAACAACCAAGAGAATGCGGAGAAAAATATTGCTCTTTTCTTTTTTGAGAATAAGCTAGACTTCAGTGTTGCACGATCTTCATCGTATCAGCTTATGATTGATGCCATAGCCAATTGTGGTCCTGGATTTTCTGGTCCTTCAGCAGAAATGCTGAAGACAACATGGCTGGAAAGGATCAAAACAGAAGTGGGCTTACAATCAAAAGATGTTGAGAAAGAGTGGACAACCACGGGTTGTACTGTCATTGCGGACACATGGACTGACAATAAATCAAGGGCCTTGATTAATTTCTTAGTTTCCTCACCATCCAGGACCTTTTTCCACAAATCTGTGGATGCATCTGCATATTTCAAGAACACAAAATGTCTTGCTGATCTTTTTGATTCTATTATTCAAGAGTTTGGCCCAGAAAATGTCGTACAGATTATCATGGATAGCAGTTTTAACTACACCGGTATTGCCAATCACATTGTCCAGAACTATGGAACCATATTTGTATCTCCCTGTGCCTCTCAATGTTTAAACCTAATCTTAGAGGAATTCTCGAGGGTAGATTGGGTGAGCAGATGCATTTTGCAAGCTCAAACCATATCAAAGTTCATATACAATAATGCTTCATTGCTTGATCTCATGAAGAGGTTCACGGGGGGCCAGGAACTCATCAAGACAGGCATTACGAAATCAGTGTCTAACTTCCTCTCGTTACAGTCAATGTTGAAGCACAGGACAAGATTGAAACATATGTTCCACAGCCCTGAATATGCCTCAAACCCCTCTTATGCAAATAAACCGCAGTCTCTCTCTTGTATTGCAATTGCTGAAGACGGTAATTTCTGCAGGACAGTGGAAGAGTGTGTGGCCATCTCTGAGCCTTTTCTCAAAGTGTTGAGGGAAGTGTCTGAAGGGAAACCAACTGTAGGTTTCATATATGAACTAATGACCAGGGCTAAGGAATCAATTCGGACATACTACATAATGGATGAGAACAAATGCAAGACATTTTTAGATATTGTAGATAAGAAGTGGCGTGACCAACTGCATTCACCTCTACATGCAGCTGCTGCCTTTTTAAACCCTAGTATTCAATATAATCCTGAAATAAAATTTCTTTCCTCTATAAAAGAAGACTTTTATAAGGTTCTGGAGAAATTACTTCCAGTACCTGATATGAGGCGTGACATCACCAATCAAATCTACACTTTTACAAAGGCTCATGGAATGTTCGGTTGTAGTCTAGCAAAGGAGGCAAGAACTACAGTCTCACCATGTAAGTATCCCCTTAAACTATCATGTGTTAGAGACCTTATTTTAAACGAAAGTTATTGTATAAGCTGAATAGTTCAGCCTTAAAAGAGTAAATGCCATGGATATTAGGAATAGAGTGTATCTTTCATTTGGACAAAGAAAACCATGTATTGCGGGCACAGTGTACGTTTTCAAGTTTTTTGTTTTGATGCAGTGATTTGATTATTTCCAAAGTTTGGAAGCAATTAGGTTAGGTGTTCGCTTGTGTCACCACGTCAAACTAGTTCTTCTTTTCACATAAGAGACATGGGTCGTTACAGTTTTCTTGCATATTTAGTAGCAAGCATGTTGATTTTGCAGGTCTTTGATAGACCTTGTGTGATGGATTTCCAGCATATATAAAAGTATATGGTATCATTTTCTGTTTGCTTTAAATGATTAATGAATTCCATACCGTATTGTAGGGTTAAATAAACTGCAAACTCATTGCTTATCCATTTCAGGGCTTTGGTGGGAGCAGTATGGTGATTCTGCGCCTGGGTTGCAACGAGTTGCAATTAGAATATTAAGTCAAGTTTGTAGCACCTTTTCATTTCAGAGGCACTGGAACACATTTCAGCAAATTCACTCTGAGAAACGGAACAAGATTGATAGAGAGACATTGAATGACCTTGTTTATATAAATTACAATCTCAAGTTGGCTAAACAAATGAAAGCAAAGCCATTAGAAGTTGATCCACTTCAAGTTGATGATATCGATATGACTTCTGAATGGGTGGAGGAGAGTGAAAATGCCAGTCCTACTCAGTGGCTGGATCGTTTTGGCACTGCCTTAGATGGGAGTGATCTGAATACCAGACAGTTTAGTGCTGCTATATTTGGTGCAAATGACCCAATATTTGGATTGTAGTAGCGTCTTTTCAAGATCTCATTTTCCTGTATAATACAAATGTATCTTCATTTTAGGCCAAAGTGAGGCATGTTTGTTGATAGCTGCAGATGTCTTGTGTACATCAGAACAAGGAAAGTACTAGTTAGTTAGTTATAGTTAGAATTAGTTGTTGATTGCTGCAAAAGTGGCTGCTTCACCTTGTTAACCAAAACGTCAGTTCATTAACGGTTTGTTATCTTGGAATCAGTTTGCACCAACTTTATTCTTTTTTTTAATATATATTGGATTGGATATTCTCACTTTTTAAAACTATTAATAATAATAATATAATATTGGTCATCAGCAAATATAAATCAACAAGTTCTACAAAAAAATGTAGATAAAAAAAAAAAAGTTCTACAA
The DNA here is from genome assembly GCA_022379115.2 of Bauhinia variegata. Lineage (NCBI taxonomy): Eukaryota > Viridiplantae > Streptophyta > Magnoliopsida > Fabales > Fabaceae > Bauhinia > Bauhinia variegata. Next base: position 15,804,195 of record CM039437.1, read on the forward strand.
AAAATGTATTTGCTATAATTTTATTAAGTGAGAGTTCGGTGATCTTTCTTTGTTTTCTAATGAAGATGATTTGGATTTCATGCTAACTCTTTATTTGTCTATTTTTTTTTTCAATAAAATAAATTAAGGTTTTGCCGACGTGGCATCACAAACTTACTATATTACGGCTTCTTCCTGTTGGTTTCTTGATTGAAGACCTTGTTTCTTGTCGCGACCTTTGTGGTTAAGTCATGGACTACGATTTCAGGACCAGGTCGGGCACACCCTACGACGCACAATTTTCGATGTACCGTTCCCCCCCGACTTTATCACCGTCACCGGCGAGCCACCCGATGTATGCACCGCCGTTATACCCTAAGATCGCCCAGCAAGGTCATCCCGCCGGCCCTCCCGGCCGTCCTTCGCCTCATCCTCAGACTTCTGCGCCTTCCTCTTCTTGTAACTCTCTTCACCTTCCTACTTTCCTTTAGAAAATCAATAAATCAGCAAAGTTTATTTTTCTCTAATTTTTTCTTGCCGATAATTGGAAAACTTTATTTTGTTCCGGTGAAATTGATTGTGTTTTTATTGTTGAATTTGCAGCAGGAATAGGCATTAGGATTGCTATAAAACCAGAATATAGGATCACACCGCCGGTAAGATTTTCTGGTATTAATTTTATTATTTGAATTATATTCAGGAGATAAAAAAACTTAATTGCTGCGTATTTTATAGTAGTCTTGTTCCTCAGTACTCATTTATGCGTTAATCCACATTTAAGTACCTTTTTAATGGGCATGTTTCTTTTTTTTGTGATGCTGGTGCTCAAGTAGTTTTATCATCTCTATCTATAATTTGGCAAAATTTTCAGAAATTTCACCTTTTCTTTTTCTGGATTTCGCCATAAATGCATTAGCGTTGTATATTTCCTAATGAGTAGACCTTTAGATGGTCATTTTTATTGCTTGAGTTATCTTCTAGTTAGTTGTCAAATCACTTTTAGGTTATTTTAAATCTCTTTGACGGCTACTTAACTTCTAGATGAACCTCTTATTGACTATGTATAGTTGCTTTATGAATTAACTCCTATGCAGCTTGTTGCAGTTTCTCCTGTTCTTCGTTGTGTAGTAAAACTTATCTATAGCCCCTTCGTGTTTTTATGATTTCTAGCATTTCATAAATTTAAGAAGACAACTTTAGCTGTTGGTTTGGACCATTTTTTAGCTTAATATGATTTTGAGTTGTTCTGCTAATTTCATAGCCTCATTTAACACCGCATGGTGGAGATATTTCACGGAGCAACTTCCAATTCGATTTTGATTTTGAGCGGAAAATTTTGGCTGAAGCAGAGAAGGAAAGCCCGGAATGGAGTAAATTTGGCATGGAAAATCTTCCAACAAAGACTCCTGAATCAACATCATCAGTGGTATTTATTTGTTTGGAGTAATAAGTTTCAGTTGATACTATTATAGCCTTGTTAATTTTTTGTGTGGGGGAATGTATGTGCACATAAATTCTACCTAATGCATATTGAAGGCTATAATAATGAATGTAGTTCATGTCTTAATGGTAATTAGTTAGGCAGTGTGAAATGAACATTATTTTATTGCAGGGTTCTGTTTCAGATCCCATTGTGAGCAAGTATATTGGCATGGGGCTCAATCGACAGGCTGTCTCCATTGCTGTTGCGAATTATGGAGATAATCCGACTAAGGTATGTACTTCAGCTCTGTAACTCTATACGGACACTATTCGGATAATAGCATTGCTGAAAAAGTATGATCATGTTTCTGACTTGTATATGCTACAAATTGTTGTTTGCACTGATTCTGTGGATAAAACGACATCTTGAAATCTTAATTGTTGACATAATATCCAAAAGTTCGTATCCAGTTCTAATATCATAACTTGTCATCGTAACTGTGTCCTTGATGAGTTCATTTGTTGGACGCCCTGCATTTTATATCCAGTATCATTGACCTTTCTACTTGTTATAAGACTCAATACTTTGCATTGCCACACCATTAGGCAGAAGATGCATGACATTTTTTGCTGCTTAAACCGGTCTATAAATATCTTTCTTTATACATTTGAAGGTTCGGGAATTTGTCAACAGCTACACTCTTCTGCGAGAAATGGGGTTTTCATCAAACAGCGTTGCAGAAGCCTTGGTCATGTATGAGAATGATACGGATAAGGCACTAGCTCATTTCCTTAATGGCTCATCATGAGAATTCTGATCATATTTGCTCTATGTATTATTGGTATATTCGTATTCTCGTAGAATGATGAATGGTCAATGACAGTCAAATATAGGGACATCAGCAATTTGTGTTGTGTGTAAGGTTGCTCCTTTTACTGCAGCTTGGTTTGTAGGGAGGGTTAACTGTTATGTTGGGTGTGAAATTAGGCAAAGAAACAACAAAAAGAAATTTGATTAAAATGAGTACTTTCACTTTTCTTTTTCGTTTATTGATGACGCCCAGTATATTGTTCTTTTGGGGTCTATTTTTGTGCATATCACGTGGGTGGCTATGGACACTTGATTAATCACGATTTGCTAGCAGTCGAATTGGAAGTGTGCTGACACTTGGTCACATATAGATTTTCTTATTCTTTCTTACAATAATGCTGACGGTGGAAAATCTAAAAGAGCAAGCGTTTTGTTTCTTAATTGTACATCTTTGTGAGACTGCCTACAAAGATTTTAATTTAGATGAACAATGAAAGATTAATTGGCCATTATATCATCTTGAAAACTTTCACTCTTAATATTTTTATAGCTCTTGGACAAAGGAATAATCCTCTCGAGTGTCCAAAAATGAATCAAAGAACCACAAAGGCCACCGATAGGTTTAATATCTATGGCCTTGTGTAATCACTGTCTGTTGAACTTCTTCTACCTCCAATCTGCAAAGTGTGCAGAAGCTAATGAAACTATTTTGCCGATGGATCGCAAATACAGAAGCAATTTTCCAAGAAACTTCTCTAATTACCACTCAGCTTCCACTAGAGATGAAAGATCTCATAAAGTCACACCTAACAATAATCAATGTGCAGAACGTTGATAGTCCCCTCTCAGGAATATCACTGAAATCAACTCAAACACCAGCACAAATTGCTCCTGAAAAAGAACAATCATGTTACTAAATATGAGATGTACAGAAACCAATTGTCTAGGTAAACACTGTTTCCAAATCTACGGATATTCCAAGGCAGAGCAATTTATATCATAATAGCGGTCATAAAGATTATGCGATGATTCAAATATTAAATTAACAGAGAAAGCGAGATTGAGAGAAACCTGCTGACCAAGAGGAGCAACAAAACTTGCCCTCATCAACATGCTTGACATCAAGCCCGACGAACCAGGATCCAGCACTAACGTCATCATGGGCGTAGGTGCGAAGAATATTTCTGCCAATTTAAGCAACACATTCTAGCTTGAGCTTGAGTTGCATAAACAGTAGCTTATAGTTACTGATAGAGCAAAGACAAATGGATCTTACTTATTTATTGATATAAATTTCGCCAAAGCTCTTGATATGACATACATCTCGCCAGAAGCATGACGGAAATATCTGTTGACGAGAAGAAATTTAAAAGGCAATCAAAGCGGAGTTAAAAGGTTGCCATTAAATAAGCTATTCGCGGAACATAGAATATTTGCACTGTCATGTGATTCTTGTCACAAAACAGGCTTCCCCAGCAAAGATATTGCGGTTTATTCAGAATGAACAAATTAACAGCACCACAAAGAATATTATGTAACACATGTTCAACGCAGATCCAAATGCAGCCAATTCGAACTGGTCAACCCACACTATAATCACTAACATAGAGAAATCTTTCGTGAAGTAAATTTCAAGAAATTCACTAAAATGAAATCACCGGTGGTTCAACTTACGATTTTTTGTCACCAAACTTCCACCATTCTGGCTCGTACCATTTATGGTTCCTGTCATAATTCAGAGATACTTCTATGAGAATAATGAATACATTTTCTTTATGAAACAACATTTTATAAAATATGATTCCACAAGAAGCTTACGGTTCAGAGAAAACTTCGCCTGATTTCATACAACCCATGTAAAGACGAGGTTTGTCCAAATGAGTTGCGAGTGTGGCTCCCAATGTATCTGTGCAGCGAAAAACAAGTAAGCTGCTTGGTAAATCAAAATAGTCCACATGGGGTTTCACTGGAGTCAAATGAATTAATACATATAAAGATTTTTCTGTGGAGTTCTCTGATTAAGAGGTAAGGAGCATTCTAAGAGAACCATAGCAAAAATACGCTTTGCAGATCTTGACTTAGTAGAGCATTAGTTAAATGACATTGGAACAGTTATCACTTCACCCGGTCAAAGAAGACTTACCAATATTTACATAAACATCATCGTTGACTTTAGCAAAAAATTCAGCATCCCATTTGTCAACAGCGTAAGCAAAAAACAACTTGGCCTTCTTGGGGAGCTCTTCATTTGCCTCCAAATGATTATCCTGTTGAGATCAGAGTTAAAAACGGTTCACTGATTAGCTTATGCTGTCCAACTTTCTACATAATGTAATAAGGTAGGAAAATTTTAAACATATCAAAAGAATAAAATCCTTAAATACACGAAGCGTACAAGAATTATGAAGTCATTATTCTGCCTATTTTCATGATCAATTTCCCTGTCCAGATGGTCCCCACGATTTGCACTGCAAAAGTGTATATATTCATAAGAAAGGCCTTAGTTGATACCATGTCTCAGATGGACCAAAAAAGAAAAAATTGGTCCAAAAATAAGAAAACGAACCTTCTCCCAATAACAAATCGAGCAATTATGCCCTTCCCATCTTCCATTTTCTTCAAAGTTGCACCTGCAGAGAGAATGCTGTTACTTTGGAATCCCTTTGAAGTACAATCCCAACACAATAACCAGTAACTTAAACCAAAGAAATATGAAAACAAACATTTCATGAGCTTGTACAATTTAGAATAATCACAGAAGATAATTTTCTTCACTTTTTTTATGCGTTTTTCTCAGCTACAGAAAACAAATCATGATATTCCAAATAAGACTGTGAGCCTATAACACACCCCAAAAGAAGGGTAAGAAAACGAGCGCCGATCATGACATTCACCATCGTTAATTGCCCCTCCATTTCGAATAGATAGTGCATATATGCAAAGTGCACCATCTAAGTACAGTCATAAACCATCAATTAATTTAATTCTAGAAAACATTATCTCCAAAGATTTTGACAAATACAGAACTTGACCCCAAAAAAAAAAAAAATTACTGTAAGTCATCTCAATGTCATCAAATCCGTACATGATAGAATGACACCTTAGTTCTTCACAATGACCTTCATATCCAATTCTGGTTTCCGCATTAAAAAGGATTAAATTGACAACCGTATACTCTAGACTCATGCCAGATATATTTATACCAGTTATTTAGAATGTTAGTGACTTGTGATGCTGAGGAAACAGAAAGCAAAGAAGCTTATCACAGGAAGAATATTATTACCACTCCCCATCCATGCCTTACGGATTGCATCTCTATTGTTCTGGCGGCCAAATCTTGTAAGTATACCTATGACTACTAATGGCCTTCTCTTAGAATAAGTCCCATTTGTCTCTGTCAAGCGCTTTGAAACAAAGCCCTCTTGTCTAGCTGCAGCTAGTTCCATCTCAAGAGCATCCAGCTTCTTATGCTGTTCCCTAACAATCATGTGATTCCCCATCATGGTCATGAAAACATCAATGGGGACTTTAATCAAATCAAATGGTAATTAAATGATTTTGAAGGAAAAAACAAAAAAAAAGTACCCACATATTTATAGCTTACCTGCAGGCTATGATCTTCAATGTGTCATCCACTGATATAGCAGATTGTCCCTATGAGGAAAACCTTGCAGTTAGCTCGGAAAGAAGCAGAGGTTTACATCTATGTCCACAAGTGTCAAATAATGTCTTAAATTTCAACATTTCTCACTGACAAATACTCTCTCGACCTGCCGCTCTAAGTACAGCAAAATGTTATTGAACCTAAAGGTTACAGTACATTAACTCGGTGAGTCTATAACGTGTGTCATCAAGTAGTTCTCAAACTCAAATAAGATGAGATCGAATATAAAGCAGGCTCACCGGATAATCAAAATGCATTCTACCATGGGAATACATCACCAACTTCATTCATCTAGCCTGGTACTTTAATTTGTAATTATGACAAATTTCGTCCATAAAAATAAGCCTATGTTGGACGCAAACAAGAGAATCATTATAGTGATGCACGTAAAATATAATGATTCACACCCAATTTATCATAATTCATTACCACATTACTGCACTGTATTAAATTTAAATACAACTAACTAAAAAGAAAAAAAAAATGAGAATTAACTAATCGAACAAATCGAGAACATAGACGAAGACAGAAGAACAATACCTGCCCAGTTATCCTATCGAGCTCTTTTATCATATAAACCCTGTTCTCTGCGTCCTGCCATAACCTGTCCGCATCAGCCCCCATTGAGAAAGAAAAGAAAAATTAGTCTTCCCTTAGTTGCTTGTAAATGTATTGATTACTATGATTAGAGGAAGTGTTGTCATTTGAAAAAAAAAAAAAATGAAAACTTTAACAGAAGTAGAAGAAGAACCTTCCAGCGACGTAGATTGAAGCAAAAGTAGCGAACATGGAGATCAGGAGAGTTGGAATTCGGGATCGGTAAACCATGGCGGAAAGCCGGTTGCTAGATCCCTTATTCTTCGGTTTTCTCTGCAATTTCAACAAATTTTCTGTGAATTGGATCCAAACTTAATTGACTGAATTATGATATGCAGCGCCACTGGGAGAGTGAAGTCAACTACAAGTTAGATAAAAGAGGGCGCTATGCTAGGGGAGCTGGACCTGTTGGTGGTGGTTTGGCTTTCACTGTTTGGTTTGCTTGTGGCCAGACCGAGGAAAATGTTTTTGTCTTAACACTACACCATATACTTCAATGTATTAATTCGTTGTGAAAGAAAATACTATGTGGTTTCAAATATATATATAAATAATTTCATATTACCTTACATGATAATATTTTTATAAATATTTTAAATATCTATTAATATCATCCATAAAACATAATATTTAAGAGATATATTAAACCTATTATACAAAAAGAATTGAATTAAAAATTGTTATATTTGAAATCAAACAATTTTAAATTAAAAAGTACTTTTACTAGTATTAATAAAGGAAATTTACTGAATTTTTATGAATAACCACCTCCCCCGCTAATTATCCATAAAAAAAACAAATAAATTTAATTCTATTAAAGTATGCGGTTTTTCTTGGGAAAGTGATTAGCGGATTAAACACAGTGGTAGAATTGATGCCTGATAGCCCTGGCTTTTGTACTTCAAGTAATTTTAAGGACCCAAAAGTTCATCAACTATATGAAAACCTACACATATCTACTTGTCACAATTTTTTTTTTTTTTTTTTTTTTTGTGATATAGACCAAAACTAAACAAGATTCTGCTGAACCCAATAATTAGTTTAGTAAGAAATTACGAAAAAAAACTCTTTTTTTTGAATAAATATAAAAAGTCATGTCATTATTGAATAAGAAAAGTAATTTGATGTATTTTTCAAAAATACTATCTAATATAGGTTTGATACTAATTTGAGTGTTGAAAGTTTACTCTTTTTTTTTTTTTTGTTTACAAGATGCTTGAGGCTCAAACCAACCTATATTTAGACCGACCTAAGCCCAACCAATTCAACTAAACCTTGGGTATAATCAACAAACACAATATTTATTTTTTCCCATAAATTTCCCCCCTTTACATCTATTCAATTCAATTGCATATCATGATCATATATATAGGTTTATATCTTTAACCGTGTATAGAGTATACATAAGAAAGCTCTAGTGTTTGACTTATAATTGTTCCTGCTCAACCTCAGCAGCCAAGCCTATAATTGTAAATATTACTTGGAGACAAAATTATTAGTCGTTGAGGCTCTGAGGAATTGAGTCTGAGCAAGAAGAGCTTTTGATGAAGTTGTTATCTGTACCCATTGTAACTTCAAGAAATTCCCCTTTTATTTTATTTCATTTCATTTGGTAAATATGTTTTCTCGTGAAACAATTAAAAGCACTAGTTTTTGAAACCTCTGCATGCATGCTTGTAGCGCTGTGTTCTTTGCTTTCCCCGATCTTGCTCTTCATTTCAAGAGCAAAGTCGACAAGATGCATGCTAGATGAAGAGTAAAGACGATCATTATAAACTTATATATATACAGCTGTCTGTGAAACATAAATATGACAAAGAAGTTGAAAAGAAGTGATGAGTTCATTATATCATTAACTTGTGGATGATTACATGCAATTAATTCGCAACAACATATGCTATTGACTTAAATTTATGAAGTCTTTCTGTGTTAGGTTTGATACAGAGTTCCTGGGCAAATCCCGTCTGTTTCTAACTGATCTGATGCCAACCAAATTCTAATTTAATTTAGTTTGACTTAGGACGATCTAGCTCGAGTCTTTTTAACCTTGAGTGGATAAGCACTTTGTGACCAACTAATTTACAGCCCCCGTAACTTGAACGTTGCTTTTGATTATTTCTTCCTTAAAGCACTAATTATTAATATTGTAATGCCACTATTTGATGGCTTGTTTTCCTTTTCTAAACATGCATGTTTTTGGTTTTTTTTAATCTCCAACTGCTCCCATATCTTACTGTCAATTAATGTTATAAAATATATAGATAAAAACAAATCTTTTGGTTGAGTCTTGTATTAAACTTTTGACTTTGCGGCTCCAAATCTAGATATCGTGCATGTCTCGTAATACACCACTCTTAAGGATTAATGTTTAGGGAAGATGTATTGGTTTTGTCGTATTCAACTTGGAAGTTCAGTTTGCTTTCCTTTTGCAACCTCAGTCGGTGAAGACATTTTTGTTTTTCTTAATGGAAAGAGAAGAGTTAGTGAAGACTTTAATCAGTCAATAAATTGATGAATTTTACTTGTTCTGGAACTCTTTTAAGTTAATCAATTAATCACGTGACTATGATATGATCATTGCTAATTAACTTCCACATCATATAATTGGAGCTAACTGCATGTATATTTATGACCGAGGTAATTCTATGAACTCGACTTCTATTTACATTGCTTTCACTACAATATATAAAACCCAGAAATTAAGATGATGAAGAACAACTTGTTCCTATTTTCAGAGTGGAAAAGAAAAACGAAGAACTTCTTCCATGTTGGTAAAGTTTTAGAGCCTCGGAATTGTAATTTTTCTCCGTTATTAATCTTCAAGCTAATAAAAAAAAAAAAGATTTATGTGGATACTCTCTCCTTTATAATTTTTGGCATCTATCAATATTAATTAGGGAGTCATTAATTAAATCCTCAAACTAAAGAAAAAAAAAAATTATGGATGCTCTCTGACTCTATCTTTTTATAATGTTTGACATCTATCAATTTGTATCTATAGCATCACACATTCCAAATAGATTTCAGTATCTATCTTCCTTTATGCCACAAACTAATGTTGTCTAAATTTCTTTACAAACATTGATGCTTAAACACCTAGAGGATCACACAATGATCTCTTTCTCTCTTTGAATCTTAACACCAACCATATAATATTCCCATCTAATTTAAATTATTAATCAGTGCTTAAGAACTGTCACATTTCATAGTCTATATTTTGTATGATTCTTTCCTGCATAATAAATATATACATTAATAGAAGAAGCTGCCTTCAATGCAATCAGCTTTGCAGAAGTGTCCTCTATATATATGCATATAAGTTTTATAGATGCATGCTTTGTTCTAATATATACCTGGGCTAACTATATATACCATATTCCATTACAAAAATGATGTCTGTATATATATATATAGGTCATAAGATATTTGAGAACAAATGGGCCACCAATTAATCAAGGAAAGAAAAGATGGATAAATGCATTAAGAAGTTTCCAACTACTAACCACCCAAAAAGAATAACAAAATTCGATTCTATTATTCTTTTTTCTGCGTCATCATCCTCTGAAACTACACCATCTCAGTAATGATTCAACCAGCCCCTCTTATTCTCTCTTAAACAATAATCTAAGTAATCAGATGTTACAATAGAAAAACAAGTCTATCGGTCCAAGAAATTGTTGAATAAGTCAAAAGAAGGAGTAGAATTATGAGGTGAAACAAAGTTTGAAGGGCTTGGGATGAAACTACCCTCCATAAAATTCCTGTTACCGTGAAGCATAGGGCTCAAATCATGAAAGAAGCTAGCCAGGCTAGGATCTGATGTTGCCGGCGAGAAGAAACTTGACGGGATCGGAGACAGCGCTGACGGTCCCGGCGACAGAATCCCTTGAAACATGCCGTGCCGCTCCAATCCCTGACCCATCTCTATCCCTTCCATAACAACGCCCATGTCCACACTTTGATGCTGCTGTTTCTTCCCTTGAGGAGACCTAGCGTTTTCTATGGTGGCGAATCGCGCTGCCGGAGATATCATGCCGACATTATTACCATTGAAAGGATCATTTGAAGCCATATTCACAACGGAGGAGGAGGAAGAAGAAGAGCCGGTGAGGCGTTGAACAAGATTCATGAAGTCAGCTGGGGTGGTGTGAATTATCTTTGGAGAGACTGTGTAGATGATGATCGGTTGCCGTGGCGGAGGCTGCGGTTGTGAAGGTGGTTGTGGCGCCAAAGGGGGTTTCTTGATCTTGTGAGAGTCTTTGTGTACTCTTAGAGGCGTGGGACGAGGACCTTGCAGCTCTCTTCTTGGTGATTTACCCGATGGAATATTGTCTGGGAAGTTCATGTTGCTGCTGTTGTTGCCCCAAGAAGATTGAATAGAAGAAAACAAGAAGCATAATAATTATTCTAATCCGAACTGGGAATATATAAGAGCTGACATGAAGCTTCTAAAGAGAGCTAGCTGGTCAACGATGAAATACATTTGTTGGTAAAATTTGGCTTCTTCTTTTGGTAATTTTTTATGGCCTTCGTATTAGCTAGGGCCGGTTTCTTGATGTTATGGTTGTCTTAACGTGTCAAATTCTTTTTTGCTTTTTTTTTTTTTCTTTTGGTTGCCGATCGTTTCTCTGGGTTCGTGTGGAAGAGTTGGAAAGGGTCATGTGCCATGTCAACGTGGCATGTGATGACGTAGGATGGCCCGTGTCTGTTAAGAAATGTATACTATAGTGGATAAATGTGTCAAAAAGTTTACACTAGCAACATGTGTAGCTTGTATCACACTCAATGATAACTATATATTAATTTTTTATTATTTATTTATAAATTCTAATATGACATTATTTTTTATAGATATAATTTTTCTTTACTCACACAATTATTCTCATAAGTTATTATATATCTTAATTTATTATTAATATTTTGAATTTATTTTTTTTATTATGTAACAATTTCATATTTTAATAAGTCACTGTCTCCTCTCTCTTCCGTGATATACTCTATACAACCCCACAATATCTTTTCTAGTGATAAAAATAGTTGTGCAATGTTGCACAAATTTTATGTGACCCTTGTAGAACACCAATAGAGATAGTCATGAAGACATAACATGTGGCATTTACGTGGAATTGTCTTTTGCCTTTAATCTATTTTTATAGTGGTCAAGAAGTTATAATTAAATATAACTTAATACTTCTCAATTAAATAATTTTATTAACAGATCTCCAAAGTAGTTTTGTTTCCTAACAGACATTTAATTAGGAACATGAAAATACTGATAATTCAAAGAATATATGGATAACAACTAAGGAGTACTCGGATGTAATTTATGACTTGTCTCGATCATATTTGAATTGGTGGGAGGGGTGACATTTTTTTCAAAATGGTGTCTTCAAATTCATTTATGTCAGAAACAGACATTATCATGTGCCATTTTGCGTACTAGAAACTCACTGGCTTCTAAAATTTCAAGTATTTTATATCTTTTCCCCCACCGTTACTGCTATTATATATATATATATTGAAACTCAGGCAGAAGTTTCCTTAATATAATGTCAAGTGGGAATTGACAAGTTTAAGAATTGGATGGCATAGTCAAAATCATTTAACATATATCCTTAATTAATGGAAGTTGGGACTAATTTAGTGATCCTAATTTCAAATGGTCATATTCTTCTTCTTATTTGTTTTGGGAGATAGGGCTAATGATAGCTATAGCCTTATGTGGAAGATTCATTGTGAATAAAACAAATCTTGGAGAAAACTATGTAATAAGGATGTTCCAATGTCTCTGACGCCTACACCATCAATGGACTCCCTGGGCCTCTCTACAATTGTTCCAAAACTAGAGGAACATGCCAATGCCATAAGTTGAATGGAAATAATGCGTGCTACATGTAGAATGATTTGATTTGGCAGAGACGTTCAGGTTAAAAGTGAAACCAGGGAAGAGGTATCTCCTGCGTTTGATAAATGCTGCAGTGAACGACGATATCTTTTTCAGCATGGAAAATCATACTATGAAGGTTGTTGAAGCGGACGCAAATTATGTGAAGCCATTCAAATCTAAAACCATAGTGATTGGGGCAGGACAAACCACGAACGTGATCCTAAAGACAAAATCTCACTGCCCCAATGCCACTTTCTTCATGCTTGCAAGGCCATATTTTACCGGAGTGGGCACCTTTGACAATTCCACATTGGCTGCCATTCTTGAGTACCACAATCCATCATCCTTCCTTCTCTGAAAATGTTTAAACCAGTGCTTCCTCCCACCAATGCTACTTTGTTCGTTTCCAACTTAAATCGCAGATTGCGTAGTTTGAACAATGAGAGCTACCCTGTCAAGGTAGAACCTACAACATTAAGTTACTACCTATTCTATGTATTAGATCTTCTGTCTTTTCTTTTTCCTAGAGTGCATGCACTATTAACACTTTATTAAGAAAGGAAGAAAAAAAGGCTTTTAACACTCAAGTCAGATTTTATAACTGTAAAATATTCTAATTAATCAACAGGCATGCATATGCGTATGTTGTAAGTCTCACTTGGTAGCCATAATAAATTATGAAGTGCTTAATTGCTTGGGCCTTAGTTTTTAGTCCCTTCTGACGGCTGACGAGAAGAAGCTTGCCAATTGACCCCAGCTAACAATCTTGCAATTAATACACCCCAAAACCTCCATGTTTCAGTAGTTACGTTAGATCTTACCTATCAAGCAATAAAAGACTTTGAGTACCCTTTAGAAAGATTCGTCGACCGCTTTCTTAAATCACTTTCATTTTTTTTATCATTGACTCCAAGAGGGTCACCAATTGATATATAGGCTATAAACAGTACAACGAGAAAAGTACTAGTTAATTAGGGATGTGTTTGGAGGTCATGATCTAGAAGTAATGGCCAATTTTCAAACAAGAAATGGTCTCTGTATCTCTAAGTTGTTGGTATTAAAGTTTTTTTTTTTCAAATTAAAAAAAAAAAAGAATTACGTTATCATTTAATAGGCACATTGAATACGAGGTTTGGTTTTCATTGAGAAGGTTCTTAGAAACTTTTACTTATTTTTATTCAATACTGTGCTTTTTTAAAAAAATGAAGTTGAAGTATGATTTCTCAAATCTACAATATTATGTTATTTTTATGTTATGGTGATGACATGTTTTGGTTATCGTATTGTTCTTATACGTTAAGTTGAATTAACCCATTTAAACTGTTTTTTTTTTTTTTTTGGAGGGGGTTCATAATTATTATTATCGTTCGTAAAATTGTGGTTTGTTTTACTTGAAGACCACAGCGGTTAGTGAATGAAGAAAGTGGAAGAACCTGAAGAGTTCAAGTTGAAGGGCTCAATTGAATTTGACCGAATCAGTGGAGGCGGAGCTGGTATGTTGATAGAAATAGAGTAGCGGTCAAGTCGAAGTTAAAAGTCAAAACTTGAAAAGGCAAGGTGACTCGGCCCTTGGGCAAGACCGGGAAAGGCCATATGACCAAGACAAAGTCACAAGCATTGCCTTCTCATGAACTAGCAAGTATAGTTGTGCCCCTACCGCTGATTGACTTCCTTTGACATAGATAGCCCTATTCTATTCACGAGAATAGAATTTTCAACACTAATCTCGTATTAATCACTTCAATGTGCGACTTGAGTTTTCTTGACGAGACATCTCAAATTGCACCCTTCCTGGTGCTTTCAATTCAATTCCCATTCGGACCAAGACATAACTTTCCTTGTTCAAATAAAAATTAAGTTGGAGCATGGTCAGTCTTGTTGAAGGTGGTTCAAGCTTTTCCTAATAATATGGCATGGCCGTAGCACCTTGAGTAAAGTAATTTATACTTTTTTATACTTCTTTTTATATGATTGGCCATCGTGGGATATCATTAAGAAATAAGAATTGTGTTGTGAGAATAATAATGCATCAAGCTGTTCGCAAGGGCCAACTATGATTATTTAACAGTTTAAATACAATGAAATAATGGATGCACAATCAAAATATAATTTTTGGGAGTGAAATTTGTGGCGTCAACCTATAAGTTTTATTGTTTTTTTTAATTTCTTCCTAGCAGAATGTGAAAGATTACCTTTTGATTTACAGAAGTAGAAAAAGAATTAGTAACAGGTTATCAAATTGAATATTCAGGAATAAAATTTGGTTTATTTTACGTTGCTTCCTATTTAAACCTGTTAATTTCTTTATTGTTTGTAACAGTTCTTTACTTTGGGCGTTTGGAATATCTCTCTTCCCTACATATTCGTTTGTGAGTTTTTTGATTACATATTCCTCTTCTCCAGGGATCCCAGACGAGGAAACACTAGGAGAGCCGCTACTATTCCGTTACTACGCCTCAGAAATGTCAACACGCTTCAATCACATATCATCGATTCATTTTTGTGAGTGCTGAATAGCCCACGCTAGCGAAAACGACTGCTGGCCATTGTTTGTTTCAGCTTTTGATTCTGATCACTGGCAAGTTATCGTACAGAGTGAAACTACACTGTCAAAGCACAAGAAAAAACAGTGTCGTGTCTGATAGTTAGTTCGTCAATTTCCTGGGATACCTCGTTTACTGATCTACAAATCACATGTTGTAGAGAAAAGCATGTAGTAAGCACTGCATCAAACTTTGGCTAACTTAGCAGACACTCTTGCTTGTCTTGCCTCTATCAACTTGGTGTCTTTCTTTATCTGAACTTTGAATTTAAGGATCGAGCCGTCATTGACGGTGCACATCAAATAGTACTCAATTTGTCTATCATACTCACATTGTCCTCTGATCTGGGGCACCGCCCTCCATTTTGGTCGTATTTCCAAGGCACTTGTTCATAATCTGTCCTACCATGAAACAAAGAATTGTTAGTTAGACATTCACATGATGATTTCCGTGCACATTCTTTTATTTAATTTCTATGTATTATCTTTTACTACTTATTTGATTTTTGTTCCATATAATTAATTAGTACTCCTTATAAAGCTACTTTTGTTTTAGAATAGCGAGCTTCCTAAGGACAAAACATCCCTTTTGGCAAGCGCTGCAGACAGAAAGAAAGATAAGAAATGAAGAGCAAATGACATTTTGTAAAAGACAATCCTTATGCAATGACAACTGAAGTGGCAAGCTCACCTGGTTTAGGGCCTATATATTTAAGACCATACAACCCCCAAATAACACGCCACGCCTTGAGCTTCCTCTCAGCACCAAAGCTTTACTGCAGCATTTAAGCTCTCAAGTTCTCTTCTCAAGTAACTAATATACTCTTTCCTGATTGTTTGAATGGTCTGTCATGCGTCTTAGGCATTTCCTAAAATAGGTTTTTTTTTATTATTTTAATAATTATGGGGATTTATAAAAGATAAATAAAATGTTAATAGTTATTTGCTGATAAATTGTCTCCAATCAGTACTCTGACTAATTATTAGTCTCATTATGTTTCTTAAGTATATATGGCACAGATTGAAGACAAGAGGGAGATAATGATGAAGGGCTACTACTCTGGGACCTGTAAGGGGGAAAATGAAACTCCAAGGACGATAATAACAAGAAAATATGCTATTTTCATGCCTCATGGAAACTTTGGCAGAACAACTGAAGACAACAAAGATGAAACTTGTTTCAGTGCAAGTTTTGACTAAAGAGTGAAATTCTCACATGGAACTGTAACAAGCAAAGCTAGACCGTTAAGTGCTGAGTCCTTGGTCAAGATAGATGAACTGGAAAACAATGCTGCCGCGGCAAGCTATCCCCCTACCCTAAGTCCAGAGCAAATCTCAGATGTTTTGAGCTTGCCAAGTCCTGAATGCAGTGAGAAAATTCTCCACATTCAGTGGTGTATATAGCATTCCATTATTACACCCAGATCAGCAAATCTATCTCATAAGTTTTAAGAAGAAAAAATTCAGCTTCTTAAATCATCACTAACATCTGTCCAATGTATTAACAGCATCTTCTTATATTTCTCTTAGAAATAAAACTTCCAACTTAACTTGTAACAGGATTTGTTATAACTCCTTGCTTTCATTTTCAGAAGCTAGTGTATCACATCAACCTTCTCCTGGCCATGAAGTGAAACCAGATTAGAGCAAGTTCACAACTTTAAACATGCAACTCACTTTGCCGATATATCTCATGGTAATAATTTAACTTGAGAAGTTATTTCACTGCATTCATCTTCAATCTAGTTGAGATTTTTTGCGAACTAATTTCCATTGTCTTGCAGTTTGAAGACGTAAGATACAAGGTACAGGGAAAAAGTGTCAAATCCTCAGAAGAAAACAGGCACATTTTGCATGGAATTAATGGTTCAGTACATCCAGGAGAAATTCTTCTTCTAATGGGGACCTTCAGGGAGTGGTAAAACATCATTAGTCAATATCCTCAGTGGAAGGAACAAATTTAACAGCGGCAACATCACTTACAATGACAAACCATATACCAAGTCACTGAGACACGGATAAATTTGCAAGCCATAGCTACAAAACTGATAGTTGTTGATTAACAGCTAATGCATATTTGAACAGGATGGGTTATGTGATGCAAGATGATGTTCTGTTCCCACACCTTACAGTCAAGGAAACTCTGACATATACAGCCGTCTTTAAGAATTGTTCAGATCTCCAAAATGTTGCAAAAGTACTATAATTTTCCTCCAGAATATATATATATATATATATATATATATTTCCTTCTTTGAAATTTTCACAATTACCTACTTCATGTTCTTAACATTCATAACTACAGGGTCTAGGACAAACTATAAGTGCAGCATCTCTGGATGTGAAAAAAGCTAATACCTTGGCCTCTATCATTGTTATGACCTTGATGTTATCTGGGGGATTCTTCGGCCAGGTAAGATTTTTATTCCATACTATTAGTCTGTCATCTCTCTCAAATCTTGAAAATATAGAATTTATCTTCATATATATTCATATTCAACCCAATATGACTATGTTAAAGAAATTCATAATAGATGACTATGTAAGTGTTGCTGCAGGAAGTCCCATCTTTTAAGTATGGATACGATATGTCTCCTTCAACTACCACACGTATAGGTTGCTTCTGAAAATTCAGCAACGGTTGTTCTGCTACAACCTCTGAATCTGGCTGCTCAGGATACGCATCAAGTAAAAAATTGGGACTCAATTTTCAAGAAATTAATGTTGGTGCTATGATAATGATGATCTTTGGTTATCGCATACTGGCGCATGTATTGCTAAGGAGAATGAAACTGAGAAATGTTGCTTATCCGTCGTCATAAATGCAAGAACATGCATTGGCGAAGCCCACAGTACTGCAGAACACAGAATCAGTTTCTGATTCTTATGTTCTCAAATTTAACACGTTGCATGTTTTGAAATAAAAAGACTGCCACGAGCTTCTCTTTGTCGTTTCAACGGGCAAAAAAGTGAAATTATTGTATCATTGAAGCATTTAACTTGGTTGTTTTCTTGTACATGAACTTTTCATCCAGCTAAATTAAATCAAATTTATAATGGGAGTTGGGGCATCATTAAATGGATTATTAAACATCATTTATATTGACTTTAAAAAGAAAATAATGCAGTCATCGCATTTTTTGTAGCGCCAATCAAAACATGTAGATGGAAAATTGGAAATAACCTGTGCTATATTCACACCATATTTGCTATTGGCCACCTGCTGCAGATGTAAAGTTCAAATTTGTTTTAGATTATTAATCCTCATCCTATGCTAATTATGAATGTGGGGTCATGTAAGATATGATGAGCTAAGCAATGATTACACAAGAAGAGAAATTTGTGTGGTACTTACAGAAGAGAAAATGATTGAAAATAATTAAGGTAATTTAAATGTGTGTAAAGATAGCTATTACAGGTGATTCTGAGGAGAGCAAAGTCTTTAGCTAGGTGAAAAAAGTATAGGGAGACTAAAAAAAATATTAGGAGAAATTATAAAAAATGATTTCATGTTAAATGGCATTTAAAAATATCTTATTTCTATTAAGTTTAATGGTATCATATAATTTATATAATTAACTTCATTTAATTGGATAGAACTTGTTGTTATTGTACTCTTTATTCTAATTACTTAAATATTGCTTATTTGATTTGAATTAAATGATCCTTTTTTGTCCAAGCTAAGCCAATTTTTGTTGCAGCAAGTTGGGACTTCAAATCTATGGTTACATTATCAACAAAAGAAAAAAAAGTTGCATTACCTATTCTGTGGTCAAGATTATATATATGCGTTGATTAATCTAATTTAATTACGTTTGTTTTATTGAAAAGCAAATCATTACATCTCATGAAAGTGAGGGCTAGGAGGATATTTCCTTTGTATTGCCATGAGTTTCAACAAGAAAGAGTTAGGTACGTACGCTAGCAAATTGGAGAGGCATCAATTGGCAAGTATAATTAAGAAAGAGACCTTGAGATTGAGATTGAGATTTTTTGTCGATGATTTTGCTACTCAATTTGATCATCAAAGTACCAAATACCTCATGACGAAGACCAACGTCATCTCGGGATATGATTTCATCGGCTAACTGTTGAATCTGTCTAATTAATTAATGTATGTGATATTAGAGTCCATATGGGGCTCAAAATTAATCGGCGACTGAGTGTTCAAATTAAGTTAGCAATAAAATTAGGATCCATCCCTATCAGTTTAAGTTAATTATTGCTATTCAACTTAAATCCATGCAAAACATTATTCTATAGTAGATCAGATTAGATTATATTGACCAAACACTCTAACACAAGCAAGCTTCATCCAATCGAGCATTATTTCATTGACATGAGTAACCGCGAAGCATATATTATATAAAATTACAGAGAGCATAATCAATCATTTGTACATCCACCCATCGAGCAAGTTTTACTTTAGTTAAAATACAGGAAAGCACACGTGCCATTGTTACTTGTGTTGTGGGTGCATGCCTTTTAATTTAATCTGTCGATTCACATTCAAGATATATAGATCTTCTGAACAGAGAATTTTAATTGTGGGTTTGGGAAGAAAGTGACGAAAGGTAATGACTGTTCCCCGTGTTTAATGAATTTAATATATATATATATATATATATATATATATATATATATATATATATATATATATATATATGTGTGTGTGTGTGTGTGTGTGTGTGTGTGTGTGTGTGTGTGTGTGTGTGTGTGTGTGTGTGTGTGTGTGTGTGTGTGTGTGTGTGTGTGTGTGTGTGTGTGTGTGTGTCTACTTCATTTATATATATATATATATATATATGTGTGTGTGTGTGTGTGTGTGTCTACTTCATTTAAAAGATATTTTGGGGAGAATTTGAGACGTGAAAGACACTGATCCTCTCAACTACAACTATCGTGAAAGCAACGTTAAACACCCCATGTGGTTCGAATGTTCCTTCTCTTTAATCCAATTGAATCCCCACTTCCTATGATTGCAACCCATAGCTGCCTCGTCTCCTGTCCCCTTCACTTTAATATAGATATATACTACATAGCTAGTTCCTTTGATGCTACATTCCTCCATCCAACGGTCCTAATTCTAATCCAATCTTAACATTCTACATATACCAGGACATACATCCCATCCCATATATTATTATTATTATTATTATTATTATTATTATTATATGTGCATCCTAACTTATAAGATCGATTCTATTAAAATTTTAATCAAAACTTGTAATCCTAATTGCAACCGAAATAGTATTACACACCAGTTATATAAACAAATACCAGTGTTGCGAAAGCTCCTCCGTACGTATATATAATGAAGAAATGGAAGTAAGTGTGGCGTGGGAGGGTGGCCACAGAAGTTGATACGTTGACTGTGATAAGTGCATGATTAGTTTAATTAATAAAAAAAATGCGCATAATTGCGACGAAATCTATGGTCAATTGTTGATTTGGTGTCAAGGTTAAGGAATTGAAAGAAGGGAAGATATGCCACGTATTTCCCCCTATGCACGTGCCCGTGCTACCATGCCCGCAACGTTAGCCTTTCTCCATGTGCCTTCTGTGTTTATCAATAATACCCTCCGCTTAACTTAACAAAGTTGAGTACACTGTATTGGACTCCCGCATTATCGTCCGACGATGTTTATGGTCATTTCATTTCACAGTCACATGACTAATGACAACACACAGTGCCTTTGACTTATCAACCTCAATAACCCTTCCAATGAAGAAATGCCACGTGGTAGAGTGGCACACGTCGTCTCATCTCCTTCCTTGGTTTTAACGGCTCCCCAACCGCCCACGTTCGTTCCAACTCCATCCCCCTATACATACAATACAATGTCAATAAAACACACACGCTCCAGCTCGTGCTCTTGCTCTCTCTCACTCTCGTCCTCCCCTTAATTATATCTCCTCTCTCTCTCGCTCTCTCCAATCCAATGTTGCATCCACATTACAGTAGTGGCCACGACCAGATGCTGCAGTTTCCTGCCGCTCCGACGCCACTGCCGATGGACCGAAGGTGGAAACCCAACATTGAGCTTGCTCCCAGTTGCCCGCGATGTGCTTCTTCCAACACTAAATTCTGTTACTACAACAACTACAGTTTATCACAGCCCAGATACTTTTGTAAAGGCTGTAGAAGGTACTGGACCAAAGGCGGCTCTCTGCGCAACGTCCCCGTCGGCGGTGGTACGCGCAAAAACCGCCGCGGGAAGGCGGTGAGGCACCCGCAAAATCATACTCGAAGCTTCGCTGGAAATTCGGGTTCTGAGGATAAAGAGTCGGTGGCTGACAAACCCAACCGTGAAGCTTGCGATATTGACATGGCCCTCGTGTTCGCTAAGTTTTTGAATCAAAATCATGCCTCTGCTCAAGAATTGGACAATGGCTCTTCCTCCTCCAATTCTCTTACGCCGGAAAGCGTTGAAAGTACCGAGCACGATGTCGTACTTGTGGAGTCGCAGAATCACTTTGATCATTATCCCATGGCCATTGCAGAAGAATTACTTCCGCAACAAGATCAGACTAGGATTCAGAATTTTGGTGGGGACGAATTGAATGGGATTGAGATGCAGGGATTGTTGGACGTGGGCTGTGGGGATGAGGTGGCCCACGATGTTTTCTGGTCCGATCATGCTACGACGTCGTCTCTGGCTAACTGGCAATCTCCAACCCCAACGATGCAAGTGCAAGATTTGGACTATTCGTTGCCCTTCCACGAATACGATGAGGTTCTTCAATTACCATTTACTTCTTCTTCAATCAACCAAGTTAATGATGGCTCGAGTTGGAGTTCCTTCGACCTCTCAACATTGGAAGTCTTCGCGAGACCTTAATTATTATTCTATTTAATTTGCTACCTAGCTAGATAGTTCATACCATTTTTCATTTACTAGTTATTTACATATTCTTCTTAAATCCTTTTACTCCAAAGAAGAATTAAATTACTACGATCTAGCTCTAGCTGCACACACGGTTGAACAAAATTAGAATGTTATGATATATATTAATTGATTATAATTAATATTAATATAATAAGTTCCCATTGACATTTAATTAATTGTATGCCTATAATCATAAAATGCATCTTGTTCAGAAAATACATCCACAGATGGGATATGGTGTATATATAAATTGATTTAGCTTTGCTTTTTCGGGCCACTCATGGTAACGGAGAATGGCAATTATGAAATTAACTTTAATTATACAGTTCAAGCAAGCGGCCACAGCCACAAGTTTGTTAACCCAAGAGATATGGGGCTTGAGACTTTTAATTAATTCTTATTATTTTTTTATGGTAAGTAAGAAGGGGTCTGATGACTCCAAGACTTAATCTCAAAAGAATTTGACGGTGGTAATTACTAAGTCATAAAATAAGATTTTTAATTTGTTTACTCACGCATTATGCCAACCAAGGCATATATATAATAAGATTAGTTATGAGTGTGCGAGCGTGTAAGGGTGGGCATTGGATTAGCTACAAATTTGTGTACTCTTAGAAAGTAGAAGGCTTTATTATACGAATTGATTGATGCAAGAGTGTAACATGGAGCATAGCATAACACATGGGTATGACGCACAGTGAGGTTGGATTGATCGAGAAACTGCATTTGTCCACAACTAGAATTAGAATTATGACACTAGTGTTTTTGTCCATCCTTTTCCTCATTTCCTAACTTCGACTTGGAGGATTTATCGGAGAAATAAGCTTTGATTTTTATCCGCGTCACATGATTGCTACATTACTCTATCCTTCCATTATAGTATTATACACGTGCGACCTTCGTGACGTAATTCTTTACACTTCTTCTGCTTTATTAGCTTCTAAAACATATTATATATAATTACGACACCTATTTTGATCATGCTTTGGCCCATATCTATTTCGCCCATAAAAGGTCCACCAAATTTTGGGCCAAATAAAAAATTGGTAGAAAGGGAAACTTATTTTGCGTTACAGAGAGCCATGGGCCATAGCGTGCTCAGGAAGTGAGCAGTAGCCAGGATTCGCGTATTATAGAATTTCATCTTAATTAAGGAAATTAATTAGCCAATATATAAAAAGTAATTTTTTTTTTTTTTAATATTGAAAAGCACAGGTAATGGGTTTTGGGGAAAGATGAGTAGCCTTTTCTTGTTTTAATTCTTTCCCCTTGGGCTTTGAACAGAACTTTGTCCCTACCAGATAAAAGGCTAACGCTGTGTCCATTTCCCATGTTGCTTCACATGTTTCAACTTTAACTTTCCACGATACATGATCTTGTATGCAAATCTTTATTTGCACACCGCATAGGCAAACGGCATGTATTATCTTTGTGCAACTGAAAACGGCCTATCAATCAACATACTTTACTTTTATAACTAGAGTACAGACACTGTTTGAGGTGCTACATCATTATGGTAAACCCGTCATTGCCTAATGATTTTACCATATGGTAACTTCCTATCTTCTTTTGAACCCAGTAAGAAAGTGCGAGGAGTCAATCATTTTACCATAGGGTTAATTAATCATAAAAATAGCCATTTGCATAAATATATTCTTATACATATACATATATATCAGTGACTGATTAAGTATTCGTTGTTGTTGGGGAATCATTTGCCCACACCTTCCAAAACTTATCCCAAACATGGCCCAGACGATCCATTAAATAGATACCCAACTTGTTTTCGTCTCCATATCACTCAACATCTCCGTTGCACCCGTCCTATTGAACTATCATTTTCTGTCTTCTGAATTTTTCTCTTTGTCTCTTTTCTTCATTTTCAAGTTCTCTTTGTTCTTCTCTTCAAAACTACAAGACCCACTTCATTTTCAAGATTTGTACTCTTCATTTTTTCAACCGAAAGGCCACCGCTGTATATAATATAACATTACCAAATTTCTTCCTCTAAAAATCTTGGTTATACTATCACCATAATTGTAGCAAGGTTCATGCATAGGAAGAAAGGTATACAGGCACCTATATCGCTGTCCCTTTGGAAAGGTCACCTGCTGACTTTCATGATAAGAAATAACTTTATCAGAACAATATGATTTTGAGACCTCACCATGCATATATAACATAGAAAAGGTTGATGCTTTCTGGTCTCTGCCAACTTTAATTAATTTATTAGTCATATATTATTATTTATACGTTTTAATTATTAGGTGTTGCTTGGTCAATTTCAACACTTGGATTGTTATGCCAAGTTAGATGAACCATCATTATGGTGGCCTCGGAAATTCACAGCAGATGCTGTCATTTGCACCTAAAGGGAAAAAAGAAAAGGAAAAGCTACGTATATAGTATTCTATCAGAATAATCTAATACATACTTCTTCTTCTTTTCTTTTTTTTTTTTTTTGTTTTCCTTTTACATATTATTATAGCATCTAAATTAGTAATTTCAGTGCCCTCTGTACTTGCCGATTACTTTTTGGGAAAACGGATGGGACCTTAGACCACATGATTAGGAGCATCAATTGGATGCAAGTAGCTGGTTGTTTAGGTTTTGAAGTTTTTCCACCATAAGAATGTCTTGCGGAATTATGGTAACTTTTCCCCTTTATATTATCCATCTTGCCACAAATAGCAGCATATGCAAAGTACCAATAAATCATCAAACAAGCCAACACACAGTCATTTTCACATTTGATATCCTCTTAATCTTACATAAGTACAGAACTTGCTCATATCTTGCGTTCTTTTAACGAGTTTCTCACTGTAAAAGTTACTGAAAGAAGGTAAGCTTCTATTACCACACTTGCTTTATCTATCTCTCTACAGAAATTTGTCTGTTTCTTCTGTCTTTACTGTGAATCTACTTCGGCAGTAAACCAGAAATTGTTTAAGGAAGCATGATAAATGAATAGTCTATATCTTTTTCGGTAACTTAAAATGGAGTTGTGAGAATTTCAATATCCAAGTATCCATGATATAGAGGAACATAAGGAGTAACGTTGACAGACTAGTGCTGCGCAGTTTGAGATGAGATAGAACAGTAGCAGAATACCCACCTCATCATGTCAAGCAATGCAATAACTCTTATTATCTTGTTTCTTAATATCTCCTTGTTTCCTGCTATCTCTGCTTTAAACCAGGAGGGTCTTGCACTTCTTTCATGGCTTTCAACCTTCAATTCCTCTTTTTCTGCTACTTCCTCCTTCTCCTCGTGGGATCCAACCAACAAAAATCCATGCAAATGGGATTTTATTAAATGTTCCAAAGATGGGTTTGTTTCAGAGATCAGAGTAACTTCCATTAGTCTTGGTGGCAGCTTCCCCACTCAGCTGTTTTCTTTTGGCCATCTCACCACTCTTGTCATCGCAAATGCAAATCTTACTGGTGAAATTCCAGCTTCAGTAGGAAACTTGTCATCTCTGAGTACCCTGGACCTCAGCTTCAATGCTTTAACAGGGACCATACCAGCAGAAATAGGAAAGTTATCTGATCTGCAGTGGTTATCCTTGAACTCAAACTCCTTGCATGGTGGAATTCCAGCAGAAATTGGAAACTGTTCAAAGCTTCGGGAGCTGGAACTGTATGACAACCAGCTCTCTGGTAACATTCCCATAGAAATAGGCCAGCTGGGGGATCTTGAAACGTTTCGAGCAGGAGGAAACCAGGATATTCGCGGCGAAATTCCAAAGCAGATATCAAACTGTAAATCTCTGGTTTTTCTGGGTCTTGCAGATACTGGGATTTCAGGGGAGATTCCATCGAGTATAGGAGAACTTCAGAATCTTCAGACGCTTTCAGTCTATACAGCCAATCTCACAGGTCACATCCCACTTGAGATTCGTAATTGTTCGTCCTTGGAGGATTTGTTTCTATATGAAAACCAGCTTTCTGGAATTATTCCTTATGAATTGGGTTCCTTTAAAAGCCTCAGGAGAGTGTTGCTATGGCAGAATAATTTAAGTGGCGGCATTCCAGAAAGTCTGGGAAACTGCACAAGTCTGACAGTTATTGATTTTTCTCTGAATTCTTTGGAGGGAGAACTCCCATTAACTCTGAGAAATCTAGTGGTATTGGAGGAGCTTCTTCTGTCTGATAATAACATTTCTGGAGAAATTCCTTCTTTTATTGGCAATTTTTCAAGACTAAAGCAAGTTGAATTAGATAATAACAAATTCTCTGGTCAGATTCCATCTGTCATTGGGCAGCTGAGGGAGCTCACTCTCTTCTTTGCTTGGCAGAATGAGCTCCATGGAAGCATACCCGCGGAGCTATCCAACTGTGAGAAACTTGAAGCAATCGATCTTTCCCACAACTTCCTCACTGGGTCAATTCCAAATTCTCTCTTTCATCTAGAGAATTTAACGCAATTGTTGTTGATATCAAATCAACTTTCAGGTCAAATTCCACCAGATATTGGCAGTTGCAGCAGCTTGACCAGGTTACGCCTGGGATCGAACAAATTTACGGGTCAAATTCCATCAGAAATCGGTTTGTTAAGCAGTCTGAGCTTTCTTGAGTTGTCAGATAATCTACTTAGTGGAGAAATTCCCCATGAGATTGGGAATTGCAACCAGCTAGAAATGTTAGACTTGCACAGGAATCAGCTACAAGGAGCAATTCATTCCTCATTAGAATTCCTACTTGGTCTTAATGTTTTAGATCTTTCTGGAAATAGAATAAGTGGAAGAATTCCAGAAAATTTGGGAAAGCTTACATCTTTGAACAAGTTAATAATCAGTGGAAACCTTATCACCGGCTTGATCCCCAAGTCACTGGGCCTTTGTGGGGATTTGCAGTTGCTTGATATAAGCAACAATAGAATCACTGGTTCCATTCCAGAGGAGATCGGTCAATTGCAAGGATTAGATATCCTCTTGAACTTGAGTTGGAATTCTCTAACAGGCCCTATTCCAGATAGCCTCTCAAATCTCTCAAAACTTTCCACCTTGGACCTTTCCCACAACCAGCTAACTGGCACCCTCAGAGTGCTTGGTAGTCTTGACAATCTAGTATCTTTGGATGTCTCCTGCAATAGTTTTTCTGGTCCTGTCCCTGATACGAAGTTCTTCCGGGATCTCCCTGCAACTGCATTTGCTGGTAATCCCGAGCTCTGTATGAATAAGTGCCCCACAAGTGGAAATCAGCAAGGCATTAAGTCAATAAGAAATATTATTATCTACACTTTCCTTGGTGTTATTTTAACTGCAATGTTTGTGACTTTTGGAGTAATTTCAGTCATCAGAATTCAAGGGGCCACATTGAGACGGAACTTTGATGAAGAAGGTGAAATGGAATGGACTTTCACTCCATTTCAAAAACTCAACTTCTCCATCAATGACATTGTCACCAAGTTAACAGATTCGAACATTGTGGGAAAGGGTTGCTCTGGAGTTGTTTATCGTGTTGAGACTCCAACGAAACAGGTTATTGCAGTAAAGAAGCTATGGCCAATAAAGAATGACGAAACTCCAGAGATAGATCTCTTCTCTGCAGAAGTTCAGACCCTGGGATCAATAAGGCATAAAAATATAGTGAGGCTTTTAGGTTGCTGTAATAATGGAAAAACTAGATTGCTCTTGTTTGATTACATCTCTAATGGGAGTTTGTATGGATTGCTCCATGAAAACAAATTGTTCTTGGATTGGGATGCAAGGTATAAGATCATCTTGGGAGCAGCTCAGGGTTTGGAATATCTTCATCATGATTGTATTCCCCCCATCGTCCATCGCGACATTAAGGCTAACAACATCTTGGTAGGACCACAATTTGAAGCTTTTCTTGCAGATTTTGGCCTTGCAAAACTTGTAAATCCTTCTTCACAGTCTTCAAAAGACACTGCTATGGTTGCTGGTTCTTATGGCTACATAGCTCCTGGTGAGTGTAAATGCTTTCAGTTTCAGTTAATCAGTTATGAAATTATTATTATTTATTTATTAGGGGTCATTTTCTCCATCTTTATCTGACACGTGACTAAGCAAAGCTATATTTTATTGTGAAACTGCAGAATACGGATATAGTTTAAGAATCACAGAGAAGAGCGACGTGTATAGTTATGGTGTGATGCTCTTTGAGGTCTTAACAGGGATGGAGCCTACTGATCACAGGATTCCAGAGGGTTGCCACATTGTGACCTGGGTTAGCAGTGAAATCCGAGAGAGGAAGAAAGAATTTACATCAATCCTTGATCAGCAATTACTGTTGCAATGTGGAACACGTACACCGGAGATGCTTCAAGTGCTAGGAGTGGCTCTCCTCTGCGTTAATCCATCCCCAGAAGAAAGACCTACAATGAAAGATGTCACAGCAATGCTCAAGGAGATCAGGCATGAAAACGACGATTTGGACAAACCAAATTTCCTCCATAAAGGAGTCACCAATCCAAAAGCAGCAGTTCACTGTTCAAGTTTCTCCACATCACGTGAACCTCTAATAGAACCATCATCATCTTCTTCCTCGTAGTCCACCAAATTAATTACTATGTTTTTCAAGTCACAAATTAATTGTATAGTTTAGTCCACCGTATGTTAGCTGTTGATTATTGGTACCTAAAATTGGCAAACTTCTACATTAAAAAAAAAAAAAAAAAAAACTCATTATTTATCTTCTCTTTACTGGATATAATTTTAATAGGATTTCTTTCAACATTGTTGAGAGAACATAGGACATGGCCTCAATAACGTTGGAACCTGCTTTTACTGATACCTCAATAGCAGTTAACAGATTAAGATAACAAAATGAATAGTGGTACAGTTGCTTAGATTCAATAAATCTTGGCAATTATTAGACAAGGGACATAAGATAACGACAGAGCTTTCGAGTTTCAAGATAGTGTGAGAGCTGCGCCAGAAAAAGGCCACGGGAACTAACAGTGTGCTGTCGGAATGAGCGTCTGGACCACCAAGGGTAATCCTTCTCAAGCGTTCCCAACAATTTTTCCTGTACAGATAGAGATAGCTCGTGCCCCCATGTTCTTGAAAAGATATCTAAGTTTTCAGCCATGTGACAAGAGACCATCCTAGGCCCACAGATAGTTTAAGAGATCTTATCTTCGCTGCTTAAGCTTAACAAGTCAAGCAACCACCAACATTAAGTTGTTATTACTTGCAATTTTCCCAGACAAGAGACACGAAACCTCTGAGGATTAAAATAAGTGGTTCTTTTAGCCAAATAATAGCTGGTTTAATTCAGAATTAAAAGCTCCCTTGTTGCAAAACACTTATAAAAATGGGTTTTATGCCCAACAACAGTTTGTTGCACTTAAACTCCTCCAAGTAAAGTACACACAATTGAAGGTCATTGTTTTATGGTTTTGTATATTTCGGTCTAGAGTTAATAATTGCACAAACTAGAGGTAGAGAAACGAGATTCCAACTAAAGTATAAGACAAATATTACATGATGAGCAGAACTGAAAGGAAGACTTGCCACGATGATAGTGACAATTTGAGTTAATCATGCCAGAAACTAGCCAAGTACTTTGAGGGTCATCTTCTTGATCACATCAAAATGCAGGTTAGGCTTCTCAGAGTGAGAGGAAGTGGCTAGTTGGTAGACCGTATACCCAGTATTACATAAAAGGAGGAACACCTGGAAGAAAATTTTCAACTCACTGATTATTGTCTTGAGAAAGATAACTACAGTTTGCAGATTCTTTGTGCTGCATCCAACACTTTTATGCAAGTGATCACAATGGACCCAATGCCTAAATAATGGAGGTGTGTGTTTTAGCTCTTTTTCGCCAAAACTAGAATCACCCTGTCAGAATAAAGCTTTCTACAATAATTACACAAAATTACCCTCAAGTAATTATCAAGTATTAACTACTTGTTACAAAAACCTTACATAAATAATACATTTTCCAATAAGTTCTGCAAAGCAGTTTTGAACGTGGTAATAAATCTCCTTGAAAAATGTCATTTTAGTGATGATTTCCTGACAGATCATATCTGGGCAGAAAGTCCATTTAACAAAGAAGGTTTCTTTCATGATTTATCCTGTCTTGAAAAAAATGAACATTTTTCATTCTCATCTTAGTATTTGTTTAATTATACCTTCATCGGCGATAGGCCCAGAAATCGCCAAACAAAAATAATGATTTCTGTTTTCTCTAAGTGAAGTTATGTCGGGTTTCAATTTTTTTGCCCCAAAGGGAGCTTACTGTGACATGAGCATACCCTACACTACAGTATTAAATATTTGGAAAATTCATTGTCACACGCGAGCATACATTCATGGGATTCAGAAGAAAAAATGTTGAAAGGAGAAAAAGCTGTGTACGACATAACAGGGTTTTTGGTCTATGATACCAACCGAAGCGAATTCTCTATCCCCGCTCAAAGAGCTTTTTCTGGGTAACAAACACAACCGCGGAAAGGAAATTTGTTTGGGCTTGAGTCAGCTAGAGGACCTTGGCCCAATTCATAAGGCCCAATAGTGACCCAAGAGAATAGTTCAAATTTTGTTTTTGGGCTCCAATTTGAGTCAGAGAACCAAGCTATGATATATGATCTAAAGTCAATTAATTAATGATAAACTGATTAGAGACGATATAATACGAATCTGTGCTCTCTCTTAATTATCAGTCTGCAGATAGTGGGCTTCCATTCTAATTCATTCAAAATCTTAGAAAAAATGGAATCAAAATGATATCAGAACTAACTAATTAGTAATTACCAAGGATCGACTTAATTAATTGCCGTAACTATATATAAATATGTACCATTGTCATCTTTGGACGAACTGTATACATATCTTAGAAAGAGAAACAATAAACTTGGAAAGAATCTAACACGTTCACACTCTCTATTGTTATTGTATGTTTCATATACTGGAGTTATTTATATATAATATAATGTTCTTACTTGATTACTGTAAGCATTATTATATATACGCGTATTATCTTATCTGTCAGCGTTGATGTCATGGATGACGCCAGGCGGCGATAAGCAACCTATAATTCCTCTCTCAGGATGAGTTCTATATATGAAACTATTAATTAATATAATTTTTTTTTTTTTTAAACAATTGATCACTTCAACTTGTTTTCGTTTGACATCAGAATCTTGGGTGAAACAGTTCGGATTCCATTCAGTTTTTCATTAATATGAATTGTTTGCCAATCTGATATAAGCACTTGATCATATATATACACCATATAATCTCTTAGGTACACTAATTAAAAAGCTAATTATTGTGGTTTTACAATTAAGAAATCACTTTCATATGCTCAGATTCCTTCCATATTTTGACAAAGATGAATCTAGAACAAGTTAATGACGATCATTTGAAAATTTCAACAAATGACAGTAATTGCTTCCCATCTCCACTTCCCTATAACATCCATTACAGTTCAATTGTTCATTGCTCACATAATGCTTGCCAATAATTCTGCAGACTTCAATTTCATAATTGGACGCTGATGTAAGTCTAAACTTTTAGAAATGCTAAACGATATCGACAAAGAGCAAGGATGTATTATAGAAAAGTTTAAATCTTTTAAAATTTCTATACCTTCCACACGAACAATCTTAAGAAATCCAATAAACGGTAGAAAATTCTGTTTAAGAGGAATAGGCAGATGGGAACAATCTTAACTCCATCTTGGTTATTATGCACACTAACGATTGCATTTAGATACTATTTCTTCTAGTCTAGTCACTGTGCCTCCCTTAAGTTGGTTTATTTGACTCCACTGCTTTTGCTTTATTTGCTTTAAGCATACTTTTCACCCTATATGCTATGGACAGGAAACAACGATGTATTCTTCCCTTGTTTGTGCAAGCAACAGTGAATTAAGAATAACTAGAGATTGTATGCTTCTGTCAGTTTCGGGCATGGGTCCTACGCGGGTTTGATTTATCAGATAATGTTTTATTAACACAGGGTTGGGAGGATAAACGATAACAACAAGGTCAAATAAAAGGTCACCATCAATGGGTTATACAAAAAAGGGATAGCATCGGAATATTATCAACGAAAAGCTTCTGCAATTAAGAGAAGCTATGTTACTGGATATGCAAAAAAATATAATAGATGGTCACTCCATAACACCCACTTGATCTAAAATTAAAAACCTTTCCTTCTCTCTCTCTCTCTGGTTTTTTAAATGTTTGAAACAATTAATTAGAGCTACAAGTACAAGTCTCCAATCTAAGGAAGCTTATGAAGCCACCCAATTGGAAGCTATATATACTGGAGACAGAACAAGAAGAGGGAGAAGAAGGAAAGCTGAGAGAGATGAAGAGGAGAAGAGAAATGGAGAAGATATCTGAGATAAGCTCTGCCATTGAAGAGTTGTCCATGCTGGTTGTTGTTAAACCTGCAGAAAATCATGAAGCTGCCTTCATCCCCACCAAGCCTTTCCTATCATTGTGTTACCTGGTTCTGCAAGTTCTCGGTCAGTTTAGTGAATCTCTCTCTCTCTCTCTTTCTCTCTCAATACATATAATCCGAGTTCCAACATGAATGTGACATAACTCCCAAGACATTGACATTATATATGATTGATGCTCTTGCAGATAAGATAGGGCCAACTATGGCTGTTCTGAGACAAGACATTCATCAGAATATTAAGGTGAGAGGAACAACCTAGGCATAGCCCAATTCTCAATTTGGTTCACTAAAACTATTGGATCATTCTTTGTCTGTCTTCTTGGAGTTTCTCTTTCCCTTTTGACTTTTAAGTTTCTTATCTATTAGCATGAGGTTTGTTGATTGCCAAGTTTGTTTTAATTCTATATTCACCGCAGAGACTGGAAGTGGTGCATGAATCAAATCCCTCCCTGAATTCGAATTTAGTTGAGATATTGAAAGTAGAGACAAGCGAAGGCAACGCAAAGAAGGGGCCTAGTTGCAGTAAAGCTGTTGTTTGGCTTACTAGGTGAACATATTGTTTGTGTCTATCTCATTGCCTTTAATGGAAGCAGAGCATGTATAAAATATACTACAGTTTCGACATAGAATACTCTCAAATCATTCAGTGCTTGAAAGATCTTCCTATAGGAGCTTCACTGTTTCCTAAATTTAGCCAAATTTTCTATTCTTAGTTATAAACACAGTGCTTCTTAACGTTCCAATTCATTAAAAAAATAACCGATAATCACCACTTCGTTGAACATGAAAATGCGTTATGAATATATATATATATATATATATGTTAGTGGTCAATTTGTTCTGCTTCAATATCATTTATGGTTGTGCGTGGCTTTAATTTAGCTGTCTTTCTGCAAAATTCACCCGTCTTTAGTTTTAACATATGAAAGTTGCGTAATTTTCACTTACAAACAGATGAGTTGCTCTACAGATCCTTGGATTTCACCTCGGCATTATTACAAACAGTGACAAGAGATATCGAGAAGAGCATGGAGCAAGCAGTTGAAGAGTCTTATGGTGTCACTCTGAAACCTTGGCATGGGTGGATTTCATCAGCTGCTTTCAAGGTAACAGCAACCTGTTCTTCCTCCAACAGTTCAAATTCTATTTTACTTTAGCACAGCCTTAGAAATGAATGCCACCACTTCACTCAGACTTGCATAAACAACTGCTGAACTGAACTAGCAAAAATGGTATTTTGCAGGTAGCTTTGAAACTAGTGCCTGATACCCAAACCCTTATCGATCTCCTCAAATCAAAAGAGGAAAACCACGACACTTTAAAAGAGAAAATTCTGATGTTTGTTTCGTTGTTGGTCCCATTCCTTGAGGATATCCATTCTATTCTAGTAAGCTGAATTTCATGTTTCCTAACATATTACTCACTGCTCAAGCAATATTTTGTGCTATCTATTAACCAAATATATGGTCATTTTGCAGAGATTGTATAACTTGGATAGGCTGAAGTCCGCCTAAAGTCAAGATGTGAGAGCATATGCACAGTTTAGTGTTACGTAAATATGAAGATGTAAATAGAGCTTAATTATATAGTAAAATTTTGTTTCAGCACAACTCTGTATTTTGCATCCTCCTAATTGTTACATTAAACAAAGACATTATATATTTCATAAGATGAACCTGAAAGGTATAATACCAAACAAGAGGTTTAAATACCCTTAATTCAAGATCCCGGGAGGAAGAACAAAAATGATACAACAAATGATAGTGTGGAATCAAATAAATATTATGAAATGGGCCATCAAGTCCATCCCCATATTGGGTCTTCCAATTCACTTGATCTCTTTGGAGGATCTTGAAGTGCAATCAGAGCTGCAACTAAACCAGCATTGCTTGCTATGTTTGGCTCAGTGAATATAGGGTTGTTCCTCTCGTCCTTGAAATTGTCATTCATATCTGGTCCTCCCACCATGGCTCCCAAAAGAACCTGTGGATTTGCATCTTTAGAGTTTAACCATCTTTTTCCTTCATCACAATGAGAAAAATGAACGTTCCAGGGAATTGATGCACTTCTGTGATGAACCTGGACTGGAAACTTGTCTCCATACCCCACCATATAGCTCATCTTCAATGGATTCTCTCCCAGAATGTAGTTAACCTGAAAAGAGAAGAGAATTGAGGGAGCAAAATTAGCTGATCATTTTTAACTCAAAGATGGTTTACACTACAGTGAGGCGGGTAGATAAATTTGCCTGAGAAGTGGCAAAATTGTGAAGCATATCTACAGAGAATGCATCATTAATGCTGCAATTCAACCCAGATTTGTCCTGATGATCAAGATAATCACCATACAATTTGCTGAGGAATGATGCTGTTGCAGCATACTGGAGCAGTGATCCGTTTTCTGGTTTCAAAACAATCAGTCCACCTACAAAAATGACGCTATACATGAATCATAGGAGATTGCTGCAAAATATCACCTCATATATATAGTGTGAATCAAGGAAAAGAGTGATCAGAAAATTACCCGTTGTTTTGCTGAAATAATTCTTGGACAGGAAAGAACACATGAGGGAATCGGTGAACCTTGATGATTGTCTCAAAACATCCTCGTATGGAAAGCCCATGTCTTGAAAGTATAGAATACGCGTAAGCAAAACCTGAAGGCAGAAATTATGTAAAATCATTGTGCATGAGCAAAACATACGTGTTCTTAATGTACATATTAATTGGAGTTACCGCAATCGCATTCAGCTTGTTATCCCAAGAAAAGACCCCTTTGTCAACATTTGTTTCATTTTTCATGGCTGACTTGAAACTTTCAGTAACATATTGAAGATAACTAGTGTTTTTAGTAGCA
Source organism: Bauhinia variegata (assembly GCA_022379115.2). Lineage (NCBI taxonomy): Eukaryota > Viridiplantae > Streptophyta > Magnoliopsida > Fabales > Fabaceae > Bauhinia > Bauhinia variegata. The sequence goes on from CM039437.1 coordinate 15,839,233, forward strand.
AAAAACAACCAAGTTCCTCCCCATGCTAGTTCATCTTCATAACTAGATGAGGTATAAAACATTCTTGCTTCTTTTCCACATGCATCCACTGCGGTATATTTCCCTTGCTTCTTAGGGTCTTCCTTTGTAACAACCTCGTAAAGGCTTTCTGCTGTTTCGACTAGTTTCCCTGAGTACTCTTTGTCTTCTTTGAATACTAATGATGCTGCAGATAATGCTGCTACAACCTCTCCTGCTAAATCTGAAGCAGAGTTATCACAGGCTGAGACTGGTCTTGGATATTTCATGTCTTCAGGTTTTTGCCAGCAATTTATATCATTAGGGTCGCTGTTATTTTTGCTGATAGTACTTCCAACCTAAACAAATTGAAGAACATAGAGAATTTTATTTTAATTTCTGATATGTTATATGAAATTTTTTGGAACAAAGAAATTTTTTTGACAAACTTACCTGAGAATACAATATCATGGTGGACCCAGCAGTTGAATTTGGAGGAACATACACTTTGAGCAAGTAGTCACTTCCCCACTTGATGATGTCCATAACATGTTGAAGCTCACCAATTGCATTATACTTGGTATGATATTCAACCACAGTCCAACTCAACAAGGTCACAGTATAAGCTGTGGTGAAAGTGAACTTTATGTTGTTCCCAGAATCATAAAAGCCACCAATTAGATCAGTAGGTTTATCAGTTAATTTCCCATCTTCCAATCCTGAATCTCCTCGAAATTTTACGGTACTGTTCCTCGGATAGCGCCCAGCTGCGCAAAAATAACAGTGAGTTGATGTAGAGGTGATGAAAAATTAAAAAGCATGAGTGAAAAGTGAAAACATATTAGTAAGAACATAAAAAGAACTGAGTACATTTTTGGGCATCAAAAAATGTTAGAGCTTGGTTTATTGCAAGTTTGAGATTTGTGGAAGGCGCTTGATGGCTATGCTTCTTGGGCAGAAAGTGTAGCAGTAGAGCTCCTGCTAAGATTAAAACAACTATTGATACTGAAATGAAAATAAAACGATGAAAGTGTTTCCTATCTGTAATGACAAGATCGTAATCAACGGATTTTGAGAACTGGGAGGGGATTGAATCATAGGCAGAGGAAGATTTAGGGGCCAGTTTGAAGTCAAGCTCTATAGAGTTCCAGCGGCTGGCAGAAGGAAGAAGGCGACCTGCTTCTGAAACAGTATGGACATATTTCACAGAGTGCTTCTTTGTGTCAAAACCAGAGGACCCTGTTGAAGGCATCCTTCACGAAGATGGTTCAACTCTAGAGGGCTTGTTAGGAGGAAACAAAAGGCAAATTTTGATCATCCAATGCTTTCATAAAAAATGATTTCAATCTAAATTGTACTTTAACAATCTTGTACAGATTTATCTTGTACAGATTTAAAAAAAAAAAAAAAAAAGCTTGTCAGAAAAATTCTATCATTTCATATAAAAAAAAAAAAAAATCCATCAAAAGGAAGTTATTTTGGTAAAACACATATGATTTAGCTCATAACTAAATATCACTGGCAGAAGGATGATATCTTGAACCAAATTAAGCAGCGGCTGATATTCCAATGCATGGTTTGTTTTTTCCTTGCCGTCCAAATGGCAATTTTTTCCTTTGGATTTTAACTACCAAAACTTCCCCTTTCTATTGTATTTATTAAACCTACAGTCATCCAAGCTTCATCAAAATATTCAATTAGTAACTACATAAACAGTGGTGACCTATGTCCCATCACACCAATCTTTTTTTGGGGTTTTCACATGAACTTTTTCTAGGATAATTTTATTTTAATATCCTTCTAATTTTCCTTCTGCCCTTACAGGTTTTTTTCTTTGGGCTACTGATCTTTGCATTTTACTTGAAACTCAGAGCGAGAATTTGACTTGGGCTTATGTGATACCAATTGGACATGGAGGCCCGATTATTAAGCTGATTTTGTTGGGCCTCTGTAATCAAATTTGATATTTTTATTTTAAAAGTAAAAAACAAGGTATGAAGTCGCTGCGTTTAGTTGAAATCCACGAACAGACAGATCCTCTGAAATTTGATCTCCCTCAAGATTTGCAGCACCATCTCCTTAGGCCATTCTCTGCGAAGTGCTAAGCAGGGGACTGCAATAAGTAGCAATTCTGTCTTCCATTTCCTTCAAATCCTATGATCCCATAAATTATTCTTGTGTTCTCTCCCCAAATTGTGCTCAGTTAAGTCAGAATCTGCTTCTCTGAGCTTTGGGCCCTTAACGCTATTTCTTTTTCAATGATCGTTCAAGGATGCCATCACTAATCGCCATTAAAGGTGTTATTTACTCGCTCTGGCTCATTGTTAATATTAAACTAAGATCCAATTATCTCATGCACTCTTTGTCCGGGTATGTTAGATCCTTTCCCCCAATTTTCAAATCATAAACTTAGATGAATAATTACCCGTTTGGATCCGGAGGTGCTAAGCCATTTCCTGCATACCCAAGCAACTTTGACTTAGAATCCGGAACTAAATTACGAGCACGAAGGTCCAGAAACTCTCCTATTCCTCTCATTAAAATGATAAAATCATTTGGAAACCGTCTTCGCTACTATTTCAGAGTGCATCCAGTTATAGCTTTCTTCATTTCCTTGTCTTTTGGGCTCACAGTTCTCATTATTCTGTCTCTATATGAAAGCCGCCCCCGGACCATGAATAGTTATCTTAAATATGATCCGGGTTCCGAGGATTATCCTTTTCCAAAGCTTCAAAATCTTGTAATGGTTGCTGGTCATTCTATATACACTAGCAGTAGCTGTGAGAAGATTGACAAAGAGGAGTCTTGGTATTTGGAATCTTATCAGAAGAATCCTGGTCAAGCTGCTACCTTTTTGACACATATAAAGGAGGGGATTGAAATTACAGCCAGAGACGACTTGGCTTTGCTGCTGTTTAGTGGTGGAGAGACTCGTAAGAATGCTGGTCCTCGTAGTGAGGCACAGAGCTATTGGGCTGTTGCGGATTCAAAAGGATGGTTTGGTCAGTTCCTCCATTTTATCAAATTTTATGATCGTTCTGGCAGCTTATTCTATCACCATTGCGTTTTTTATATTAGTTGATTCTCATTGTTAATAATCATGTTCATAAATAAAACATTATATTTTTACATGCATCATTATTTTTATGACTAATTGCACCTGGACACTTGTTCATTGTCTAATTAGAAACCGGATCATGTGATGTCTATGTTGCAAAATTAAGGCATAGCTGGTATCCGAAAGAAGAAGAAAAATTCCAGTTCCTTCTCCTTTTCGTACATTTATTTATGATACTTAGTGCAGTTTTAGATCCCAGATTTTTAGATATTATAAATGGTTAGCATGTGATTTAGGCTTCAGTTGTACTCAAACATTTAATTTTGAGGCTAATTCTATTTTTATAGTCAATTATGGCTCTGATAAGGTGTAACTGACTCATGCAATTTGGCTTGTATCTGCTCTTCCTTTAATTGTCTTTTTTTTTTTTAAATAATTGCATGTGGAGATAGATGGATTTGTTTAAAGAAGCACCTACATATGCAAGTTTTAATAACATATGGTTGTGCTTGTGACTGAAGCACCATGCTGTTGGTGAAAACTTTTTAGATTGTCGAATGCATATGAATGTAATCAGTTTTTTTTTTTTTTTTTTTTTTTTGGAAAAAGAGGAGGGGGGGGGGGGGATGTAGAAGAAGTTTGATGTGGTTTTGCTCAATCTATTTAACTTTTATGTAGAAGACATGTACATGGCTATATAGCTTCTTTATCTATTAGAGATGCCATTCTTGATTTATTGTGAATTGTCAAGCATAGGAGTGTACTTCTGGGTGAAAATATATTACATTGAAAGCAAACTTAGTACCTCACTGTCACTGATACTGGTATTCCCAAATTGTTCATTTTGCTAAACTAACTGCTTGTTTAATCTTTTTTCATGTTTACTTGATTGATATCCTCTCAACGAGTTGTTCAATCTTCTCTTATAACATTGTTACTTTTACTTGATGAGTTTCTCTGCATCAACCTTCTCTATCATGTGAAGATGTTAGTTACTGATATGGATGAAATAGAAGTATTTTTACTTAGTTTATGCATTGCTTCCTAACAAACTACTTCAATCAGAACCTATTTATTCAGCTATTCCATTTTTAATGCTTGATCTTGGTTGTTTGTGTAGGAAAGGAAGACAATGTGAAATCAAGGGCCCTGACAGAGGAGTATGCACGGGACAGCTTTGAAAATCTTCTATTTAGTGTCTGTCGATTTCGAGAGCTTACTGGCTCCTATCCGAAAAATATAACTGTACGTATCCCTAATTTATGTGAAGCATTCTGTTCCTTTCTATCTAAGAATTGATCACCTCTGCATAACCTTTTTTTTTTTTTTTTTCTGAAATTGAATCAAAAAAGAAAATCTCAAAATTTGTGGTCAAACTTTCACTTTCATTTCATGGCAAGCACAAAAAATCCCAAGGTTTTCGTAATGGTTGCTGAGAAATATGCTGTTTTAATCATACCGCATCTGGATTGTCTTGTGAGTACGTTCTGGTAGGCATGTAATAACTTGATACACTGTTAGATACTCAGAAGTTGTCAAAATTAGTGATGATATCAACATGACTGTGTTTTTTATTTGGGTTCTGAGGTTGATTCTGGTTTTGTTGAATTTGGGAATCAGGTCGTAAGCTATGATTTCAAAGAAGAGAGATTTGCACATCTACATCGATCTGCAATTGGGTTTCCGGATTCAAGGTTCTTTTATGCTGGCACTGCTGCCACAGAAAATGCCAAAGCAGCTGCTCAGAAGGGTGAGGCACTAGTGCGCGCTCAGTTCCAACAAGATCCATATGGGTGTCGAGGTTCACTTTATCACAAGAAACTAAAGCGTGACCCTTTTCATCGATCAATTCCTTATCCTGATGGCTGTCCAGAAATTGAATCTTTATTTAGATATTGTGGACCAACTCCTTTTCCTGGCTCACTCCCTTGGGTATAGAACACAAAGAATTACTTGGTAAACTATACAGTGTAAACTAACGGAACAAAGACAGTAGATATGATGCGTTGACATTTCAAAGATTTCTCAATAAGATTGAGTTTTATTTAGTACAACAAAGGGTAAATCGCATTGCCTCTCATGTAGAGAAATTATGAAGTTTTTATACAAATTTTGGTTCAAACTGGTGATGCTCTACCCGGTATTCCTCAGTATCGGACAGCTTGTGGCAGCTTTTTCAGCAGAAGCATCAAACTTCGTACCCTTGACAAGGCCTCCAAGCAATTCAGCAGGGTCATAAAAAAACTCCACCTTCACTATTTTGTCATTCTCATCCAACTGCATCCACACAGATAGTAAATAAGAAATGTTATGTTCATTCATCTTCTCTGGTTTCGCATTGGGGGAAAGTGCTTTACCGTGAAAATAGCCATTCCATATAATTCAATCTTTTCTCCAGTTGGGGCATGGCCTTTGTAAGGACCTTCCATGAATCCCCAGTGCCTGAATTTGTACACAATCACGGGTGGTCCAGAATAGAGTTGGAGAACCTCCAGAGCAAACCCACGTGGAAACGCCGTCGTAAACGCCTTATGGGATGACTCTGCCGTTTCTTCATCTGGATTGTACAGCCTGAGTTTCTCTGGCAGGGAGGTCTGTAGCAAAGAGTTATAACCTCCACCAAGTTTCTTTTTTTCTTCCAAAGTTTTGGGCTTTCTTCCTGCGAAGAGTGACAATTAAGTTTGCTTTATCTGATAAATAATGATATTGAAACTTGCTGATTTACTAGCAATCCTAGTTACCGTTTAGACTGAAAGTATATTTGTTTGGGTCAAGTGATCTGAAGTCAGCGAGATCCACCTTATGAAAATTTTCCATTTCCCAGTTCTTGACAAGAGTCTGCACTTGCTCTTCAAGTGAACCCAGAGGCCACACCTGCATGAAATTTTGATGATTTATAGAAGATGGCACTAGACAAGAAACAGAGCAAGAAATGCTACCTTGGTTCTTCCTTCTTCAAAGAGTTTGTTGACAACATCGTAATTAGGGCGGCTACCAAATTTCCATTTGGTATTCTTCTCTGCATCTCCATGCAAATAGGGACGGTACTTGTCCTCTTCAACACTGCAAACGGAAGATGCCATCTTTTGGTAGGGTTATGTTTATGTTGGACTGAATGGTTGGCTTCTCAGTTGTTTTATACAGCACAAGTACCACCAACCAATTATGCAGCTACAGGGCCAAATATCCAAGAGGCCTAATGCAAATTGTTTAGCGCTATGCTTTGTCTACTTCTCCACCTAAACACAAACTGAATCTTATGTTCAAATAAAATATTCTCTTTTCTTTCTTGTTTGTGAGCTTGGTCATGAGACTATTGGAAGTTTATAGCCACTTATTTGAGTCTATCTCACGGTTCCGTGACACAATTTGTGCATATTTTATATCTTCTTTTTGAGTGGCATTCACATCCTTAATTTTAAAAATTATAATCACAAAATAAAACACTTTAGAATTTTGATTATGTTAAACTCAAATTTTATTAATTGTTTAAGAATTTCACTAAAATTGAGTAAGTTTAGATTTTCCCAATAATACCAAAAGTAATATATGGATCTCTTTAATTTAATACAATTCTGAGTGTTGGGTTAGAAAGTAGGATTACTTGTGGCTTAATTTTTCATTCGAATATTCTTCTCACTAAAACAGTACAAATTGTCTGGCCTTGTGTTTTGACCAATTCCTCCACCTAAATTATAGGTTGATAAACTTGATCACATCAATCCAAGTTCAATTTGAATTCGTACTTTTTATGAAAAACTTACTCTCTCATATTATTATGAATAATTTTTTAAAAAATTCTTAAATTTTAAATTAAACTAATTAAACTTAAACAAAAAAAAATTCTATTTTTATTTGTAGCATCAGTAGAGCCTGAACTGTACAATCCATCACTTCAAAGAATTGGGATTCGCTAAGTTTAATTTCTTAGGAAGCTGCTTAATTTAAGGATGACCAATTATCTGCACGAGAAGCTCTAACATTTTTTTGTCATCTGTAATTATTATCGCATCAATCAATCAAATACTTGATATGAAAGAAGAGGGAACCATCAGAAACCAAAATTTGATCCCCATAAGCTGCAAGAGCTGTACGGTCCGCATCATGGTTAGGGTTACATAACCCCCCATCACTTGGTTCCATCTTTCAGATAGACTCTTATCGGTTACCATTAACAATAGATTTACGATAGAACTCGGGCTCAGTTGTAATGGGTATGAGAAATGTATCAGCACAGATCATCAGAGTGGTGCATGACTTTCTCAAATGCTCGTCACAGCCCCAAAATTTTAGTACGGGAGGAGGAGGAGGAAGGAATCAAAGAGAACGAGCGAGGAAGTTTGCAGGACAGGATGATTATATATACTGGAGGATTGGTTAAATGGGCGAATCCAAAACATAAAAACCCTAATTCACGAAGGGACCCAGGAGTCCATTGGGCTATAGCCATCTAGTTACCCATCTTTTCTCACCCCTATTTTTCTTTTCACACTTCTACCCTTGGGATTTTTTTCGAGGGCCTCCAAAGAAATACCCTTTATTTGGAACCAGTAGCCGAATTTCGATTTGTCTTTCGACCTTAGGTTTTTTTACTAAAATGTTCCCATTCAACATTATTTAATTATTTACAAAAATGTGTTTTATTTCGATTTGTCTTTCAACCATAATACCTTCAGGTTTTTGAATAAAATATTCCCGTTCAACATTATTTAATTATTTACAAAAATGTGTTTTATTTCTATTTATCTTTCGACCAAAATACCTTTAGATTTTTTACTAAAATGTTCCCATTCAACATTATTTAATTATTTACAAAAAAAAATGTGTTTCGTTTAAAATTATTTAAGAAACTAAGTTTTTTCTTTAATAAAGTGATATTTTAATTTATTCTTAAATAATTAAAACACCAAAAATCAATAAAAATGCAATTTTTACTAACCAAAATGCCAACCTTTAGTATGCGAAGCGTGGCGTTTTGACACACAATGATGCCGTTTTTTTTTTTTTTTTTTTTATGTTTTAACTCTGATTTTTGTTTTTCTATTTAAGATAAATTAAAAAATTAAAAAGAGGCATAATTTCGTAAAAAAATTTCATCGTACAAAACCCAAGTTATAAAAAAACCCTAATACCTTCGGATGCAAGAATTCTATTAACTTACGTATCAAACTCCAATTACAATTTCCTTCTCTCAAATGTGAATTTTGATTGGAAGTGATTTCATTCGGGTTTATCTTCAAACACTTAACTAAGAAACTATAAGCAAGTGCACAAGATTAAGGTTTGATATTCCCCATGCTGCCACTTCTCATTCATTAAAACAATTTACAAACACCGAGCCCTATGTGGAATCTCCTTGGATTCATGTCTCATTGCCAATTCGTTAGCTAGCATCAGATGTTTATATTTGAATGAATACACCAAACTGTATCGACGTAGTCTAAAAAATACGTCGAAATCCACCTTTTTCAATTTATCGAATGTGTCTATACAGTATACACGTTGCATTGGAAACACTATCTTCTAATCCTAGTGGCTGACGCTTTGGATTGGACATGAGGTCTCTTTGCACTGGGCAAACCACTATCACTGGAACTTCCTCCCACCAGACTATCATGAACATCAGAAAATTCTGTCCCCCATGAACGCAAGGGTATAAGATAATTGTCATCCTTGGTGCTTCTCCTTCGCTCCTCGTGGCGTTTCACATTTTCTGATATCTGATGGATGGTTTCATTTATCTTTGCAAGACCCCTTTCAACTGGTTCTACCACATGTGAAACCGTGTACTTCATGTCGTCAACAATCTGAAACAGAAACAGACCTAATAAGTATAACAACGTGATAGATAGCTGGAGAAGTGAAAGGTATAAGTGCCAGTATCTCACAATTTCACCACTTCCAACAACCACGTCACGGACACTATGGTGAATTTTCATGCGCTTCTTTCTATCATTATCACGACCCACTCGCATTCTTGTAATGCGTTCAGAGTCTCGAACTTCTTCAGGGTCAGGAGGTGTTCCTAGCGATGCATAGTCAGCCAAAACAGCAACATTGCGGACGCACCTCTCTCCCCTTTTGTAAGGCACTGCAGGGAAGACATAAAGGTGCACAACAGCAGCAATGCCCATCTGCCAACAAATTTTAAAATGAGAAACCATATAAAGACAGCCTCCAGAATCAGGATTTATGGAAAACTACGTAGAAGTAAATCACAAACAAAAACTTCAGCTTAAACAGAAACCTCAAAAAATTAAACTAAAAACATTGACTCAAAGATGCTACTTTACTTGGATCAACTGACACGCATAGCCTTAGGTAACCAAAACGGGGCCCTGTCTTGGTTCCAAAAAAAAAAAACAGAGAAAACTTTGGTCTCTAAATTTCACATTCCAGAATTGAGATCCCAGTGTGATCATATCATGTATTACAGAAAGCCTTTAAAAGCAAGTCTTCCATCCAATCATAAATGCCCTTGATACTAGGAAAATGTGAATCAGGAAACAAACTGCATCTATCAGGGAAGAACAAGCTCTAATCTAATTGCTATACTACCAATTCAGGCTTAAGTGGAAGTGTTTTGCCAAATTCCCATTAATAGTAATTTGAAGAAGTAATACACAGATGAAGATAAGAAGCTTGGTAAGTAGAAAGAATTCAATTGTTCAATTCATATATAACCATTAGAAAGTTCTTTACAGTTTATGGTTCATTAATCTATTCTAGTTAAGATCAAACCCCCTTTAAACTTCACAAAAGCATTAGGAAAATTTGAGGCCACTGATCTCATGCATTCAATAAAAAATGCATGAACATACACATGCATTAACATCATATTATATAAATAAGAAAGCTTCAACCTGGTCTATCTTCACTGAAAAACTACAAGGTTAGAAATACCCCTAATCCTACATATCCATGTTCCGACATGTTACAGTGGCATTTAAGGCTCTCGTGAAAAGATTCCATGATACTGATTAAAATTTAAACATGTGCAAAACATATATTCTCATGTGGATGATAATTATCTTAGTACTCCTCAAAGTCATATTGTGTAGAGCGCAGATGTCACCTCTATACAGATGATATAGTCTTGGATACGTGTTTTCAGCTCCTGGGCTAGTGACCCTTTAAATGCTCCTATTGAAAAAAGAAATGCAACAGCCACACCTTGCCACCATGTAAGGAAGACAATTGACTTAAAAGTTAGAAATTTTGCCAATGGTTTAATTGCCTCCAACCTATCTTTAGTAACAGAATAAAACTGTACAAGGCAATATAGGGCCCATGTCTGACTAAAATTGAGAACAACTGCCAGGTAGGGATACCTGCAATCAAATAAAAGAATTAGGATGCAGCGTGGGTAGTCACAAATGCAGTCACTCTCCCACAACCACAACCAACCCCAACTCCCCCTGCCTCCTTCCTTTTTTTTTTCTCCTTTAAAAAAAAGAAAAAAATGAATGGTGTTTGCAAATCCAACGAAGAGGTATAGAAAATCAGACCTTTGCAGAAAAAGTTTGCGTCTCTCGTAAGGATTTAGTTAAATTTGCGTGGGTCCAGTTAAATTCAGATTGATGCCAAACGGGAAGAAATGGACAAGGTGTGGATTGGTAGGAGTGCAAACAACATTGCTCCAAAAACCAAGAAAGATTTTTTTTATTAAAAAAAAGAAACACTTAATAGCAACAGTAATTAACAGTCAGTCGTTCAACTGGTATTTCTGAAAACATGAAATTTCCCTCAGCATGGACAACAAATATGTATACCATGCATCATATAAACGAAACAGCAATAAAACAAATTAATATATATCTCACCCATATTTCCATTCAAACTGTCCCTCTCCATAAACCCCTAAAGACTGGAGGATCATTGCCAGCAATGCACAGATCATCTTCAGTATCATCTGCAATGTAGGTTTTAGTCAGCAACAAGAAAGACAAGCGCTGTTCTCTTTTTTGGTGGTTTTGGGGAAAAGAAGGGATAAACATTCAGTTTAACAAAACCAGACATACATATTGTACAATGCCAATTTTCACAGCATAGTAGAAATCAGGACCAAGATACCAATCCCTTAAGAGGCAATTTAGGGGAAATGGATGCTCTACAACTCCATAAGCATATGCTTCTTTCAGAAGAGGAGTGTTGGACTCCATTAAGCTCATACTTTCCATAAATTGGATTGTTTTGTCCTCACCTCCTGAAAGCATAAAATTTTTGTATCAAACAGCATGACATCAGAAAATAATTTAAACTACAAAAGGAAATTGCAGGAAATGTATGACATCCTCCTCTACTTATGCTTTGTACAATTAGCCCCATCATCTGAGGGTCTGATGAATTTTGACTACGACTAAGACTAGGTAGAAATTCACCAACAGCCACAGGCTACAGCCAGAGAAAACAATGTGGTTATACATTATGTAATCCCCCTTGACATACCCAAGCAAGCTATCAAGTATCTCTCAAAGCAATATAATGCAAAAGCCTCATAGCAGTCCCGGATAACTTCACAGTTGAATGCTGCATTGGAATCCAATAGTGACAAAAACTGCACCACAAAACATCAGGACTTGACAATGTACTACTGCTTCCTAGTAGCAGAATAATAGTTATAAACAAACACAAAAATAAATAAATTACAAGGATGAATTTCTTCTATGTACAAGACACAATTGACACTGAATGTTGTCACGACTCACTACAGATAATCACGGAGAGAGAATATTTAATGAAGCCATGTGAAAGATACAGTTGTTAAAAAGAGAAGAATGGGATGAGTGAAATTATTTGCTTAGTGCTTGGTGTCTTACCGATTCTAATGCATAAACAGGAACCATTAAAATGAGACCAATCAAAAATTTCTGCTCCTGAATAACAGTAAACAGCATTAGATTTGAACAATAATAACAACTGAAAAGGATAAGAAAATGCAGAGGGGGGACATAGCCAAGTCGATGAAAATAAAACAGTTGAATAAAGATGCGACTGAAAAGTAAAAGAATGTAAGAATGAACCTCTGGCTGATTGTAGGCAGCTAAATGCTCGAATATTAAATACATGGAGAGCACAAGAGCAACAAACACAAATATACTAGAACTTGTGATTGTCCAGCTGAAGGTTCCTGTAATCTCAGCACCTAGGTTTTGGGGCCACATAGTCCCTGATCTGCTAGTGGACTCAATAACTGTAAGAAGAAATATGGAAAAACATAGAACACCTGCCAAACCCATAAACCAGAACCTTCTTACTGAAGGTAACAAACGGTCTGCCCTTGATCAACTTTATGCTGTACTATTTTCCGGACTCTGTGAAGTGTACTTGTTTAATTTTCTTTCCTTCGCTCCTGACCTTATGAAAACAGGCCAACCCCGTAAGTTATATTATTCAACAGAGGTAATCACGATGCTAAAGTGACAACAATTCCCATGTAGATTGTGATACTTAAAAGAATAACGCTAATGATTCCTTAGGTATGTGAAAGAAAACATTGACAACTAAGTACCGGCACAGCTGCTATGATCAATATCCAAAAACAGAGAACTACTTCCATCTAAGCCTTTTAGTACCCAATAATTTATTAACATTTTCATATTTTTATAAAAGCGACAGAAACTATAAGGGGGGTTTTTTAGGGTCCAGGGGAGAGGGGGTTACCAAGAAAATATGAGTTTAATACAGGCAGGTAGCTTAACTTACTGGTTCTTCCTATTTACCTAAAAGCATAAATGAATAACATGAAACAATAACCAAACGCTCTTTCATGTTCTCCCCGTCAACATGCTCTCAGCGGAGGTTAAAGGGTTTTTATAACGCTTACAAGAAACCGTTGATTTTTAATAGAAACTCACTTACATTTTGAAAACGAAACAGGTAAAACCACCCACGACAATGAATCACAGAACATACATTCACCATGGCATGTCGCAATTCCAGTATGACACATGAAAAGGAAAAGCCAAAACCCTAGAATATATAAACAGGGAACATGAACACCATATGAGCCCAAACGAACTCACTGTAACGACAGATATGAAAAATATACAACAATGCTAGCCATTGAAGGAAAACTGGAAAGAGAGTTCGAACCTGTGCCAAACTTTTTCCCGGGAAAATCGATATTTGATATTTTCCGGGAAAATCGAACGCAGCAAAGAGAGAGGGGAAATCGTACGTATAATGAAAAACAAACTGAATTTGCTTAGGCGGTTGGGAAAACTACTGAGGAAATTTATTTTTCTGATTTGGCAAAAGGAGAAAAAAGCGAAATGCTAACACGACAATGGTGATTTGATCATGCAGTCTTAGCTGCAATCTGAGACGTTGATTCAGATCAAATAAAAGGGTCTCACGAAACTTTTAACTTCAACGGTCATCTAGCTTGCTTGATCGGACGACCGTGACCTCAAATTATATGACAGTCTGTGGAATTAAGTAAAAGAAGAAATGTTGGTATTCGAAGATGTGAACAAAGTTGTAATCAAGACGTCAGAGGGTGTACGTGGCAAAAGTATAAGCCGTCTGGGATACCCACGTCATCATATGTGGATAGACGACCTGATGGCTGCCAATCAATCTGCCATTCCAAACTGTCAGTCCGAAGAGACAGACTCAGAACTGCACTAACTGGACCGTTTGGTATTTTTCCTTTTTCTGTCATTTTTTGCTAGAAATACTGTTTGTGCTTTGTCAAGAATAAAAATAATGGAAGATGATTTTAAAAATATGGATGCTATCACTAACTTTTGTATTAGTAACGCCTTTTATTGCAATTGGGCTATAAACCATTCGGCGGAAAAAAAGCCCTACAAAAAGAATCTCTTATCTAGATGATCACTTGTAATAAAAACAAGGCTCTCAAGGCACTCGCCCAGTAGGGATAACTTACACCGAAAGCCCAGATTGATCGGGCAAGCGTGACCAAGAGCCCAAAATAGTCATCCAAATATAGGATATATTTTCTCCTTCGATATCCACAAGTATGGTTATCACTCTGAAGTGAACGAGTATTCACTCGAGCAACTCCCAATTCCAATTGAAATTGTGTTAGTGTAGTTTAATTCTCTTGTGAGTATCCATCTTCTGAACCAAGCTCAAACCGAATTTCATCTCTACATTGATTAATTATTCATTGAACTTGCATGCAATATATAAAGCCAGCCATGTATGGTCATTGTATAGTGGAGGACATGGAAAGACCAGCCAGCCCACGAAGAGAAAGAAAAGCGGAAGGCATTTCATAGGGTAAAATGGCTAATGACATATATAGGGTATGTCTTGGCATTAGCATTCCTAGCTAGCTAGCTGGTATTAGATGGAGATCGATTGTTTGGAATATTTAATAACAATAATAATGCGAACACAGCATAGAGTTTTTTAGCTAGTATGATCTCACATCACATGTCACATCCTTTTAGTCCCATAAAAGGCTATAGGCAGAGCTCTCCTCCTAGTCATGGGTCGGAGTTTCCATATTCCTGGTGAGTAATTAATTAATGTGGCAAGAAAAGAAGAATATATTTCACATCTTTTATTAGTCGAACCATAAGCATTTAATCATATGAAGCTGCGAGTTACATGTTAAAAGCAACAATGGTAGTACTATCTATCTATATATATCTAGTATCTAGTAGAATGAGGTTACTTTTGAGTCAACTAGAGGGTTATCCAACAGTGGAAGTGCAACATATTGCTCACCTCTCTGAAAATGGAAGTGCTTGATGAGAAAAGAATGGGTAGCTTAACAGAGGAACAGCTGCTTCAAATGGTAAGAGATTACATCGAATCTGAATCTGAATCAGAATCCTTACCAACTTCAAACCTCTCTCAAGATCGTAAATCCAGATGCCTCACTGTGCAGGTGTTTTTTTTTTTTTTTTTAGATAAAATCATTCTGGTAGTGTTCTTCCTAGTTGTCGTTGACGTCGTCGTCAACCTTATCTTCGTTTTTTTCCATCTTGTCTTTTTTCTCTGTGTAAGTTTCTCTCTTGGGATTGTGTCGGCTGAATGAATGTAGGAAATACTATGGGAGGCGACGGATGTTGAAATAGATATTCTCCAGAAGACATTGAAGCATGCCAAAAGTGTAGAATTTGCAGAGGATACCATCAATCTGAAGAGGCTGGTGGTGATGAAACTAAAAATGGATGGCTACGAAGCTTCTCTCTGCAAAACTTCTTGGGTTTCCTCTGCTGATCCTCTCAAAGGTCGTCTTGCTGTTCTTTTATGATCTATGTTTTCTCTTAAATTGTTTGTTTTAAGAAAAAAAAAAAAAACTACGACTGTAATTAATAATCCGATTATTTTTTTTTCTATACATAGTTTTTCACTGTGGTGGTGATTATGAATATATTGATGTGATGACGAGGGAGAAGGATGGGAAAGCAACAAGAGTTATTGTAGATATGGATTTCAGGTCTCAATTTGAACTGGCAAAGGCAACCACAGGCTACAAGGAGCTAACGGACATGCTTCCTTGTGTTTTTGTTGGGAGTGAAGCCAAGCTGAGCAAGATAATATCTATACTTTGCTCAGCTGCTACGGAATCGCTCAAAGAGAAAGGACTTCATATCCCTCCATGGAGGAAAGCCGCCTACATGCAATCCAAGTGGCTTTCTAAAGACTGCAAGAAAATCTCCATCCCCGCCATAGAGTAGTAGGTAGATCTCCTCTACGACTGTGTTGGCATAGACATTTGAGTTGACGAGTTTTGATCTAGTGCTAGTAAACGTTTTAACTTTGTGTTATGTCAGTTTCTCAATTGTCTTTGCTCCAATTTTGTGATATACATATATATATCTACATCTGTCATTGAAATGAAAACTACATATGGAGTTCCTTCAAGTTATTGATTCGATGTTAACTAGCTAGCCGAAGCTAAAAGTTTCAAAAAATACTTGATCATGTGGATTTCCAGAAATCCATGGATTGTTTGTTTCTGCTGATACTTTTCGGCGAAGCAATTCTACTTCTTTTTTGGCTTGCTTGGCCTAAAACAGTAATACCCGGATCAGAAAGAAGAGATTATGATAAGACTTGCAAAGATCCAATAAAGGAGAGCCTTGGGTTTCACGCAACACAAATCTTCCATAACATCACTACGTGTGTCACCAGTGTAATTGATCAACTCTTGGAGAAATGAAAAGCAGTAGCACACGTAACAGAAGATGTGGATCTAAGTCAAGAGATGCAGCTAGCTATAACTGGAGTGGAATTAAGTTTTAGGGACATCGTAAACTTCACATCCTGCCGTAATATTATTATTGCTATTAATTATTATTAATGCGATGTGGGACGCTTTTCTACTTTAATTTTTTTTTTTCGCAAACATAATTTCTCTTACTATAAGAGAAGATAAATGGCATTATTGACATGGACTTCTTCCAATTAAATCCTAGTTCGCGGTAGAACAAATACAGAGATGGCAGGCCCCTACGCATGATAGATTTCTCAAAAGTCAATAGTCCGATGTTGAAATTTGTGGTGCAACGTAAACCAGAATAATTGATGATTGATCTACGAGGACTTATTAGTCTAGTAGCAAAACCTTAAACATTTTAATTGGTGAATTTATTTATTAATTAAAGGAGGATTGTTGACTCAAAGGTAATTCAATTATTGCACGGTGACTATTGAAGCGAATGCCTTCCCTTAGTTGCCATGTATCATTTTCTTACTAGAAAATACGATACAGTTTCCTTAATATAGATCTTTAGTCTCACAGTCAGAGTGAAGAAGATAGGTAAATCATAAATTTTCTGTAATTGAGTTAACCCATGATTAGAGAAAAAAGGAAGAGAAGAAGAAAAGTAAGGAGATGTGACTGGGTAATAAATAATAATAATGATGATGACGACGATTAATGAATGCTCTGTGTGCATGGCTTGCTTTCAGTCATAATAAATTTACCGCGTAGTGTAATGATAAAAAGTAAAAACAGAGTCTGCATAAAACTCGTAGATAAGAATAGATAGCTGAGATATAGATGAAGAAGGAGAGTAGTAAACTAAAGCAGTGAGTAATGTCGGACCAATTTGGAGCTGGGCGGCAAGCGCAAGGTAACTTTTTATAGAGAAAATTTATTTCATAAGAAGTATAAAAATTTAAAAATTAATTATTGTAATTGTTAGTTCAAGTGTGTTAGACTCTAATCTTTTACAATTGACTATAAATCGTCTGATTTATTGAAGTTACACAGTCAGTACAAATTAGAGGACTTGCGTGGAATCCAAATTTCAAGAGTGTCTGATCCATCTATCCATCTAAGTCGAATTTGAATTGAGTTGCCCTGCCTGCATTGTGCCGTCTGTCTCCTCTCCAGCTGGTATTATTGTTACCCAAAGAGGATATATAGCAACTCAAAACCCATTTTTGTTATTGATTCTTTAAAACATCAAATAAATAAAAATAGTCATTGAGGAGTGGCCGTGTTTTTTAAAGCTGAAACAGAGATAAAAGTCCATTGGAGTTGAAAAGAAAAAGAGAATTGGAGGTTTTCTTGATACTGACCATGGAACACTTCTAAATTGAGATATTGACAATTTTTACCCCTCCAGTCTGATCTGACGTGATCTTCTTCAAGTACAGGCACTTCGCTTTTAGTAGGATCACAGACAATATATGACAGGATCGGTAATGATTATTGGAAAAGTAGAGCTGGGCGGAGTCAAAATGGCCACCTCTTGTTGCGAAACGGTAGCAGAGAAGGATTGAATTTCTCAAGACGATTACCAGATTTTTGGTCACCGCCAATTGCGATAAAGATTACGTTATCAGTGAACAACAGATGGCTGCTAAACCAACCAACTCTTAAAGTTGGGTTTCGCATTCGACACCCGGGATCAATGTTAATTATAATTATTATTTTTAAAATAATTTATATTTGATATTATATTATTTATTAACTAATTTAAATTTACTCTACACATAGAAAAAACACTTTAAATTTTTAATATAATTATATTTATAAAATTAAAATAAAAAACTTTTAATTAAATTCTTAAGACTTAAAACTCACCTTGGGAATTAAAAACCACCAAGTATAAAACCCTTTTATATACATATTTTTGTAATGACACTGAAATCATTAAATGAATCTCGTTTAAATTCACCAAAATATCGTTACCCCTCTTAAAAATCATATTATATTAGCATTGCCCTACTTCAACAACCAAATATTTTGGCAAGTAACTAATTATGTGATCATTTTTCATTTGACAAATTTAGTGGTTCTGGTTCAGGTCTGCTTTGGTTAGGTTAGTTGCACTGTAGTTAGAATAACCAAACGCACTTTGACTTATCTTGCTTGAACTAATCTTAATAAAAGTATCATCTAAATATTTATTATGATTAATACTATGTTGATTTTTCCCGTGGATTAACACTATGTCAATGACTAAAAAAAATCTATATTTTGTTTAAATAATTGATCTTGTTCTTGGCAACTTTCCAAATTCTCGTTACTCTTTTCAATTTTTTTTGAAGGCTGGCATTTGGAATAATAATAAAAAAAAAAAAACAACCGCAATTTGATCAAAAACTGGATTTCTTGTAGCAGAGAAAATATATATTTAGTGTAATCTTTAAGATGCGCGCACCCCATGACAGGCGGTGTATCAACAATTAAAAATTAAAAATAATAATAATAACAACTTACTGCAATGAGGAATCTTGTACGTCAACCACTGTCAGTTCTTGTAAGATTTTCTTTTTCTTTCTATTATAAAATCATGAATTAACTTCTCTGCCCCGCCTTCGCTGCCACAGCAGTTCGGAGGCATTGTTGTTGATCACAGCTCGCTGCACAGGTCTCTCTCTATAAACTGCTTCGAGTTGATTTATTTTCAATACTTTTTGTTGCCCCGAGAAAAGCTTTTGTCCTCTTGGGATATCAAAATTGCTCGCAAATTAGCACAGATCAGTGGTTTTTACTCACTCATACTCTTTGATTACTGGGTTTTGTCCATTTTCAAGTTCCTTGTTGCTAAGGAAGTAATTGCTTTCTTATTTCCTGGTTGACTGAGTTTTTTTTTTAATCAAATATCAGAATCAGACCGTATCTCAGTAATGCTTCGGCCGAATCTGAGATGAGAGGACCCTCCCCCGGCAACGTAGAGCCACGGCTCCGACTGTCCGCTTCTACTAAGTCAGTCATTATATCTCTTATCATCTTTTCAATTTCTTTCCTTTCATATTTCCTGCTTAATTTCATTGGATTTGGAAGATGGGTATTAATTATGAAACCATTAGATGTATACAAATTAGGTTTTCCATATCACTGGTTGATTTCTGTAGAGTATAACTTCAGTTAGACTTATAGGTAGTAAGAAAGTGCATCAAAGTGAGTCCTGATAATGGCCTTGAACTACACATTTCAATAGTAAGCACGCTGTTTTCTATTTGAACTGGCGAATTTTTTTTTTCTTCTTTTAGTTTTTAATTTATTTTTAGCATTGTGGGTCTGCCTCAGACTTTGCTTCTCTTCATATCTGTTACTTTTGCATGGTGACACTTATTGTGCTTTCTATATTATCTAGATGTTAGCACAGTAGATAGACAAACAGAAAATTATCACTCTTGTCAAATCGTCAACTTACTAAACTTTTAGTTAGTATTACGAGCCCAAGATGAGAGCCAATTGTTCTGAGTTAGGTCATGGTTGATGCTACAATTTTATACTAGCTAAATCAACCGTTAGCAATATTGCCAATACATTTTGATTCTTCAGTGATTATGAATCTTTTATTGAACTAAGAAAGGTCTTGAATGAAGAAAATTTAACTTTGCCAGGTATGCATGCTTGTAGACTTATTCATATGTACTGCTGCTGATATAAAGACTGAGCGTTGTCTTAATGTCTTATTTCATTGCTTCAATTTAAACTATTTGTTACTCCTTGGGCTCTCTTTCTCTCTTCCATATGTGGTAAGGTTCTATTTTTTCAACTTCCTGGTGCAGTGAAGATATTAACAAAAGAAGGTCTCAGAAAAGTAAAGATTTTAAAGATGTTGAGAGGGCGTTGCATGTTCCAATTCAAGATAGGAGTATAAGTTGCAAGCCTACCTGGAAGCTGGTTTTGGTTATAATTATTTTGGGAACCTTAGTTACAATTTTCCATTCTCCAGCTGTTTATAATACTGAGAGTTTATCAACCACTATAACAGGGTATGCCTATTTGTCCTTCACCTTGATTTCACAATTCATTGCACGTGTCATATTTTAATCCTCATCAGTTCTCTGCTTCAACATCAATTTCCTCTCCCCCCCCCCCCAACCCAAACAAAAAGTTTGGCTTTTCTGAAATGACGTAGTAAGGTGCTTTTCTGAAATGACGTAGTATACCTTACCTCCTTTTCTGAAACTGCAAATTCACCTATCTCTTCTAAACATAAGCATAATTTACATCTTGTTCATTTTCTTTTAATCTGTATTTTTGAAAATAAGCTGAAGCTTATGCTTATGTCTTGCTCTCTTCTCTTGAATCTCAATGACAAGTCAATGCCTTCAAATCATAAATACATTGTGTTATTACGGAGAATATTGCTGTTGCAGACCAACTTCTGTAGCCAAATGGAAAAGAGAGTTTGATGGCACCGATCCACGTTATGGATCAGTCTTAAATATTGAATGGGACAAAATATCAGAAGTTCTTGAAAGATTGACAGACAAGGACACATATCAAGGAGTTGGGTTGTTAAACTTTAATGACAGTGAGATTGACAATTGGAAGGAGCTGATACCAGATGCTGAGCACGTGGTCTTGCACCTGAACTATGCTTCAAACATTACATGGGAAGTCCTGTACCCTGAATGGATAGACGAAGAAGAAGATTATGAGGTTCCTACTTGTCCTACTCTTCCTAGGATTCAGGTACCTGGAAAACCACGGCTTGATCTTGTTGCTGTCAAGCTACCCTGCAACAAGTCAGGGCACTGGTCAAGAGACGTGGCTCGTTTGCACTTGCAGCTTGAAGCAGCCAGACTTGCTACCTCTTCCAAAGGATATCATCTAGTGCATGTGCTTTTGGTCACTGACTGCTTCCCTACGCCAAATCTTTTTACTTGTAATGAACTCATTCAACATGAAGGAAGTGCATGGCTTTACAAACCCAACCTCTATAAGCTGAGAGAAAAGCTGCAGCTACCAGTGGGGTCATGTGAACTAGCAGTTCCTCTCAAGGCTGAAGGTAATGTTTCAAATTCGTTTGTTGTGTTGTGTTGTGTTTTGAAGTTTGCATTTTCTTAATATTTTTTTTGAGAAATATTCAGTTAAGTTGCATGATGGAACTTCCCTATTCAATTTTATGCCAGTGTAGGGGAAAAAAATCTTAACACTGATAGAGTAAAATCACACTTCCCTATTCTATCGATATTCGATAATTGATTCATTATTGGATTAATCCTCAGAGAATTACCAACATTACAAAATCTAATCTAACTGTCTGCAGAATTAGGAACTTGGTGTTGAATGTCAGAGAAAGTACGATTATTTTTGCAGGGAACCCTGATTATCTTGTAATATCCTTCATAAAATTTCTAACAGTTTCTGAAATCCGAATACTGAATCTGGATTATGTTATAATATGTTAGCTGTCGGGACGGCTTGTGGAAGTACATTATTGTGGTGATTTTAAAATGCTAATGAGGCTAATTATATGCTTTTAACAGAACAATTTTACACCGGAAGGCCACACCGAGAAGCATATGCAACCATCCTACACTCTGCACACTTCTATGTTTGTGGAGCCATTGCTGCAGCTCAGAGCATTCGCATGGCTGGTTCAACACGAGACCTTGTGATTCTTGTCGATGAAACAATAAGTGACTATCATAGAGGGGGCTTGGAAGCTGCTGGATGGAAGATACATACAATCCAAAGAATAAGAAACCCAAAAGCGGAACCAGAGGCATACAACGAGTGGAACTACAGCAAATTCCGTCTCTGGCAGCTAACGGACTATGACAAAGTCATTTTCATTGACGCTGACATGCTTATACTGAGAAATATTGATTTCCTTTTCGAGATGCCAGAAATTACAGCAATAGGAAACAATGCTACCCTGTTCAATTCGGGTGTAATGGTAATCGAACCATCAAATTGTACATTTCAACTTCTAATGGATCACATCAATGAGATTGTCTCTTACAATGGTGGGGACCAGGGGTATCTGAATGAAATCTTCACATGGTGGCATCGGATTCCAAAGCATATGAATTTCTTGAAGCACTTCTGGGAAGGTGATGAGCCAGAGAAGAAAGAGATGAAAACACGTCTCTTTGGAGCTGATCCTCCAATTCTGTATGTCCTCCATTATCTGGGTAATAAACCATGGCTTTGCTTCCGAGACTATGACTGCAACTGGAATGTGGACATTCTGCAAGAGTTTGCTAGTGATGTAGCTCACGCAAGATGGTGGAAGGTACACGATGCCATGCCAGAAAACTTACACAAGTTCTGTTTGCTCAGGTCTAAGCAGAAGGCAGCACTAGAGTGGGATCGCAGACAAGCAGAGAAGGGAAACTACACTGACGGTCACTGGAAAATTAAGATAAAAGACCAGCGGTTAAAAACATGCTTTGAGGATTTCTGCTTCTGGGAAAGCATGTTATGGCACTGGGGCGAAACGAACTGGACAGATAATGCTACTGTTAATTCAGCACCTGCTGTCACTACCAAATCTCTTTCTTCCTTATGAGTTGTGATTTCTGTTCACAAGTTTTGGTAGATTATACATGTTTGGAGAATGTGTTCTCATGCAATGTATTCCTTTATGTAACTATTCAATAACTCGCCATAAATTCAGTTAATAACTATACTCAATATAGTTTTTACTATGACCTTTAAATTCTAACTTGAACTCTTCACGCTTAGTACGCTTGTATTCTGGTGTGCAAGTAAATCTCTTCTTTTCCCAGTAGCTGATGATTTTATATTCCTCCTCCTTTATTTGTACCTTGTGTATACGTATAGAAAACAGAGTGAACTTGGGGTGGGATTGATGATCTTTAGTACTGTGTTTGGATTTGCTGTTTTCTAATAAACTTTAAGCAATTTGCCATTTAAGAATAAAACTTATTAGTATGAAATCGATAATTAAATTGAATTTCACCAATTTATTTCAGTCATCCAAACAATGGTCAGTCATCCAAACAATGGAGTATAATTAGTGCAAGTTGCATTCCATTTCTACTTCAGAAAAATGACATGCGGATAGTGCAAGTTGCATTCAATTCCATTTATTAATTTTTTTTTTCAAAATTTGAAATCAAATAGTAATTTTTTTTTTAAAAAAAAGAAATGATATTATGACACATGCTGTCGTCAATTTGAGCCCGCACGTGTATAAAGTATGCTTTTTTTTAAAAAAAAAAAAAAATCTCTTTTCTTTTTCATTTATTAAATATAAACCAACATATTTTGTGGGCTCCAGTAAGTAAAGTAAGCTGCAGAAAGCAGAAACGGCTTAAAAACAAATTGTGGCTAATATTTCGTCCTCTTCTAATTCCAAATGAAAGAGATCCCGTTTAGTTTTGTGTACACAGATAGGACGGTACGGTTTCACCCAAATCTCAACTTATTATCCCCGCTATTGATGACATTATAGGATCATCAATCCAGGGATACCAACTGGTTTTGACTCCTAATTATTATCTTATCAACTTTGGAACTTTACGGTACAAGTGGATGTTCACCGTTACTATGTAGTTGCTAGTGCTACTTCCAAAACATCTCTATCTGTTAAACTAATAAAAACAAAATTTGTATTTGCAGAAGCAAAACGAAAATATCAGTTCCTTAGCCCAAACGGGCAACATGATGCTGCTATTTGGCGTCTCTCTCACACACTCTCTCTCTTCTCTCTCTCTCTCTTGTTTCAGTCTCTTTTTATATGCATTTATTTGAGGCATATTCTAGGTAATTCAGATCTTGGTCTACGAATGTACCTTTTTGTTAAAGCAACCCAGGATTCATGTGCCTCCTTGCAACAGAATCTGTTTGTTAAAGAGATATACAATATCCTTATCATAATTATATATCTTCATTTTCAAACACAAGTTTGCTTTTTTACAGTGAGGAGCGGGTTGGGCTAACTAGTACTGGCAGTATATATTTACTACCTAAGGATCCTAAAAGGGTGGGTTTCTGCCTGTGAGGGTCTTGGAATTTTTGGGATGGGTAGGTGTTGGGTGGTTGGAGCTTTGATTCTGGTGGGTTATGTTTTTTCGTTGTTAGGTGTTGGAGTTGAAGGGTACCCAGTTGAGGATCTGGTAGTGGAATTGCCTGGTCAACCTGAGGTTGGGTTTAAGCAGTATGCTGGGTATGTTGATGTAGATGTCAACAATGGCAGAAGCTTATTCTACTACTTTGTGGAAGCAGACAAAGACCCTGACAAGAACCCCCTCACCCTTTGGCTCAATGGAGGTTCTTATCTCTACTCCTGCTCAATTCAATATACCATAACTGCTACTTTTGGGTCTTTCAAACTTGCTTTAAGTCAATTTTTATTGTTTACTTTTTCGTGTAATTTCATTCATTCACTTGAAATGTGAGACTTAATATCTTGTTCTTGCTGTAGTTCTCGTCTCTAACATGGTTTCTTTCGTCCTTCTCTTCCAAGAACTTTTTTTTTTTTTTTTCCTCTTTTTCTTTCTGGAAGATCTTTATGTTGTTTTTAGGTGTGCTTTGGTTAGTTTGTCCTTTTTTGGTTCTATTTTCTTCAGATGGAAATAATGTGTACCATGTATTTGTCTTTTTGTCTCTATCTGCTTTGAAATTAGTATGGTTTTGGTCTGTTCAATTTCTATAGTACATCTGTTCCCAGTTGATGGGAAGGAGCATCTGGGAAAATTACAAAACTTTTTGAAATATTATAACAGTCACATCAAATCAACATATACAGATTCTTACTTTTGGCAATTATGTTACCTTGTGGTTGAAACTTGAAACATAAAGGTAAATTTTCTTTAGATGGGAATTTCTTGTTTCATCTTTTGTATGTGAACGATTGAGAAGTCACTTTCTTTGTCTGGTAACGAGAATTGAATTTTCAACTTGACCATCGAAGATCAGCAAAAATGAATGCTTAAGTGTAATAAATAGAATTGTCTAAATTCAGATTTTGTACAGTTACTCAAGACTGAAGTCTGAAGAATGAGAACTTGGCCCCCACTTCCTCCATTTTTGTTGTTGCCAAAAGTTTATTTCTTTGGTCAAATGCAGCTCATGACCCTGCTCATGTCTGTTCTAGTCGAGTTTGTAGCTTTCTAAGTTGTGAACATTTTGAAACTGAGAGCAATTTCCCTGATTCAGGCCCTGGATGTTCCTCCGTTGGTGGAGGTGCCTTCACTGAATTGGGTCCTTTCTATCCTAGAGGTGATGGCCGTGGTCTCCGAAAAAATTCGATGTCCTGGAATAGAGGTATGACACTGTGACACTCACCTTACAATTTTAACCTGAATTAAGCTTCATGTTGATGAATTTTACCACTTATTGATTCCTATTATTGTGTCTTGCATAGCATCCAATCTCCTCTTTGTGGAATCTCCTGCTGGAGTTGGTTGGTCATACTCAAATACAAGTTCAGATTATAATGCTGGAGATGCGTCCTCTGGTAAAGAGAATAGCCTTCTTCCATTTCTTGTCATGTTCTAGCATTAGAATGATCCAAATAGTGACACTTTTGAGTATGGCAGCTAGGGATATGTATTTGTTCTTGCTGAAATGGTACGACAAGTTTCCAACCTACAGATCAAGGGAACTCTTTCTTACTGGAGAAAGCTATGCAGGTCCAACAAGTTTTCTTTTATTGTCTTGAAATTACAATTGAAGATGTCTTGCCACTCAAACTTTTCTACTTGCAGGGCATTACATACCACAGTTGGCTGATGTTCTGTTGGACCATAATGCTCGTTCAACTGGTTTCAAATTCAATATTAAAGGAGTTGGTGTAAGATCTAATTCTCTTAGCTTAATCTTTTTGTCTTTTGGTCATTAGTGTCTACGTCTGTTGGATTGGTGAGACTTGATTCATTTCACTCTTTTCCTGGTTAGATTGGAAACCCGCTTTTGAAACTTGATCGTGATATTCCAGCAACATATGAATTCTTCTGGTCTCATGGAATGATTTCTGATGAAATTGGCCTTGCCATTACGAACGATTGTGATTTTGAAGATTATACCTTTGAGAATCCTCACAATGTATCCCATTCATGCATCCATGCAATTTCTGAAGCAAATCGTGTTGTTGGCGAGTACATAAACAACTACGATGTGATTCTGGATGTTTGTTATCCATCCATAGTAGAACAAGAACTGAGATTGAAAAAGATGGTAATTTCTTCCTCTTTCTATTAATTTTTCACTTCCTTGTCTGCTCTATCACTATGTTCATGTTAATCTCTGCATTGGTTTTTAGTGATCATCGACTTCAATGCAGGCTACTAAAATAAGCTTAGGAGTAGATGTTTGTACGAGTTTTGAAAGACGCTTTTATTTCAATCTCCCTCAAGTTCAGAAGGCCCTCCATGCAAACCGCACCAATTTGCCTTACAGCTGGTCTATGTGTAGTCCGTAAGTATAAACCTAATACATATTGTACCATAACAATGTAAAATTCTCTTGTCCCAGTTCTTCTTAACTTATAATACATTCTCTCCATTGCATAGTGTTCTTAATTATAGCGACACTGATGGTAACATCAACATCCTTCCAATCCTCGAAAGGATAGTTCAAAATCACATCCCAGTTTGGGTTTTCAGGTAATTCTAATGCCCTTCCTATGCAAACTTCAAAGACTAACATTGCCTATCTACCATGTATTCTGATTATCCGATGACGATTGATGACAGTGGAGACCAGGATTCTGTTGTGCCACTACTAGGTTCTCGAACACTGATTCGTGAACTGGCTCATGAGCTCAAGTTCCAGGTCACAGTTCCATATGGAGCTTGGTTCCACAAAGGCCAGGTACTCATACCCTGAAAAATGAAAAATACAGTCTTGAGCATTTGGGTATTGTAACTTATGAACTGATGATGTTAATTGATGTTATGATTTTATACATAGGTTGGAGGTTGGGTAACCGAGTATGGAAATTTATTGACTTTTGCTACTGTGAGGGGTGCTGCCCACATGGTACCCTATGCACAGCCATCAAGAGCATTGCATTTGTTCACTTCATTTGTGCGTGGCCGCAGGTTGCCAAACACAACAAGACCTTCAATTGATGATTGATGTCATCTACTCTACCACTTGTGTTGAGAGTTGATTCTTAAATTTCAAGCATTTCATTACCCTAAAGCCATAGAGAAACTAAGACAAAACTAGACAATAGACAGAAAGGATTGAAAATTGCATGGATTTCAGACGATGTTATTACAAGATCATTGTAGTCGGATTAATGGGAATACAAAAATTTATCAGCTCTTTTCATTTCTATTCTCGTATATTGTATCAACCTCTGTGTCTTCAATACCAAAAACAAATCCATGTCCCGTTTCATTTCATAATCTTTTTAGTTGAATTGATTCACTCAACAATTATTAAATCATATACATAGAGTAAAGAGATTGTCAAAACAATTTTTTATGGCACAAAATAATAAATAAACCTTAATAACAATTTTAGACTAACATAAATTAATAGGCCCGTAATCAAATGATTGGTTTGGTGAGAGACACATTTCTTTTATGGAATCTTGAGATAAATGTTTAATTATAAGATAAGACAACTTTTTTCCAAAAAAATACATATTTCCAAATAATGATTGGATCAAGAATAGTTGTGTATCCATATCTAGCGACTGAAAATCACTAATTTCCTTGTTTTGGTTTTACCATACGGTCCAGCAAATAAAATTGTTACACGTGGCTAAGCTTAGTACTTCGGACGTCTCTGATTAAACTTACGAAGCCGCGTTATTGGGTAACTTAGGTTCGTTTTCAGGGGAGCACCCACAGGGTCTATTATGGTATTTTATTTTTCCGATAAAAAAAATATAGCATTTGCTTTTATTCCTCGTTTTTGGCAATTATCTTTTCCTTTTTCAGTTGATAAATCATGTTCTTAACCAACCGGGTGGTCTACCCAGTTTTCCATTGTTTCGTTATATTGACCAAATTGCCCTCATCCTCCCACTTATTTGTCTCTTTCTGCTCAACCGACAACTAACTCATTGAATACCCCCATCAACTAGAGCTACCACCTTGTGCAAAATTCAAGATTTCCATGTACTTCCAGCTCCATTACTGTCGTCATTTTCTTAAACATTCAGCAATTGTCAGTCTTCAAATTTGCCATTTTTAGATCCAGATTTGGATCCTCTGAGCTGAGTGTTCTGTTGTGGTTCGAGTAAGCTGGTTTTCCTCTTCCTAATGAACCTTTTCTGTGATGGTATGATATAGATATTGAGTGTTGTTGCTTCATTTCCATGCTTGCTTTTTTACAATGGAAATCTGGGATAGTCTTTGGGTTATGCAGCTGATTCAGATGCTGGGTATATTTAGTTTTTGGATCTCATTGTCAAAAATTAAGACTTTATTCTCGAGAGCTATAAGTTTTGGTGACAGAATCATTAAAAGCCATTCTAAAGTCTGGGCTTTTCTGTCTTTCAATGGACTTGTTATAAGTGGATCTTTGATGTCCATCCTTGTGGTGATTTCCTGGGCGTACTCATATGTATCTCCCAATTCTCACTCTGTGATTCAGAGTTATGAGGTTCCTAACAGTTCTGTCTCAGTGACTCCGAGTTATCAGATTCCTAAATCCAATGTCTCAACTGGTGCAACTGCAAGTGGATGTAATGTGTTCGAAGGAAGTTGGATCCGAGATGATAGTTACCCTTTATATGATGCTTCTCACTGCCCATTCGCAGAACGGGGTTTTAATTGCCTTGCTAACGGACGTAAAGACAGAGGTTATACAAAATGGAGGTGGAAGCCCAAGAATTGTGATATTCCAAGGTTTGATGCTCCGAGATTGCTTGAACAGCTTCGTGGTAAACGAGTGGTTTTTGTTGGGGATTCCTTGAGTAGAACACAATGGGAGTCTTTGATATGTCTGCTTATGACAGCAGTTAAGGATAAGAACAGTGTGTATGAAATCAATCATAATAAGATCAATAAACAGATAAGGTTTTTAGGCGTAATTTTTACTTCTTATAATATCAGAATCGACTTTTATAGATCAATTTTCCTGGTGAAGTCTGGTCCACCGCCAAAACATGCACCCAAGAGAGTGAAGACAACACTTAGACTTGACAAATTGGATGATATTAGCCGTGAGTGGGTTGATTCTGATGTTCTAATATTCAATTCAGGGCACTGGTGGACACGGAGTAAGCTTTTTGACATGTAAGTAATATAACTTTCAATTATGGATATGATTCCATCTTGTTTTCGTACATAGGACCTTTGATTTGATTTGATTTTCTGATTCGTAAATTCAAGATTTGATTACTTATTATAACTTTATGTTCTGGGGAAGAGGTGCTCTAATGGCCGTCTCCAACTCATTCTGTGTATGTGTTGTTCTTGACATATGTATTCCATTTCAACTAATAACATGTATGAGCGTTAATAAAACACGGAGATAATGTTACCACTGTAACGAAGACTATCATACTGGTTTGGGAACCTATGATACAAAATTTGATTGCACTTCTGAAATCCTTGATGGAAAAATTGATCTGTTTAGTAGTCATATGAATATTGCTGTCTTTGCTTGGAAATTTTAAACCGTGTCCAGTAAGTTAGAAGACTGATCTATTTTCTTTTAATTTCCTCTTGTCCCTTACTCTTCTTGCTTCCTCTCTTTTGCAATGGCCAATCTGCCAGTAGATAGAGCCACTTTTCATTGTAGCAATTTCATCCAAGACTCCACTTTGTTATTTGTTCTTTTTTTCATCGTAGGCAATGAACTAACCAGGAAGCCAGCATGTTAGATCTTAAAATTTATGAAAATGGAACAATTTGGATGTGCATAATTAGGACTTTGTACCTTGACAATATTTTGAATAAGCATTTTATTAAAGGATCAATAAACGAGTCCTAATATGAATCTTCAGACAGGGGCTGGTATTTTCAGGTTGGTAACTCAGTGAAGCTCGGAATGCCAATCTCCAGTGCTTTCAATACAGCTTTGCAAACCTGGGCATCTTGGGTAGAGACTACAATTAACGCAAACAGAACAAGAATATTCTTCCGCACTTTTGAAACGTCCCATTGGAGGTGAGTTATGTACCATAATGAATTTGAAATTTCTTGTCTGGTGCTATTTGGGAACAAAACATAGCATTGATTTTTCTTGCTTTGTGTTGTTGGCAGTGGACATAACCGTAACTCTTGCAAGGTGACTCGAAAGCCTAGCAAGAAAACTAATGGCAGGGATAGAAACCCATTTTCTGATATGATCTTCAAAGCTGTGAATAAGATGAACATTTCTGCAACACTTGTGCATGTTACACCCATGGACGCACACAGAAGTGACGGGCATGTGGGAACTTGGAGTGACAAACCATCGGTGCCTGATTGTAGCCATTGGTGTCTACCCGGCGTCCCTGATATGTGGAATGAAATTCTCTTCTCATATTTGCTGCCACAACATGGGGCTCATTAGATAAGTTAAGATTGGAGCCAATCAAATGTGAAGCTATTGGTTTCTATTGCTCTCCTTCAATAATATTCTTTCATAAGCACGGGCTTTTACTGAATAATTGTTGATTGTATTATAATGTAAATCTGCTTTGTAAGGTCAGTTGTTCATATCTATCTTAATGAACAAAAGAATGTATATCAAGTTCCTTTTGCAGGCGAAATAGGAACATTTGAATTCTTTTGCTAATGTAAGAGTTATGCTTCTGTTTTGGCATATGTTATGTGTGACAGTATCTGAATTTTAGGCTCAAATTTTGAACTTAGTCTAGTTCAAGTTCCTTACATTTTAAGGGTGCGAACATCATTTTAATTTTGGTAAGCACAATAAAAGAAAGGAGACATGTCAATTTCAAACTCGTGAATTGTTTGATAATCCACCTTTGAAAGCTCTCTTATTTTTTCTTTTTCAATACTAACTGTAATTATTTCTTTTAAACTCAAACATACTTTTATTTACATCATCACAATCAAGTTCACGTTTCAGATGAAAAATATTGCTCTGTGAAGTACTATTTAATGCCAAGTATGCACAGGAATGGAACACGAATGAAAAAACAAAATGGGTCTTCCAAAGCTCTTTAAACTTTGTTTTAAGAATTAATTTCCCTTTCCGGTTTGTTTGGTTTTGGAAGTGATTAGATAGCTAGATAACTGGACATATCAATGTCTTGGAGAAGAGGAACAAGCTACAAAAGAAAAACAAGAAACCCCAATGAGAAGTGTTTTCCACTGCAAACAACTCCCAAAACTTGGCATGAGAGTTAAGTTACTAAAAACTTAGATACATTCCAACCCAAATAACTCTAAAAAAATCCACACTACAAAAGGAGTCCCCAGCCCCCAAATAATCCACAAAACAGAAAACAAGTATCCATTGATAGAAGAAGCAAGATGGCCTCAACCCAACCCAATAACCTCTTCTTCCCACACTTCCCTCCTCCAGCACCTCATCAATTTGTTCCGCCACCTCCTCCACAACATGGGCATCCACCACCACCCCCACCATTTCATCCATTTTCTCCGCCGCCTCCTCCACCACCACCGTCTCATCCATTTGCTCCGCCACCTCATTCACCACCACATAAGCATCCACCGCCACCGTTTCATCCAATAGTTGCTCCCCCTCCTCCACAGCACCCACACCCACACCCACACCCAGCCCCAGTTCCGCCTTCCCCCTCTCCAAGCCATCCAACAGTCATAGTGATAGTGTTTGTTTCATTGGGTGGTCTTCTCTTCTTTTCCATGCTCGCTTTTGCTCTCTTCTGCTTCATCAAGAAGAGGAAGAAGAAGACACGAGAAACCGATATCATCCACATTGACGAACACAAAAAGGTGAAGGAAACCATCTTCTCTGGGCCTTTTGGTCGGCAGACAGTGGTGTTATCAGTGGAGGATGACGTGTGTATCAGCGAAGATATCATCAAGAGTGAGAAGCTTGGCCATGCTCGTGGCTTGCATACCAATTCACCATCGGCTCAAGACAATCCTACCACTATAACCAATGATGAGATGGTGACAAGTTCTTCTGGTTTTGCTCATGATGATCAGCATCATCGCCAGCTTGAACATAAGCCCTGATTAATTTAATATTTCCACACAGATATACTTGATTCAATCCATTAATGAATAAATTCTTATTTTGTCAACCGTGTGATCACGTGCAATGTCCTACAAAAGCCTCAAAATTTCGTTGTTGAAATTTAATTAATTTTGAAAATTCAATTGGACGTACTGTATTTCAACAATTAATGATACCAATGAGTAGAATTACGAATATTAATTATCCTTTAACTAACATCGATTAGAATACCAAGTAATAATTGTGTTTTATTCTCGATTTGTTTGTCTTTGTTTGGTGTATTAAATTCGTAGGGTTATAACGACTGTATCTCAAAAAACATTAGTTTGAGTCCATTGTGACATATCTAAATACTATGGGAGATCTAAATATTTTGTAAATGTTGTTTAAGTCTTGAAGCAATCTTAATCTTAGTGACTTTCCAACTTTTCTCATTAAAAAAAAAGTACTAAAAAGTCGGAAAGTAGTAGGTAATAAAGATTAAAAGCATATTGTAATAATGTCGATGATTCCGAGGTGAATAAAATGTCAGTTTAAAAAAAAAAAGAAAAAGGGGGGAAATGAGTTGGCATATTGCCATTTCAAGCATTGCCCACAAAAGCCGCTTAAAACCCACAGGAACGACTAATCACCTCCTCTCTCTTTCCAAAACCACAGCACCCCTTGTTTTTAAATTCCACTATTTCTTTAATGCCACCAACTTGTAAATTTAGTTCCTCTTCAATGACCAAAATACCCTTCAATGTTGCCCGTTGCGTGTATTTTTTAAAATACTTAGGGGCAGCTGTAATAGGAGGTGCACAGCGAGTGTACAGTTTTGCGTAACAAAAAAACTGAGGGTTTTAGAGGAGAGGTGAGGTGGAAGAGAAAAGACAGAGTGTTGTTAAAATACGTTATGAGAGAAAAAAAAGTATGATTTATTTAAATTTTATAATAAAAAAATAATATATTTATAAGAAAAAATAAAAAATTTGTAAAATAAATTAATTATAAATAAAAATATAAAATAATTTATGAGATTCATTTAAAAAATTTATTAAAATTATATTAGTAGAGAAAAAATTATGTAAATTATATAAAATTATGTATCATCGTGATACCTATAAAAATAATATAAGTAATTAAAATATAAAATCTTAGTGAGTGCATGATTAAAGATTTTAACCATGATATTAGAGAGCACTCGGTATAACAAAAGAAACATTGTTGATAAAAAAATAAACATTATTAATAAGTCACACAAGCAGGAAATTATTTCATTTAGATCTCCAACTAAGCCACGGTATCGTTGAAATAACATGTTAATTGAAAGGGTAAATTGAGAGCGGCGCTTCCTATAAGTAACTGCCCATGTCCAACTCACTTTCGTATTACACCAGCATAGTCAAAAACCAGAGAAGGAAACCATGCAGAGCTGCCGCTACCTGAGCACCCGAACGCTTGTATTTGCCCCAAGTGGCGGGGATCGGAGACGCCGCCACCTCATACTATCACCCCAAACCGTCAGACTCCGATCACCATCTCCTATCTCCGCCGTGGCCGCACCGTCAACTCTATCACCTCTAAAATCCCAAAAGACCCACTCAATGCCACCGGAGAAGGTAGAAGTTTTCAAG
The DNA here is from genome assembly GCA_022379115.2 of Bauhinia variegata. NCBI lineage: Eukaryota > Viridiplantae > Streptophyta > Magnoliopsida > Fabales > Fabaceae > Bauhinia > Bauhinia variegata. The sequence goes on from CM039437.1 coordinate 15,873,143, forward strand.
TCCCTGGAAAGCTGGGCTTCAGAGTGGGTCCTACCACTGCTCAAGCCCGTCGAAGAAAGCTGGCAACCACAGCAGTTCTTACCTGACTCCTCATTACCGTCAGATGAATTTACCGATCGGGTGATGGAGCTGAGGGAACGAACGGCTGAGCTCCCAGATGAATACTTTGTGGTTTTGGTTGGTGATATGATCACGGAGGATGCATTGCCTACGTACCAGACCATGATAAACTCGCTGGATGGAGTCAGGGACGAGACCGGAGCTAGCCCCAGCCCATGGGCCGTGTGGAACCGGACTTGGACCGCCGAGGAGAATAGGCATGGGGATTTGCTCAGAACCTACTTATATTTATCGGGCCGGGTCGACATGCTTATGATTGAGAAAACAGTGCAGTACTTAATTGGAGCTGGCATGGTCAGTTTCCCCCCTCTTTCTTTTTTGTGGAGTAGCATTTAGCAAGCCGCATTGGCTCGTTCAATTTTCTGGACCAATTGCAATTTTTTTAAGTGAAAAAAATTAAAATGCATTCTTTTCCATTAACTAAATTCTTTTGTTTCTCAAATTTCAATAATGCATTCATTGGCGTTGGTTTTTTTATTTATTATTATTATTGTATTTATTTATGTTAGTACTTAGTTAATGTTGAATTTATGGCCATAGAAAGTAGTTTAATTTTTTCCATCAAAACAAATTATGTGAAAAAATATTTTCTATAATCATGTTTATTTTTTTCGGGTCTTTTTTATGAGATTATTTTTTGTGGTTTTATAGTTTTAATATTGTTTATGCTTTTTTTGTATTTCACTATGCTGTTCTCTTTTGTTGGAAAAAAAAAATGAAATTTAGGCGAAAAACATCGAGACTGAAATTTCTTTTTGCTGTTGAACTAATTTTAGAATTGAATATTGATATTGATATTGATATTGATATTGATGGTAAGCTAGGACATCGTGTTGTTTTTGGCAGGACCCGGGGACAGAGAACAACCCGTATTTGGGGTTTGTATACACGTCATTCCAAGAGCGAGCCACGTTTGTATCTCACGGCAACACGGCTCGCTTAGCCAAGGAGGGCGGCGATCCAGTGCTTGCGCGCATATGTGGCACCATAGCAGCAGACGAGAAACGCCACGAGAATGCCTACGTTAGGATCGTGGAGAAGCTCCTAGAAGTGGACCCCAGTGGAGCCATGCTGGCCATCTCGGACATGATGCACAAGAAGATTACAATGCCCGCCCATATGATGTACGACGGGCAGGACCCACATTTGTTCGAACATTTCTCTGCGGTGGCCCAGCGGCTGGGGGTGTACACGACGAACGATTACGCAGATATCTTGGAATTCTTGATCGGACGGTGGAAATTGGAGAAGCTGGAGGGTTTGACGAGCGAGGGGAGGCGGGCGCAGGATTTCGTGTGTGGTCTAGCACCGAGGATCAGGAAGCTGCAGGAGCGAGCCGATGAGCGGGCGCGGAAGATGAAGCCACGCGGGGCCAAGTTTAGCTGGATATTCAACAGGGAGTTGGCCTTGTGAGTGAACTAATTCTAGTAGGAAGTGGTTTTGTGAGGCAAGGATTTGGGAAGAAAACTAAATATGGGTTGTTTACTAGTCAGTGATAGTGTTGTAGTTTGCGTGTAATAAACAAACAGAGTCATGGTCTTTTATATAAATAGAAAATGAATGGTTAAACAGGTTGGTTTGGACTTTTTGATGTCTTTATAATCCCACTAATATTTGCAACCAATGGGATGTTATGTTCTTTTCGGATTTTATTAGTTGAAATTGGTTCCAACCCATTTTTTCTTTTTATCTATTTCTTTATGTTTTAATTTCATACAGGACAGGAGTAATTTATTATTATTTTGGACGCAATGTTTGGTGGTGTTGGAGATGCTCTGCTGCCAATGTAGGAATCTGCCTCACTAATTTATCAGCCCAACTTCAAGAAGCTCTCGAGCAGGTTAAGTCAATAATATCAATTTGCACATGTACGAGGAGAGAATCCTCAATTGGGCCCTGAGTACGATTCTATTTCTTAATTGTGTTTATTTATATCATCATCGTACGAGGAGAAAATTTGTGAATGCAAGTCGTCTCCATACATAAAAAAGAGATTCCAATCTAAAAATACGTTACAGGTCATCCGAATCAAGTTGTCTGCATAATTATTGTAATGTAATGTTTAAAAGCTTGAACTTGTTGTTCGTAAATGAAACGCGAATCATATTAAAAGAAACAAACAAACAAACTCAATTTTCGCCCTCGTCTGATCAGAGACTAGACCAAAAATGCATCGATTAGTTCCTGTCACTGTGCTGATGGTGATGGGTAATCAAGAATTAAACATTTAGTTGGTCTAGGATTAATTCAACAAATAATTGGTGCAATTCATTAGCAATGAAACTGAAGAAAGTAACAAGAACAATATTTTATTGTATTAAAATATGAAATTCACAAGTGACAGACACACTCGACTCACGAGTTTGAACGCTGCACAAACTCCTTAATTCATACTACTATATGATATTTTATTCTTCTTTTTCACGATCGGATATAAACTCCATTCCTACTTGGGAGATTCTATTCCATCTTATCAATCACTCTTTTGTTGTACAGGAAAATGGTTTTAATCTTCCATCCTGATGATGCACCTGATGGACTCCCCCTTCAACATGTAGTCAAATGCTTTGTTGATTTCCGATAATGACACCGAGTGAGTCAGAAATTTCTCCAATTCCAGCTCCTGACATCATCAATATAAGCTCGCATTAGAAATAGGACCCTGTAAATCTGCAATACTTGCCCATATATATTATATAAGCTCACCTTTCTCATGTACATGTCGACAACTTTAGGAAGATCAGTTCTGGGTTTGTAATTGCCATAGAAGGTACCCTTGAGTGTCCTCTCATTCAAGAAATTCATAGGATGAGTTTTGAATGCATCGTCCTTGTTAGGCACACCGACAAGAACAGCAACACCCCAACCCTGTGAAGGAGCATTCAGATTAACCAGCTTAGCATAATCTTCTGGGCTTTGGAATTGAGAATTAAAACCGGTTATGAATAACTACGTACGTCGTGAACGCATTCAAATGCTGAGATCATGGCTTGGATGCTGCCAGTGCATTCAACAGCACGGTCCACACCTCCGTTGGTCATTTCAGCGATGACCTATTCACCAAAATTCACACCTCAGTTCTCTCTCGTGACAGAAAAACCACAATATGCAATCAGAATTTAAACTGAACATGAACATAGTGTCAATAGACTAACCTCTTGAACAGGTTTGTCATGATCCTTTGGATTCACAAACTCGGTGACACCAAATTTTTTCGCTGCCAGCAAAAAGGTGGATATCAGGAACCAGCATCCATGTATAAATAGAAACAACTTAAGTGTGCAAGATCGGGTATGAGAAGAAGAATGGATTTTACCTAGTTCAAATCGACTAGAATTCAAATCAACCCCAATGATTCTCGATGCACCAGAAACCCTTGCCCCTTCAGCAGCCTAACATTCATGTTACACGCAAGAACTGAGTGAACATAGTCCTTATTATACGCTAAAACAATGCAATCAAAATACAAGGAAAATTGATAACATACAGAAAGGCCAACGGCTCCAAGTCCAAAGATTGCAACAGAAGAACCAGGCTTTGGTTTTGCAACGTTAACGGTAGCACCGAAACCTTGAAGCATGAATGAAATTTATTATTAAAATGAAATAACAACGGATCCCAAAAAAAAATAAGAGGAATTTTCCAAACCTGTGCAGATTCCGCAACTGAGAACACAAATTTTGTCGAGTGGAGCAGCAGGGTCAACCTTTGCAACACAACCAGCATGGACAACAGTGTATTGACTGAAGGTTGAGGTTCCCACAAAGTGGTAAATAGGTTGTCCGTTTATGGAGAATCTTGCCTTGCCATCATGAATCATTACACCCCTGTCAGTGTTGATCCTAAGGAGGTCACACATGTTGCTCTCCTCGGATTTACAATGTGGGCATTCCCCACATTCTCCTGTGAACACGGGCAGTGCATGATCTCCTTCTTTCAGATGTGTCACGCCCTCACCTACGCTCTCCACGATCCTGAACAACAACTCCATTGTCAATACAACCCAATAACTACTGATACTCATTCATAAACTCTACTTTCCTTTTTGGGTTCCTCAATATAGCTTTCATTATACGTTAACAGGTTCTTTTTCTATGGCTGATTAATTAAATTGAAAACAAACATACCCTCCAGCTTCATGACCAAATATGCGAGGAAATAATGGAGTTTGGCCCTGAAACGGAAGGGAATCACATAGGATCAGATATAGAGTAAAGGAAGTGACGATCCAATAATCATAGTATGTAGCAAATGTTACTGAGAGCACTTCCAAACAGGATTTGAAACCTTAAGACAATGCATGCAATGATTTTTCATTAAAAAAGAAAAAAACCGATGGTCACTTTCAGATCCTGTAAATCTTTAGAAAAATCAGGACATTTCACATCGCAATAATATATATTTCATACAGAGAAACAGGATATGAAGTTTATTACCTTAGCTTCCCAGAAGTAAACATCAGTGTGGCAAAGAGCGGTGTAAAGGATCTTCAAACGCACTTCCCCAGCACCTGGTGGAGCTACCTCTACTTCTTCAATAACCAGTGGCTTGTTTGCCTCCCATGCCACCGCCGCTATATTTCAAGAGTACCATGAAAACAATTTAGTAACAGGAACTTCACCCCAAAAGTAAAAGGAGATTAACCTTTCTATGATCAGGAAGAACGGGAAAATAAACAAACAGATATAAAAGCAGGGCCTTTGATCACAAAACACAATCTAGTAACGAAACAGAGCAAATCCAGATCAGCAAACAACGAGGCAATTAGAACGAGACAGTGAGCAATGATCACTGATCATAAACAGCTGAAACAGCTGAGGCTCACCTTTGCACTTGATGACTTGACCAGCTGTGCTCGACATGGCTATTACAGACGGCGATGAACAAAACGATCGATGATTGACGATTGATCAGTGAAGTTTTGGATGAGAGTCGTGTCTGGGTCTCAGACCTCTATATATAAGTGAAGTTTTGGATGAGATTCGTTTCTGGGTCTCAGACCTCTATATATAGTGGGGAAAGGACCACCTTAGGAAATTCAAATGTACCAGAATACCCCTTGGTTTGGATTTTTTACCATTTTGGAGGCACGAAAAGAAAATTCCAAGTGGGCATTCTCTGCTATGCAAAACCGCGGCGCCTTTGATTCATTGAGCACACAGCCACGTAGCCTTGAATGGTTTTCTAGATCAGGAGGTACTGTTTCTGGACACAGCGTGGATTTCAAGCGGTTCGTGAGGAAACCCGGAAATTGACTAAGGTCACATCTGTCCTGTCACTCTCTGTTTGTTTTCCCCCCTTATTTTCAAGAGGTTGGGTCCACCGTAAACATCTCCGGAGGCCCAGTCTACGGAGACAACTCAGAGGCATATCTAGGGGACATTTTAGCGCCGCTGTGATGCTAAGAGCAAGTCTAGGGGTTACATAAGTAAAATAAAAGAGAGAGTGGACGAGTTCGAAGAGAGAAAAGATAAAGTGGATGAGAGAGAAAAAAAGAGTTACAAGTATTATTAGTGTTTATGTATGTATTATTTATGAGATTTATAATATTTTTTTTTATTTTTTTTAAAAAAATATAATATTTTATAAAGTAAAAGAGATAGTTGTGGGATATATTTTAATTTTTTTTTAAATTTATATGAGTAAAAAAAAAATTATATAAATTATATAGAGTGATATGTCATTGTGAGACCTATTAAAATAATATAAATAATTAAGATATAAAACTATGACGAGTACCGTGACTAAAAATGATCTAATGAGCTTTACAATTGGACTAAGGAAAAACAAAATTACAAGAAAGGAAGTATACAATCTCATCAATTCCTTACAAAAGAAATCATGAGTTTTGTTTCCTTTAAGGATATTTTCATTTTAGTACATTTATCATCCAGTTTTAAATTAGACATTGAACACAAAATAGTACCTTCAGATGTCCCACATTTCCTGTTACTTTATATATTACGGTGTGCAAAGATTCAATTATTTTATTTGTAAAGATTAGATTCAAATGTCACTTGAACTATTTTATCTTTATCTTTAGTAAATAATTTATAAGTCTTAATATGTCATTTTTATTGACACTTGCAATATTATAAGATTAAGTAGTTCTCTCCTCACAATAAATTAAATTATTGTAAATAAAAAGAAAGAAATTTATCGAGGATGGGCACAACATTGTGAACGGCCCAACCCATGATCATTTATAACATTATGAAGATGTGTGAATTTCCCAAAAAAAAAAAAAAAACGGCCCCATTGATTAGATTCTCATAATATATTTTTTGGATTGTTTGACACGTTGTATTAAGCTTAATAGGATAAAATTTGACAAAAATTTAATATTATACAATATTTGATGTGATATTGTAAAAATTTAATTTTTTTAACAAAAATAATATTTCGATTATAGAGTTTTATCTTTTGTAGTTTTTTTATTATAAATTTTAATATTTTTTCTTTCTATCACATTACTAAATACACTTTTATTTTTAATTAATCAAGAGTTTTTAAGGACATCAATTAATAATAATTTTAGTTTAATTTTTTATATTTTTTCTTCAAAAGTTACAAAATATTAAAATAACATTCATCTTTCAATAATACAACCAGACTTAATCAGAACAAGGAATACAAATCATATTAAGTAAAATTGACTATAGTCGACTTTATAAGATTATTCACACATTATGTATATCAAATATTATATAAAAGGGAATTATATTAAATAAATTTATCAAATCCGACCTTATAACCTATCCTCAATGAAATATTATGACAATAATTCTGTATAAGATACATGTATATCATTGTGAAATATACAATTTGACGAAGGCCAAAGCCGAGAGTGAAGGTTAATTTGCACTCTGAATTATTACCTTTAGGGACGAAACTCTCTATTCTATATTTTTGCGTGTCAAATCATCTCTCATAATTTTGTAGTTAATTAAAAAAATAATTTTAATAAAAAAATTACAAAAACAAAATTAAAATAAATATTAAGAATTAAAAATATATATACTTTTTATTTTTTACTCAAAAATTCATTATTTAACTTTTTATTTATAATTAAAATAATATATCTAATCATGAAATATTTCATAATCAAATCATATATGTAACAACCTGTGTCTAGTATTATTTTATATTTCTTTAATTAATCAAAAAATTATAAAAATAAAATTTTACATAAAATGAAACAGATATATAATATATAATGTTGTAAATTACCTTTTTCCTCCTAAAAGAAAGAAACGATCTTGGGTTGAACTTGTTTTACTGTGCTGTCTTTGTCACGCATGCCGATCTAGAACATACACCTCCAGACGTTTTTCCATTAAAATAGCAAAATAAGTGAGAAGCATCTTTTTTTCAAGTCCTCAAATTATATGGTCTTTGTTTCAGATAAAATCAATTACTATATCCTCGTTGGTTTGATATCTTAATTTAATGCCACAAGTTTGCCTCATTCTCTCTCTCTTCCTACTTGTACCCACAAACTTTTTCCAGTCTATCTATTCCACTTAATAATGGGCCATGAATGATATTCCACTTTCCCTTTCGGCAACCACTAGTCTATGTAGTAGGACATGTCTCCTATGAACCTTGGCTAGCTACTACTTGTGTCATCTTGTTACAGCCAGTTCTCTGGTACAAGTACAACAATAATTGAATCAAAACCTTCGTATATATCAAAATTATGGGGCTTAGCTAGTGCGAATATTATGGATGCAGGTCGATCGGTGCGAACAGAATTATGGGGAAACATGCAAGCTTTTCATCGATCAAACTTTGCTACCTCCACGCTATATAGCCTCGTAGGAGAATGATGGTTCTAATGTTCCTTTTGCTGTATTGAAAATGTTACTGACTTTTTTGAGTTCATGCCCTTTATCTTTAAAGCCCAAGAAGCATGTAATATAGTAGGGTTACTGGTAAAGAAATTAACATGCCAAAGATAACCCTGCAAAAGAAAATACAGAATAAAATCAATATTCAACCAATGAAATTTTATTTTATTTTATTTTTTACATGACAGCAAAGAGATTTGAATCATCAACCTTCTACATATTATTAAATTCCCACAAAATTAGACCACGCATAATAGCTTGAATTTAGGAATCATGACCAAGTTAATCCAAATATATGCATATGATATGATGCTTGCAGAAAGGCTTCTATGTTTTCAGCTTCAAGGAATTGTTTGGTATGATGAATTAATGTCTTGATATAGACACTACCGGTTTAATTGATTGCCAGAAATTCATCAATAAAAAGGGATTTTCAGTCACTATCAAAAGAGGTTGTCAAGCACAGCTAATTTGTATGCCAGATTCGGTATCCTAGTGATGCACAATAAATAATAATCAACTTAATGAGTTGACTATTAAAAGTTAATTAAGAAGTAGCTTGTGTTAGATTAATCTGAAATACTTACTCATAGTATATTTTATCTTCCAATAAAATTAATTTCTGGGATAACCAGTCCACTCGTGGGAAAATAAAATTTTATTTTCAATTACAGATGTTAATCATTTTCAATTCAATGGGTCCTCATCTATATATATATCCTTATAATTATTGTTGTTAATTATTACTAATTAGGGTTATATCCAAAATTACCCGGTACTCAAAATGTCAGGGTGCAGTCCGTATTCTCTTGCAAATACAAATGGCACAATCCCTTGTGGAAGAGCCGCCTGAGAAGAACACACTTTAATTTTAGATCACTGCAGTATATATATGCAGGGAACCAAAAGGAAAATAATGTTTTTCTTTTCTTAATTTGGAAACTTAATATACAAAGCGATACAAACGATGCCACATATGGGAAATGGCAATTAAGAAATACCTGTACAATGGCTGTATGTAGTTTTGGTCCTCTCAATCCGATGGCAATGGAAGCAGCAGACATTACCAGAGGCCCAATAATGAAGCGAATAGCCATTCCCATGGCGGCTTTTTTGTTGCCGCAGGCGATGACCCGGGGCTGTAGAGCCATGAACAGCCCTGCATGCATATTAATGTGCCAATCACTCTTTATTTTCACTTTCTATGGTACTACTACTGGTCATTCATCTCCATGCCATTTCACAATTTATATATATATTTAGTAACGATCTGCATTGGTATTGACTCAACTAAACCGGCAAAGCGAGGGATATGGGAAACAAGGTGATAAAAACTATTTGAGTAGTTGATTTGCGTGTATGTACCTAAACTAAACATAGCCATGCCAAGGCCTGCATCCGAGATTATTTTGATAGATGACTTGATCAAACTAGGCATCCTCACATTCCATCTGCAAATTGTCATGACACATGCATGCATGTATGTATATTCTCTGAAACCAATATTAATCAGTGAAACAAGGTGCATGGCATAGACTTACTTGAAAGAGATTAGAGACCAAAGAAGCCCTAATACACTCGAGTATGTATTAGGGTTACGCGAAAGTTTCCTTCCTACCACGATTAGTATAAGCCTTATCATGACAACTGCATGTGGCATTTTCTGCTTTGCGGCCACTACTTCTCTCTGCCCTGCTTCCTCTGCCATTGGGACTTTAGTGCTGTCCCTGAAGCTAATTTCCTTGTCTTTGATATATCCAAAATATATATATATATATATATATATATATATATTAATCACATATTTCTGATTAAGCACCCATATGTATATGGACAATCATCATAGACATACAAAAACAAAATAACGGAGGATGAATGTAGAAAAATGTGACATATGGTGGGTACTGAACTACAATTTCTCTTTCTAAAGGAAGATATTCTGCCGAGATCCATTTTAGAATTGTTTGTGAATAAATTAAGACAGCATTATTGAAACAAGAAATATTAGGTCCCTGTGATTCGGTGTTAGATCATTATAGGGATTCTGTATCATTCCCCCTCCAATTAGGAAATAAAATCGCCTAGTCATCATTACACACGTGCTCTCATCCAAATGATGGCTACTATCAATGAAGCTTCTGACTAAGCAAAGTGGCAAAACTTTAAATAAAAGTCAATGATTCTATCTTGCTTGACCTGCGCTGCCCATTTATTTAAGATACTATTTAGCACTAAACTAAGCATGAGCAGCCTTCCCTACTCAAGAATGAAAGAATAAGGAACTGCTGCAGGCGGAGCAGCGAAGCTTGGCAGATAAGGCGGCTCATAAGGGGCTAGCCCTTTCTCTTACAAATCTTTTACGCGGAGCCCTTTAAGATATTTGGTACTGATCAAAGTAATAACTCAACCCTGGCAATGCCGCATATCTCTTGATGTAATACCGATCTAATTAACGGGCACTAGATTCTTAGACAGCATTTTTGTTCCGTGCAGTACCACAAAACGACGACGTTCACCACATGACAAAAGTTGAAAACCACAAGACAACACAAAGACGTACCTGACTCAACAATGTCTTTGGATCCTTGTCTCTCTTCGACTAGACACTTGGCCGGCGATGACTCCCTCGCCCCTGAAAATGCCGGCGATGACTGCCGGTGCACCTTCCCATCGCCAGAAACCGGAGACCTCGCACACACCGGCGACCTCATTGTCGTCGTTTCTAGCTCATTAAAATTAGATGCCCGAGGCGTCGGTTGGAGCGAGTAAGCGTCGGAAGACGCGCACCCAGATAACCGCGGGCTTGCTGACGGCTGCCCAAATCCGACATCTGTAGCAGCTCCCGCTGCAACAGCATTGTTAAAGTCGTGTAACTGTGACGGCATGTTAACGGAGAAGAAGTCAGCGTTGGAGAGGTTGGAGGGTCTCGGCGTGATGCCTATTGAGGAAGACAAGGCAGAGTCAGGAGCAGAGGACGTGGACCGTCGGATTCGGACACGGAGACGTCCATGATTGTCGGTTTCAGATTCCGTACGAAGCGGGACATCACGACCGTCGAGGGAGATCACATCATCGTCAACCTCAAATTTGGTTATGGAGGCTGCTGCGGGCCCAGGGAATTGGGTTCCTATTAAATGTGTCGCAGATCTATATTCAAACAAGAACAGCAGCAGTGTGTACCTGAAACAAACATTAAATTAAATATTTGTACACTTAAAAACATGTGCTTGATTCTAGGGATAACTCATTCTATACGATTTATTCAAAGGTACGAGAATTTCTCTTTTATATATGCTTCATTATTAATTACCATATGATGCATTGAAGTACAACCAGTTGCACCATAAGGGTCTGGGTGAAGTCATCGTACATGGCTTGGAGCAAAGGGATGCCCATGACGAGGGTGTTGGGCAAAGTGGCAAGTGAGAAAAGAGTGATGAGCCAATCCAAGCTGCCATTTTTAAAGGAGATGGCCCAGAGAGAGAGCAAGAGTAGGACGATGAGCTTAGAGATAGTGTCTGCAGTTATGAATTTGGCGTCCATTTGGTAGGGATTGTTCTGAGAAATGAAGTGGAAGGAGAGAACGGGAACTGCGAACACCGCCACGAAGCGGTTGATACCGGAGCATTGCTCCGCCGTGAAGATCTTCCACCATTTTACGGAACCGTAGGCTATTAACATGGCGAAATATAGAGGAACAATTGCACACATCACCTTGTAGAAATCATTTGCTGTTATCATCTTCCCTTTCTCTCTCTCTCTCTCTTTCGATCTATCAAAGCTCACACGGGTGTCAACACCCAATACTTTGGGGCCTTGAGGATGAAGCAAGTACATAGAAGTGCGACAGATTATATAGGGATTTAACGGACAAGACTGCCCTCGAGAAATCCATAATTTACTTGGTAGGTGTTCTGCTTCGCTCGCGGTAATTATGGTTAATTAGTTCAAGTAATTATTGGCCGTGTTACACGTTTCAAATTTTTTATTTCTGGTCGACGTTGCGATTTTGGAGGTCCACATCCTCCTTCTTAATTAGTTTTTTTTTTTTAAGGAAAAAAAAAAAACTTCTCTCTATCTATGTGGCAAAGGCAAGTTCATGGTTGTTGTTTTCCAAGCAGCATTAAAAGAGAGGATACCATCCCGTCATAATAATTAATATATATATATATATATATATATAGACGAACTTGGGATCGATGTTCAGTATCAAAAAATATAGGAAAACGCACAGAGCTGGGATTATATATATACTTGTGTGTGTGTGTGACTATGATCAGAAAGGGGGACCATATTCACCACCTACGTACACTCACATATATACATCTCTTATAATTAATTTGAGGGTCTTTGGCCCCTTTCAGGCAAGGAACCAGGAGCTCGATCATTTCACTGTCAAAGAAATAATAAGAATCAGAACCCAGACACAAATATTGGACCACATTGACATATATAAATACTATATATATATTGTGACATATATGTTCAACAAACAAAAAGGGAAACCAGCCGGTTCATGTCAATTTCCCTCAAAACTGTATTATCGGGGAAACCAGCTATGAAATCTCCTTTAATGTTCTTAGAGCAGTAGTAGAGCAACATCCGTACGTGGTCTTTTTTTGGTACTCGTCAATAATACATCAGAGGAAACTTGTTCCACATCAACAAGTACTCCTCCATTATTGCTGAGACGAGAGATGATAAAAGCTTATATATATATCTATAATGTTATAAAGCCAGTCGTCTTTTTTCACTTGGGTCTAGCTCTATTAATTTGTCTCCTTAAAGTTCTTTCACTTTTTATGCTATGTAAGGTATATATAACAAAGATTCACTTCTTTTTTGTGAATGAAACAGTAGCACCACTCTCGAAATCCAAGATGGTTATGGTTGGTATTTGTTTTAGCATCGGGATGTAGCAAACACTTTCTGTTAATTCCCTCCATAGCACTTAAACAAGAAAAGCAAACAAGACAATACTGATGCTTTACAATAATAATAGATATAAAGAAGAACTCGTTTTAAGGATCTATCTAACAACCTTTACTTTTAGGTTTAATCCAATCTTGACAACAAATAAGCAAATAGATTGTTGCTAAATTTATATCATAAGTTCCAAGAAAATTAACACATTAGACTAATTGCGTTGGTTAATGAATTTATCAACTAACGTACGTGCTTCATTTCATGGGCTGTGATGGTGTATGGTTAGTGCAGATAAATAAAGGGACAGACAGAAAACTAGATTTTTAGTTTGGTACCAAACAAAGGTGTGCAGTGAGATACTGATCAATAGACGTTGCTTGCATCTGAATGCAACAATGATCGACAGGGAAATGTCTGTAAATATGAGGCAAAATTTGTCCTAACTTGTGTGTCTTGTGGATGTGAGTACATTGATAGCATAAAGACAATGGCGTGTGAAGGTGTGGTGTGGACCCATGCAGAGCCAAACGCATGCATGCCATGGTATGGAGTCTCAGACATCTCACTGCATCAATCTCTCTGATCTTCTCCTGTGTTTTCTACCTTCGTTAAAACCTTTATCTTCTGCTCACTGTCGCTGACTTTGGAACCTACCATTTTCACTTCTTCTGTCTTTTCCCTTTCATCTATATATATATATATATCCATTATTACTTGGACAACTTTCACATCTATGAATCATTCTTCACGTGTGGGCATTGTTTGATTTGAGGGTTTCATGACTTTTAAGTAGCTTACATCTAAACTTCGTCTGATGCAAATATTATATAAATAACATACTCTTTGGAACCTTTTTCAATTCTTAGATGCATATATATATATATATATATATATACACACACACACACATATGTATGTACGTATACATTGATTATAATACTAAATTCGATAGTTCTATAATTATGTCATGTCAACTCAATCCACAAAAGTAGAACTAAGTATCACAAAAAAATTGAACCAAGGATACTCTCTCCATGAAACTCAAAAATATAAAGTTGCTTTATCTAAAATTAAAAAAATAAATTTAACTAATTCGCATGAATTGAACGCAATTATTTGTAATCTACCAAAAAATACAATTATTTGTATTAATACGTAGGTTTATACATAGAAAACTTGTGCACGATGAAGATAGCATGATTAAATTCTACTGTCTTGTTTAGTGTTTCCTTTTTCCTCATGGAATCCTACTATTAAATTTCAATAGCATTTACTATGTACTTTATCACAACTCAAAGAAAATGTATCAGCTGGGTTAGGCCCATTACCCAGTCCACGTGAATTTTCCACTAAAGTTCGTCGCGTACAGCCCAGTGGCCGACGAGACATTTCGGAATTTCTTTTAGGTTCAATACTGATTATTGTTTATTATCACAACTTTTAATTTTTTTTCAAAAGAAAAAAAGTTATCAACAGATTTGTAAGTCAAACTTTTCTTATCAAATTTTATCATCACAATTTGTAGTTGATCACGAGGAAGCGTTCTAAGATTGTACATCGCTTAGGCGCATGCCTGGAAGAGTTACCGTTATCGTACATCTTCATATTTCTTCACAAAACCCTTAACTCTGATGGCAAAACTGAAATCTGTAAAAACCGTCATCCTTTTATTTTTTTGTTTTTTGACATTAACATTGTCAATTGTTGACCCAATCAAAACCCTGACTTAGACTAATCCATATACAAGCATAATTAACTCAGCGTGGGACTGCACACGTGGTCATGACTTTCTTTTTTAGGCAGAAGCACACATGGTCGTGATTTTAATGGAACTGGATTGATGCAACTTTTGTATTTTGCCTTTTAACAGTAATTTTTTTTTTTTTTTGGTTACATAAAAGCTAAAAGGTTGGAGAAAAGAGGAAGGAAATATCCATGATAGGAATAAAACCCATAATATTAAATTTAAGGATCAAAAAGATATTACTAGAAATCTACAACTCGACTTGCGTAGTGTACAAGTGAGAACAGAATGAATTAACTAACTAATGGGGCAAAAAGGATATGCATTAATCAACTAATTAATTTCTGACTACAAAGGGGCCAATCATGATGGAGCTAGTTTTGCCAAAATGACCAAATCTAAAATCTTGACATCCAGCGTGTCATCTACCTTTACAATGCCATCAGTACCATCTACACCAATTAACTTGCCTGTGACACCACGCATTGCACCACCCATGATCTTTACTTTGTCAGATTTTCTTGGTACCACAGCCTCCATCTCACTAGGAAGGGCGGTTATCGTTTCACCATTCCCAGTTGACCCAAGGACAACCCTACAAGAGCCATCCTGGAACCAAAGATATAGCCAAGTTAAACATAATATACCAACGCGGCCAAAAATTTTCTCAACTTAATGGTATGACCACATAAATAAAGCAGCAAGTTACTAAGAAAATGATATTTGCATGCACAACTGTTAAATGCTTGACATCCGAATTCTCAAAGCACAAGTAGTGCAATTACAAGCAGACCTAAAAAAAATTAAAACAAAAACAAATAGGCAGGTTTCTAGTACAACATACCGGAAGAACCTCTCTTACAATACCAACATCAGACTCTTCCCCAGACCTGCGTACATTGACCAATATATCCGGTATAAACCACGGGCCTTCACTTTCCCCACCTACAACAAAATTATACTGTTATTGAAAAAATTCCAATGTCGTTCTAAATCTTGGAGGAAATTAATTTCATATAACCACCACCTAACAGCACCAAAAAACAAAAAAAGTAAAGTAGGAAGAAACACGAAGAAAGTGTGATAACAGGTGCTAAGGCATCACAGCTCAAAAATAGAACAATCCTAAAAGAAGGACCAATTCCGCAAGGTACGATGGAGGTCTTTGCAATTTCATAGACATATTTATAGATTGCAAATAAAAGCATCCAAATGAAACTCAAAAATATGTATAGATAGAAATGAACCGAAGATATAGTGTTTGAACCAAAATAACAAATCCATCCAAATTTCAAATGGAGTTAACATCACCAGTGTAACATGAAGCACAAGCACAAATTCTGTTAGACAATATTCAAAGCAGACTTGAAGGCATTCTAAATATCGTGGAGTATCCCCACCACTCACTCTGAATTTCAGAACAATCTGTCATATGGCATTTACTTGCCGCTGATGTAGTGAATTATGTATGACCACACACCTAACATATCTATCTGTCCATGGTAGATGAATTGATATAAAGCAGATACATACCTATGACTGGGGACATCATGTCCAGACCAGCTGTTCCTGGAGTCATTGGCTGTCCTCCAGGGGTTCCAGGAAGATAAGATGCTGAATTTGGAGTCATAGGCTGTCCACCAGGTGTTGATGGTAAATACGGGCTTGGAGCATTGGCTGCAAGACGCCACTCAAAAAATATTGGTATAAAAAAAAATAAAATAAGATATAACATTGAAACTAAAGGAACAATTGTTAGGAGACACTACCATAGGCGGTACTATCCCGTGGTGTCCCAGCTTCACTATAATTCCCACCAGGAGTGCTAGCCCAACCAGCACCAGGAGTTGGAGCTTCATATGACCGTGAAGGAGGGCTTCCAGTCTGAAAGGACCAAAAAGAATGGAATGAGAAAAGATAGTACAAGCAGAATTGAAGACTTTTTGGTTCCTGATATGAAATGCAAAGAGACAATTACACAAATTAAAAACCTCTATACCTGATATTGTGGACTGGTTCCCCAAGTGCCAGGATTTCCATCTTCCCAGTTATCTCTGGTTTTGTATTCATTACAATTCCAAATATCAGCTATCAGAAACAGACACATTGCATGCTACTTGCTACTTATAAACCACAATAACGACATTCAAATACAATTGAAGAGCTGCACCCGGTAACTAATCAAAAATTACTTTTACTGCCTCTAACATATCTACTCTACTAATTTTATTCCATTAAGTAGTCGGTAAACCAAAAAGTCTTGTCCCATCTTTTCTCCTTTCCCTTTTCACATTTCTTCTTCATTTTATACATTTGTTTATTTGGATAATTTCATCCAGATAAAAACAGAATATATAGGTGGAGAGGAAGTTCTCCCATGAGAACATACATTCAAGAAAAAACAATCAAAATCTAAAAGCAAAATACATTAGCTCAAAGGTGCAGGTAGATATTAGGACAAACCTTGGAGGACTCATTGGTGCATAAGGATTCCATGCTCGGTCACGCATCGGTGTCCTCATTCCATCATGAATAGGTGTGGCTGCAAATGACAGAATATTCAACCAAAAAACGAGCAGTTGCATCAGCCAAAAAAAAAAAAAGAGAAGAGAGAGAGAGAGATTCAAGTTACACTCCTACAAATAAATAACTTGAAAACAAACCTCCAGGATTCCTCATAGGAGTCATATATGGATGTAATGGAGTTCGAGATGGATGCATTGGGGTCTCACTTCCCATTCCATACCGAGATGTGTCTCTGGTAGAACACATGGTCTGGTTGAGTAATAGATCTTTGATGAACACAAGGAAATTACGAAAACTGTGTAATAAAACTCCAACTTACCGATATGGGGTAGAAACAGCCACATTATCAGATATATGATTGCGGTCAACTTCAAAGATGGCAACAAGTCAGAGTCCATGAAGATACAAAAGCAAAGCAGGTATTTGTGCAAAACCAAAGACGTACCTGTCACAACCTTCATCTGCGACTCCAATTCAACCCGAACTGATGTGCCTTTAACTTCTATAACACGCCCACGGTAACCTTTATAGGGACCCTGGCGTACTTTAACTGTGGCACCAGCCAACCCATCATGCCCTCTTCCACCCCTATGCCTTCCTCCATCTGAACCACATACACAAGGATTAACATCAAAGAACTCATCACAACAAATAGAGCAAACAAAAACATCAACCAATGTTTGAACATATTAAACCAGGAAGAGAAAAAATTGAACATACAATCATTTGGAGATCCTCCTCGAGAAAACTTCCTGGGAGACTGTGGGATGCGAGGTGGAGTTCTAAGGCTGGGGAATCTTGAGTAGGCATCACCCTTTTAGAGGTAAAATAAGAAAGACATTATTATATGCAGAATTGAACACACACACATTTATCCAATATGATAATAATTCAAATTGGAGCACAAAATAATTACATTTCTGTCACCATTAGAGCGTGAACCTCCCACCACCACACATGATTGGGCTTTAGCACATATGAAGCCTGCATGTTCAAGATGATGGCGATCATAGATAAACAAGACTCCTCTGTATATGTGCTCCACAGGACCTTGTTTGCCCTAACAAAGTAGCAAACTCAGTAACATAAACTTCTAAGAAAGCAATCCAGCCAAATATCAGAATCTTACTTTGCAGGGACCCTCAAAAATCCTCACAACATCCTTTGCAGATACTGTATTCTTAAACCTATCCTGCACACTAATTTTCTTATCTAGCTTACATTTGATTTCCCTTAGTTTAACAAGAGCAACTTCAGGTCTGTCAGGAATGCCCTTTAGAACCTAGAACAAGGAAACATAAGTTAATATAGGCAAAAAAAGTCCTAAACATTCGACCTGATTAAGTAAGACCCTAACCTGAAATGCCTCACTCTCAACACGTATTATTACTCCAAAGCTCATGTTACTGTACCATATTGCATTAAAAATGAGAAATTTTCAAAATAAAGAGTAACAAGTGAAAGGGGAGGAAGGCATTTTGTACTACTCTTATATATAATAAAATGCTTACTCGAGCAACACAAGGTCATGAAGCTCATAGTCCCCAATTCTCGTAACTCCAGTGGTTACTTCAGAACTCTCTACAACATCATCAGCAAATACACGCATCTAAACAGAGAATATTTCCAATGTCATTTCTGAAGTGATCATGTAATGAAATTTGTGAACAAGCTTTCTGTAAGTGATCATAAAACTCACATGTTCCTTTGTTGTATCAGATAATATGATAAGGACATGCTGCTCCACCTTCACAACCATACCAGTAGCACCTTCTTGCGTGCCAGAAACAACCTTAACATGGTTTCCAGGTTCAAAGTATTTGCAGAGTTCCTTTTCATTCACAGCCAGAGTTTTCTACCAAAGAATACCCATCAAGACACCAGCCAGTCACTAACCATTTGCATGGAAAACTGGAAAAGCATACCAGGGAAAGAAACCACCAAATCATAATTCATACTTACCGGAAGACCTTTGATTTCTGGCCTTATATGGACATTCTCTTCATCTACTTTCTCTACCCATCCCTTCAAGTTCTTTAGATCTCCCTTGATAACAATGACAGCATCACCTTTCATAAAATGCCCTTTTTTTCTATTTGCAAATAAAGTTGACAGACTTGCTAGGTCACCATCTTTATCCTCAACAGGATTACGGAATTTATCAAGCTCTTCAAAGGTTGGTTTGATATTTTGAGCACTAAGGGATTTTATAGATACTGTTTTGTACAAGAAACCATCTTTAAACATCATGCCTCCAATGGTCTCAAAGCGCTCCCCAGTCATGGGGTCACGCTTATGCTCTACACGGATATGCAATTCCCTGAATGGAAAGCACACATTCACAAATAAAGAAAGGGGAAATTTATCCATTTTGTTATAGAAAGGAGAGTTGGCACTACCTAGCTTCATCAACATTCATAAACCTAGGAGGTGGAACAAATGCCTTCTTTTTCACAACTTCTCTACCTTCCTGCAACATGAAGGTGTTATGCCCACTAATACAGATCCATTCAATCTAGAGAAAGTCAAATTCTGGACCCAATGAAAGCATGAATTTAACAAGCAAGAGAAGGATTTATTACCAATTTGTTTGCGAGGGCCTGCAAGTCTATCCTTGGAATTAATTTCACGGTAACCCTCTGCCGAACATTATCCACATCCACTACCTGTGAAAGAGAAATCTTGATGGTAAATAAAGAAATTACAAGATATGCTATCACAGGTATTCAATAACGTGAACCATACTTTTGCAAGGTCCCCTTTGTAAGTTCCAATCTTCATTCTAACCCAAGTATCTCTGGAAAGGTCAATAGCCTTGCTTTCTACAGACAGAACATCTGTCATTTCCTTGATAGGAACAAGTGTTATTTTTTGGGCATATATATTGCGGAGACCTTTGCAAGCCTGAGAAATGAACAAACAATTAAAACTTTTACATCTATCCATAAAGATGTATGCAAAAAATTCCAACCATATCACATGACAATACCTCTCTCACATGGGCTTCTTTATCTGCTTCAATATATATATAGTTTTTGAGATGATCTAGAGCAATAGCTGACCTGATTTGCAATTCAGATCCTCTATCAATGCACTTTTGCATCAGACAAACAGCCACCTCTCGCTCACGACCAATCTAATGTACACAAACAGAAGTATGAATTAAATGCTTCATATTTCATGTGTAAACAAGAAAACCAGTATGCCAGAAAATTATGGCACAATGGAAAGGTTCATACCGCACATTTAACCATCCACAACTTAGGATCTCTCACTGATGGCAAAAGAGCTTGCTGTTCAACATCTGTAGCTTCTTCATCATAATCTGCGAAGCGCCTACCATATCTTTCCTGAATGCTTCTTGCCATAGCTTCAAGATCTTCATGATCTTCTTGTTCATGTGGCATCATACGTCTTGCATTACGCATCCTTCCACCAACATCTTCCTCCGGAAGCTCAGATCCAGGGTCAACAATGAAGTCTGTGTTTCAGGTGGTTGGTTGTTAATCCACCATTAAAAGACATATTTAATGCAAAGTAGCTAAGCCATAACACTTAAAAAATTAGGAGTGAATATGTAGAGAATGTAGAAACACAGAAAATTCAATTCTTCCACAGTACTAAGTGGAACAAAATGAATAAATGAATGAATAAAAAGAGAAGCATCCTAAAGATATATACATGTATAATAGCCTTGTCAAAGAACAGAGATGGGGAGGACTTGAAGATTACATGAATACTCTACTACCCTAGTCACTAGGAAGTGATTTCATTCATTTGCAAAATAAATTAGGACATTAAATTACAAGAACATTTATATATAAAATTAGTCTTTACTATTAAATCTCTCATGGCTATAACCAATCCAGACAACAGATAGCATCATTGAAACTGCCAGTTTTTGTAGAGATCCTGTAAAATCTTTAGTTCAGGTCAATGACGTGAAATCACCCCCTCAGACCAATTAGCGTATGTTTTTTCTTACCTTTTAATTAGAGAACTGTAGCTCTTGAAATTCTAAACATACCAAGTCTATGTAACGCAAAAAGATGAGAATGCCCAGAAAAGTTAAAATCAAAGTATAGAAAAGGCCTTCAAAATCAGAACCACTTTAGCATCCAAAAATGAAACTTGTATGGTTAACATAATGTTCATTCAAAATAGCAGAATGAAAGAAACCCAATTCCATACAAATACCTCTCCACCAGAAAAATTTAATCACGACTTCTTATAAAGGTATCCTAAATAAACCAGCTAGGCCAGAGCATTACCATTTCCCTCATCTATTTGTTATGTCAATTTCAACTTTGTAGTCTGTCAGAAACTGAATTGAGGAAGAAGAAAAAAATTCTACAGGAACACATAAATTCGCACTCCCACCGAACCGAACTCGCCCATACATTATTTCTTTCCCTTTCTAATAGCCCTTCACCATCACAGTTCTAATCTATTGTTCGTCTAATTTAGTCCACCTGAGAAAAATGAAAAATTGAACTAAATCAAAATAATACGAAAGAAAACCTACCGTCCTCGCCCTCTTCTTCCTCCTCTTCTTCATCGCTATCCACAATCGCCTCCTCATCGATGAAATTCCTTGCAGCCGACCTCTTGTTGGAGCGCCTTCTACCCCCTCTATCATCATAGTCATCGTCGTCGTCCTCCTCCTCCTCCTCGTCCTCGTCGACCTCTTCCGCGTCGTCATCTATGAACGAAGATCTACTCCTCTTCCTGCTGGACCTTCCTCTATCTTCATCCTCGTC
The DNA here is from genome assembly GCA_022379115.2 of Bauhinia variegata. Taxonomy (NCBI): domain Eukaryota; kingdom Viridiplantae; phylum Streptophyta; class Magnoliopsida; order Fabales; family Fabaceae; genus Bauhinia; species Bauhinia variegata. Next base: position 15,895,069 of record CM039437.1, read on the forward strand.
CTCTTCCACCTCTTCGTCGTCGAGAAGTTGTTCGTTTTCGTAGTCCTCCTCCTCATCGGGATCCATTCCTCCGCGACGCATGATGAAATTGCAAACCCTAAACTGGAGAGGGTGTGTTGAATTTGTGTAAGAGCCGAGTGCGATGTATAAGCGAGCGAGAATCGAGATTTATGATGTGAGATCAGATAAAAATATGTCGGCAACACAACACCAAAGCCGTAAAAACTAGTTTAGCAGAGGAAAGGACGATAAAATTAGGGCTCAGTACGCCGGCTATTCAGCGTTTATTTCTAGCCCTCTCGCAGCAGAGGACCATGGAGTTCTGTCATTTTTGTTTCTTCATGGATTCCCTGCTCAGGGGCCATGTTTTTTAAAAAAAAAAACAACGACAACGCAGTAACAGCACCGAATTGGATAGGACTACTTCACAATTAGCACTATAAAACCAACAAAGTTTTTTTGTACCAAGAATTTTAACCCAACTGCATGACCTTATGTTAAAAAATAACCATCTTATTGGTTAATTTATACACTTCTTGAAATATGAATTTATTTTATTTTCATAAATAGTAAACTAATTAATAATAATAATTAAAGATTAATTCATTAGGTAATAAAGAGGTAATTGAAATAAATAAATATTTTTATTGAAAAATAATTGAAAGAGAATTTTACAAATCGAATTAATTATAAATTAAAAATTTAATAATAAATTTATATTTTATAAATATTAATGGTCAAAAACAAACAAGATAATAATAGTATAATGTCTAAAATATATCCTAGTCCTATTTATAACAACAAAACAATTACATTCTCTGCCAATATAACTTTTCCTATAAACATAACCATGTTAACACAACTAAGAAGTTAGCCTTTCACGAATTTTATTAGTTGAGCTCCTCATTTAACATACGGACACAAGATTAATATCTGCATTTACATTTTTAATAAACACAAGTCTGTTAACACAACTAAGGATATAGTTATCCACTGACTATATCAAGCTTTGTTGATTGAGCTTATTATCTAACATGACTGGCACCTAAATAATTTCATATGTACAAATTATTATTTGTATAGTCAATATGTTGACCGGTAACTGGTTTATTTTTTACATGTATTACTTTTCTTGTAGACAATTTTGTTCTATGCACAGTCAATATAATATATTGACTAGTTTGGTCATCCTAACTTTTATTAAGGTAGATAATTATCATTCATCGAGTAATTTAACATTTAGCATGTTTAACTAAAAAAACAAGTAAAGCCATGGCATTTCTTATTTTCCAGCGCACTGCGCACCAGAGTGCACGAGTAAGAGCCCAAGCAGCAAAACGGTGCGTATTATGCTTTTTCTTCCCTCTTCGTCCGTCTCCACTCCTCATTGGGCATCATCAGCGCAGGTTCTTTACCACCTAGTCACCGCACCATCCACAGCTAGATCAGAAAATGGCTAGTACGGGCAACAAATTGAGACCACCGGGAGCTCATCATCAGCCTCTCTGCACTCGCTCCCATCAGATTGGATCATTATTCGTTGTCGTATCGACCTTCTTCCTCACCAGACTCTTCGACCAATCATTCACTTCCTGCAACTTGTCCGTCGATCAGGTGCGCACATCTCAAGGCCTAGTACAAGTTGGACCTCAGTCTTGGCCCGTGAGAGGGTATGGTTCCCAACTCTCCCTCAAGATCTATGTCTACGATGTGGAAGAGATCGATGGTTTGAAGGCACTGATGTATGGGAGAGATGGTAAGATCACTGAAGATGCTTGTTTGAAAGGCCAGTGGGGAACTCAGGTAATCTCTCTTCTCCATTAGCAACTGTGGTACATTCTTATTCCCTATATTTCTTGTGCATTGTGGTGGTTAATGTGGGAGATGATGTTTCAAATTGAAGGTAGATTGGGCTATTTAAAATCACTGCTGAAGCGCTGAGAGGTACATTAACTGAGAAATACAGACTTTGGCTCTGTACGGTTGATAAATTGAAGGCCTTAACAGTTTGTGAACTGTGGGTGATCTAAACATTTAATCTCTCGTTTCATGTGTGACAAAGAAAATATGAGCAATATAAATAAATTGGGGGTTCAAGGAGAGAGCTGGAATAAAAGAAAAAGAAGGCCTTTAGTTCACTTACTTTACTTTATATCAAAATTGTTGTTGTATTTGAATTTCATCAATTTCTTTGTCATGTCAATTGTAGGTCAAAATACACAAGTTACTCCAAAAATCTAGATATCGGACACGAAAGAAGGAGGAAGCAGATTTGTTCTTTGTCCCATCATATGCCAAATGTGTTCGGGTGATGGGTGGTCTTAATGATAAAGAAATTAACCAGACCTATGTCAAAGTAATTCCTTATATCCTCCTTGAAATTTCCATGTACTTTTGGGTTGAATAACAGCAAAATAATTAGTATTTAGAGGCCAATGGGGAAAAGACTAAGATATACTCTTCTATCTGAACTCAGGTCATAAGCCAAATGCCATATTTCCGGCTATCTGGAGGCCGTAACCACATATTCGTCTTCCCCAGGTAAATAGAGGAAAATATCAGCGTTAATCATTCATTCTGAAGTATATAACAAATATGGTATAGATCATCCACAGAATATACATCTATATTTAGTGTCTCTGTGACTGATATGACTTACTTTTCAAGGACTGTGCATGGACTTTAGCAGGGTTTCCTTGTTAACACTCGTCAATTTCTGTCATTTGTAGTGGCGCAGGAGCTCACTTGTTTAAATCTTGGGCCACATATATAAATCGCTCCATTATTCTTACGCCAGAGGTGCAGTTCATATTTCCCATGACGGTTTATGAACTTTATTTTTAGCTGCATATCTTGTGTTACTAGTGCTGTCTTTGACTAATGAATTACAGTGAAGAAAGCCAGCTAAGAAAGTAATAAATTTAATCTAGGTAATAATATAATATGGATATGTGCAGGAGTCAATACTTGAACAAACTACGACATGACAGTTGTTGGTGTGAAATGATTTATTGAATATATTTTGTATGCTTAAGGTGAAAGTATTAGGAAAAGGTTTCAAGTTATATGAACAACGAGGAACTAAGTTAGTATATCCTTAATCTTAATTTTCTAAATGTGGTTCAGATCCAGATTTTTCTTTCTGAATCACAAGTAGGAGAGAAGAAAAAGTTATCATGATCTGGAATGATCCCATTTCTGTGGAAAATCTGATTGGAATGGAATGTCAAGTCAAGGTCAATAAGAATATCTTTCTTCTGGTCTATATGCAGAAACAGAATAACCTGTCTCGATTGGTTTATTAAGTTCCTGCTCCTAGCTTGTTACAGAGCCTCACATTGGTTGATTGCATCTTGGACGCCCCATTTCTAAGATTCAAACATGTGTATTTGAAATTACCATTGGTAGAGAGATTCAAGTCTTCATGATAGGTACTTGACTAAAACTTTATTATTTGGCAATGCAACATAGGGGGATCGGACAGATAAGAGAGATACAAGTGCGTTTAATACATGGAAAGATATCATCATTCCAGGTAATGTTGATGATGGTATGACTAAGGCTGGGGCCACCGTGGTTCAGCCATTGCCTTTGTCAAAGAGGAAATACTTGGCAAACTATTTAGGACGTGCACAGGGAAAAGCTGGCCGTCTTAAGCTGATAGAGCTTGCGACACAATTTCCAAACAAGGTATGTCATCCTATTTGACTTCTTGATTCCAGTGTCATGTTGTTTGGGTGTCACAGTGTATTGAATTTCTTCCTCTTAATCGTGGTCTGGCCTTCCTAAGCAACTTCTCTCAATGTATTCTGCTAGGCGATTACCAGCTGTTATCATTTATGTGCATTTACAACATCTTGGAAATGTCTCTCATGTCTGTTTGTAGTAACTGCATTATTCTACTTTTAAGATAGGTGTTATTTCAGGCTAGGATGAAAATAGTTATGCAGCATATATTGATGGTATAAACAGTTGGAATGTCCAGATTTGAAATTCAGTGGACCTAGCAAGTTGGGAAGGAAAGAATATTTTGAACACTTGCGCAATGCAAAATTTTGCCTTGCTCCACGTGGGGAGTCATCCTGGACCCTTCGCTTTTACGAGTCTTACTTTGTGGTCTGTCTCTCAATCTCGTTGTGTTTGTGTAGAGCTATATAGATGGGCCTACGTGATAGAAATAACCCTGTTCTACTGCACAGGAGTGTGTTCCAGTTATATTATCCGATCAAGCAGAACTACCTTTTCAGAATGTTATTGACTACAGTCAGATATCGATAAAGTGGCCTTCCACTCGAATAGGTCCCCAGCTTTTGCAGTACCTGGAGTCAATATCAGGTCAAAATGCTCTGTTATTAATCTCCCAATTCACGTGACATTGTCTTTTAGCATTCATTGAGCTCGAAAACTTTGGCCTTTTCTTTTCCAGATGAAGAGATAGAAGCAATAATAGCTCGTGGTCGACAAGTAAGGTGCTTATGGGTCTATGATTCAGATTCTGCACCTTGTTCAGCTATGCGCGGAATCATGTGGGAACTCCAGAGGAAAGTGAGGCAATTTCACCAGTCAGCAGAAACTTTCTGGTTGCACAATGGATCTATTATAAATAGAAACTTGATTGAATTCTCTAAATGGGAAATCCCTGTTCCTTTGCCTTGATATGCTGGGAGATGGTTATCTTGCCTTTGCCTGTATAATTTTATTTTACGTATAGGAACTGTTCATATCTTATTTCTTTACATCTCTGGCTTGACTATCAGGCTGTATTGATTCTCAATTGTAAAATTTCCCCCAAATAGACAGTGCTGGAACCACTTTAGAAGAGGCCCATCGCCAAATTAGTCATGTTTCACTATAATTATACGATGAACATTTTGATTTGACAAATTATTCACTTTAACGAATCAAAAGTTTTGTATGACAGTTTATTTTTTGGTACAAGAAGGAAAGAAGAAGAAAGCCTTAACACCTACAGTAGGGAACAGAGGAGATAGAGGCAACAAGCTCCAATTGGAGCCAACCAACTGGGGGAAGTGATAGCATTTAGAACAGTCCCCTCCCCTCCTTGGTAGCATGGCTTATCCACGACGCATTGGATGGCTTCTTTTATCTTTCTATGTGTGAAAGATCTCAGCATGCCAACTTTCCCTATATTACCAAGAAGAGTAGCCCATGATGACTGTTTTTCCCGAATAATTAATTTAGTTTTTTTTTTTTTTTTTGCCTACGTGGTTATAGAATCAAATGAAGTTTAAGTGGTCCATAGGTGAGAAATTCAGATGGTAAATAGATGTTTAGGATTTAATTTCTTCATTTAACTTTAGTACAAAAACAATAATGAGTTTTATTATAAGAACTTAAGGAAAGTAAGGGTTTAATTTTCTCATATATTTTTACTAAACAACTCAAGTAAGTAAGAGTTTAGTAAGATGTGTTATGCTTATATTTATAATTCTATATTATTATTTTTTTACTTTTTTTTCATTTTTTAATCTTTCTTAATTTCAATTTTATAATTTTATTCTTATAAAATAATTACAACTCAAATTATAATTATTTAAAAAAAAAAAAAAAAAAAACGATACACTGACAAGTAACAAGAGTATCAAAGCATTTTGCTTCAGCGAAATCTCAAAAGGAGGTGTGCCACGTGTCAGACAAGGAAAAAAGATATGGCAATGCGTCAGCAGAAAGCGGAATAAAATAAACACCATGTCCAGAAAAATCTTTGGTTCGGCAGCCTCAGCCTCAACTTCTACAGAATTCTTCCACCTCAACTCAAATTCTATATAACTTTACTTTCTCTTGCATACCTGTAAGCGGCATTTAGCACAAATCTTCTCGGATTTTTTCAAGTTCTTTTGTTTCTGTACGATAACTGATAACAGCCGTAAATAAATGGGAACAACCTTGTTCACAAACTGCGTGTTTTCCTGGAGGAGTCCGCAGCATATGCAAATGCCTCCTTCTGTACATTCACTTTGTCAATCTTCCCCACTAGAAAGTGAAATTCTAAGAACTAGAGCTGCTTCATCTTCCAAGGAAAGTGGCTCTATAATTGGTGAAATCGAGAGACATTCCCCTTTACTTGTGAGCAGAAGAACAATTTTGGCATCAGGGGTTTCCTTATTGGGTCTTCCAGGAGACAGCTTGGCGGTGGTGAAACAAGGTCCTCTAGCGGGCAGGATTCCTGGTCTGTCGGAGCCAGATGAACAAGGTTCATTTACTTTTCTTGCAGTCACTGCCATTAGAGATAGAAAGTATTCAATATGTTTTTATCATGTAGTCCATGACTGATATATGAATGAATCTATAACATGGCAGAACAAAAGTCTCAAGAAACCCAAATTCCTAACTGAGTCATAGAGAGAATGCGTTGAATGATTAAAGAATGTTTATTTTTCTCCCTCTTCTATTGTTTTGAGTTCTGCAGAAATAAATATATAAAAACAATCTTAATAGGTCTTTCCTGTAGTAGGCTTCTGAAACAACTTGAATTTTCACCTGTTTCCTAGTTTCAATTTGTGTTTGCTGTTTTAGTTTCTATGTGAAAGTGACATATATAAGACAAGTATTTGCTCAGACAGGTTGGAGGACGTATCGCAGGCCAGATGAGAAGTCTGGAGGGCATGGGGTTGGATGGAGTCCTATTATCCCTTATATGTTCTCAGTGCCTCAAGGTTGGGGAGAGGTAATTATTGATGATCTTTCCCATTCAAAATTGGAAAAGAATCCTCATAGATTTCTGTTTTATGTCCCAAATGATCATAAGCCTTAAATTTTAAGGGTAGAATGAAATTTTCCTTCTGTTTTCATCAGAAAGATAGAATAACTTGTTTGTTTATGTGCTCAACAGGTACCAGTATCAATAGCTGATCTTGGTGGCACAGAGATAGACTTGAGATTTGAAAACTCTAAGGAAGGACGCTTGTTTGTCATTGTTGCTCCTGTTTTGAGATTTGCAGATGGTAACTTTGTCTAATTTTTCTTTACTTTCTTTAGTTTCACATTGACATGGAAAAGAGCAATTACACTTAAGATTTTACCCAGATAGCAGATCAAAGTAGGGGAAAAAAGAAGAAAGAATTTAAACCAATCGATACTATTTTTTTTTCCCTGTGACTATTTAATTTTAAATATTGACATTTAACTCTGCAATAACAGATCTTGGTGACGATGCTAAAATAGAAAACATTGGACCTCCGGAAAAAGTAATTAATGCTTTTGGTCCAGAAGTGATTGGTGACAATGTTGAAGGGAAGGTTCTTAGTGCGGGTATATCAGAACATAATGGAAGAAAATACTACCAGTTTGAGCTAGAGCCTCCTCATTTTTTCATCACAGCTACTGCAGCCGGCAATCGCTTATACTTATTTGGTGTGACAGGAAGTGGTATGGATGCTTTTATCTCTTTAAACTAGTTCTGCAATATATAATCTAAATGGGCATTTAAACAAACAAAATCTATGTTAACTCAATTGCAGGTCTGCAGTGGAAGAGACACTACAAAGACTTGAAGAAAATAGCTGAATCTTTCCTTGTAGCCTGATTGGGATCCTCTGTGAACTGATATATGCAAGGTCTTGTATATCTGTAGCATAACAAAGAAGTTTTGTTTCTCACTTCTTTGATTGGAATTTTCAGTGAAATAGAGATTGCTTGGTAGTTGTGGCTTAGAACGCATACCATTCTTACAGATTTGATCATGAAAATTTATTTGTAATCAACACCTTGACAATTAAAATTTTCAAAATTACTTGTGTGGCTTCAATGCACAGTGTATCTATCAACAATGGTCAATTGGCGGAATGAACTGTGTCAACACGAGGGGTCTTAGGCTCTATTCTTGCTGGTGATATGTGTGTGCTTCCAACTCTTTTGATGCTAATCAATGGCACAAAATTGATTTATTGGGCAACAGCACGAAGTTGATGCTCAGAGCCGCCAAACATGACCAAACCATCCTCTCCATTCAGCTTTCTTCCATGTTTCAGAAGCTAAATAGATGTCTGACACAAGCAGATATCGAGAATTACCACCAGAAAAAGCGTCCAGACTTTGTGCTCTGAGCTTCTGTATTACTCGTTCTGCTATTTTCATAGCCCAATGAAAACAGCATGCACCGAGCCTTGCCCCCAAAAACTGTGTCATTAAGATTCATTGGCAATCCTTTTTTTAAGTTCGTATGCCTCTTAGTCTCCCTGCCCTCCCCGAAAGATCAACCATGCATCCATAATGCTTGATGCTAATTTCTAATCCCCGTGTCTTCATTTTGGATATTACTTTCAAAGTTTCATTAACGAAACCCCGTGAACACAAACTGAGAGTACATCAACCATCGGAAACTTACATTTAAATCCTTAATTCTGTCAAATAATCCAAGAATCCAGTGTCAAATAATCCTTAATCCTTATTTGTATGAGTTTTCTGTTTGTGAAATTTTTTATGGAGGTTTTTTCGTGATATTTTCTTTTGTTTTACTTGCTTCCTGCGTGTCCAAAGAAAAATGGAAAGATGAAGTAATCTTACACAACCCATTAATATTATGAGATTGAACGGGGGGATTTAACACCAAGGTGAGGCACAGAGCTGATGAGGGGACGTTCTAGGTGATGCAGGATTGGTTGTGTCTTTCCTTTCAGAAGGATATTTCGATAAAATTCATTACCAAAACAAAAGGAGAGGGTAAGATAAGAAAAAAAGGATGGTATGAAAGGAAACTCCCACTCTTTTTTTCTGGACAAACACCCGATGTGGAAAAGAAGGAGTGTGTTATAACAAATGACCAATATCTAATACAATTCAATCATTCATAGCTCCCATCCATTTTAAATTAAGGAATAATGCTGAGATAAGGAAGTAAGTGATTGGTTTGAGTCACAGACAACTTATGTGTCACTCTGACTCAACTTACTTCAACAGACAGCTTCTTCGGACAGCGAAAAAGACATCATAGAACATGGTACTAGATATGATGCGATATGTATCCGCACATGAAGTTCCTGCAAAAGGTTTTGAACTTCCAAATCTTGGGACACTTGGTCATCAAATCGGGAAGTTCCTATATAGCAGGAAGCTTGAAACGATCTTTTGGAAAGAAAAGGCAGAGCCATGTTGATGGGATTAATTAAATTTGATGGTATATAGAACTAGACCCATTTCCTTGCACTAGACTATATAACGTCAAAGCTAGCCAGCATTGCCTACGTTGTGTAGACAAGCATTGCACCAATATGTCTAAATATTATCCATGCGATTATGTCTAAATATAATCTTGTCCAAGACCAAGGCCATATTGCCTACGTACCTTTATCTAATAATGAGTCATATGCATATATATGAAACTAGGAGTATGCAAATTTCCTATTTATGTAGACGAGTATTTAAGAACATCACTTTCTCCCAGCCTTGCAATTAAGTTTCACGTAATTAATACATATGTGTATGTATTAATACTTATTCTACCATTTACGTTTGGAACTCCTGTGCGTATCGCAGTGTAAACCTAGTCTTGAGGGCACTAAGCTGAAATAAAGGGCAGGATTAATTGGAAAAGTGAAGTGATGAACCACCAGCAATGCATAAATGAATGATGACAGGGGAATAAATTTGCGTTAGTGTAGTGTAGTTTCATAAATTAAGACACTAACAAATTTTTGTTAAAAAAATATCTGATAATGTATTAGACATCAGATTAAATTAAATAAAATTATAAAAATAACAAAACTTTTTTGTAAGCATTAAATTTTAATGCAGTGTCATTTTTAGTACTCAAACTCATCCCTATCCTGTATGCTTTAATTTGAATATTTTATCAATGCTTGTAATACTCATATGTGGCCAAACCGTGGTGCAGGTACCCGCAATACTAAGCGGTGCACTACCAGCCACAAGCATATACAGAAAAATTAAGAGCCCTCGTGTCAAGGGCAAGTATATATTCTTCAGCCAATATACTAGTACTCAATCATTCAATATTTTGATAGCTTTTGCTTTGAAAATGGACCCTTCGAAACGAATAATATATGTTTCCTTGTTTATTTTCTTACTCACCAAACATGATAAACATACTCAACTAAAATAAGAAGTGGCCCAATATACAATAATTGTGTATTATGAAATTTAATCAAGTTTTGAATTCAAATTTTATTACAAGTGAGATGGAATTTATAATTCAAACTATTAGTTGCTCTTTTATTAGATAACTTCTTACAATAGACCAAAAAAAAAAAAAAAAAAAAATGAAATCAAGTAGCGCACATTGACTGTATACAGCAAATTTGAACACACCTAGAAAACTTTCTTGTTTTGGTTTGAAAATAAACATTTTCCATTTTTGAAATATATATAGTCATGTTGACATAAAAGTACCTTGAGATGGATTATCTCCAGAAGCACATTTGGCATGTGGTGTGTTTCTTTTCATATAAGGACCTCTTGACTCATTTATTGCTTTAGCTGAAACAACACAGTGCACCCCCCATCATTTATTTCACAAGATTAGTACCATACTGTATTTTAAAAACCTATCAAATAATAACTTGCCAACATGAAAAAAACTTCATTATTTTCAACGTTAATTGAAACCCCACCAACCAGAGGTGAGAATTCAGAAGCATCCAAGGGCGAAGCAAGCAAATGACTTGAACCCAACAAGGGTTGGTGCTGCAAATCAAAGTACACTTCTCAGCCGAAAGAGAAATTTATCACATGCAAATTAGGTATCATAATATTCCATCTTGTTTTGCAATACAAGAATCAAAACTTGTACTGCCACTGGGAATAAATGACCAGTTCTCTAGTTTGCAGCTGCGAAAGCTATTCATACCAAATGTTTCGCATCAAATACCTTGGCTATTGGGTCTGACCCAAAGGTTGGCACTTGGCACAAAAGAGATGCCTCTTTGTGCGTGGTATAGCATGCACGTATGTTATATATCTAAATTACAAAGCGGGTTCTGGTTCATAGAATGATTGAGATTGTAATAAATCAAAACTTGACTGTTAACTGATGCTCATCAGGACTAATTAATTATTTTTCATTTTTGTTTAAATTCTTACCAGTCTAATCAAATCTTGAGTGAAGATAGAGTCTGGCCCTGCGAGGATATTTTAAATCTAAAGGTTTTTTTTTTTTAACCTTAGGTTAGCACCAAAAAATATATATAATTCTAATCACGGTTCATGTATGTACGACTTATTTGTTTGGTACTTACCCGAGATTCATGTCTAGGATATACCTATTATGTACGTGTCTACTGGTGTGTTACATGGAATACTTACACCATACCAAGCAACTAGCTGGCTGATATGAATTTAATTGTCCCTTAGTTTTGCCTGTTTCCCATGTTGTCATTTTCTCCCCTCTGATAATCAATGGCTGCCCCTAATAGAGTGTGAATATTTGAAGGAATTGTTTAGTCTATTTCAGAAAGAAGAAAGCAATATGTATATAATGAAAGAATAATTGATAGAAACAATTGGTTTCTTATTGGGACCCAAACTTCACAGCAAATATATATGCCTCTAGGCCTTCGCGTGTAGCAAGCTCTTAATTAACCCTTTCTGTGTCACACTGATACTGATTTTATATATATATATATATAGACACCAAACTTTGGATGTTAAATCGATTCCTCCAGTCTGTCCCAATAATCAAATACTACTTTTTTGGTTGTTTTCACTAGAAAGAAATCAGTACACTCTATACAGACTGCATACTACATTAAATTCATTACAATTAATTATTTTATTTTATTTTATTTGGATTCTGTAGCATTTAGTGTCAAGCCACTAAAATTGCTCATAATAATTAATGACAAGCTAGCTAGAATTGATTTCATGGACCTGAAATCTTAATCTGGAAATTGATTGCACCAGGAGACAAGGCAAGTTGGAAATGGTGCAGTACCTACACTGCTAGCCGTGGAGATATTGGAGTGATTTGCTGATCCAATTTGAAAGAAGCCTAAAATCCATCCTCCATCAATGTAAAGAATAAAGGATGTTGCACTGATAATGGAAAAGTCAGTTTAATGCACAAATCAGATAGACATCAGAATAGCCTACGTCACCATGGTGAAAGCTGCAACGATCATTGAAGGTGAAGTTAATTTCAACCAGGCATCTGCGTCCTGAGGTAAGGTTATATAATTATAGTAGTACAATATACCTCTTCTGTTTGGAAAGCGCTGCAACTATTATTATTGTTATTAGGGAAAAAATAAGAGATTTTTCACTGACTAATTAGATTAAATTATAAGTATAACAAAGTTTTTTTAATTTTTAAAACTTATCTAATATCTTTAATTAGAACAATCTCTATCAAGTTGATGATTTCATATAAATGAATTTATGTTTCAATGAAGCACAAGACATGCAGCATATATAACTAATCAATTAAGCTAAGAAAGCTTTCAACTTGCAAAAGCTAGCTAGCATTACATTATAATTGTTTAGAGATATAAATAAGGTATAAGAGGTAAAGCAAAATCAGGTAAAACTTTTTTTCTTTTTTAACTTTCTCTCGACTACTAACTAGAAATAATGGCAGTGTTGTAGTAGCCAGTTACCCTTGGGAACGTAACTTTGATTGCTTTTGATATCTGTTCCATGTGAGTAGGTTTGCCATGTCCTACGAGTGCTCCAAAAGCAAAACAGCATGCAGAGCTTGTGGAACTGAGCAAGCTATGAGCTCTAGGATACCATGTGTGCCACACGACCTTTTCCATCTTTTAAACTTGGGGGAAAGGTTGAAATGACACTTTCCAATCCCAACATTTTCTTATTATACTAAATCAGAACATGCATCATAGGCAAATCAGAATCTTGAACGTTTTGCTGTGTTGAAAAATTATTCATTCCATTCAATGTTTTCTTTTTAGTGATGGCATTGTTGATATCTAACAATGTATACTGTTTATTACTTCATTTACTAATTAATTTTTATTTAGAGAGACAATAATAATTAATATAAATTTCTTTTTTAATTTAAAATTTTAATTTATAACACTTTAAAACTCAACCTATTTTTCTTGCTTCAAACTCAATTAATTGTTGATAACATTTGGGGCCATGATCTTGAAGTAGCAAAAGCTTGAAAGCTCTCTAAAGTTGATGAAATTTGAAAGTGAGTCCTTGTTGAAATGTGAGCAGCTTTTAATTTGCATGCACGAAAAAATGTTATACTATTACATATATTATTATGCTATACTACATGAAATAGCAATTGCTACAAATGTCAAGCAAATTATCCGGTATATATCTCATATACATCACATTAAAAATGGTTAAATGTAAAATCAAATCAAATAAAATTATAAGGGTACAAAATTTTTATTATCAAAACTTTAATACAATTACATTTTTAAAATTTAAACCCTATATCTCTACTAAATACAAACTGATTTAGGTGTTGAGTGTAATATAGATTCACTTTGATTATCACCAAGACAAACATTTCTATGTATGAGGTATTAAACACATTGATTTTAAGCATTTACTTGATAATTTAATAGTTTTTATGCTGATAAAGATATTAAGGTAATCAAGACATTAAATCCATTTGCCTAAATAAATAATCAAAACTCTAGAACATAGTATTAGTGTTTTATCGTGTGCTAGACAATTAAATGATATAAAATACCTTCTTATGGAGATTTAATTCTTTTGATAGAATAAGATTTGAGTTAAAGGCACCAAACATTAACCTGAATAGATGGGAAACTCCAATCCAGCTCTGGTTTTCTATTGCATTAGTTTGGCTGCTATTGAAATGGAATAAATCAATAAAATCTAGTAAATATATATCAAAATAGATATTTTCTACTAAATATTCGAGGAATGACTGAAAAAGGTCGTAGATTGCCGGTTGCCTATTTTCTAGCTTCAGTTGGATAAGATATATATCCATATTAAAAAAAATAAAAAAGATAAATACAAACGAAAAAATAATTTTTTTAAAAAAAAATCTGGGGGTTCAACTGCTCAACACAGTAATGGCACTCAAATATATTTTCCAAAAATCATGCATATAGAAATATATATTCTTTTGCAAAAAAAAAAAAATCATTTATAAGTAGCTTTGTCTGTAAATTGAATTTATTAAATGTAAGAGATGTATAAAAAGAAAAAATTACGTAATAACACTAAGTGTGATGCGTATAAAGAAAGTGTAGACACGACGCTTGTCTTTCTGGTCATAGTCAGTTTTACCTTGACCCCCCGTGACCGTGAGTATTGCACTGGAAGTAGTATCTGTATCCACATTGATTTCGGTTTGGCGGAATTAGCATATCGGACACAGAGGAAGACGAAAACGGTTGGCTGTGGCAGATAAGATCAAATAATCGGTATTTTACAGCCAAAGTAGTTACCTTGTGAGCCTGCCTTTCGCTTCCTATATAAACCCACTTTCTCTTTCCCACCCACGTACTCCCTATCCATTTCTGAACAAACAAGCATTTCCTTCTTTCACTCTCTCTATTCAGTTTCACGATCATGGATAACATTGCGCATTTCTTGTTCGGGATATTTGGTGGGTTTCCATTCTCTCTATTCAGTTTCCTCCTTCAATTCTCTCTGCCGTCTTGGATTTCTGGTTCCTCCTCTGTTTCTCATTGTTCTTTTGTTCTTCAGGAAATGCCTCCGCTCTGTTTCTCTTCTTGGCTCCAGTGTATGCATCGCCTCTCTCTCCTTACTCCCCTTGTCTGAATTTAATTTCTTTTTTCTGGGTTTTCAAAAGTTTTTCTTTCTGGGTCTTTTTCTTTTTTTATTAGAGAAACGGTAAACTTTTCAATGAATTTTTTGAGAAATTGGGATTTGCAGGATCACATTCAAGAGGATCTTAAAGAACAAAACCACAGAGGCGTTCTCGGGCATTCCTTACGTTATGACACTGCTGAATTGCCTCCTTTCTGCTTGGTAGGTTTCTTTCTCGTTTCTTCTAACTGCTCCCCTCCATGATTGATTTCTTTTCCATTTCGCCCCTGAATCTTGACTCAAATCACGTGTACTTTCTTTCACTTTATGGTTGGACGTTATAGTCATTTCCTCAATCCTTTTTTGTTTGCTTCACCTTCATATAGACGGGTAGTATTTTATTCGTACATGGTACTTGCATTAAGAAAAGCTTTCCTACCGTATGTTATGTTGGTTAATCCATAGGAGAAAGTGTGCTCCATGATACGGACCACACCTTTTTGTCAATTTCTAGAACTAGAATTCAAAAAGGTTGTTGATTTTTTTTTTTTTCCTTTCAATTTCCAAATCTTGGCAAAGGAAACTAGATTCCAATTACAAGCTTCCCTTTTATTAGTAAAAGAAAACAGTATCTGGGTATGTTAATATGTTCGTAAAGTTAAGATTTTTATGTGTAAAGTCCCTCTGATCTATACAACTTCAGGTATGGCTTGCCGTTTGTTTCCCCCCACAACATCTTGGTTTCAACCATTAATGGCACTGGAGCTGCGATTGAAACCGTGTACGTTTTGGCATTCATCATCTTCGCACCCAAGAAGGAGAAGGCTAAGATTCTTGGGTTGCTCACTTTCGTTCTCGCAATATTCTCTGTTGTCGTGTTCATCTCCCTCTTCGCCCTGCATGGCAACACCAGGAAGGTCTTCTGTGGCTTCGCTGCCTCCATATTCTCCATCATCATGTACGGTTCACCCCTCTCAATCATGGTAAGCTAACTTTCCATTTCTAAATGCTAATTGTAAACTTGATTTATTTTAGCTGATATTCATTGTTTGAAAATACTTGCAGAGATTGGTGATTAAGACAAAGAGTGTGGAGTTCATGCCTTTCTTCCTCTCACTGTTTGTGTTTCTGTGTGGCACTTCCTGGTTCATCTTTGGATTACTTGGCCGTGACCCATTTGTTGCTGTAAGTTCATCTTATAAACAAGTGACTGGTGACTGGTGACAGAGTCTGAGTGACGGGTGGTGTTGGTTTGCTATTGCAGGTACCAAATGGTGTGGGTTCTGTGTTGGGGGCAATGCAGTTGATATTGTATTTCATATACCGTGACAGAGAAGGTGAATCAAAGAAACCAACAAAAGAGGAGGGATCTGTGGAGATGGGCACCGCAAAGCCACAACATGGGAAGCTTCAATCCAACGTTAATGATGTTTAAGAGGGACACGTCTGAGGACGCGTGTTGGCTCCACACGCAGTCCCTTAACCACCGTCTTCTTTGCCCGCTATTCCTCAATCTGCAACCAAAGCATGCAAGCAATCATCTGTCTGTGTTGGAATCCTCTCCCTAGTTTGATAACTTGTTCTAGTTTACTTGTTGGTATAGAGACTACCTTTTTAGTCTTTAGATGATAAGTCGAGAGACAAAAAGAAGGACGTTTGTGTAAGCTGTCTTAGCTCTTTTCTCTCCTCTCCTAAGCAATGTTGGTTTTCTTGAATTACCCAAGTGTAATTTAAATCTGAAATCTAAAAATTTGTCATTTTCTAATTGAAATTTTTAGAAATGACCTCAGCTTTTTTCCATTCTAAATTTATTGGTTAGAAAAAAGAAAGTAACATTGATTTTTGAGGTTGACATGTTCAAAAAGGGACAAAATGGCACCTTATCATTAATCAGCACAGCTCAAAACGAGGGACATGACAAAGTTTTGAACATAAAGGGAGCACCAAAACTGTCGTCCAACTCCAATAATGGTGATTAGATAAGTAGTTTGCTTCACTCATTAAAAATGATGCTTGAGCTTGACCCTTTTGTCACGCTCTTTTTCTCCTTTGCGCAAAGCCTGGAGATAAATCCATGTCGTATTAAAAAATTGTTCACGCGTTTTTCTTTCTTTTTATCATAAAAAGAAATTAAAATATAGAGTTTGTTTGAGTACAAGTAAACTAAAATGCCTTTTTAAATTAATGTGTTTATCGATTATTTTTATATATCTAGTAAGTGGTACTGTACTGCTAGCAGATTATATTGGTGTTAACGTAGTTTAGCCAAAAACGGAGAGGAAGTGGATGTAAAATAGGTAACCGCTTGAGTTGAAATCTCCAACTTCTTCTTCATCCCTTGGTCAAGCTCGAGAACAGACTCAACAAGCATGAAATAGAAACCAAACCGAGCTGAGATAGAAAGAAAATGAAAGAGGCTGGGGTGATAATAGAAATTTCGGGGGTGACAAAAGAAATCCCCTGAAAAACAACTTGTTAATTTCGGCTCGGGTAGGCGCCGAAACCTATTAGTCTGGGTCTTGTTGGGGGTTTGGATCAAGTTCGGCTTACTTTATATTTTAGGGTCCATTGCTTTTTACGATTCCCATTTTTACTTTTCACACATCTCATTCATTTTTTTGTTTTTGAAATGAAATATTAACCTACGGATCACCAACTATTCAATTCGAAATCAAAAATGGACGAGATACAGCAAAAGTATGATTAAAAAGAGAGAGTAAAAACTAAATAATAAAAGATAAAGTTATGTAAAAAACAAAAAAGTGACGAGGGTTGTTTCCAAATGAGAGGCGAGAGTTGAGTTTCCCGTAAAAAGGAGCAAATTAAGAAGCAGAAGCAGAAGCAGAGTACGTTCCTGTTGTGATACAAAGTGTGAGGGAATCGTATATGCGTACGTTTCTGGTTGTGTTGAATTGGTATAGAAGCAAATCAAGAATGATTTCAATTCAAAGTTGAAAGAGGGATCAATGACTGATCTGTGCTTGCTAATTAAGCAAAGTGCATGCATGCATGCACGCACGCACGCACGCATGGTGTGGCTCTTCACATGCACTCTCAACTCTGAAACCAGTTAGTTCATTTAATTATATTATTATTAAGTTTATCTCATCTGCTGTATACAATGATCTAGCTAGCAAGTAAGTATACAGAGAGAGAGGTAAAAAGGCGAAGAAATTAAGTTGACGTGGAGATGTGCATGTTAGCTGGCAAACATGTGGCAGAGGCCGTTCGCGCATGAACAAACAAAGGTAACCGTTCGTGGATGCCCCCTCCGCATGACATGCACTTCCTTAATTTCTTTTGGCCCTTACGTTACAAAACTGCCTGTCTCTCGTCCCACGGTTACGCATCAAAGAACACAGTCAGTCATGCTTGTAAAAGTAAAACTCCAGTTTCTTCCCCGATATCCAACTTGGTGCAGGAGCAGCGTGCAAAACCTTACCCATGCAAATATATTTTTATAAAGAAACAACACATGAAATTAAAATAAGATATAATTTGTAACAAAAATAATAATAATAATCTGACTTGGTTGATTGTGCTTCTATAGCTTGTTAATGGGGTATAGTTTTCTTTTCCCTTGTACCAAGAAAAAAAAAAAAAGAAAAAAAGTTTATTAAGATATTATCTTTGTCTTACGCTGTCGACGAATCAAACAGAAAATCTATTAAAATGCATTTTTTGTCGTGCATTGTTGGTACGCAAGATATTAATAAGATATGGTTCTGTGGTATGTTGTCGATATGTTAATTATTATATATTGGAGGTGGTAGTAAAATGTTCAAGGTGAGGGGAGGCTATTAGACAAGGGTGTGCCTATAATGCCTACTAAAAAAGGTTGCTATTAATAAAATTTACATATAAGTGTTACGAGGATTATTATCCATTCTTCGTTGGCACGCGGTTATTATATTAGGATTATCAATTTTACTATGGATAAATAATTAATTTGCACACAACAAAAACCACTAATTAAAGTATTAATTTACTTCGTTCGGTTTCATATACACGCACACAACAACCCAAGTTGAAAAAGGAAAATAATTTTTTGCTTCACTCCCAAATCCAATTCACCTAAACATTTTTTGGGTCATGTCTGGAAATCTTATAGATATTATATAAGCAGTATCCTAGCTGAAAATGAATCGTTAATATTTTACTTTTTTTTAAGTACGATTTACTACTAGCTAAGACAACTATCTCTCTCTCTCTCTCTCTCTCTCTCGGAAATGATACTTTGCAATTAATTATGAGTTGCCAATTTTGTAGTGTTTCTGAACTGACTGCATGCTGCATTTATGGTATCTGAGAGTGCCTTTAAGAAGATTGTTGAAGAAACTCAGTATATTCAAACGGTCTGGGAAGATTGAAGAGATTTCAGAAGCAACAATGTGGATTATTAATTATAAGAAAGTAACTGATTCAATAATAACATTTTCAGATGACAATAATTAAGAACTGTTTGATATATCAGAGAAAACCACAACAACTAAATCGAAGCAACAAGCATCCATCGTCCCCCTCAACTCAACCCCCAAGCTCTTGTTTGTTTCCCCACTTGAATATAAACTTCATTCTTCCTCACATTCCGACCCAGCAGCTCCATCCTCATTTGCTTTCCTTGTGCTCTTGATTGGCACCAAACCCTAATAAAAAAACACCAAAAGTTAATCAGTATATACACATAGAAACTTTTTATATTCAGATAGCATTTTCAATGTCATTTTCGACCAAGTTTTTACTGATCTCCAGAACTTTTTCAAACTATTCAAATGAATCAAAATCCATAACCCAGAAAGTTAAAATGTTTCTCAAAATCTTTAAGTTAAAAAATGCGATGCCTGACCCGGAGCTCGTTGAAAGCAGCTCCCGTGTCTTAAAAAAATTATTTATACTTTAACTCCAAATGTTTTAATTACCGTCAAGAAGATTTGCAAGGCCTCTTCGTTGGTGTGAGTATTCATGACTTTGAGGGCTGCCTCCTGCAGAAATAAAAAAAAAAAGAAGTGTATTGAATTAGAAGAGCCTTGAGAATCTTTTTTAATAAAACAAATGACACAATATATATATATTATAATAGAAGCGAAACGTACCCTGGCTAAATTAATTTCCTCCCTAAGTAGAGTTTTGGGTTCAGATTCAATGGAAGTCTTCCTCTCAAGCTTCAACGGAGGCATCGGAGTTGAAGGCTTCTTCTGATCCTTCTTCTTCTCTGCTTGAAGCTTCATTTTTGAGTCACAGAGAGACATTGGGGCAGTGAATGAATGAGAATTGAAGAGAGAGAGGGGTTTTTCCTGTTGCTAGTCTAGTATGCAATGGAGAAAATGGTCTCTGTTTGACTGTAATTAAGAAGGGACCGGGAATGGGGAGATGCACAGCTGTGTTCACAAACACAAAGACGAACGTGGCAGCCATGGCGAGGAACATACAGAAGTGGATATACAAATGGCAAAGCAAGCGATGAACAGAGTCTTGGTTAGTCCTCTTCTACCAATAACGTATGCATAGCAACGTCAGACGAGGCCAAAAGCTAAGCTTTATATGCTATACTATTATTCTCTTCTCTCTAACACCACGTACGGCACCATGGCAACTTCTTGTTTCTCTTGTGGCTTGCTTGCACCATATTGCTCGACCAAAATTAAATACTACTTATTCCCCTTTTTACTAAAAGTCAAGACTATTACATAAGATTTTTGGACCCTTTATAGTGACTTCCAGGATCCAATCTTCAAAACATTCATTTTTCTAATTATACCTCGACATACTTGTTTATAATTTTCGAATGGAATGCAAATTGGTATAATCAGTAAGGATAGGTAATTTATGGCTCTAAATTCAATGTCAATTTGAATTTCTTTATCAATGCCACAATTTTAATCTTTAAATACTATTATCAACATTCTTTCCATCTTAAAATTTGCCTTAATCTTTGACAGTTTTTACAACTCAACTCACATAAATTTTTATTAAAAAATAATAATTCTTTGACGGAACCCTTTGATAGGATGAGAATTGTGTTCTACCACCAAACATGTAGATCAAAGGCTTGAAATTATTTTAGTTTTTAAGTTAAAATTTATAAAAAAATAAACAAAAAAAAAAATTAGACACTTTTATAATCCTCCTCAATTGAAACTAAATTAATTAGTGTCAAATATTGTATCAAATACCAAAGTTATACCAAATAAAGAATTGTGTTCTACTGATCAGAGAATTAATAAAATGCTCTGAAAAATTGTAATTACCTTTATGCCATTCGCGAAGCTCCTGCTCCAAGGTTGCCTTTTTGGGTAGTAGTGGAGCTTGGATCTGGCCTCAGTATAAAGGACTTTCAACTGTTTAAACTTTTGGGCTTGGTCTTGAATGCAAGTATCTTTTTAATTATTTTTTGGCCATCGTTATAAGTTTTTAGATTTATACCATTTATAAATGTTGTTGACCTTGAGTCAAACTCCGAAAAATCAAAATAAAAAAATATATATTTTAAAAAGTAAATATATTACTATATTTACAAATAAAATCATTGACATACACACTGACACTTCTATGAGCGGAAGTGTTGTTTTCTTTGTCCAAGTTAATATAAAGGCAAAATTAGGAAAAAGAATATAATTCTATTGTCTAATTACAAAAAAAAAAAAAGATATACATAAATTTAAAATAATATACAACACAATAATTTTAATATTTGTGTAATTTCATCAGTTTCAAAAAAAAGGTTTGTAGTATAATTCAATCAAATTATCAATAGGGCTAACACTTACAGGTGTAGTGACCCTCCAACAAACAAATGATCTAATTTACTTAATAAATAATGATAATTAGCATTTTATAGTTTATTTAAATATTTATAATGAACGAATATTTATTCAAACAAGCTACTAACCAATAAGAGAAACACTAGTTTGGTTGCTTATGCTTAAGCCGGTTCTCATTCCTTCTGTAATTCGAATCCCCAACTGAACAATTTTTCTTTTTGTCAGTAAAACTAATTTTGTACGTCGTTAAATAAATAAGAGACAAAGTTTTATTTGTCTCAGTCTTATCTTAAATTTTGTTACGTGAACTTGAGATTTGTCAATATAAAAATAAAATAATATTATAAGTTATGTTAATAAATATTTTTTAGTAAATTTTATATTTATAAAGCAAAACTTGAGATAAAAAAGATTTTTGAGGCATAAATAAAACCTTAAGCAAGAGAGCTGCATCAAATCAAAACGACAGACGGACTAGCGTTTCCATTCCTGACGCCCATGGAGTGATGTGACTCAACTATTTAAATTGTTCTGTTCCGGTTTACTTGTGTTTATTCTGTATAGCTTGGGATCTCAAAAATAATAATTAAATTAATTAATTAATTAATAATGGCTGTGGAGAAGAGAATCTTCTTTTGAAGCACCTAAGCTCGGGTTCGTCCAACTGTCAGCTAGTAAGCTGATAGATAGCATTTCGCTTTAAACGGCCGTTATACTTTTTCTCTATAACATGACATAACGGTGCTTTTCCGTCATACCACGTGACCCAAATCCCGACGCATGCCACTCCCATCATCATCACCATCACCATCATCCCCAGACATGCATCATGTGATGACTTCTATGGGGCTATATCGCATGACATGTATCATGTATGACTTCCAAAAGCCACAGGGTGTTTTTTGTTTGTATCCGGGTTTAGGGTTTCTCCTGTTCATCGCATTCTTGTCGCTCTTACCTGTCGTCACCCAAGAAAATTTAGTCTCAGTTACGAATTTAACCTTGCAAATATGAATTCCCTTGTAACTAATTAGTTAATTCTACACATTCCTATAAAAATAATTACGTATTTAAATTATGAGTTTAAATTAACTAAATGCTTTTTATGAAAAAAAAATTAACTATTTTTTTCAAACGTAAAGAGTTTGGAAATATTTTTAATTAATAGATAATTAAACATTATCGTAAAATAATATTATGTTATTTTCTGGGATTAAAATTATATATTGACACTATTGTTTTGCATTTGTAGTGCCATCTTGGAGCTCCATGCTATCTTGTCATGCCAAAATATTTTATTGGGGACAATTTTATGATACGTGTAAGGTATATATGTATATATATTGTTTGGCTACTTGTAAGGTGTGTTTATCCTGCAAAACAGAGAATAATTAATTTCAACTATATAGTACTGCAATGTAATTATTTTGACTTTATGATAAACTTTCGCTACGTTTATATGACAAAATTTTGTTTGATTATAGTTTAAATGACACAAAATTAAACATTATACTTATGTTAAAAAAAAAAAAAAAGTTCAGGATTTTCTCTGCTACTTCCATAAAAGTTATAACGTACGCATCAATAACATTAAAGGAAAACAAACAGAACATGGGTTTTCTCTTTATGGGAAATATAAGTTGATTTTACATCCATAGTGAGAGCAATGGTACAATTCATTGCTAATTGAGGAATGATTTATTTATCACTAAAAATTTCGTTATTATTATTATTTTTACATTTAACTTGGACCACACAAATTTAAAGTTGCAATCTTGATTAAGTTTGGTAAAGAATGAACGGTGAGGAATTTCAGAGAGGACGTAACATTTTTCTTACCAATTCACTATTTTTTAAAAAAGGGTTGAAATGTATTTCTCTTATCATATATAAATATGATATTTTTTACCATATAAAAAAAATTATATATATGTGTGTGTGTGTGTGTGTTATAATATATCGTAAAAATATAGCATTGTTTGATGGAATTATGTTTAACATATACCCAATGCATAAAAAGGGACAAAATTGATATTGTGCAATTGATGTATGGGGTTGGTTGAAACCAACACCGCCCACGGGTTAGTACAGGGATTGGATAAAGAATCATAATAATTAATAATTTTGTTTAAAAAAAAGAATCCATTTGACAGTGCAAGAACTCATGATTAGCACGAATAATGACTAAATTGAGATAAAATATAATGCTCAGTTTAGTTTATAATTTTGTTATGCAATTATTACCGTAGAAAAGATCCTTTTGAAAGTGAGTAATTTGATTCCAAAACAATTCGTGGTTCTGTAATGAAATAGTATATTCGGAGAAAAAAAAAAAGAAAAAGAAAGGACATGAAATCACTTCTAAAGTAATTGTAATTACAACGTATTCCTTCTTATTCTTATCCTTTCTAATTTTTTTTTTAAGTTATAAAAACAGAAATTATTGCGTTTGCCGGGAGTCGAACCCGGGTCTATTGCTTGGAAGGCAATTATCCTAACCGTTGGACTACAAACGCTGTTGACGATCGATGGAGTCTGTGTTTATATATAAATGTAAATCTTCAAAGTCATTGCTAGGACTCATGTCTGATTAATCCTCCTTCGCTTAAATGTTTTGTTACGAAAAGAAAAATGACTGAATGATTAATCAAATATTGGAAGCTCACCAAATTAAGATATCTCATGGGAACGATTATACTAAATGAAAGGATTGGTCCATTTCTTGGACAGCCAAACATAAAAGCAATTAAGAAGCAATCCTGCAACCAATTTGTATAAATGAACGTTATGAATGCCCAAAAATTCAACTTTTCTTGAATAGTGGCCGACCTCATTGGTGCACTACAAGAGCATCGCCCTACGCATGATCTGTAGGGCTCTTATGATCACCCCACCTTTTCTTTAACCAGAGATATTGTAAGTGTATCATCAATTTTCTTTTTTCAACCGTGTCTGGTTTTGGCTCTGAGGGGCATTTTGGTCATTACAGTGAAAATGGCCTAGATTTGTGGTTGTGGGTGCCCATCATTGGAAATCATTCCATCGGGATGGAAAACTAGAGTGAGGTCAAGCACTTCAGCACCACAAGTACCATGATACAGCAGTAACCCATTCTCAAAGAATCAGTCACCTTAATCAGTGAAATGGCATTTTGGACATTTCGGCTACGGGACTCGTAAAGCATAGGGAGCCGTAGATTGATCTCGTGTACGGTCAGGATGCACTTCCATTCCACGTCGGCGGGTTTGCTAGCCACGTAGCTGTGGTTTTGATTGACATGCTCCGTCTGCTGTGACGTAGCTTGAGATTTTCTTTCTATGCAAGTACTAGTACTGTTCACTCGCGACTTGAGTTTACTGTTTAATTTCTGGCATTGATAATTGAAATGGAGTTGACTTCGATCGAATTTCTTTTTACTTGGGCACAGCGATATACTAACGCAAATTCAAGAACAAATATCATTTTCTGGATCATGACATCAAGTCTTTTTTTTTTTTAAGTAAAATAATTTATTATTTTTTATTATAAATCAAAATAATCGATTTAAAGTTCTTTTAAACCTATTTATCTATTCATCTCATCCCTGAGAGCAAGGAACATTTTAACACTTAAATATACTTTTCAATGAATTAACACCTTTTTAGTGGTGGATTTGAGATTTTTCTATACATAACTATATACCAAGCCTGCAAGATATCATTCTTTTCTAGTTTTTCTTTTATTATTATTATTGAAAGCTGAAAAGGAGGAGACAGAAACAATAACAAAAATTGAAAAATCAAAACTTAAAAAAAGAAAAAGAAAAAGAAAATAAATGTGTTGAATTTAGAAGGATTTTTGTTGGGGTTGGGGGGGGGGGGGAATCATTAGAGAAAATTTCTTCCATAGAAAAAGTACACCTCAAATAATATGCATACTCTCGAGCATAGGTCGCATAATTATGATAGTATAGTAATTTTACTCTATTTAAGCAAAGCCAAAAAGAGAGGATTAAGGGAAGCCACCCTCCCCAAATTGTTAATTTTATTTTCATATTATATAGTTATTATATATTTTATTTTTAAAATTTATATAAGATTTACATTTAATCATCTAAATATTAATTTTTTAACTTCACCCCCTTTCTTATCCAAATTTAACATATGAAGCTAAGTTAAAATTCAATTTCACTCATAAATCCACCTCGTATCTTAACTAGTCCTTATTTGAGTAATTATTATATGAGAAGAACACCAAAATGCTTACCCTTTTTTGGTCCTTAGGGCTTGGCCACCATGTATATTAATCAATTACATAAATCTGACTAAATGGGGAAAAGCAAGGTTAAAGATGACCCTTCAACGGTCGTGATTGAGACCCCTAAACGAACAATGATATACATGATAGCTCATTCAGCACTGTTTTGACAGACTACCCTTTCCACTATTGTTTTTGTTAGGCATCAGTTATTTGTTTTTTTATATCTATCAAACAAAAATATTTTAGAAGATAAAATTTATCGTTTCACATTTTAATTATATTTATATTATTACCTTAATCACTCATATTAATTAATTTCACATAAAAAATAAATATTGAGTATTAATTAATAATACATATAATTTAATTAGTAAGTAAATTAAGTTTAATAATTAAAAAAATATAATATAATATAAATGTTTAAATTTATAAAAAAATATATGAAAAGAAAAATTCTAACATAATGTGGAATATTAGATAATTTTTTTTTTTTAAAAAAATACAATTGAGCAAGTAATGTGTTATCATATAAAGAGATTTAAGATATTTTAAAGTAAAAACATATTACCCATCTTAATAAAAGTATATAACTAATAAGGTGTTAGATTAATGGGTAAGTAAATGAAATCTAAAATTTGTCTATAATGTACGGAGGGGCTAGTAACCTAAAAAAATTGACATATATCTACTTTTACCTATTTAAAATTGTGACACATATATGTGCTATTTTTTTAAATGTCTATTTGGCTGTGCAAATTTAAAATTCTTTCTAAGTTGTCACGATGTTCATAGGCCACAACAGTTATAAAAGGAATATTTGGTGGTTAATCCTAACCGATTCCAACGCATACTTAACGTATACCTAGAGAAAGTATAAATGGAGTGCTCGCCCACGCAGCTTTGTTGTATATTTTTCAGGTGCACTTTAGATTTTAGCAACAACAACAATCTCAATAATTGAATTAATTCTGTTGATGCCCAAAATTAGTTTTAAAGTGTTGATATTTATTTATAGAATATACGTACGAACTAACAATATGATATTTATTAATTTAATCGAAACAAGTTTGAGTCTCAAAATAAAGCGAAGAAAGAATATACATGGTTGTACAAATTGCAAAACCAATGCATTTAAGAGGAAGCAATTTTCTATTTGAACCACAAAAAATCGTGGTCAATTTTGTAAATACAGCAGGATACAAGGACATATTGTAACGGACGTGGCGATGGGATATGCTTGGGGCGTGGAGATCATATGTGGTGTATATATATATATTCATTAAGAAAGATGGTTATGATGCATATGGAGATGGTAGATGCATGGTGGCATATGTGCGGCGAAGAAGAGTAGGATTTGACTTCATTTCAGAGACAGAGAAAAGAAGAAAGAGAAAGTTAAAAGAAAGAAAGAAAGAATGAAGAAAAATCAATCGGATCGAATACAATTTTGACGTCCGCAAGGGCTCTCTTCTTTCTCTCTCCTCCTTCACTC
The DNA here is from genome assembly GCA_022379115.2 of Bauhinia variegata. Lineage (NCBI taxonomy): Eukaryota > Viridiplantae > Streptophyta > Magnoliopsida > Fabales > Fabaceae > Bauhinia > Bauhinia variegata. Next base: position 15,922,258 of record CM039437.1, read on the forward strand.
TTTCGTGTCTCTCTCTACTTTCTCTCTCTAAAACATTTCTGCAAGGAATAGGGTGTTTACTGACATAGCCAACTCCAGGGTATACGCTGAGAAACCCTAGAGGAGCTGAGCTGATATATTCATTCAATACCAATTCAAAGTGAAGGAAAAATCCGACTCAGAATTTGATAGCTTTTGTCATGATTGATTTTTTTTGATCAGTTCTCAGTGGCGCTCTAGATTCTATCTCGAGTTTTTACAAGGCTTTTACCGTCGAATTTCAACTTCTGGTGAGTCCTCAAGTCTCCCTTTGTAACTCTATTTTATTTACTTTCAATTACCTTGCGTTCATTTGCCCTTTGGATCGTTGATTCGCTTCGGCTAGGCCTCGATCGAGGCCTTTCAGCTCTAACTTTTACTCATTTATTTCCTTCCTGCTCAACTTCTTTTCTAGTAATCCTGTTGTAGCTTCGTATAGGTTCTTTATTAGGCATTTGAATTTTTGTTTTTGGAGCTGTGAGTTTGAAATTGAGCCTATACTTGTCAGACAGGAGCTAAATTTTGAACTGTTAAACTCGGTCTGTAAGTACTTTGTGGGTTCCATTGTTTTGTCTGTTGGGACATGCGTTTGTTGATTTGGTTGAGGCTGATTTCTGGGTTTCTCCTATGGCTTTGGTTATTAGTGTTATGATGCGATGATATTATTATTTGGAATTTTTACTAATTAGTGAAATTTATTTGGTTTATTGGCTAGCTTTTTGTGCAATGGTTCATGAGTTGGATCTGAAAAGTCATGTATTGTACAGAGATTCGTGTGAAAGCTGTTTGAAGAGTGCTTATTTAGCGGAGGTAGCGCAATTGTAGTGTTCAGAATCAAAGATTGTTTATTGGTTTCGGTTTTCTCTGGTATATGGCTTGTATTTGGTAAAAATCTACACCACATGCTCTGGCACAATTCTTACCCATTTCTGTTGGCGCACAGTAAAGACTCTAAAGCTTATAGCCTTAGATTTTGGGTTGAAGTACTCTCTGGCTTGAGCTGTATGCTCAGTGTCTCACAAGCCGTTGTGTAATTGTAGTTTGTGATACTCATGTTTTATATACTTAGTTTTCTCCTTAGGTGATTGTTTCAAGATCGTAACATTAAACTATGGTACCTCCGGGGCCACCCACTCCACTTGGTGGTGCCCAGTCTGTCTCACCTTCACTTTTGAGATCAAATTCTGGAATGTTGGGAACTCAAGGAGGTCCTATGCCTTCCCAGACTTCTTTCTCTTCCCGCACTCAGTTTAATAACATGAACATGCTTGGGAATATGCCCAACGTGTCTTCTATACTAAACCAATCTTTTTCAAACGGGGTTCCAAATTCTGGGCTCTCTGGTCCTGGAAGCAGCCAGCATGGCAGTGTTGATACTGGAGCTGAAACAGATCCACTTTCAAGTGTGGGTAATGGGATGAATTTCAATAATACTTCGTCCTCATTTGTACAATCGACAATGGTGAACCCTGGTTCATCTGGTCAAGGTCAGGTTCAACAATTTTCAAATCCTTCTGGTAACCAGTTGTTGCCAGATCAACAACATGCCCAACAACTTGAACCTCAAAATTTCCAACATAATCAACAGTCAATGCAACAGTTCTCTGCTCCTCTTAACACTCAGCAACAGCAGCAGCAGCATTTTCAATCTATTCGGGCAGGGTTAAGTGGCATTGGACCAGTAAAGTTGGAGCCCCAGGTAAACAATGATCAACTTGGCCAACAGCAGCACTTGCAAACATTGAGGAATCTTGCTCCTGTGAAATTGGAACCTCAGCAAATTCCAGCCATGAGAAGTTTGGCACCAGTTAAAATGGAGCCCCAGCATCATCCTGACCAGTCATTATTTTTGCATCAGCAACAACAACAACAGCAGCAGCAGCAATTAATCCACATGTCAAGGCAGCCCTCTCAGGCTGCTGCTCAGTTTAATCTTTTGCACCAACAAAGACTTTTGCAATTTCAACAACACCAGCAGCAACAACAACTGTTAAAGGCAATGCCTCAACAACGGTCCCAACTACCACAGCAGTTTCAGCAGCAGAATTTGCCTTTAAGGTCTCCTGTGAAACCAGTATATGAACCAGGAATGTGCGCTAGGCGGCTAACGCATTATATGTATCAGCAACAGCATAGACCTGAAGTAAGAATATTTCCATCTTGTGTTGTTTCTCTGTAGTACCTTGCTGTCTTAGTAATATGTGTTTGCGCTTATTTTTTATGTAGGATAACAATATTGAGTTCTGGAGGAAATTTGTTGCTGAGTATTTTGCTCCTAATGCCAAAAAGAAGTGGTGCGTTTCTATGTATGGAAGTGGCAGACAGACGACTGGAGTTTTTCCTCAGGTCTGCTGTTAGAGAAAGCTCCCTACACTAATTCTAACGCCTGGATAACCTCATTTTAGTTAGTATCTTAATTATTGAATGAGTTCCATTGAACTATACATGCTTATTGACATCTTAGGTTTTTTTGTTTGTAATTGCCATATTGTTATGTCTTAAGCAACTTTTGTTTTTTATTATTGCAATAAAAAACTATGAGATTCAGGGATTGTCTTGTTTGGTGTGTCTATGTGAAGCTTTATTTCAAAACTGATAGTATTATTGAATGATTTCCAGGATGTATGGCATTGTGAGATATGTAATCGCAAGCCTGGGCGTGGGTTTGGTAAGTTCTCTTGGTCATCTTTTCAGCATCTCTTAACTCAGTTTATATTTGGCTCTCTGCTTTTTGAATGTTGTTGCATTAGTATATGAGCATGTTGCACTATTCTCTTTCTGATTTTTTAAGTTATTTTGTGCATTTTCAGAAGCGACTGTTGAGGTTCTTCCTAGGCTTTTCAAAATAAAGTATGAAAGTGGTACTTTAGAAGAGCTACTTTACGTTGACATGCCTCGTGAATATCATAATTCAGCTGGTCAGATCGTTCTAGACTATGCAAAGGCGATTCAAGAGAGTGTTTTTGAGCAGCTGCGGGTTGTTCGTGATGGTCAACTCCGAATAGTTTTCTCTCCAGACCTGAAGGTTATGAACAAAATTTATAATTTTCAACTTTTAACCCAATGATCCTTGGACATTTGTTTTTGACATTCATTTCTGTATTATTTTTTTTGTAGATATGCTCTTGGGAATTTTGTGCTAGACGCCATGAAGAGCTTATCCCCAGACGATTGTTAATACCCCAGGTTAATGATTACAAATTCCTATTATGAGAAGCCTTTGTCGCTTTACTGAATAGGCTTTCTATTTATTTAACTGTGACAAAAGTAGTTGGCTGATTGATTAATATATTGCTTTATATCCTTTTGTAGAAATTGTTGGTGATAATAATGGATACCATAGTCTCTGTTGACAGTTGGGCTTGATATTTTTATTACATGTCACTATTTTGAGTTCTGTGATTCTAACTTCGTAAGTAGTTTGACAAATACCACTGAATCCACGTGCCATTGGTTTTGTGGTTTGATTTTATATTATGGAAGGAAAAGCCTTTGCAATGCTGATATTATCATTATCATATTCTTATAGAGTAATGATTGGATTGCTTGGTAGAGCATTGTCTCCACTGACAAAAGTATTATGCATTTTGCTTACTTATTCGTATTTCTTCTTTATTATTCAGGTTAGTCAGCTTGGAGCCGCTGCTCAAAAATACCAGTCTTTTACTCAAAATGCAACGCCTAATTTATCTGTTCCTGAGTTACAAAATAATTGCAATATGTAAGCTCTTTTTTCCTTTTTCTCTTCTGCTAATTCCTGAGCTAGTTTTTAACATAAATATCTTTATAATTATTATTTAATTGTGAATCTGTGATAGTGTGTTGGGTCCTTTCCTTTTGGTTTAACCTGTTTACTTATATATATTTCGTTTTGATTTTAAAATCCCATGTATGATATAAAAGAAAAAGGCATTGGCTTTTGTGATATATATTTGAATGCTGCAGTCTATGGGTCTTTTACTCGTACGCTTGATAGTATGAAATGATATACAGACATTTGTCGTATTCATGTTATACTAATCTTCTTTAGTTGAAAGGATTTTTTTCATTCACTCTTTGCCACGTCATGTGTCATTGATTGGACAATTTTAGTTTCAGTAGTCATTTTGTCTTTCTCAAAATGGCTCAATCACTTGTTGAACATTTATAATTTCACTTTATGCTTTTAAGACATGTGAGAAATCTTTTAGTTCGGTGTTTTTTATTTTTGGGAAAAAGGAAGTTGTTATAGTAGAAGTGTGAGACAAGGCATATTTGTTGTCTGGAATAAATAAATTGTCTTCTTTGGGAGTAGATCTCATGATATCTAGGGAATGTACGTTGCAATGCAGTGTGCACTTGTTTGTTCTCATGATCTTTCCTTGTTGTAATAACTTTCTGTTGCCTTCTCAAAATTGTATATTCTTTTGCAGGTTTGTTGCATCTGCCCGCCAGCTAGCAAAAGCCTTAGAAGTGCCATTAGTTAATGATTTAGGATATACAAAGAGATATGTGCGATGCCTACAGGTAATGTTTCGTGATGGATATGCTTTTGCTATGTTTGGATTTAGTGCCTTGCTAATCTTTGCGTGAGCTACTGCAGCATATGAGAGCACTTGGGATTATGGATGTATCTAGAATATGTGATCCAGCGAACTTTAAGAATGAGGTCTGTTCGGTTACAAACTTGGTTCTTGTTTTTCTATTGCAGATATCAGAAGTGGTAAATAGTATGAAGGACTTAATAGATTACAGTCGAGAAACGAGGACTGGACCTATGGGTAAGTTTAAAAATCACTCTACTGATTTATCGTGTTTGTAAATATGCACATGATCCAAGTGCATAATTATTAAAATAGGTTCATGCTCTATTGAAAAGGCTCAGGATGGGAAACAACAGCATCACATATTATGTTAAATTGCTGAGTGCCAGTCCTAAATAGAGTTATTTCATATAATTTATAAAGCTTTGTTGCCTGTTGTTTTCAAATTTGCTTGAGAACATTTATTTTACATCAGTTTCTGCACAACGTTTCTCTCTGCTTGTGAGTGGATGTTTAGTAAACCTTTCGAAGTTATGCCTAGTTGTAGAGTAATTTCCAACAAGAGTTGGCTCTGCTTGCTGACAAAAATTTATTGTGGGTGGTTAAGGCTATTATAGTATTGATCAGAAATTTCACACTATGATCTGCAATTGACTGAGGGGGTGTTTGGGTCTGCAGGCGGACCCACGTCCACAGTGAGTTGGTTGACATATTTTAAACACAACTAAAAGACCCTAAATAAGTTCATCTATACAGTCAGACTCATTTTCTATGACATAATTTAAACACAACTAAAAGACTCAATTTTATATTGGCTCTCGTTATCTTAAAATCACTGTTATTAGGAATTTGGTAAAGGCTTGCTGTTGAAGGATATTTCGAAGTTTCAAAGAAACGTGTGTTTGAAAGGTTAATGGAGATGGAATACATCTAGTTTGGGTCTGCAAATGAAATATATTCTACCTTTTTTTTTTCTGGACATGCAATGTTCATATAAATAGGTGAGAGAAGGAAATAGCTGATGTCCTTCAGAATTATTCCCAGGGCTTTATTACTTGGTCCAATCTTCCAAAATCAGAATTATTTCAGTAAGTTCTCAATCTAATTTGTAATGAGTTACACATTTGCCGCAATTGAATCCATAATTTGTTAATTATCTAATCATCCATGACTCGACATGTGAGTTTGGTTTTTTCTTAGATGAGAAATGAAAATGAGATAATTGAAGTGACAGATGAATTAGAGTTAATAATGCTCCTACAGAAAATGAGTTGAGTCTTAGAGCATTAGCTATTACAACTTGCAATAGTTGTTTTGACTCCTCATTTCTATTTGTTTTGCTGTATGGAAGAAGAAATATTTTTAGAAAGGGAGTACAGAAAAAATATTTGACCTCTCCCTCTGTGCCTCCCGCGGTTTGTTGTGTTTTATGCCCTATGAAATGGGTTGTGCCGTTGTGATCTATAACACATCTAGTCTAATATGAGCGTGTTTAAAGTTGTTTAACTTTAGTTCTGTAATGTTATGTGAATCGGGTATATATATTTTGATGTTTTTGATTCTGATAATTGTGAATGGCTGTAATTAATTTCCTTATTCTTGCCTTCTTTCTCAGAGAGCTTGGCCAAATTTCCTCGTAGAACAAGTGGCTCATCTGGACTTCATAGTCAAGCTCAGCAGTCTGAAGATCAATTACAGCAGCAGCAACAGCAGATGGCATCTCATAATTCAAATGGTGATCAAAACTCAGTGCAAGCTGCTGGTGTTCAAATTGCTGCCAGCAATGGCGTGGCTAGTGTAAATAACTGTGTCAACTCAGCATCTGCATCGACCACTACAAGCACCATTGTTGGACTTCTCCATCAGAACTCTATGAATTCCAGACAGCAGAGTTCTATGAATAACGCCAGCAGTCCTTATGGTGGTGGTAGTTCCATTCAAATTCCATCCCCAGGTTCTTCTAGTACGGTGCCACAAGCACAACCAAACCCATCCCCTTTTCAATCACCAACACCATCTTCATCTAACAACCCCCAACAAACATCTCACGCCGCCTTAACAGCTGCCAATCACATGAGTACAACGAACTCACCAGCAAATATTTCCTTGCAACAACAGCAGCCATCTCTTTCTGGTGAAGCTGACCCTAGTGATGCCCAGAGCTCAGTCCAGAAAATCATACATGATATGATGATGTCCAACCAAATGAATGGCACAGTTGGAATGGCGGGTGTTGGTTCTCTTGGAAATGATGTGAAAAATGTAAATGGAATTATGCAAGGGAGTACGAATACAGGACTCAACAGTGGCAACTGCATGGTGGTGGGCAATGGGGCTTTGAACAGTAGTAATTCAGGTGTTGGAGTTGGTGGATATGGCGCAATGGGTGGACTTGTTCAATCAGCAATGGTCAGTGGAATCAGAGCGGCATTAGGAAATAATTCAGTTATGAATGGTAGGGGAGGGATGGCATCCATGGCTCGCGATCAAGCTATGAATCAACAAGACTTGTCCAACCAACTACTTAATGGGATAGGAGCAGTAAATGGTTTTAACAATCTTCAATTTGACTGGAAATCGTCCCCGTGAGCGTGAGAGCCTTGCTAGATTTTATGGGTCCTCTGGTTAGCTTATTCACAGCTGCTTGTGCAGCATAGCTTGAGGAGCAATGTCGAATCGATGCTCCCGTTCTTGAGCAGCGGTAGAATTGCCTGCGGCCCCCTCATGGCAGAACGCAATCAGTTAGTTGTAGGGCCTGGCTTAGCTCCCCCTTCTGTACTAATCTCTTATTTTATATATAAAAATGAAAATTTGTTGGCTGGTTGTGTGGCTGATGGGGCTGATTTTTCCTTGTGAATTCAAATGTAACTGTTAATTCTTTTTTTTTTTTTTATCCCATTCATGGCTTTCACATACTTATCAATTATATAATATATACAAGAAGGTTGAGGTTTTGGGCTACAAAAAGCAACTGGGTGTTGAAAGATTATTACCAATTCATACTATCGCGAGTAACGATTAAATTCCTGTGACGGTGGGGAAGGTCGACTTCTCCTTGTTAAAATGAATTCCTCGGCTATCATATCATTCAACCGAGGCACTTCTTAAGTGTTAACAAGCTGGACTTTGTTCTGAGCTTGTCACCGTGGATCAGAAAGGAAGGGTCAATGCAAATTCTGAAAGATTGAAAAACAAAAGAAAAAGAAATTCCAGATGTTATCATTGTTCTAACCCTTAAATACTCCTTCCGAACTCCAAAATAAAAGGACTACAGTTTTGGTCAAAAGTTTAACCACAAAGGAATTGTGGCCGTTATTGCGTTTACATACGTGCTGTGGAATTCAGGACAGCAGGCAAGAAAAGGGGGAGAATTAAGATTTACATCCAATGACAATGTAGACTTTACAAAATATTACGGAATAATACATGGATACAAAGTATTATTTATGTGTTGAATCCATACAAGGAATGATGCTTCTTATAAGGGAATTATATCAGTCTTTACAGAATGGAATAGAAATAGAATGGATAAATAAAAGTGAGAACTAATTACAACGTAAACATTTTCATTTTTTCCGTTCCAATCCACTAATTTTATACTCAGAACTTTGTCATTTCTCAACCAATTTAGATATCAACATATTTCTCTAGTGTTGCAGTCAAGGTGGACTTGGGAACTGCACCAATTATACTTTCTTTCTTCTCTCCATTCTTGAAGAACAGAACAGTGGGTATGCTTCTGATTCCATACTGTGTGGCTATGTTTGGGCAGTCATCAGTGTTGAGCTTGAAGCATACAATTTTTCCAGCATACTCCTTTGCTAATTCATCAATAATGGGGGCAATCATCCTGCAAGGACCACACCATGGTGCCCAAAAGTCCACCAGCACAGGGGTTTCGCTTGCAACCACAAGGTTGTTCCAGCTTGAATCTGTTACCTCTCGAACTGCTTAATTTGAGGATAAAAGCAGACACTGAATCAGAATCACTTTAAGAAAAAAAAAAGTAAAAGCAGAGATTAGTACAAGGAAGTCAGGAAGGAACCAAATCAAACTAAAACCATTAAATCAGAGAACCTTGGAGAAGAAAATCATATTACGTAGAGAGTTTTGGTGGGTTACCTTCACTTACTGCTTTACCGGCTTTGCAGACAATGCGCGATTTTCTGTAGTTGCCTTGGGTTGAATGAAGATAACTTGGGGTTGACACTGTAGATTTTAACTTAGATTTGTTGAATCCTCTGTTTGTTGGGAAGTGGAGCTTTTCCTTTGAATTTGAAGAAAATGGATGGAGACATTGGGGTGTGACTCTGCCTACTGTGGTTACTCGTAAGCAATTCTCCAGGGCCATCTTAGCTCTCTCTTCCTCTCTTGGAATTGTAATTCTACTTGCAGTTAAAAGCACTTATTTGAGTGTGGATACAGAGATTCTTCTTTTCTATTGGATAAGAGTTTCTGTTTATTCAATATCTTTGTGTGTGGACGTCATTACAAGATCGTGAGGTTCTAAGAAGGCTGAAATTTGTGTGGATAACATAAACGTACTCTATTAACCTAAAACTTTTTCCCACACTCAATTCCTCCGGAAGAATAAAAATTCTGAGATGCTAACTAGTCCGAACCATAAATTAACGTCTATCCTATTGCATTTATTCCCTATATACCCTTTTCTCATATGCTAGAATGGTTGTTATTAGCCCTCTTTTTGAACTATATATTCATAGCACATTATGAGGCCGTACATAGCGAAAACATTATCCTTCATATGTCGAATGCTTGTAGTAATTTCTATTATAGGTAAGGATTTCCGTAACAGTATTTGTTACAATGCAACAAGACTTACATCAAAATTGGCCTAACAATACACAAGGCTTCATTTCGTTGACTGGGATAACAAGTACACCTAAACATTGATTCTAGACTCAAAATGAATAATCCTTCAAGTCAGACTTTGAGTCGAGCAATTCCATGTCCGCCATGCATTCTTCCTCGGTAAGGGGAGGGAGTTTCCTGGTCTTCCGCTTCAGATTGTGCTTGTGCCACTCACTCTTGTGATGTTCTCTAAACAGTTTAGAGTCTTCAAAAGAAACATTACAAGTGCTGCATCTGTTTTGCTTTTGTTGTCCTTCACTAGGTCCACTCTTGTCAGAAATGGTCTGCTTATGTAATTTATCATTCAGTTCAAGCACAGAATCATCAGTTTCTTTGGGCAATGGTGCAGGCAGATCCTCATGATCATCACCGTATTGCTCGACAAAGGTATCCCCATCCACATAGAGAGTGTGTCCCAGAACTTCAAATCTTACATGCATCTTGTTCACCACAAAGTCATGACAATCTTTATATAGATTAGGTTCCAATTCAAAAATCTGCAAACCAATGATGCATGACACCAGTTGAGTATGTTATAAGCACGTCATTATCAGACCTATTTTATATATGATATATCTCTTCAAACCAAGCACGACGATAATTTTATCAAACGCCATGCTAAGACTGACTGAGCTAGCAGAAAAACACATGTAGCCCAACTATAACCAGAACCAAAGTACTGCATCAAATTAGACTTCTGTACAACAATACGATGAATAAGGACTTACAACAAACAGCTGACTAGCAGATCCTTCTTTAGAAATAATGTTAGCCTTCCATTCATTGAGCTTCTCTAGAAGAGAAGGTATTCCGTCCTCAGGAGCAGCTACTCGTATTCTTAATGGACATCGTTTTATTGGGAAGTGCTTTTGAAGCTCCTGAATAACTTCCAGTGCCTGTATAACAATTTCAAATATGATTCCTGAGTTGAAAATGACAAAATAAGTTGGAACCAGTTCTAGAGACATATAAATTCATATCAACGAAATTCCAGTCGACACATTATCTCACTAATTTGGAACTTTAACCAGAGGTTCCATCATTTTTGGAAACCCTTACTGCACACAGTAAATTGATGAAGTCATTATCATTATTTTAGAATAACGATTATGATTATTCATCTATAATTTAATGTTTTAATTGTCTCCATTTTTTACCACATCCTTTCTAAGTTGATAATTAGTTCTAGAAAAAAGAGACCTGCTTCTTTGAGCTGCTATGTGGATCAACTGCAAAATGAATTTCACGCATCAGCCGTTCAATCATACTGATTGTGTAAGGGCGCTGAGTTTCAGGATTGTAAGTCTTTTGCATGACAATGGTTGCAATATCCCGGAACTGACTTGATAATATAGATTCCCTCTCTTTCCCAGCAACCTGAAGCTCTCCTTTCTTCAAAATCTGACCAGATGAAACATGAATCAACCACCACATTTCAAATGTTGATCTCACCAGGTCACCAATAGGAATAATCAATTTGATTTATCATAAGAATACTATGTATAGCTTCAAATAGAACTCTACAAACCTCCAAACATATATTTGTCTGATCATCTGTCCCAAAAGCTGCAATCAAATCCTTCGACTTTGCAAGAATTCCTTTTGAGACATTCGAATAAACAACATGTGACTGCAATACTTCATCCAGGTCTTTCTCCCTGTTCCACATTTTTAATTATTACAAGCGATGAAGATTTAAAAACAAAAGACTTCAATTTTATTTTTTTTCAATGATGCCAGAAACACAACTTACTTTAAAAAAAATAAATAAATAATAAAAAACGAACATGACAGCTAAAAATTTTCAAACCTATATTGTAGTCTACAAACTCTCAGTTAAACCTAATGTTGTTAGTGATTCATACGAAAATTAAACAAGATGTTAACTTGGAATTGTCATAGTGGAAAAAGAGTTCAGGTAACTAGCACCCAGATGAAAGATGAGGCATGCCGTGCCAAAAATTTCATCTCTAATATTCTCCAACTACCAGCTTTCCCCGACTAGGTTTTATAGAAATTCCGTTCAAAATAAAAATATAAAGAACGCTTTCAGGTCCAACAAAGTCATAAACAACATGTACCAGGGAAAAGAAGGCATGGTATTCTTGCAAAACAGGCACCCATATGTTAAGCCTAAATGTTAATTGTAGGATAACAATGGCAAAAAATAGAACTTTTCCAAGAATCGGAGCTTACACGCCAGAACGCCAAGCAAGGACGGTGTTAGGGTAGCATGCGATCTCGAAACGCATCCCACGCTTTTTCAGACGCACCACCGCCACGTTCGTTAGCCGCTTCTGCCCTATCGGTTGTACTAGCGTCCTCGACATCTCGTATCTCTCTCCTTCCTCCTTCTACCCTCGCTCCAATTCCAGAACCTTCTTATTTGCGACCTCCTTTTCTTTGCTGCTCCCTTCTCGATCGAAAATGCAGACCCTATGCTACCCTCCGTAGTAAAACGTATTTTTATTTTAAATTAAATTTATGTGGCTTCGCTTTTGGGCCTATCCTGGGCTATGACGTTACAGCCCAATTTTAATAGGCCGTAGCCATAATCTGTGGCCCAACTTATAGTATCGGAGCCCACATTTAATTAATCTGAGGCCCATTATTTCGACGAGTAGTCTTTCGGCCGGCGGGAAGGAATCCCTAAAACCAACCAAAAGCCGAATTAATGAAATGCCACGGAAAGCTCAAGTCCCAGTGTCGTTCAAATTGCAAGCTTCCTTTTGGTTAGCTTGTTGCTTCTCTTTCTTTATATTGGAAATACAGATTATAAGTAAACTCTATTTTGTTGTTTTTCTATCATAATATTGAATATTGAAGTTGGGAGAACGCTTATTTGCCTCCGATGGAGCACTTGGTGAAAGAGATAGTGATGCAATCCTCGGAGGATAAAAGTGAAGATGTTTCTACTAGTAATAAGAAATGCGGCAGTTTCTTCGATGTTTATGGAGCCGAAGTAAAATTTCTATCTTTCTGACTATTCTATTTTGCAAATTGGTACATATAACTTGCTAGCTAACTGGAATGTTTCTCTTTCACTTTTTCAGATACTGTTTGGTTTTATTTTCTTACTGAAAGTTGAGCCTTTATTTGGATTAAAATAACATGTGAATCCGAAGTTCTTTTTGAGGCACTTGTGGCTTCACCCTGCTCTAACTTACTGGAAGTAAACTAGAATTGATCATATGATGAACCGACCATGTCTTCTTAGCCGAAGTTGTGCTTGTTGGAATTCATATAAAGTGAAAAGGTTCAAGAATTCTGAATTTTGTTGTGCATTATTGTTCATTGTTTGTTGTGTGGTTTACGTTATCTGTGTAGTTGTGTTGTACATGTCTCATTTTGTATGAAAAAAACGCTCTTTTTTGTCTTTGGGAATTGTTTGCTTGATCTTCATGCAATGTTCGTTTGTTCATAGACTGACGTATCAGGCAGATTATAAAGTAAGTAAGCAACCCCATCTGGAATTCTGAATAATAGTACGTTAATAGGTTTATCAAATGGCACTCTGTTTATGATCGAGTTATTTCCTCATGTTGTTTTGTTTCTTTAGTAAATGTTGACATGACATGAGTTGCTTAATCTAATATGCATGTGCAGGGCAAGGCAGAAGCTGTTTTAAAGACACCAGTAGCTAATTCAACTCTGAATCTTCATGTAGGATTTTTTTTTTTTTTTTAATGACTTTCGTGTAGGATTTTTGTCATCGCTGTGTGCCATGAAATTTCATTTAACTATATTCTGATTGCGGTATGTGTTTTGAAGCAGGACATTCAGGGACTAGTAACTTGGGTGCTTGCTGAAGGATTTATGCCGTCATGGGTTTTTATTAAGGTACACAGAATCATTTCTCATAATATTTTCCTTTTTTAATAAATATATTGGTGGGTTCTTCAGGAAAGAACTTAAAATTCGTTTCTTTTTCCTATATAATTCTTTTCCTTTTCAAAATACATGTTTCGGGGCATGCATTCTTCACTCTTGTACAATTTAGTTACCGCTTGACCATTCACTTGATCTAGCATATCGAGCCTGACTTGTTTGCAAAATTATCATTTATTTTTTACTTTTTATTTTTTTATTAAGAATTACTTACACAAACTCATGATTTGCAGAATAAACCTCTTATTCCAAAAGTAGTTATGATTTACATACCAGGCTTGGATGCAGCTTTGTACTTGTCACAGTCTAAAACGCTTCCAAGTTTCAAAAGATTTTGCGGCAATCCAAGGGCAGTCTTGGCCCTTAGGTCTGTACAAAATGCATTTCTTTCTTATTACCGGTCACAGTGTCGTTCCTCAGTGGGCCTTAAATTTTTCATCTTTTGTTTTTTACTAGCTGTGTATCAGATGAAATGCACACCGTAGATGCACTCCTAACATGCAAGCTGAAAAGAAAGAGGGATGAAATTAGTTCGGACGTGAAGAAATCTGCCCTAATATCTCAGCAAGGTCTTAAGTCCTTAAACTCTTTTTGAAGTTTTCATTTGGAAGGCTGCCAAGGCAAAACTATCTTGTACGTAGTTAGTACTGGGATTTTTAGTGAAGTTTTGTGAGGAAGACAAAGGACCATAATTTTAAGAATGAGTGCATGTGTCTGATGTGCTGTGAAGTTGTTGAAGCTATTTACTTGCCTTCTTTTCTCCTTCTCTTAGTTTAGGATGCGTATTAACGTCACCATTCTTATAGTTGAAGTAAATATTCTTCTAAATCAGACTCTGCAAGCGAAAGTCATAATACTCTTTACTGGTCTCTGTACATATCCTTTTTTTTTGTGACTTCAATTGTGATTTGTTTTTGAAGAAAAAGAAAAAAATTACACAAATTTTCTTGCTTCTTGAGTGGTTTTACACCACAGGGCTTCTACTATTTTCCACATGATGGATCTTTCATGTACTCTTGGCTACAAATATGTGCGCATCACTTTGGTTTAAAACAACTATTTCAGCTAGTCTTCAAGCAGAAAAAACTGGTGGTGCAGATATTCTATCATTTGTGGAGCTTACGAAAGGCATACCTTTCCCTGTTACATATCATACTCTTTCATCAAAGCAGCTGGAAGAGAATGGATATTCTTTTAATCAGCCAGGTGATTTTTCCTTGCTGCCATTTTTATTAGTTTATCTTTTATGACCATATTTACTGCTTATTCATGTAATGACTTGACACTTGTTTTCAATTTTTTACTTTTTACAGGTTTCCTTTCTACCTCTCCCGCTCCCTTGGGATCTGTTCCTTATGAAATGTTGGCACTTGATTGTGAGATGGTAAGTTATTTAATAACAAATTGGTTGAAAGATAATAATGTTTCTATTAGTAGAAATTAAGTCTAGGATAATAAACTCATCTAAATTCTGATGAGATAATAACAGTTCCCTCATAAAATAGTTTCTGGTGCACTTAAGTAATCTTGATAATTTTGTGTTTATATTAGTGCATAACCAGTGAAGGTTTCGAGCTTACAAGAGCTACGTTAGTGGATATCAAAGGACAGGTGATTCCTGGAAGTTTATTTCCTTTTGTTAAAAGTACGTGCATCTGTTAGTAGAGCGGAGTGACAAACATCTTTCAATTATTTTAATCATTACGAGTGAAGCATATCAAAATTTGGCATTCAAAGAACTCCATATGTTGCACTGGGATTCTGTTTTGGTGTTCTGCCATTTACAAAATTACAATCTTGAAAGTAGCCCTTTACACCTTCGGTGAGTTAGGTAAACTTGTTTAATTAGATAGATTCAACTATGATATATTTCCTAATATGGGCAACTTCTGCTTGTGTTTTTTCCAGGTTGTGCTAGATAAATTGGTTAAACCATCAAATGCTATCGTTGATTACAACACCAGGTGTGTTGCTATGGATGACTTTTAACTGATCTAATTTCATATTTGAGTTCTGTATTCATAACATTCCTCCCCCTCCCCCACTCCCTCCCTCTTGTTTTTTTTTTTCCTCCAACCTGGTGGTTGGTTTTGGTTTGACTGAGACTCTTACTTCATTTTATGTCTTCTGTCAAAGCTCATTCATTGTTGCATTGCTTTAATGTGTATAGACGTCCTGTCCTGGGGAGTTTCATTTTATGCTGCGTTGAAATTATTTGTGGAACAAAGAAGGTAGACAATGATCCAAATTATTTTGGTGCCTTAGAGATACATTTCCTGGAAAGAATGGTGAAATATTTTGGCTGATATTTATAGGTTCACCATGTGATATTTCAGATGAATATATTGGTTCACCTTATGTTTTCCTTTCCTTTGATTTGATCAAATTGTCCGCCAATGAATAATATTTATGAAATGTGCAGGTTTAGTGGAATAACACGTGAGATGTTAGATGGGGTGACGACAAATCTGAGAGACATTCAGGTTGTTATTTGGGTTTTCATGTTTCTTTCTTACGCTTAGTACATTTAGTAGGAGCAAAGTGCTGCTATAAAGCTGTTTCATTTCCGTCGAAGATATTTATTTGCTGATCTATTTTCAGTTGCTTTCCACATTCAGGAAGTGTTTCTAAACCTGGTTTACAAAGAGACTATCCTTGTTGGGCATTCTATGGAAAATGATTTGTTAGCACTGAAGATCTCTCATGAACTGGTCATTGATACAGCAGTATTATACCAGCACCCCAGAGGTTCATCACATAAAACTGCTTTACGGATCCTTACCAAGAAATTTCTTTCTAGGGAGATACAACAATCGGTGAATGGACATGACAGCATTGAAGATGCTAGAGCCACTATGGAACTGGCACTATTAAAGATCAGACATGGAAAGTATTTCTTTTGCATCTGGGTTGATGAAGATTTCATATTTCTGCATCTTTCCTTTTTTGTCTTTCGCTTGGTTTATCATATTCTGTAGTCAAATTAACTCCTCTGACATGATATTTGCCTTGCTTCCGACAGGACCCGAATATGGTTCCCCTCCATCCTTCATGCGAAAAAAGTTCCTTAGCGTTTTGAGCGAGTCTGGGAAAACTTCCTCGTTGATTGATGATATTTCTATAGTGAAAAGATATGCCTCTGAGTCCTCTCATGCAATTCCTGTGACTTCTGATGATGAAGCCCTTGCAAAGACCAATAAGGAGGTAAATTTTGTAGCAAGGCAGTATTTGCTGCTGTTCCTTTCGTTGCTTTACCGTGTGTGTCATATTCATATATTGTTGGTTTCAGGTGAAAAATGAAAAGGTTCACTTTGTCTGGACACAATTTTCAGAATTAAATTTATACTTAAAGAAACAAGCTGAAGATTTAGAGAAATTGAATAGAAGACTAGCAGAGATGATGTCATTGCTTACATGTGGGAAGAGTGCCAAGAAAGGTAAAGGCATCAAGTTGAATGTTTCTGCTGAATTGAAGGAAATTCTAGCTCGTATGGATTCTAGAATACAGAGTCTGTATGCATCATTACCCACTAATGCCATGCTGATGATCTGCACTGGTCATGGAGACACAGCAATGGTGCACAGGTAGATCTGCATCTCATTTTCAATATATAGGCTATGACTGGTCACTCCACTTGATTAGGAGATCATCATATTCTTTAATATGAACTAGATTCGTTTATTTAGTCTATCTGATTTTTTTTTTTTTAATGAGTTTTTCATGTGTAATTTTTGCATGTAGACTGAGGAAAATGCTTGCCGATGGGAATGAAAGTAACATATGTCGTCAGAAGACTGTGAAAATCTTGGAAGAGGTCCAGGCTCGAGCTGAATTAGGGTTGTTTTTCGTAGGTGTAAAGCATTGACTATAATGTACATGCCCAACTAACATTCTGTGATAACGTGGCGAAAGTTTACATTTTTGACATGTAAGGTTGAGACCGTGTGAATAGAAATTTTAATCAGATGGCACCAAGAGCTATAAAAGCATGGTCATTTTGTGCATTTTAAATATCTCTTAATCCCCCAGCCAAATTAGGAGCAATTGAATTACATCAATGTTCCTTATTAGCTAAGATTGTACGTTAGTATACATATGGACCACTCTTAAAACATACAAGACTAAACAAACAAACAAGCACTAGATTACCATTATCACAATGAGTCACGTAATAAAAGAATTATCTTGGTCACCTCCATGCTGAAGCAACGATCAAGTTTTTGTCTTCCCAACCAAAATGCAGGGCACCCATTTCCTCCTTCATCTTGTACCTGTCACAATACTGCTTTATCAGTTCCCGAATTGCATTTTTCACATCTGTGCTCATTGGGGATGAAGTAAAGCCAGCCATTGTCATTCTTGCTCTCCATTTTCCAGCAACTTCATACCGTTCTATCCTATCCTCACCTTCACATGCAACAATATTAACAATGTCCCTTGCTAAGCATTGCCTTTCAACATTCATCCTGTCCTGACTCTCCCTAGGAAGAGTGGCATCAAGAGAATCATACACAGCAGAGTAGTAATTGTAGGCTTCAACGAATCTCGGTAAAAAGGGGGTAGTGTTAGTGTTCACATCTTGTTCCACAACTGTTACAAGTTTTGGATTCAGGTTTTTAACCATTCGAAGAAGTTGGTCTCGCTCATTTACTGTTGAAACACTCTCATCTGGCATGTGGTGAAGCTGGAATGCAAAGTTCACGACAAGTGCTTCCCCAGGACGGCAGTTGAGCATTGATGGAGTAACAAGGGAAGTTCTTGATGCCACTGCGTGAAACTCAAATGGCAATCCCAGTGCTTCTGCCAGCTTTTCAAGTCTCTGTCCTATGTTTTTTAGGCCTCCAACAGGTCGCTGGACTGATTCAGGATCGTCAACCCCAGTCAATCTCACACGGGGTGGCTTACCTGGTCTTGAAGCAAGTGTTTGTATTAGAGTTATGTATTGGCTTCCTTGATTGATGTCAAAGTCTATTATATGAACCTTCTTTTCATCTTTAACCGCCTCTGTAATTGCACCATTTGCAGCAATAAATCCAAACTTAAAACACGGACACACCTCGAATAGTATCTGCATGGCAGCTAAACGGTCTGAAGAGGGAGGTTCCTTGCACTTCAAAGCTTTATAGATACCTTTGCCAGAAGAAGCAATTCGAGCTGCAAGTCCTTCCACCATATAGGCTGCAATTCTTTGGGGAGGATCTCCTTGAATCGAGACCTTCTGCCTGAGTTCATTTATCATAGACGATGCTACCTCCACATTTCCTTCTGAAAGTGTGCCAGCACATTCCAAAAGCAATTGCTTGGGGGTCTGGGGAAAGATTTGTGATAATTCTTTGTTGCTACTGATGCTACTAATATTGGAATCTGAGGATGAAGACTCCTTAGGCGAGTCATGATGCAGCGTATTCTGAATGGGATCTGCCCACTCAGCGTCAATTTCCATGCTCTGAGCACTCTCAAACATATCTTCCTCATCATCTTTATCATCCAGCAGTTCCCTCTCCAACTCCTGTAACTTTAGTCTCATTGGACCATCAAAGTCAAGTGGACCTGGGCTCAGACTTTCCAGGGAATCTGAGCCAAAATTGGATACATCACGATGTCTCATGGACATGAAAGAAGCATCAAATGGGTTATGGGCACCCATGGAAGCACCTGGACTAGCTCTCAGCTGGTAGGAAGAGGCACCATCTGGGTTAAATGAATTTCCAGAGACGCCAGAACTGGATGGTTCTATCAGTTCCTCTGTTGGTGAATCAAGAAAGTACTTCTCATAACTCTCACTGCTGTAAGAATCTGCCATGTACATCGTTCTGTGCTTATCAGGACAAAAAATTTGGGAAGACAAGCCCGACCCAACATCAGTTCCTTTAAGTGAGTAGAGCTTGGCATTTCTATATGATGAAGTATTCAGTTCTGCTGATAAAGACATGGTTGCCTTCTGTTCCGTCAGCTCATATAGAATTTCAGTCTGTATTCAAAAACATTAAATATATTAGCTAGGAAACTGTTATTAAATTATGCAGTTTACTAAAACTATCAAGCTTTATTCTATACTTTCTCACCTTAAGAAATAGTAAACCACGACAAGTAACTCACTGATGGAATCTCGTTAAACCTTCTAGGTTGCCTGCATTCAGATGAGGGCAATAAGAGGAGAAAAGAAAATTTAGAAGACCATCTGAGTCAGAAAAATTAATCCACATAAATATGACAAAACATAGCAGATACACTTATGAGTTTACTTGTTTCAATAACAGGTAAACATAGTGAAACCCCCTGAATAGCCGGTTGATCATCATGTTTCAACTGAATTTCCATCTAGAAAGGTGAAAGAGTCCCTATCCAGAGGCGTTCTTTTAACTTAGACAGAACTGGAAGCTACTTGCTCCATAGAAAACCCATAATGATTTAACGTGTTCAAGTACTTAGATCTCATTTGACCCACCATGAAATTGAACTTAAAATTGCTTTTAAATAAAATTAATTCTGTCAAATATAGCAAACAAAGTTCCACGATAGTGTTATAAAGATCAGTCCTATAGTGTACTTCCACTCCCGTTTCCAAAATGCTCATTTGTTTACTCAGAGAATTAGCTATATTGCAATAATTTTTGTTACATAAACAAGTAATGTGCTCTTGAAATGAAAATACAAACAAACTGTCCTGCCAAAGAGTCAAACAAAGAAACGAGGAAGTATCTGAGATTGACTCATTTGCTCTTCTAATATGATGTATCAAGACTACGCAGAAAGCACCTGAGATGAAATCCCCGCTACGAATGGCGAATTGAAGGAAGTTAAAACATCATAGTCGTGCAACAACAAAGGTACTAATTACCCAGATAAAATCGGTGATCCCCTCGAAGCGTAATGATAGGATTAGGATCTGTCGCTAAGTTTGTCTTTAGCTAGGAGAGTAATCTATGGGATAACTCCAGACAAAGGAGCATTATTTTTAAGACAAAACGATTCTATTTCTAACCCAAAGAAGAGCAGAAGTATAAGGATAAGGGATAAGTAGCAGAAAAACTTAAATAAAAGCCTTTGAAAGGATAGACGTCACAAGGAAAAAATCCAAACTTTCTTAGAACAATGAATTTTAACAAAGACATCCTTTCTCTACAAAATCACAGGAATTGCAACTAATTACAAGGATTACAACATATGGTACCCCTTTCAAAGAGAACCATCCCAAGTCATCCATGACAGAAATAGAAGCAGAAGAAGATCCAAGTGAATCTAGTTAATTCATCTGATCTGTAGGAATCACTTTCATTCTAAGCATACCTGATGTAGTTAGAAAAGCACTTAGAAGATGGCAGACGTCATAGGGTGCACAAGCAAACAAGGATGAACCTAGTCTCTAAAGGAAGAAGGAAGCTTAAATTTTGGAGTAAGTTGTGGAGAAATTGTAGCGAGCCAGAAAGCAATACTCCCTCTTTATGACTCCTTATATTTAAATTAAAAAATCAACTGGGAGGTCAGGTAGGTCGAAAAGCAACAAATCAGACAACACCCCAAAATTAACGAAGCAACGGGAAGAAGAACCCAACTTTAAGAATTGATATATGATATGAAGAAAACCGAGTCACAAACACAAACTTTAATTTATGATTAAAAAAATATGTTAGTTAAAAGGAATTCAGCAACCCACCCAATTATAGAATATGAACAGATTAATATTCCATGACCAAATAGTTGAAAGGTAATCAAGACAAAGAAATCCCAACTTCTGGAATCCCAGAAGTAATAAGCAAACTCACCAAAGATTTCAACCTTGAATTTGGAAACTTCTTAGCAATAACCGCAATAGTGTCTCTATTTCTCGTCTGCATGTTTATACCAACTCCTCTGACTAGGCCTTGCTTCCGTGACGGCACGATACCGCGTGCATTGGTGTGTCATAAATAGAACCACCTGGGAGCCACCTGCTTCCTATGATTCAATCTTGACCGTAGATTTTGGAGGGTTGTGGGCACCCCTGTTTTAACCTTCGTGGGGATGCTACTATGCTAGTAAACTACTATTCGGACAAATCTAGATTTTGTAATTATTTGGTTTCTTGTGACTAAATGTTTTCATTTTCATATGAACAAAAACATCAGTCTCTGAGAAGTTTCCTTACAGATGTGAGATGATAACTGTTCCATGAGAGTAAGAATTTTACAGTAACTAGTGACGTACGATTTACGTCACTTCAGAATGACTGTTTGGTCGTTTCTGTTCCACGCGAAAAATAATAGTGTTTTTTGTTTATTCATTTATCCGTAGAAAATACTAGTTGAACTTTTTGACAAAGTCAAAGTTTTGCTTGTCTTGTTCCTTTTACTTCAGTCCTCACTTGCTGCACCTGCACCGTCGGTAGGGAATAGTGGGCAATTTTCTTCAAACGCGTCTTCGATCTGGAAAAGACAATCAAGCCCTCTTTCGACTAAATTGATGAAGGTACATTTCAAAACAGATAAAAAGCAACATGTTCATATGAAAAAATTGTTTATAATATATTAGCCAATAATTGTATATTTAGTGGGGTCATATGTCTATCCAATCACTCTACAAAACCTAGTGTGAAATGAATCAAACATGTCATCAATCATATAAATTAGGAATAAGGGGAATGATTATGCGGTGGAAGTATGATAAATAAAAGAGATAAATATACACAAAACTCCCATTTATTAATATTAAGTCCTAATCATTTCCTCCTTATCTTTTTATCCAAACGGACCAAACCATTAGACTTAGAAGCTGAAACGTAGGACAAATCAATAATTGTCAAAATGGAAATTTTTGCATTCTTCCATTTCCTTTTTTGATAAAGTCAGAAACTGTACCAACATTGATGTTAACTTATTACATAGTTGTGTTTGCTCAACATTATCGTTGAGAAAGGGAATTTTTTTTGTCATTTTATATGAAAATCTAGAGAGCAAATAAATCAGATTATATTAAAAAAAAAACATTTTTTGGGGGAACGGCTGCTGCTATTTCATTATCTGACAGAATTTCTGCAAAAGAGTGGATGAAATTGTGAGTCATCAGTGATTCACCTAACCCAACAAGAAGTAAAACTAGCATAGCATTCCACGTCTTTCAAACTTCAAAGTCGTTGTGATAAGGAAAGCACAAAGAAAGAAGAAACACTTCTGGCAGCGACTCAAAACTCTTGCAACTTGGTGAGTGGCTCTTGCACAGCGGGCGCGCGGGTTTCATCGAGGCCCATTATTCACGGGCCACTGTGAATAACAAATCGCCTTGAAGGCTCAAACTCTGAATTTGACCTCAATAATATTTTCTTTCAGTTTTTCTCTTTAGTTGTGCAAAATCTAAATGGCCAATTGTGGTATACAAAATGAACACTTGGAACAGAAATCCCAAGTAAAAAATAGTCAAAGAAAAATATAATTCTTTGTTTACTTGACCACTTTAATATTTGAATACATTACTTAACATCTTTAGCCTCTTTAATATATTTGTTAAAGCTTTGTCACTAATCTTAAATATATAGTGACTCTTATATATATCACGAGCATATAGTTTTAGATAATATGTAAAATGATGGCAGCAAATTTAGCAGAATGTTAAGTGATGGGCTTCAGCAAAATGGGCTCATTACCTAATCATAGTTTAAAAACAAGATTAGTTGGGTTAAGAGTTTGTTTGACATGAATACTAAACAATATAAATAAAATAATATAACATTAAGAATTGAGCTATAGTATAAATTTTTATATTATTTATTGTTTGTTGCTCAATGCATTAGACAACAAAAATTATATCATTTGTGTTAAATTTATAAAAATATATTTTGTATTATATCGCTTTCTTAAAAATATATATAACAAGATTTTAATATTTTATGATAATTAAAGTAATTTATAAAAATATAAAAATTAAAAAAGAGTCACCAATTGCCAATCACTGACCATTGGTAGTACCTTGTCAATTGCTAGCCATTATTAAAATTTGTTATTATTGATTTAATGAGTCAATATATAAAGAATTATAAGGTAATTTGAGAAACAGTATAATTAAAATTTTTGTTTAATATTTTAAACAAATATTTGTCTCATAGTTTAATAAATAACAAGATTTTAAAGATTTGTCTAGTATCATAGATAAACTTTTATCCAATACTTAGATTTTTTAAAAAATCAAACAAGAGACAAAATTTTTATATTATGTTGTCCTTTATTTTTTAATAAATGAAATGGACCTTAAGGGTTATTAACTTTGATTAGACTTTGATTAATTATACTAATCAGATAGTCTAAATCTTTAATGATTACACTGTGCAAGTTGTTTTAATCGCTGCGTTTCTAAATTGGTCCCAAGTATTGGTAGGTGGCATGTCATTATTCATCTACATAATAACCGCTCCTTTATTTCTGCAACTCGATCGAAATTGACAACAACAAAGAGGCATTAAGCATGCCTCATAGCCCCATTGGCCATAGCTACTTCCACGAAGCAATTAAGGCATGAATAATATTCTAATCATTATGGAACATCCTAGCTCACCTGGTTTGATTGAGTTTTTGGGCTCCCCAGTGCTAATCAAAGCCCATAATCATGAGTCTATAGGTTTTAATGGTTCATAATTAATGTTCTAAATTAATTTATGTTGATATAGTTGTACTAACAATTTAGCTATGCAGGGTAGGTGAAGTGTCATTATTTATTTTAAGGCACTAAGAACATTTTAAGGTATTACAACGCAAAATGGGGGGATGTCGCTGTTGGATGAAACTGTGAGAAAAGAAAGAAAGCCATTGAATTGCCAACGAATTGTACTTGGGCATATATGATATGATGGCAAGGTTTGATTTAGTTTGGTTTTATATGCCCACAACAGCAAGAAATTGATTCAATTCTAATACATACACGAGTAATATGTCCTTGTGGGTTACTTCACCGTTAATTACCTGATTACACGTCAAAGTATTCTATGAACCTGCCCCTTTTCCTCATCAAGTTTTGGTTTACCGTCTAAGGCTGCTGAAAAATGAGATACACAGCATGCGTCCGTGTGAAAAATAGTTTATAAATGATTCATAGTCAACAACTTTCAAATTAAATTGTCTTTATTTTCAGCCACATATATGTAAGACCGTCACATGATCAATGGTTTAATTATACTAAAGAAAGATGAAGAAAGAAAAGTGGGTGTTGATTTAAGTGAGCATGCATAACAGGATTTGGGAGACTTTTTTCTGAGAAATCAAAACATTTTCTTTTACTCTTCGCATCTGTTTGTGAAAAGTCCAAAGTGAGTTCTGCTGAACTTTGGAATACCCATTTTGCTAGCTAGAATTAAATGATCGGCCAGCTTCATGAGTTGTAACAGAACACATTTATTGAGAATGACAAATATGGTAACACGAGGGAAGTTAGGGCTTGCACAAAACTATTGAAGGGTTGGATGGAAATGGTCAAAGTAGTTTCTTGTGGATTTTCAGGGCCTGTTGATGTCAAATTACACAGTGGGTTATAATGATGAAAGTGGTGGTGGGTTGCTTATATGGGTTACGTGGGAAGGTGAGTGAAAAGGTATATTATGGTTTTCATATAAAGACAGTTGAAGAAAATGGATGTTTGCCTGTGCAAGTAACTGAAATACTTACGTTCACTGTTAATCTGAAAGCTAATTTCAAACCCCACTATTCATGCTTCTACCTCACACTAATACACAAAGTGGCCAGGCATCGATCGTCTTAACGGCCTTATATGTTTTCTCTGTTGCAGTTACCATATATATACATATAAAACGACATTTCGTAACAGGGATGACGACGTTACTAATAATTCTTAAGGTTACTTGAGAAACAACCTGTCTCACTGAAAGATGAATTATGGCATATAATACTGATTGATTGCAAGTACTACCTTAATTCCCGATTTTACTTCATTAAAAGTAGGTAAAGTATTCGTTGCTAATTGGTCATTTCTTCTAACTGTGCAGTAACTAATAGCTAACATAAATACCTCATACTACAATGTTGGTGGTGTAAATTGAAGTCAAGCCCGTGCTTATGATGCTTAATTAATCATTCTCTTACAGTAATCATAATATAGCAACACGAAATCACTGCATGCAGTGGCGATTACTTTATTACACGATTAATTATTATTAAGGCAACTAATTAAGTTTCCGTCATCTTCTGTGACCTTAAACTTCTGCTTTTTTGTGGGTGTGTCTAAATTAAATTAAGATTGCATTTCATCTATCAGAGTTGAGCTTTAAGGTTTTGTTGAAGTGGTCATTATCAAATTTGAGAGACCACCTCAACTTTGACACTTTCCTCTTGGTTGAAAGTTTACTCAGTTAAGTAATCATATGCTTAATTACACCATTTATAACTTGGACAGGTCATCTTATTTTCATCTGCTATTAATTAATCATAGTTTGATCTTGGTGGGCAGCCTAATTAATATTTATGTTTATTTATTTACTACCAATTAAAGATTGAATTGCACCAAAAGCAACGTCTAATATTGGGCAGGATTCTTCAGGTGTGTTAAACAAGAATGCTATGGGGTGTGATAGGTCAAAGTAGAAAAATTTGAAGATATGACCTTGGAAATTGGCATGTATAAATCAAACTATTAAAAAAGGTTAAATTCAGATGTAGGCAGTTATGATAGCTGAGTTTGCAGGATTGACTGATCCTAGACTGAGACCACGAGTTCATTAACTTTTATTTTTATATATTACAACTGGACTTATTCTTATCTGACCTGATAAGCATGCGGTTTTACTAGTTATATAGTTAGTTTATGAGCAGTGTTTCGATTGTTGAAGAGCATCAAATGAAGACACAATATATAAGAGCTGCATTATATCTATAATAACATTCTAGAAAATGCTAGTAAATTAATAGCTAGATTAATTTGTGTTTCAATAATTAATTTACATTTTGCCTTTCACAGTTACCTTGTTTTAATTTTCATCAACAATAATATATGGGGAGTGAATGCTACGAATTCAATACTATGGAGGAACAAAACAAAAATGAATTTTATTTTAACCATAAGAAAATTAAAAGTGAATGATTATATATAGGGCTTAAAGCAAAACTTGTTTTTATTTAATTAATACCCTCTTGATGATTTGCAGATTAATTGATCTACGTTGATGTCAAAAAGAAAAATTAGATATATATTTAGATGGGGGTCAGGATAAGTGTTGGATTTCGTGGGGTATGAAATCTCAATCGGTTAAGAAACACATTTTAATATAATTTACTTGATTATATATATGTTTCTCAGTGTTGGTATTAATTTGACTTGCCATCTCCATGTGGAATTTAAGAATGGAACAAAATGCAGACGGTTTAGAGGTACTTTTCTTGATTCCACACTTACACGGCATTTGAATTAATCCTTAAGATTAAACTGATCCTGACAGGTCTTTTGTGCCCATCAATCTAGACCACTATAAAGTAAAAGCAATTCTGCCTCGACCACAACTAATTAGGATGAATTTCTGATTTTTACCAGTTCTGTGGAATCTTATCTTTTAGTTACCATTACCTGCCTAGAGCATCTCACAAAGATTAATTAATTAACCTCGTGAATTAATTAACTCCTAACATTAAAGACTTTTCTACCATCAATTCTTTTGTCCACCACAAATATCTTTATCCGAAATTGGACATAAAATTAATCGCTTAAAAAATTGTTTTCTCACTAAGAAACTTAACTATCTTATATTAAAAAAAAATAAAATTAAATCGCCGTCAAATTGTGTGTTATAATGTTAAAAAATTTAAATGTAAAATTTTAGAGTTATAATTATTGAAAAAGATTTATTTTTTATTTTTTATTTAAAATAAATCTCATGTATAAAGGGAATAAACATACATTAGGTGCAAATAAAAAAAATAATTACATTCCTAAAAAAAAAAAATTCAGATTGATATATATCGCTTATCACTATGCATTCCCGATTGAAACTACTCATTTTTAGCAACAAAAAGAAAAAAGCATTATTTCCACTTTTTGGCTACATGATGGATCAAACTGGTGTTTGTCTGTCAGGTTTTCACATCCCTTAATATAAACATAATTTTTTAAACCCTAGCATCTATGTTTTATAATATAATGACCTAAAATATCTTAGATCACAAAGTTGTGCATGTTTGAACCTGATTCTACGGTCACCATAAAGCTTTTCGAAGCATAAAATAGGTCATCAGAGAATAAGAGCTGCTTGTTTCGAAAAAATATTGCAAAAGCTTTGTCATTATTCTCAATGCATGCATTTATATATCATGTGGACCTGAAAGCTAGGTAGCTACATTAATTTTTACTGTCAATACTCTACAGAGTATGACACACTCGATTATAGTTTATGCTTATTGCTCATTACATTTTTGACAAAGAAATGAATTCGGTAATCAAATTCCTCTAACCAAGAAGAACCTGAATGATATTGGCACATGTGGACGCTTTTAAAGCTTACCAAATTTAACATTACCATGTTTCTAATTTAGGGCTTGCATGGTGGCATTGAGTTTACCAACTTTCTTTTGCATTAATTATTTACTTGCTTGAAAGTTTCATATGCCACGAGAGTTTCTTTGAGTTAGAAGAGCGATGAGCAAGAAAGAGCAAAGTTAGAATTAATGGCAAATTGGTTGGAGCTGATATGGACCTCCATCATCCCCTTCATATATATATATATACACACAAATAAATCGCTTCAGGTATTGCTTATGAATTATAGGAGAATATATCCCACAATGTCAAGCTTCAAGCCAGAAAATTGATCTGTACATGTGTGTGATCACTGCAATTACTAAAAAAATCATTCATTATTTTTTAAAAATACATAATTTTAAAATACTGCCAGTGGATATGTTATATCTAAATATGTCTACGTGCTAAATGCAAACAAAATTAGATGAATCTGATGCACGTAACATAAGATTACTCAATTAAGGATCATGTATATTGTCATTTTATAAGAAAAAAAATGTGGAACGAATTTTATTATTTATATAATATTGAAATTGGTAATTCTCCAACAACCCTTGCTATCGCTATTGTTTAGAGATCATGACAGACTCATTTCACAATTAGTGTTGTGTGCCCTTTTTATGTTGTATAAAATAAAAGGATGAGGGAATTAACGAGTCTTGGCAAATGGGTTGAAGGAGAGATGTCCTTTTAGTAAAAACTATACGGTAATCAAACAAGTGGAATTTGATATAACGTGGTACCATGGTTTAAAATAGAATATTAGACAGATTTTTTTTTGTTACAAGAATAGACATAGTCATTTGGGAATATGAAAGCGAATATAGAAAATAATAGTAAAAAGGAATTTGATAAAGAATGAAGTTCATGGTCCAATGACATAACAACAAGAGGTCTTTCATGCTGACTACTGCTTATATAACATGTACATAGGGCTTCATCTGTCGTGTAAAACCAACAAAAATGACTTCTCATCCACAACCCTAAACCAACCCCTCCCCCACCCCCACTTCTCCCTATATATCTTCTTCTGGACTTCTCTTGCCTGTGCTTGATAAAGAATTCTCTCAGCAAATTGCAAGCTGCCTCCACACCATAACAAGTTGAAGGTGCCATGGAGGATTCTGCCTCTGGCTCAGCTGAAGACACCAAGACTTGTCCCCGTGGTCACTGGCGGCCCGCCGAGGATGAAAAACTCCGGCAACTAGTTGAGCAATATGGTGCCCAGAACTGGAATTCTATTGCTGAGAAGCTTCAAGGAAGATCAGGTAATTAAAAGCATGGTACAGAAATCGGGTTATGTTTGTCTTTTCTCTCTGGAAATCCTAATGGGTTGGTAGCAAATCTAATTCAAGGGTTTTGATTGAAAACTCTATTGCACTAGTAACTTGAGCATTTCTTTTAATCTAGCTAATTCAAAAGATAATATATATTTTTTCTAGCATATCTTTCCATCATCTATAGCATAAAAGCCAAGTGCATATGGGATTTTTTTTTTTTTTTTTTAAATAAAATTAATTTTTGCATTAACTAACCTGGGCATAGATAACACTCTATTTTGTGAAAAATAAAATAAAATTGTAGGGAAAAGTTGCAGATTAAGGTGGTTTAATCAGCTTGATCCGAGAATCAACAGAAGGCCATTTACAGAAGAGGAAGAAGAGAGATTACTGGCGGCTCACCGAATTCATGGAAACAAGTGGGCACTGATAGCCAGGCTTTTCCCGGGTCGAACTGATAACTCTGTGAAGAATCACTGGCATGTTATAATGGCACGAAAGCAAAGAGAACAATCTAAGTTATGTGGCAAAAGAAGCTTCCAAGAGGTTTACAATGATTCTAACTTTTCCTCTTCAAACGAGAAAAGAACAAAATCCCATGATGTTTTTAGCTCAAGAATTGGATTAGAGAATGCCAAATTCTTTGACTTCCGGAGCTTCGACAAAGATAGGATAATTGCAGCAGATTCCCCCTCCAGTTCTTGGAATTTTGCATCCATGCCAGCCTCCTACACTAGTTCTCCTGTTGTTGATTTGTTTAGAAGAGAAGGGAGAGACTACTTCAGTTCTTACTCTAATAATATGTACCTCTCTGAATGCTCAAAATTTTCGGATAAATTTCTCTACAGAATTTACCCAAATTCTTCATCATCATCCTCAAGCTTTCGGGGTTCTACCAGTACATTGGCTCTTCCCAGTTACAGGAGGGTTGTTCCAAGTAGTCCTTTTGGGTTCCTTGGCACTGCTGATGAAGGAAGAATAAAGAAGGACCTGATGAGTTTGTGTGACAACTCATCCACATTCACAAAGTTGAGAACTTTGAAGGAGCAAGAGCAACCAGATGAGCCTAATATTGAACACACAGAGGTTCCTTTCATTGATTTTCTTGGAGTGGGTGTCTCTTCCTCATAATAATCTGTCGAGTATTTATTGAACTTCATATAATACACATAGAGCTAGTGTAGCTTTGATCTAGTTTTTACTTTTTAGAAGTGCTAGTTTAGCAATAATCATATACTACAAGTTATTTGGTTGGTGCGTGATTTATAATCTATCAACTGCAACATTGTGCGAAGTATGATCCTCTTTTGTATAGAAACACGCACTATCATTGAAAAGTTTAAACTCGTTTGATGCATGGAAGGAATTGATCAGGAGCAATAAAAATGGGCAATATATTTTCAGTTTCTCATAGTGTTGCTAAACAAAATATATATTGCTTCATGAACAGGGGTTGGGTCTAATGCAAAAAAATTAATTTTTTTACAACATATTGAATTAAGGTTTGAATCCTTATTAAGGGAGACACTAATAATTTGTGTTGAAAGGTGCCTTAAATAAAATTGGCTCTCATAAAAAAAAATACTTGTAAAAAACTATATATATATATATATATATATATATATATATATATATATATATATATATATATATATATATATATATATATAGGTTTGTATTTTGCTTCCTATGCATGAATGAAATAGAATTTAGCATCCAAATCAAATTCATAGAAACTGAAAACTCCTCTAGACTAGTCTACTTGCTGTTGTCAGTTAAAGTATTTTCTCACCGTTGGCAGTTGCAAAATTAATTAGTTCATGATTAGGCTTTCAATGTATGAATGAAGTATAATTTACCATCCAAATCAAATATGTGTCGATCACTTTTCATATGCTCCCTTTTACAGTTTCCCTATCCCAACTTTTCCTTTTGGATTTATCTATATATATACAATGTGTTAAAGTTTTATTCAAAAAGCAGATAGCATCATTGCATCATAACCTTGTATATATGGTTGTAGCTGGCCACTATATTTGACAAAGGTCTTTGGGAGGGTGGGTAGATATTTGCTTTTATGAACTGCTCAATCGATCGATCGTCCGTCAATTTGGAAATGTAAGCAATTAAGTCTTAAACATCACAGTAGTTCTTAATCATGTCGGTGCATGCTGCAAATGGAATGTTCTTTTGTAAAGCCATACACTTGCTACTTTAGATTGAATGGGTTTAATTTGTCTTGATTTACTCGATCATAAAGTTTGTGGAAAACGATTACTCATTCTTTCCTTCTAAAATTTGTTGACATTGTATATCTTATGTAAGCTTATTTAGTCCCCTTAAACCTTTTCTTTCAGGAAAAAATTTCTTGATTAATTATACATGTAAGTGGATTAATATTCATTTGATCTTCTACATCTTTTCAAAAGAGAATCAAGTGCCTCAGAGTAGCCATATATGTTGAAAATTTAGATTTTAAAACATGTATTAGTAGAATAATAAGTTATGTTTGAAAAATTGAAAGAATATATTTTTTAAGACTTATTTGAGTTTAATTTAGTTAATTTTAAGTTAATCCTTTTTTACTATATAGTTAGTTAAAGGTTTTCTTTTTTACTTTTTACTTTGACAAAGTTAAACTTTAAACATTTATACTGTACACTGATCACAAATTATTGTGAATATTTAAATATTGATGATTGAAGTGTAAAATGATAGTTATAATTAATGGTGCTTGATTGATATGCTAATCAACATCACGAGTGTCAATTTCTTTGAACCGCCAATGCTCGTTCATTAAATGCAATCTTCTCATTTCTTTCTTTGTTTCTTTCTGATTTCTTTCAGTGTAGTTTCGTTTTCTCGTTGAATTTATCAAACGGCCGGTGGTTAGCAAAAGTTAACACTAGCATATTTGAAGTTTTCTCCTCTACATGGTACATCAATCATTCAATGTATTATTCTTGCCTTCTGAATAAGTTAAAAAGAGCTGAAATAGCGAAATTTGTGATTTAGATGTTTTTATACTTTTGGCTATGTGTTTCTTGTTTGATAACTAAAAGTAAATGGAGCAAATACGGTATAGGTATAACTCGTGAGATTGACGTATGAAAATAGTACGTGTAGTAATAACACAGAATTTTTTACTTCGCCACTCAAAAGAGTAATATGAAATCTAAACCAAATAAATAAGAAGTCTAATTTGAGATCAAATAATTAATTTTAATTTTAAATTTATATGAATTGCAATAAGAAATAGTCTTTTAATTAGAAATAAGTTTTTTTTTTTTTTAGAGTATACGACTATTTGGTCAGAACTATTTACTATTAGTTGAAGCTGGGAGAGAGAAATGATAGACAATTTACATAGAACGTACCATATAGAAATATGCATAATCCCATCGCCAAACATTCCCAATAGAAATCTTTTGCTGTTAAAAGACATTCTGACAGTGCTACGAGCTAATATATAAGTGAGGAAGTAAATATTATTATTAATGAGCAATTAATAAAATTTGTGCGGTGGAGAAATCAAAGTAGTATCAAATTAAGAGACAAAGACAGAAAGGCGGTTGGTGTAGTGTTGTCGAATCAAGCTTCACGGGTGGGCTACAGATTCTTTCATGTGAGTTATGCAGTCACGACCATCTTTGACGGTGCGATGATAGTAGCTTTAGTCATATGTATATATATTACTAAACCACGAGATTTTCCCCTTAATCATGCTCCCAAATAATGCAGGGTCATGACACACTTCTTTAGTTAGTCACTGCCTACCTTTCAGACACAGGTAGAGCAGACAGCACCACACTCCAGTTTATTTATTTTGACCCCAGACCCCAATTACTGTGCAAATGATCATTTGAGTATATATATAAACCATACAAGTGTGAGTTGAAGTCTTGAAAGAATTATTGTGTGCAAATCTCCCCATGCTAAGACAATCAAACAGTTTAAAGTTGTAATAATATGGCAATTATCGTGTACTGGTAGTTGGGACTTGGGTCCCATTAGTCAACTTATTATTAAACTATAAACCAAATTTAAAGGGTCACAATTTTGTCTTTGCCCTTGTCTTTATTCCGTCTTATCAACAAGCTTTAGGTCAGATCCGTCTGGACCATCTCATTATAAAATGGCCAAGGCCTCTTCCTTGCATTCGCAGAGAATATTTATAAGCTTTTGATCACTCGCTAGTTGTTAGCTAAGCTCTGCATTTAGAATGGGTTGGGGAAGAGGCAGTGCAGCTCAAACTGGGGTGATCGCGGTTACGCTACTGGTATGCCTTTTGGTTAAACAGGAACACGTTAATGCAGCAGTTTACACAGTTGGAGGCCCTTCGGGTTGGACCTATAACACTGATACATGGCCCAATGGAAAAAGGTTTAGAGTTGGCGATGTGCTGAGTGAGCAACTAGTTTGTCTCTGCTTTTAGTACGTATATTTATGATTTATGATCTACGGAAGAAAGTTAAATGTTTTCAATTAATTATACAGTTTTCAAATACGATCCAACAAGCCACAACGTGGTTGCCGTGGACAGAAATGGTTACGAGAGTTGCAGTGCTCCGGGTGGTGCCAAAGTTTTTAGATCAGGGAAGGATCAAATACAGCTAGCAAGTGGACTGAACTACTTTATATGCAACTATCCAGGCCACTGCCAATCTGGGATGAAAATTGCCATCAAAGCCCTCTGAGTGTGATTTTCTTTATTACCATTTTCAGGTACAAACATGTTAGTGATGAGTGGCTCTTTTTATCTATCAATGGCATTATTATAATAACTAAGTTAAAAGCTAGTGGGACTGAGCTGGCTGCTGGCTATAAAATTACATGGGACTTCACTATATATCTGTCATCTGTGCCTGTTTGGGATATCTATACGCTAAATTTGTATAATACTTGTGTTGCCAACTGTGCTCTGTCTTGTCTTGTGTTTATTTATTTATTTGCTACTTTGTTCCAAAATTGGAATTTTAGCTTCTTCATTATTGCGGTCCTTTCCTGCTCAATTTGACCATCCAAGTTAAACTTGTTTTCCATTAAAAGCCATGGTTAGGAATAATAAAAATTGTATCAGTTGCTCTTTTGGTAACTTGTATCCCTCCTAAGGTCATATTGCTTGTATAATTACTAAATAGCTAATCCTACCAAGAAAATAAATAATGAAATAAATACTACTAAATAGCTAAGCTAATTGGGCTAAAGGAAAAACGTGCATACACAATTGCACTAATGGATATTTCCTTTAACACCCCCATGCTTCCTTTTTACACCCCAAACCAAGCCATGATAGACTCGAGGGGAAAAGGGTGAGAGTGTGAGCAGAAAACTTAGGGGTGTTAAAAAATATCAGTCCGGCCAATTAGAACCAGGGGAATTTTCTTCTTCATATTTTTTTTTAAAAAAATTTCCCTTCATTTTTTGATTAAAAGCTTATCAAATCGATCTTTCCATCAAACTTCGTCAATAAATCTTAACAAATTTACTAGTGTGACATTTTATTTTATTTTTTACTTATTTGTATTATTAATTTATGATATTATTTTTTTATTGTAATTTATAATATTATTAAAGGTAAATTTGATAAAATTCTCATTCTCCACATTAAAAAAGAAAAAAATCAAACTCTCACATAGTAGTGATCTATAGACTATATAATCCAAATTACAACGAGAATATTTTTGAAGTCTACTCTACGTGAGAAAATACACCAATCAAGACTCAAGTATAACTGTAGAAGTAGATATAAACCCAGTCTACATATATCTTTTACGTTTAATGGTAACACCACTTTATAAATTTATTTTGAACGTGTTAGCCATAATTTATGAATTTCGGCCAACAAAAATTTACATTGAATTTAACGATATTTTCTCTTGAATTTTATACGACATATATGGACCCTCTTTCTGATTGGACGCGTAATTAAGAAATGGTCAATTCAGGGAAATTTCTGAGAAGGAGAAAGAGCGTGTTGACCATTGACTAGACTCGATGCCTCAATGGATCCAAAACTGGGAAAAAAGAAGTCTTTAGGTGACTCAGTCTAAATTTTCGGATTCTACCCCACATGAGCGACCCGATGAATAATTATCTATGTTTAAAAAATATGTTTGGTTTAATAAATAGAAAGTATTTTTATTTTTTTTTAAAATACACTAAAACTTGAAGAAAGAAAAATGTTTTTAGTGTTTAAAGAAATGACTCGTGATGAAATTAAAAAAAATAACTAATGATAATTTTATAATTTTATTTACTTCTTTATTTTAATGCCACAGAAAATGACTAATTATTTAATAAACTTTATTAAAGGAGAATATTAAGTTATTGAATGGATAAGAAAACAAATGAATACAAAAAAAAAGAATAAAAAACTTAACAAATATAATTTCAAAAAATAAAAGCATGAAAACGAGACATAAAAACAAAGAAAAAGATAAACCAAATAAGCTCTTTGTCTTCGCCCTCCTTGCAACACAACAACTCATTTATTTTCATCCTTTTTTCCCATTAATTCCATTTTCAGTAAAAGCGTCAATATGATATAACATTCTTATGTCAATGCTCATTAACTTAAACACAACCATTATTTCTCTTATCATGCTCTGCCACTAAATTAGCAGCAAAGTAAGATGTCCATTAATTAGGCACAATTATTTGGAAAGAGTAAAACTAGAATAATTACTATAAAGAAACAACAATTAATAGTTAATGCTTCACTAAATATATAAATCAAATAAAAAAAGATAAAATTTAGTGAATCATAATCTTTTATATTTTTATTACATTAACGACTTTCAATAACGAAGTCTTTTTTAAAAGCTTGGAAATTTTGGTGTAAAGAAATAGTCCAACCGGCCCCTTTAAATTTTCTATTGACCTGCTTATTAGCAGGTCATTATAAATCTTTTGGCATTGCTTATATTCTCCTCTCTTCTCATAACCTAAACTCTCATCCTCCCCATCTCTCTCTGCAACCAAAATATCATCATAGAGAAAGAAGGCAGCGCAGCCATGGACAGAGAACCAGAAGAGATGCAGTTTCTTGGGGTGGTCGGTGTTTACAAAGAAGCATACAAGATCATCAATTCATGGAAAAAAATCTTCAACCTGCTCACCCTCTCTCTGATCCTCCCTCTCTCCTTCGTCTTCTTGTTCCACATAGAAGTCTCCCATCTGCTCATAGGAAAAATTGAATCTAACGCAGAAGAAATGAGCCAAACCCAGGAGGGAACACCCCGATACCAGAAGCTCTCTGATCTCTTGCCAGCAGAATGGGCCTATTATTTCCTCTTTCAGATTGCTTACTTAATTTTCTTTATCACCCTTTCCCTCCTTTCCACCTCCGCCGTGGTCTACACCATCGCTTCCATCTACACCGCAAGAGATGTTACTTTCAAGAATGTCATGAGCGTTGTCCCTAAGGTTTGGCATAGGCTATTCATGACTTTCTTGTGCACCTTCGTTGCTTTTCTCGCTATTAATCTTATGGCAGTGGCAGTGATACTCATATGGGTAGTAATCATCGGGATAACAAACGCTAGCCTTGCAATTTTAGGGGTCTTATCAATCTTATATATTGTTGGCATCTTGTACCTAAGTATAGTTTGGCAATTGTCTAATGTTGTGTCTGTGTTGGAAGAGTCTTATGGATTTCTAGCTATGATCAAGAGCAGGGAATTGATAAAGGGGAAGATGTGGTTGGCCTCGTTCATACTTTTGACACTCAACCTTTCGTTTTTCCTAGTGAAGTTTTCCTTTGAGAAGCTGGTTGTGAATGGATGGAAGCTGGGCGCCGTGGACAGAACAATATATGGGATTATATGCTTCTTGCTAATCTCTAATTTGTTTCTATTCAGCCTTGTTCTCCAAACTCTGCTCTATTTCGTTTGCAAGTCCTACCACCATGAGAACATTGACAAGTCCGTATTATCAGATCGCCTAGACGTTTATCTTGGCGAGTATGAACCATTGAAGACCAAAGATGTTCAGCTAGAGCAGTGTCATGTTTGATACATTATATATGTATTAATTATCTGAATTAATTAAGATGTATCTGTCAAGGCTTCTTGGATTATATATGTATGTGCCGGCCATATGATCCTTGTGTAATATGAAATTAAGCAAGTTATACGTGTAATATATAATATGAAATTAAAACCCTTTTTCAATGTTTTAAGTTAAAAGATTTTAAATTAAAGACAAATCTAAGAGATGGCTCCCTTTCTTTCCAAATTTTTAGAATTTTATACAAGTATTACAAGTAATAGACATAAAAGGGAATGGATATGTATTATTGAGTATTAAAATTACTTGATTTTTTAGAAGTGGGAAGGACTTTTTTTTTTTTTTTTGTGTTATTAGGACTAACATATTAGTCTTTAATTCTTTTATTACAATTCAATAACCATTGTGATTGTAATTTATAAACAATAACATGATTTAGTAATCATATTGTAGAGTTTGTTAGATATAATTTTATTAGGGACTTCGAAAATTTGTTGCAAGGAAATACATTCACATACTTATATAATGAATCATGTTAAAATTCGTTATTCATGTATTTTCATTATTTTGAAACATGAAATTGTCTTCTCATGTTAAAACTAATTAAAAAGTGGCACCATTATTTGTATAGTACTTGATAATTATGTTAGTATTTAATCGTTAGATTGTTCATTAAGTAATTTTTCGGCCCTCATTTAATTATCTTATTCATGTCTCTAAGATTAAAATTTTGAAATTACACTGTTGAAAAGAAAATTACATTTTTAACAATATTATAGTAATCAGCACTACGTAATAAAAGAGACCAATATGACTCAAGTAGAAGTAGATATAAACGTCGTTCTAGAATTTGACATGACATGGGCTGAATCTGATTGGATGCGTAACTTTTGGGCTGTTGACCAGGCTCGATGGATCCACAACTGGGACCAAAATTCATACTAGGGAAAATTTCCGAGAAGGAGCAAGAGCGCGTTGATTGACTCACTCAACTTGACCGACTATTCAATTTCTGGGTTCTTCCCAACGGGTACGACCCGGTGAATAATTATCTCTATTTGAAAATATATTTGATTTAATAAATGAATATATTTTAATTAAATACTTTAAAATATATTAAAAATTGAAAATAAAAAATTGTTTTAATGTTTAAATAAATGAGCAATGCTATATATATATATATATATATATATATATATATATATATATATATATATATATATATATATATATATATATATTTACTTATTTCTTTGTATGAATATATGTCATAAGAATTGCCTAAAAATTCAATAAAATTAAAGGCGATTGTTAGATATTGAATGAATATAAAAATAAATAAGATTTAATAAACATATTTTTTAAAATAAAACATATTTCAAAATATAAAACAAACAAAAAATATGAAAACATTTTATGAACCAAAGAACAAGCAATGATTTCTTCTTCCTATTTTTCTTCCCAAAAAGACCTTCCATTTTCATTATGTCATCCTTACGTGGATGCTCATTAATTTTAACACAACCATCATTAGTATTTCTCTTACAATCCTCTGAAAGTAATACAATCACTA
Organism: Bauhinia variegata; assembly: GCA_022379115.2. Lineage (NCBI taxonomy): Eukaryota > Viridiplantae > Streptophyta > Magnoliopsida > Fabales > Fabaceae > Bauhinia > Bauhinia variegata. The sequence continues at coordinate 15,960,907 of CM039437.1, forward strand.
ATTCGGCTTAATTATTCCTTGAAAGAGTAAAACTAGAATAATTATACAAGGAACAATAATTAATACAGTTTTTTACTGCAAAACAACAATTCATAGTTAATCCTTCAACAAATATATAAATCAAATTTAAAAGAGAAAATATTTAGTCATGCATATTCTTTTATATTTTATCATAAAAAAATAAACTAAAGAGTTTGCCTCGTTATAACAGACAAGTTAAACTAACATAGTTTATTTCAAAAGTATATATATACCCCCCCATCTTCTCCTCTCTTCTCATAACCTTAATCCTCATCCTTCCAATCTCTGCGACCAAAACTTCATCATAGAAAAAGAAACCATGGAGAGAGATCCAGAAGAGATGCAGTCTTTTGGGTTCTTCCGTATTTACAAAGAAGCATGCAAGATCATGTTTTCATGGAGAAAAATTTTCAGCCAGCTTACCCTATCTCTCATCCTCCCTCTCTCCTTCATCTTCTTGTTCCACGTACAAGTCTCCAATCTCCTCTCTCGAAAGATGGATTCCAACACGAAAGAAATAAGCCGAACCCAGCAGGGAACACCCAGATATGAGAAGCTCTCTTACGCGTTGGCCACAGAGGGAGCCTATTTTTTCTCTGTCATATTGCTTACATAGCTTTCATGCTCATCTTCTCGCTTCTCTCCACCTCTGCCGTCATCTTCACCGTCGCTTCCATCTACACTGCAAGAGATGTCACTTTTGAAAAGGTCATGAGCGTTGTCCCAAAGGTTTGGCATAGGCTATTCGTCACTTTCTTGTGCACCTTCGTTGCTTTGCTGGCTTATAATCTTATGGCACTGGCAGTTCTAATCCTTTTGGCATTAGCAAATGTTGCCCTTGCAATTTTTTCCAAGCTTATAATATTTTATATCGTTGGCCTCTTGTACCTATGTATAGTTTGGCAGTTGGCTAATGTTGTGTCTGTGTTGGAAGAGTCGTATGGATTTGTAGCCATGACGAAGAGCATGAAATTGTTAAAGGGGAAGCTGTGGTTGGCCATGTTCTTTTCTTTGACACTCAACGTTCCGTCTTTCCTAGTACGGCTTTTCTTGGAGATTGTGGTTGTGGATGATGGATGGAAGCTGGGCTCTTCTGTGGACAGAACAACATATGAGATTGTATGCTTCTTGCTCATCTCTGTGTTGTTCCTATTCAGCCAAGTTATCCCAACTGTGCCCTACTTCGTTTGCAAGTCCTACCACCACGAAAACATTGACAAGTCCGCGTTATCTGATCACCTAGAATTTGTCTATCATGTTGAGTATGCCCCATTGAAGACCAAAGGTGTTCAGCTAGAGCAAAGTCATGTTTGATATATATATATATATATTATATTTATATTATATCTGAATTAACTATGATGTATCTGCCAAGGTTTCTTGGATTATATGTATGTTGGCCATATGGTCCTTGTGTAATATGAAAAAAAGCGAGTTATATATGTAATTGATAAAGTTAAATGGATTTTAAATATGTACTTGTGTGTGTAATTAACTGGGACCAGAAAAGAGTGAAGTCTTGACTTTTGAGTCTTCAATTTTCGGACTCTACTCAACGGGAACGACCCAATGAACAGTAACAGTCTTCGCCGTCCTTACAGCCACAGGATTCATCCTTTGCCACGAATTTAGCAGCAAAATTATAATGACTATTATATGCTTCTTGTTCTTCTCTACGTTGTTCCTACTCAGCCATGCTATCCCGACTGAGCTCCTTTCAATCCGTTTGCTAGTCCTACTACCATGAGAAGATTAACAAGTCCCGTGTTATTGGCTCTCCTACAAGTCTATCTTGGTGAGTATGCTCCATTGAAGGCAAGAGATGTTTAGCTAAAGTATATATACAACAACAAAATCCTCTTTTCACTTTTTATTTCAAATTTTATTTTATAAATTTGAGATTAATTTAAAAATGAGCTAAATTTTATTTATAATATAATTTTATTATTTATAGACCAATTTCATGTGACTTTGTTAAGACGTGTGTAATATGAAATTAGGCAATTCTTTTATCACACCCCATATGATATAAAGAGGGTTTGGGTGTGAGAGGGAGTGGGTGCGTGGTTAGGAACTGAAAGTAGAAGCCCAAAAATATACCTCCGGCCCAATCCAACCAGGTTTACCTAGAAATGTTCGATGGACTATCATGATGTGTGCTAAAAGAAATGGCCCGAATACCCAAACTGAGAGAGAGTCCATACTCCTATCTTTCTGCCCAGAAAAAGAGATTAAGAGAGAGCATTAATCTCTTTTTCTATTAAACCCGAGGAAATTATTTCGGTGGGAAAATAATATGAAAGAGCCACCGCAGCAAGCAAGCGGCTGACTTTTTTAGAAATTGCTTTGTGTCTCTTCAAACTACTTCACTTTTTTTCGAATCTTCTTCTTTCTGTTCGTTCCAAAGAATAAAATTGAAGTCCCAGATCCAAAGACACATATGTAACAGGGAATTCAGCTAATCCCAAGTATTCGAATTTCGGATTTGTGATTACAGACCTTTTAATGGAAGCTTCATCATCCTCATCGAGTCAGACTGAATTTGATTATTTGTTCAAGCTGCTTCTGATTGGAGATTCGGGAGTCGGGAAAAGCACGCTACTCTTGAGCTTTACATCTGATACTTTCGAGGACCTTTCTCCTACAATCGGTGCGTTTGAATTCATGAAACCGACACCGTTTGTTTTTCACTTGTTCTCTTTTTTCTTCTTTGATTTTGTTCTAAATGTACTGTACTGAAAACCAGAGCTTTAGTTGCTTGTGCTTGTGCTTGTTGTTTTCCAACTTTCTTTCTCAGTTCATTATTTTTCATTTTTAATTGTTATATACTCTTGTTTTGCGTTTTAGCTGTAGAAAGGAAAATTTATGTTTTCTGACAATGGTCAGTTTCCAAGTACGTTCTCTCTTTTATCCTTCTGGGTAGTGGTCTCTTCCATTAATAATTGTGATTGGAATGAGATGTGGTTAAACGTTTACCTTCATATTCACCAACAATTATGAGAGGCAGAGGATGCTGATATTTTTCTACTTGGCGATCATTTTTCGGTGCGTTAAACGTTTACCTTTAATCAACATCTAATTTTGAAAGGATTTATCAGTGTACTTTCATGCTGATGACATAAGTACCTATAAAGTTGACGATATAATAATTACTAAGTCTGATAATATGTGCCCTAAAGGTTCAAACCTAAAACTAGGAGTTGACAGTGTTGATTAGATGCCTTGTTGTCATCTTTAGGGACGTGTTAACCTTTTACTTTGAGAAGTCATCAAAAAAATGCATCTGTTGTTTCTGATTCTACTATGGCAGTTTTCCATACAATCATATGTCAGAAAAAAGTATCTTTTTTTTAGTACCATGATTCTTACATGCTGAATGCAGGTGTCGATTTCAAGGTTAAGTATGTTAAGATTGGTGGGAAAAAGTTGAAACTCGCAATTTGGGACACAGGTAATGTTTGCTTGTGCTTATGAAAAGTCACTTGGAGCAAAGTCTTCCATTTTTAGTTCTTTTGAGGTTTCCCTACTTCTTTTTTTCTTTTTGTTTACATCCCTTTCATATTTCCTCTTTATGCAGCTGGACAAGAAAGGTTTAGAACACTCACTAGTTCATATTATAGAGGAGCTCAAGGAATAATTATGGGTATGCTCCTTGACTCTCTACTTTTTTTGCTATATTTCTTGTAAGCTACCCCATGAAATGTGACATCCACGTCTTCAGAAATTGGTTGAACTTTGGCTACTTGTTTGGTTGTGGCTCACAGCGTGGTGAGTGCTTGTTTACTTATCACTTTTTACTGTCTGAACGTTGCACATTGGCGATTGAACTAGAACATAGCAGGTTCATTTTGGTAATGTAACAATTTACCTATTATGTAAGACCAGAATTTAAGTGGTTGCGATGCAGTAGCAAAATTGGAGCGAAGAAAATTCAAATTCATTCTATAGTTCTTTCCGCTTCTTCTAATGAAATGGCTTACTCGTAATGTAAAGGAGGTCAAATAGCATTTCTGGAACTCAACAAAATGGGAAGGGGGGAGCTTAGAGATGTGGATTGATCTATTAATTCGATAACAAGAAATATGCAAAGTTAACAAAAACTGCTTTGCAGTCTTCCGTGATGATTGCAATGGGCCAATTTATACTGTTCCAGCAAGCTTAATGCTTTTAATAACTTCTACGCTCTTCAGGTTGGATAGATACATGGAAAATTTGAGGAATGAACATTAGCAATTGCTTAGAGGCCTACTCTCGTTTCAGCCCATAATGTCATATCATCGATAGGATAGAATTAGATGCATTTTAGTGTGTTGAGATAGATGGACTTGTCATGTGGTTACATTCGTTCTTTATTTTTATTGTATTTCCTTCTTTGAATCATTTATCAGTATTGATTCTGAGACCATTAATTTGGATAAAAAACAGTTTAATATGACTTATTTAGCCTCCTAAAGTAATGGTATATTTTAAGTGTGTTTTAACAGCTGCAATTCCATATATTTTTCTAGTGTTGTACAGTAGACTTAACTATTGAGACTGAAATATTATACAGTATATGATGTAACAAGGCGAGAAACCTTTACAAACTTATCTGATATATGGGCTAAAGAAATTGACCTATACTCAACAAATCAAGACTGCATCAAGATGCTTGTAGGCAACAAAGTTGATAAGGTATGTCATCAAGGAATTTGCATTTACATATTAATTCGTCCTATCAAATTGCAAGTGTTAGTTTTGATGGATTAATAATTTTCCATCTGATTTTGTTTGGATAAATGCCCCTCTTTGTGAGCTATGAAGGTTTCATGCACATTATAATCATCTAACTTGTCAGGAAAGTGAAAGGGTAGTCAGCAAAAAGGAAGGGGTAGACTTCGCGCGTGAATATGGATGCCTTTTTACTGAATGTAGTGCAAAAACCCGAGTAAATGTCGGGCAGTGTTTTGAGGAGCTCGTTATGAAGGTATACATGCATACCACACAAACACCCGCACGTCCACGTTTATACCCATGACCTCACATCTTGCTTTCTTTTCTATGAAATGTTTCCTGAATGAACTTACTTTCAAGTAATGAAATGCATTGGTAACTCAATTAGATTCTGTTAGGAAATTCTTTCTTTTTTCCTTTCTAAGAAGCTTTAGCAGCATGATTAGCAGTCCAAATGTATGAATGTTCAAGTGATAAGATGGAAAAATGTTACGGGCTGCATTTTAAGAACCCAAATTTGTTTCTCTGCCTACTGGCACCTGCTTGCTAGTAGGAATCCACTTCCTAGATGTATCCTGTGCCGTCTTGTAGCTAGTAAAACTTGTTGGAGATTTCTTTTGACCTCCTTCACCCCGGGGAATACAAGTTCTAGAAACAAAAATGTAATGGCTGATTCTAATATGGGTTCTGTTGTTGATCTGCAGATTTTGGAAACACCAAGCCTCTTGGCCGAGGGCTCATCTGGTGTGAAAAAGAACATCTTCAAGCAGAAACCCTCAAATTCCAATGCAACTAGTAGTAGCTGTTGCTCATGGTGATTGTAATTTTTAATTAACATTTGCTTTTCACGACCCACTTTTCATTCTCACCCATTGTGTAATCGAATTTCATTGTATCAAAAAAGAGTTTAAAAATTTGTATATGCCATGCAGTTAAATTTAATTAGAAACGAATTTTCTTTTTAAGCCCCAAAAAAGTGTAGATTTGCATGTAAAGTTGTAACAACGCAACTACAGGTATACTGCCACAGCATTATATTCTTATAGATTTGGACACTATAACAGCATGATGGATACTGCCCACCTCCTTCCAAGTAATTAAGTTGATGACGTTACACTCTGATGATAGGGTTCATTGTAAAACGTAAAATTTATTACTTATAAAATAATGTTCTTTCCATTAATCAACAAGGTTCTATGGTGTAGTGGTTAGCACTCTGGACTTTGAATCCAGCGACCTGGGTTCGACTCCCGGTAGGACCTGTTTTGCTTTTATAAAAGGGGTCTTCAACTTCAAGTTCTCATTGTTAGCTTTTTAATTTTTTGACTATTTTATTTAGATATTTTTCCAAGTTGGAATAAGCCTTAACTCTAGTTCATGAAAGCCTTCACGATATGTATGTCCAGCGACAACGTTATTTTGGGGACCTATTAAAACCTGAAAGAAGCCCGGGAAGGTGACATGATGCACCTTTCAGCTGAAAATTTAAAATTGGCCAAAACAAAAGCATAAAAATAAAAAAGAAAAAGGTGACCAATTATTTTTTGACCCAACTTAAAGGAAGAGTAGAACCCCCACATAAATAAAACCGATGCTCCAAAAAGCCCACTTTAATGCTCAAAAGAAGGCCCCACATGGACCCACCAACAAGAAAATAAACCCACAAACAGACCCATGACAGCTCCGAAATCTTGAAAAGCAATCTGAATACCGTACGTATCATAAGTGCCACCAAGGCGGCAGTTAAAATACTGTTTCCTCCCGCGGAAAAGCGGTTTTCACGAATTAGAATATTACTGAGGAGAACTGGAAAGGCAAATGAGTCTCGTGGGGCTCAACAATACCCACTCTTTCTTCTATCTTTCTCACTCCCACTTTCTTCATACTTCATATTCTCTCTGAATTCCTCCTATCTTCTCGTTCTGCATTTGCTTCGATTCTTTGATCTAAGTTTCATTGACAATGGCAAAGGAAACAGAGTACTATGATATTCTTGGAGTTAGTCCCTCTGCTTCGGAGGAAGAAATTCGCAAGGCTTATTACCAAAAGGTTTGGATCGGATATTAACTAGTGTGATAGGTTTAATCGCTTTATTTCTCTCTCTTTTTCTGTAGCTGATTTAGCAATGCACATGAAATCTTGCCTGGAATTGCTATTCATTTTTTGTTCTTCATCTTTTAATTTCTAGTGAGTTAATGATGAGTTGCACTGCTTCTGTTTGATTTTAGTACCAAATGAGCTCAGGAAACTAGGAATTCCATTACTACCTCTTGATGAGATTTAGAGTTTGCGGAGTTTATTTTCTCCTAGTTCTTTCGATTAATGAAATGACACCTAAACATGCTATTCTTGCTGCAGGCAATGAAAGTTCATCCAGATAAAAATCCAAATGATCCTCAAGCTGCTGAGAAATTCCAGGCAAGTCCACTGTATCAACTTCCTTGGACGATTAGGGACCAGGACACTTCCTTTTACATTGTTCCTTATCATAGATATACTTTTTTTTTTTTCTGAGATTGGCAGGTTTTGGGTGAAGCATATCAAGTCTTGAGTGATCCAGTGCAAAGGAATGCTTACGATCAAAATGGGAAGCATTCTGTCTCTAGGTAGATATTCTGCTGTGCTGAAGCTTAATCTAGTATAGCCTTACAATATTTTGCTAACAATTGGGGTAATACTAGTTGCAGGAATCACATATAATGAATTGAAAACTTGATCATTCCTTGTCTAGTTGGTTTAAGATAAGAAATATAAGCTTTGATTTTGTTGATGTCTTTGCTGTGCATCGAATTGGACATACTTAAGTACATTGCATATCACATTACGCAGCTCTCCGACAGCTGTATCCGTCTTTTACGTTGAGTTTTGTAACAATTATCAAAAGTAATAGTTAGAATTGGGAAATGCTTTGTCTCTGCAAGATGAAAATATAATGCAGTAGTAATAACTAAGTGTTACAAAGTCTTTGCTGCGTTGCTAGCTGATGCAGTTTAGAAACATGAGAGACATCTTATTCATGATTGGGAAAACAAAATTTCTTACATATATACTTGTTGCAGACCTATTTCTAGGCTACCCCACTTGACTTAACAATAATTATCATAATAAAACAGTGGCATCTAATCTAATATTGCAACCTAAAGCTGCAAAGTGACACAAAGGTCCAGAAATCTCTTATAAGATGAACGAATAATTCCTCAAAATAAATAAGAAGAATCGCCAAAACAGAAATTCAAAAAGTAATGAATATATAGGCACTGTTGTATCATCCTAAATCACTATCTTGTTTTCTTGAAAGATTATTGGGTTATTTTACAGAGAAACTATGCTTGACCCCACGGCGGTCTTTGCCCTGCTCTTTGGGAGTGAAATATTTGAGGACTACATAGGGCATCTAGCTGTGGCATCAATGGCTTCTTCTGAATTAGCTGAAGAAAGTGAGGATCCTGATAAATTACACGACAAATTGAAGGCGAGTATTTACAAATTACAATTCAGTATACATTAATATATTTACTTCCAATTTGTCTTCCAATAATTGCCAAAAGAAAAATATATGGATAAGGGTGATTTTTTCATATTTATTTAAATATTCAATGTTCTTTCTTTAGGGCGCTTAAAATTACAATTCCTTAGCAGACGCTCGTCGCACGCCATTATATGGCTTTTAGCTTTGTTAATGACCAAAGCTTTTCACTTACACCGTATGTTTGATATGCTTCTGATATAGGCTGTCCAAAAAGAAAGGGAAGAAAAATTAGCAAGATATTTGAGGGATTTTCTTGGTCAATATGTTCGTGGTGACCAAAAGGGATTCGTTCAGCATGCAGAATCTGAGTCCAGACGGCTTGCCAAAGCAGGTTGATTAAACTTCCAACTGCCTATCTTCGCAATAATTTCCTTTCAACTGGAGACAGGTCATATAGAACTTCATTGCTTGAATCAACTCTGTCTTTCCTGATTGAAATTTTAAACGAGTTGATTCCCACGTTTGCAATCAAAACTTTAATGCTAACTGTTCACGTCCTTTACAATAGTTCATTAACGATGTCATGTTTGTGCGGTAAAAACAAAAATCATTAAGAAAATTATAGCACGTGTCATTACATTTGCACTAAATGACATTGCCAAATATTTCCCACCGTCTTTGAATGCAGTTTTTGGAATTGATATGTTACATACGATCGGCTATATATATTCAAGACAGGCAGCACAGGAACTAGGAAAGAAGGCCATTTATCTCGGTGTGCCATTTCTTGCTGAATGGGTTCGAAATAAAGGACATTTTTGGAAATCGCAGTTCACAGCCGCCAAAGGTATACAGACAACCACTGCGCCTTTGTTGCATCAAACTGTTCCCTTAGCAAGCTCTTCCCTCCAATATTAGTTGCTTCTTCCTGGATCTTATTCCAAACTTGATATCTGATGTTATTTAGCACGCAATATTTTTAGGGGCTTTTGAGTTACTGCAGCTTCAGGAAGACATCCGCAAGCAATTTAAAATGGATGGTAGTGGCCCAGAAAATGATGTCGAATCTCATATTCGTCTTCATAAAGATACACTGATGAATTCTTTGTGGAAGTTGAACGTTGTGGACATAGAAGTAACCCTTGTACATGTGTGTCAAATGGTGAGTTCTTCATCCTTTTAATTATATAAAATATGATATATTCATATATGCTTTCTTATCTGATAATGATTGATGACCATGAAACAGATTATTGTATTGCGTATTATCTAACAAGATGACTTGACATTATGGATTTTAACAGATAAATTTTATTCTCACACGTTAAAATGAGGAATTTTTAGCTAAAACTGTCATGGCTAAAATCTTTCTAAGATGAGTGATAAATATATATAAGATTTCTACTGTAAGAGCTGGGTTGTCATCACCTGCTAGGAGATCGAAGATTAAAAAGGAAGGAAAAATTCTTATCCTGAATTTTGCAGGTTCTACGGGAAAACAATGTCAGGAAAGAAGATCTTAAAGCTCGTGCCAACGCTCTCAAAATTCTTGGGAAGATATTTCAGGTTACAAGCTAGGATCAGGTTATAAATTCACAATGTTGAGAAACAAAATGTTCTTTTAACTGATAATAGAAAGTGCCTTCCTTTAGGAAAAGAACTCAAAAGGTGGCGCAACATCAAAGAAGAAAATCGCTGCTGATTCAGATGATGAGGGAAGCAGTTCTGATTCTTCTGACGATGATTCACCAAGGGCGCTTTCATACCGAACTCCCTTCTTCAGTCAGGCATGTTATAGAACTATTATAGATGATAATATCATGACATGCATGCGGACTATATTTGCTTTTGAAGTCGTCTTCGAGTATATATATGTATACATAGGTCGGCTCTGAATATGCGTATGCATACATCCCTTTGCAGGGTATTGGTCGGCTCTTTAAATGCCTATGTAATCCAGCATTTGAAGTGGACGATGAAGAGATAGTTTACCGAAGCAAATGATCTGCATAAATATCGATCGACGGTGAGAGATCATGAAATATAAAAGTTAGCCATTGTCAATATTTTACTCATGTGGGATGATAGATATGTAAATGGTTTGTCTGTTTATCCTGTTGAATGCATAATATGAGGTAGAGAATGATGCTGCGTTAATTACACGTGGCATAAACTGAGCAAGAATTAATCTGTCAATTACAGCTCTTCTTATCTATATTTGTTTACAGAATTGGAATTTTATTCAAATATTTCTGATCAGTTTGCTGAGCTCTGGAACTTACTGTAGAAGTGTCTCTATTTTATTAGCCGCGATCTAACTACACGCAGAATATGAGCTGGTAGTTCAATCGTTTAAGACTCTTCATTTTTTTTTTTTTTCTTTTGCTAAACTATTCAATCATTTTGATGAATAGAAGACTACGCTAGTACATGATAGAATTTTTATCACATCCATAAATTAGCCAGAATCGAATCCTGAAGTATGTCAAACCCAAGAATTTTCTGGAAACACCATAGCAAAATCCGAATAGTCGAGACAATGCAAATCAGATTCTGTCCCTTTCAGAAGATTGAAGATTAAGATGAGGTTACATTAGCTCATAGTACTCAAACAAAGTAATATCCACACGCAAAAGCTCGACATGGAGGAGTGAAGAATCTGGCTTGGAGAATTGTCAAGGGGAGAGGCATCATGTCCTGCTAAAATAGGAAATAGAAAACAGAAAGCAAGAAAAATAGTGGCGGGTCCTGGTACTACACAACAGGTCTAAGATTCGCTTTGTCAATTCTAATATATGATTATATCCACCATCCATCGTAGCAATGCCGTTGATTGTGATTCCTCAACACATTATCACTATTACGTGAAAGCAGGGCTCATAAATATTGCTTCGGTTGCCAATAGAAACATATCTTGAGTGGATATCATCATAGACCGGGACCACTTTCTTAGATTCTAAAAAAGACCAGAATATCTAATAATCAAAAGAAAAGAATCATTTCAGAAAAAATGCTCCTTAGAAAATAGCCATCCTTATCTTACTAAATTCATCTGATATTCATCGTCCAACACAACCATACAAACTTAAAAAAGTTCATGCCCGTCCATAATTTTACAGCCAGATTGGAACAACCCAAGACCCAGTTCTTTCATCCAAGATATAATCCGGATTTAAAGAACTCAAGGCACATTCAAGTTACACTACATAAACAGCATGTTCGAACAGACGGCTGCATGTTTGCAGCGTGGTCTTGCAAGAGTTCAAGATAAAAATATATACGGAAGGGAAGGTTTCATGCTTTCACTTCTCCGAGCCCTTGAAGGACACTTCCTAGAAGTGACCGAATCAAACCCCTTAGATCAATGAGCTGGATGAGAAAGAGTGCTAAAGGGACGGTGTGCATGGACGGCACAGACACAATGCACAGACGTCAAGTTCAAACAGCCACTCATGATGAGCGAGTGCCTCCCCGAGCAGGTGTGAAGTGATGGGAATGAGTCACAGACTGCCTGAACAGCAGATGGGGTGAGTGCTGTGCATTGGCTGATGTTGAGTGTTCTTAGCCCATCTTCATCGTTTCCACCTTTCACAGATCCCCACATCCTGTGATTCACTTTGCTGTGGGCCAAAGAATACATTGCCCTGTCCGTTATGTTTCGGCAGTAGTACAGTCCAAGGGACCTCAGATGAGGACATCTGTTTGCCAAAGCAATTACACTATCATCTGCAATAACAGCATGAAACATCAGGACTGTTAAAGAAATCAACTTTAGAACAAAAAGAGCCATTATTTCTAATCTCCTTGAAAGATCTTCAAGAGAAGATCTGTAATCTTGCCATGATGCAGGGCAACGGCAACGACTGAGCATTTGAACATTTTGGGAACCCATTTTGATCAAGCAACACGCATGGATCACGCAGTAAATAGTTTGTAACGGCGAAGTAACATGCGAGGGGTAAAGAGAACATCCAACATCCATGAACGTGATGATTTATTTTGTTCCCATTACTACTTGTTACCACACGGATAAAACCCAGAGAATAAAGATCAGCTCGTTAAGGAACCAGATGGAGATAAAGATTGTAGGCAATCACTTATTGAGCCAGCCATTCTGAATCAATCAAAATGTGAATGCAATAACCATTTACATCGAATAAAAAGTTGAAGAAAAGCTTTGCATATGATACCTGTTATGCGGACACAGCCACACAAGTCAAGCGTTCTAAGATCAGGGCAGCCAGCTGCCAAACTCATCACACCAACGTCGCCCACATTATCACACCATCCAAGATTCAAAGACTGCAACTGATTGCAGTAACGTCCAATAGCCTGCATTTTATTTATAAGATTGTATTGTCATTAATTACCATATTAGTTCTCAAGTTAATAAGCCAACCAACTAGCATCAGAACTATACCTGCAATGCAGTATCAGATGCAGCTTTAACACATCCACATAGATTTAAAACCTTCAGTTTTCTACAGAAACTGGCTAGGTAAGCCAGGGCATGATCACTAAATGCTGAACAGCCACTGATGTTCAGTTTTGTAAGATCGGGACAACCATGGGACAAGGCATACAGTGACCGATCAGTGAGCTTGAAGCTTTTGCTGAGATCCAGGATCTGCAGGTCGGGACAGCAATTTGCAATAGTCTCAACAGCAATATCCTCTAATTGAGGCTTGTCTTGACGAAGTATTAGAGTTTGCAACTTTGTGAATTTAGGAGCAAGTGCAAGGACCAATTCATTCATGTTCTTGCTACACCTGAAGAGCCAGAGATTATACAAGCTTGTTACTATTCATTACTACATAATCCATTTCATGAACTTCACAATGATCAAGCACAAAATACAGTCTCCCCAAAAGAATATCTGGAGTTGCACTTTAAACTACAAACATAACATGTTCGGTTATTATGACTCTGTAAATCCACGCTATCCAGATTCAACAGGAAAGGGCGAAAGGAAAAGATTACGAAGAGAAAATTAAGCCACCAGCAAAAGTAGATGCATCAAGCGAACCAAAAACATGACTTTCAGCCAAAATCTAATTTATCTATCATGAAATATATAGAATAATAAAGAAAACTTAATTCGGATAGTGAAATTTGTAGAATAGTAAGCAAAACTATTCTCCAGGAGCAATCCCACCAAGAGATCGCTGGTGGGTTTCTACATCTTATTTGATCTAAAGCAAACCTGCTCCTCTGTAGTGATCCAGAAAGTCGAGTTAATAAATTACATAAAGTGGTAGCATGAGGATTGTTATTAACTATACAAAGAAGATAAATTAACATCATAATAGACAAGAAACCAAGAAAAATTCCCTTCTCTTCACACTGCCGCCAAGAATAGACTGAGACAAAGGTTTAGAAGGAAAAGATATACCATGAGAGTGATAAACGGGTAAGGCCAAAGCAAATAGCATCTCTCCACCCACGACAGACTCCAGAAGCAGATATCACTGTCTGGTCATCCACAAGCGACAGAATTTGCATTAAAAGCTCCACCGGAATATCCTTCCATTCAGTTATAACTGTTTTCACTCCTTTATTGCTATTACCACTATCACCACCGCTAGGAACCATCATAAGCTTCTCAAAGCACAAGTTCAAGTCCCCCGCCCTCAAGTTCTCCTTACCAACCATTTCACTTTCAGCCCAGACCAGCACCGCCTTCACCAAAGCAACAAATCCCTCGTTCCTATAAACAAAGGACGCATATGACAGAGATCAAAAAGAGCAAATGGATAACGCATAACAGATACTAGGATGTTTGTTACAGCGTTTAATAAAACGATGATAACAATAAACCAATAAAACCCATATGTTAAATGCACCGGGTGACCGGCAGAAAGAGCACACCAAGATATATATATATATATATATATATATATAAGGATCTAATCTGATAGAGGAAATATCTGCACATTACATAAATACCCACCACAAGTTTTCAAATACACAATTGTGTCTGTATAAAATGTATGAAAATTGACGCAAGCAGTCCAGCACCGGTAAAAAGATTAAACACAACACACAAGAAAGAAAAAGAAAATTCACAATCAAATGCCCCTTTTCTCAGAAAGAAATCCCTTTTATCAAATTTGAAATAGATGAAAAACAAATTAAGAGACCTCTAATTCGAAAAACAGAGCTCAGGAAATGAAAAATCAAACAGTTCATAATCAAAATCATGATACCGTGAAGGATTGACCACACTTTTGGAAATGAAATAAAGGGGGGGAAACTTTGTAACTCTTTATAACTGAAAAATAAACTCAGAAACGCTTACATACAAGAAAATTAGCAGATGATCAAGGAGATGATATATATAAGCAAGTAGTAACAGTGCAGAAAAGATATTAGAGCATTATCATTACCACTATAGCGAGAGGCCAAGACAAGACTATTTCTATTATCTGCTAATAACCAGAATGGTTTGGTTCTCAGCCAAGGTGAATCCTATGTCCTATGGGAAGCGTGGACAGGTGAAGGACTAATAACGCGGTGAAAAGGAAACTAGGAAAGAAGCAAGAGCGAGAAAGGTCCGGTGAGGGGGAAAGGGCAAGTGACGCGTATGCTGCCACGTGTTAACGATTGACGTGTGATGAGAAAGGTTAAGTGGGTCCCAACTAAATTGGGGTCAGCACAAAGGGATGAGAATAGAAAATGCAATGCAAAGAAGGGGAAGAATTTGATTTTGGATTATAATTTGGTACCAGAAAAGGGCAAAAAAACAAAGAAAGAAGGTCCAAAGGGAAATAGGAAGTTTTATTGATTGACAAAGGGAGAGAGGGAATAAAGCTGAGAGCATCATGAGTTGAAGAGAGAGGGGATGTGTGTGTAGAAGTTTCCACTTGTTTAAAACCGAAACCGCACCTAAAAAACAATGCTGGGTTTTGCTATTGACAGATTAAGATTCAATTCCAATGCTGTGCTGCATTTACTTTTGCTTTGTGATCTTATCCCACATTGTCAATCATGGAATTCAACTGTACCATGGTCCTGACATGCACTGAATCATTGCCCCCGGAAATATCAACTGAACCTCACCCTCACAATCACACTTCCATCCAATTTAATTTACCCCTATTTTTACTAGGCTTGCTTTTAACGGTGATTAATCAATTGGATCCAAAATGAACATGAAAAAGGACGTGATGGAATGTAGTAATCACATTCAATAGGCTATACAATACAATACGGGGAAAAGAAGATCATTGAGGTTAATTGTTCCGAGAAGAGAAAAATGTAACTGAGAGTGCATGAATTAGCAAATATCATCACATATTTACCTGCATATAAAGTTGAAAACTTTTCCATTACCCAAAAGCAAAACTTTAGCATACGCAACTTAAGAATATAGAAATAGTTAAACCTTTTAATTTGTCGGAAGCAGGGCATTACCTTAATAGGACCATTCACCATGTTCCCATTTATTTCAGTTTAGGATAGAAAATAAGAAACAATCATTCACCTGAAATAGGACTTGGAATCAAAATTCTTTACACAATTATTATAAAGGTTATGCCTAATTTTATAGGGTTAGTCTTATATCCCAAATTGAGGCGCAAACCGGGCCCGCTTGTCTTCTGTTTGAACTCTTTCTGACAAACTCAAAAGAAAGCTTAGTAGAGGATAGATAACCATATTCTAACCTTTGGGGCAGGCTAAGAAAAATGACAGATTGTTGGTATTTTTGATTTGATATAATAATAAGAGATAGCAAGGAACGCACTGGCATTGGGCCCCTTTGGTTGATAATTACTTGCTTGGAATATAAATCCAATAGCGTTTTTAACCCTTAGTAAAGAGATTTATTTATTTGATTGATTGATTGACGGACGCAATTGCTCGTGCATATCCGTTAGTATGTATATATTATGATTAGTGGATGGCAATCAACCAGTCATTTTGATTAATGCAACTCAGAAGCATGAGCCCGTTGCCTTGCCAATTGCTTTGATAGGGATTACATCTCTCTCTCTCTCTCACTCTCACTCTCACTGACGTGAATCACACAACCATGTAGTTTCGGTTTCATCAACACTCTTAGACTAGATTGTACAAGCAAAATAGAAAATTATCGATCCTTAATCCTTAACTTTACTGGTTAAATCAAGAGAAATTTATGCAGATATGCAAAAAAAAAAAAAAAGTATTATTAATATATATTAATTTTAAAAATATTTACTAATATATATTAATTTTTATTAAAAATAATATATATTAATAAATATTTATAAAAATTATATATATTAATAATAATTTTTAAAATGTATATTTGTTTAAAAATTTTTATTTTTATATTTTATTTATAAAAAATTTAAAAAAAATTATTTAATTAATTTTTAATTAATATTATATTACGATAATATAATATTTAAAAAATAATATATATATATTTTAATAAATATTTTTTAAAATAATATATATTAATAATTTTTTTTTTTTTATATATATGTTCTTTCAATCAACGTCAATTAATCGATTACACTATTCTACAGTTCACTAGCATCCACGTATATAAATACAAGATTTCATTGTCAGGCAGAATCTCAAGTTGTCTCTGCTCTAACCACTTGATTCTTTCAAAATCTTAAAAGGTGCATCGAGAACATCAAGCATTCGTAGTGGTGGTATTTGCTTGTCATAAAATTTATGCATCATTTCATATAAAAATTAATTAATAGAGCATAATAATATAGAAGAAAGAGAAAAAAGAAGGTTATAAAATTGATTACTTAAAAAAAAAAAATTTTATATTTTTAAAAAAAATTATAATTTATAAGCCTATTTAAAAAATATATAAATAAAAAAATTATTAAAATTATATAAAATTAATATATATATATATATATATTATTTTAAAATATATAAAAATAATATAAAAAATATTATATAAAAAATTACATTGGTCTAAAGGCCTTTCTATTTGTTTACGTTATCAGTACTGTCTGTTTTTCTGCAATTTGCTCCCCAGACAATACAAAGAATAGCTAACACCCTCAAGCCCCTTGGTCAGAGTAGGCTGATTAGTTTAGACTTAGATCCTTGCTGTTACTCTATAGTCGGTCTCGAGATGCAACGCGTCCGTGTCCCTGACCACTAATTGGCTTAATTAGCTTAGATAAAGTAAAAGAATGACTCTATGATTGGACCTTTGAGCC
The DNA here is from genome assembly GCA_022379115.2 of Bauhinia variegata. Classification (NCBI taxonomy): domain Eukaryota; kingdom Viridiplantae; phylum Streptophyta; class Magnoliopsida; order Fabales; family Fabaceae; genus Bauhinia; species Bauhinia variegata. Next base: position 15,978,286 of record CM039437.1, read on the forward strand.
TCCAAAATGCTTAGTGGGGAGGGCATTAGTCGTTGATGAGTGGGGTGAAGGCTTTTAGGGCTCTCAACTTGCCTTTCATTTTTAATTTTTATCCTTATATGCAAATTCAGGGATTTTATGACTTTGGTATCTAAATCTCAGACAATAGTTTTAAATTTAATAACCTAAATTTTGTCTAAAACAACTAACAAAATCTACATCATTAAATTTGCCCAAATTAACCCAAAGCTACACATCTCCTCCGCTAGAAAAGGGATCCTACACGGCATGCATGCTTTTGATGTCATTTTGATTTGAGAAGTAATGTCTAGATTCTTTCTGCATCTAGCACTGGTTTTCGTCTCTGTACAATGCGTTGTATTCCGGGAAAGGAAAACAACATGGAAGCATGATTAAAGCAGAAAGGAAAAGAAAGGGCACTATCTAACAAAACAGAATTGTAAAATTCAGGTAAACAATAATTGAGAGCAGCTTATGCTATCTGATTATACTCAGCTCCCTTGGATGCATCATATGATTTACAGACACTAAGTCGCCTACGTTTGTCAGTTCTTGTATTGCCATGAATCATCATATATCATTATTTAATCTTACAGATCATTTCAGGTAAATAATAAAATTAAAAAAGTACACACAAGATACAATGGATATGGTATAAATTCCTTAAATGCTTCGTCTTTTTCTGATCATGCTTTCCTTAAGCTTTCTTTTTTGGGTTGGTTTACACCTAATATTGCTTACTATTTGCACATAAAATTAATTCTTGTTTAAAATTACTATTTGGTTGGTCCCCTAAGCATTTGTAATGATTAATTTTCAGTTTCTCTAGTTCGCAAGCATGTTAAATGGGGAGAAAACAGAGAGCAGATTGCACGCAAGATTAAAATAATGCAGTTTTTTTAACTTGTTTAATTCCTTTTGCAATGAATCTTTCGTGTGAAAAACATTGACGTGCCGCCAAACCAATAAGTCTTGGAACTAACACAATCCAACTTGTCTAGTAGTAAAAGAGTACAGCTAATTGTTCTATTAATTAAGGTGAATGCATGATATTTTAGTTGGGAGGAAAAAACCTTCGTCGCAAACGTTGCATTACATGTGTCTTTATTTCCAGTCTTCGTATTATTATTAAAACGAATTGGGATAACTTGTGCGTGTGGACATCAAACAATTGACCATTTCCACACGTGTTTCTTGAGTTGCGTTTCAGACCAGTTAGTTTCCAAGAAACCAGGTGTTAACTTTGTAGCCTCATTTCTAAGATTGAATATAGAACCACAGAAACTAATGCAAGCAATGCTTTTTCATTCTCTGTGTTCTTTTCACGTATATACAAGGACAAGTTAGTTATATTCTTAATTAGCAGAATCACATGGCTAAAGCATTGGACAGATTCTGCAGGAAAACGCAAATTAATGACCAAAGCATCATTGATTCAAGGTTACGGGTAGAGAAGCCTTGAATGTGATTTGACGTGGGAGAAAGTTAAAAACTTTTAATGATGCAATTCTAAAAAGAAGTTGAATTGAAATGGGGCGAGAAACAATGAGGGAATATAAAGGAAAATTAAAATAGGATAAATGAAAGATGGGCAAAGTAATGGAGGAGGGTTATACAGTTACAAGTTACAAGTTACAAATTACAAGCATTGGTCTTGCTTAATATAAGGTGACTCTGAGATATGAAGAGCTTTATTCTTCTATACATTCTGATGTGTCTTTTACAAGCTAGCAGGATAGAACATGAAGATGATGACGATGGTATGGTGAGCTCAGGATCAAGTCAAGAACCTTTCCAACAAGTTACCAAAGAAGAATCTTGTGTTGGCCCATCCTCGAGTCTCGGGTGCTTTGGCATTGTTTGGTACCTTCTTAACATTGACCATCATTGTCTGTCCAATTTCTTTGCGAAGTGTTTCAATGATCTTCATGTCCACTGGATTTCCAGAAGCATCTCTCACATAGAACACATTCAGTGCTTGCTCTCCGATGGTAGATATACCTGCTCTTCTAACTGTCAACCCATTCTCTCGTAGAATCCTAGTTACTTCAGATAACAGGCCCACTCTGTCCTTTGTGCACAACTCAAGGCTTACACCCTGTGTCCATAATTCAGATAACTAAAAGTGGTAAGAATCAAGATGATCATTTTCTAATATATGGTGAAAAAAAAAAAAGAAATGTCAAATAAGATTTCTGACCAGATGACAAGACAACATTATTATGATTGATGATCAGTAAAAATAAACTCAATTTGCTAATAATAAACTAAGTTTTCCTTCTTGTACATTTTTCTTTTTCAAGATTATAAGGACGTGGATGATATGACATGGAGCATATAGATTCTTAAGCTCTATTGAAGGCAAAAGACCATCACTGTCACTGATTAATGGATGTGATGGTCAGATGCAACCTGAGTGGAACTTAGCCCCATGTATCTGCCGTACCATTGCAACAATACAAGTAGACAGCTGCAGATGCCAAATGCATCAATTCTGTTAAACTCAGAGACTTTCTGCTGTAGAAATCGCACACTTCATATATTTAACAAGTCAGGAAACTTGGGCACCCAAAAATAATGTATACAGAAGGAAAGAGCCAAAGAAACGACTGAGAAAATAAAATCTATGATCTGGGGATGCTCTCATGTTAGGGGACCAAAATATAAAAGACAAGTCAGGAAACTTGGGCACCCAAAAATAATGTATACAGAAGGAAAGAGCCAAAGAAACGACTGAGAAAATAAAATCTATGATCTGGGGATGCTCTCATGTTAGGGGACCAAAATATAAAAGACAAGTCACTATCTAAAAATAGTTAAATCTTAAGATTATTGAAAAACCAAGTTCCTTGATAGAGCACGAAGACTTACTCAGCTGAGAACCCGAAGTTCATCTTGTCTTCTTTATAGAAAGGGTAAAAGAAGCGTATAGAAATCAATTTTAAACCTTACATACCTCGCTTACTCTTCTTTGAATAGCAGCTTCAATACATTTAATGACCCTTTCTTTCTCTCCTTCAGTATCAAGCGTGCATCCATCCATATGCCGAACAAAGTACTCCTAGAGTATCACACTCAGTTTAGTAGTAACTCCAATCAAATCTTGCACAACATCTTTTTCATACATATAAAGAGTAATACAATTTCTTTCTTGGGTTTGTTGAAGCCAGGCATTTCCTACTAGTAAAAAGTCTGAAAATTTTCTCATTTCTAATGCGCCCCAAGTACTAATTGGAATGAGCATATATAACTAACCAAAATGTGATCACTGTCTGCCTATGAGTCATTAGTGAACATAGATTACAACAAATAAGATAGTATAGCATACCTGGGATGCATAAGGGCCGTCTGATGAGATAGTGGCATGGAATACAACATATTGCATGTCAGTGAGAGTGCAAACAATGTCAAACATGAGTTTTGCCCTATCTTTGCACCTGACGGTAACCACTGAGTACCCTTTTTCCTTGCAATGATCTATTGTGATTTTTGGCTTGAAAGAAGGGGGATTATCAATGTCTGATGTTACTCCAGCACATTCATAATCCCTATCAGCAAACAACATTTGGTGGAGCCGCCGGTCAATATGAGTGAAACCCATGGAGAAACTGGTGCGAGCCACTTTCTCGTCATCCTCACATCCACGCAGGATATTATTAAGTTGCTCCTCCATAAGAGATAATCTTTTGGGGTCCTCCACAGCTCGGTTTGTAGCATCCTCATTGACATAAAGAACACATGCTATTCGCCTATTATGAGTCCAAACTTCAGCAACAACCACATTAAAGTGGAGGCTAGCAAGAACAGCTGAGATCTCAGACAAGAGACCTGGGCGATCTGTGCCAATGAGCTCGATAGCTGTATAATCCCCAACAGTGTGCACACCAACCCGTTTGTCTGGCCAACTCTGTGTCCTTTCCATGCTCTGGCCTTTGGGTCCTAGAGCCTATTGTAAGAAAAACTGTTAAGAAGTATCTCTCAGTATTGGTATGCGTAGTAAAATTATCTCGGCATTAATTCAAGGGATACCCTTCTGCCTAACAAGGGGAACTTTTTCATCAATGGATTTATGCTCGGGTGTTTCAATTAACGACGGGAACCTTTAGAGGGCTCTATATAATTAAGGAAAGAGCAGGGTGTCTTCTTCCACAACACATAGATGCTGTAGTGCTTACAGAGAATCTAGATTTATAAGTAATATCACCATTTGATTTGCTAATAAGTATGGAAAATGCATGTGTTAGCTTAGTTCCTCTCTCAAGTTTGAAAGTGTATTTGAGGCTCAAATGGAGCACAGATACAGGTCATATCTAACTCCAATTATAGCATGAAGCCATGCATATGTTTTTCTTTTTCCTTCTTTTAATGCTGTTGGCAGAAGCGAAAAGGACTTCCCAATCATAAATGATGCCTTCTTCAACAGAGATAAAGCATATTCTTCAATAGTATTTCCTTGAAACATATCTTTTAAAATGACTGTGCTATTGAGATGGTTGAGATAGATAATTTCAACTTTTACGTAGTGATTAGAGTGCTATCATATATGATTAACATAAGAAACTAGCTTATAATCGAAAGAATAAAGAAGAGGCATACCTTTTCTATGAAGTCAATATATTTGCTGTCTGTTATCTTCTTTCCTTGCTGATCCGTGACATGAAATACTGTTTATTTCATAAGTTAAACATGTCAACAACGATTCATGCGGGGAATTCAGGTACAAAAAAGCATATGGTTTTGTCTACGCTAGTGAGTGAGTGTGTGTGGTTGTGTCCTCTGTCTCTGTGTATCTGTGTGTGTGCAAGAATTATGCACATATGAACTTAGCTATAAACTCTTGTAGAAGTAACTTCATAATATCATTTACGCTTTTTGCTGTTCATTTATTTTTCCAATAAGCAATGAATCTTACATCATCGTAGCTCAGAGATGCAAAGCCACACGTAAGAACATTCATCGACACACTCATGTAGTCAAAACTCTAGAGTAAATTCACAATATTAAAGAGCTACCTTGACAACAACCAAAAACATGGATATTTAGTAGCTCATACTCAGGCTCACAACAAGAATGAACGGGACATATCTGTGCAGTCAATGCATTCTCAGGAAAATATTATTCAAATTACAAACATACCGTCCATAAACCATCCACCATCAGAAGATATGTAAGCTTTGGTAATTATGAGGTCCAGGTCTGTAAGAATTTGCACAACTTCCAGCAGAATTCCAGGTTTGTTAACGCTATCAAACTGCATTTTTTGGGGGAGAAGAAAGAAATAATTTATTAATAAATAGTAGATCATAATATCTGCATATTGCATATTGTTAATTCCTTCAATAACTACGAAAAAGATTATCCCAGGATGAGGAATTAGCAGGATTTTGCCTTATGCGTGTCGTGCAGCGCTTTTATAAGGAATAAATACTTTTTTTAGCATTCACTGGACGAGGTTTCAGCAGGATTTTTGTCATTGTCAAGTTAATAAGCTTTCATTTAAGGTTTACAACTTTCTTCTGTACATAAACATTTAGAAAAAGAAGAAAATATTTCTAAAAGAGAACTTTCGGCAGATCAAACATAGGCAATCCAGAAAATGGTATAGTATATGAAATAAGCATGATCAATCCTGTTAAATCAAATTTGCCTGTAGGCTAAGGATGGATTAAATTCCTACCATAAGATTGAAGTTCAATTAATTGTAACCAGAAAAAAAAGTAAAATTACAGGGTTCGAGTAACTTAAGAAACACATAAGCTAGGTTTCCTGGCAAGCTCAGGTGACCAAATCACACCTCACAAGGATGCGATGAGTACAACATAACTTATCATTTTTAGAAATTATACCTTTATCAGAGTACAATCATGGCAACTAGTATTGTCCACAGAGACCCTGCGAAGTTCAAACAGAGTTTACCATCAACAAGTCATTTCCTTAAGTATTAGAAGTTGCCACTATAAACGCCAATTCCACAAGGTGTTCTACCTCTGATTCCTCTAGGGATTGAGTTGATGACCTCTTCCTTCTAGTTAACAAGGGCTACTATCATCAACATTTTTTTTTAAAAGCTTGTTTATTTATGGCAAAAGCATCTTACTGACACTTACTATCCATGAAAATACCAACAAAAAGGATTGCCCACACAGGTTTTTTATCATCTAATAGTCATTTTTCTTTTATTGTTTTTCCCCAGCGAGCTCAACTTCTAGTTGAATGAACAAAAAAAAAAATCAGGGAAGGTAAGAGTGAACCTTGGAGGGTTGATTCTGTTGTTGAGGTTCTCATACTCAGGATCAAAATATGGCCAACAGACAGTAGCCATTTAAAGTTCAACTTCTCCAGTCAACAAGATGCCTAACTTCTCCTGCATCAAAGAGGAAAGTTTTGTCTGTTTAGAAAGTAAAACAGAACATTACTTTCTAGTCCTGTTCAGTATATACTGTAGTAAGCTACAAAGCACTAAGAAGAAAAACGATATAAAAGGAAAGGAATTATATTCACTTTTATGGTCTGTACAGAAAAGTGAAGGGAACAATAATTTTGGGGACATCAATTCATACTCAAATGAAAATGCTCATATAACAATACCAAATGCTGCACACATGGCAAGCACCAAAGTACAGCAAAGAATCTAAACGCGAAAGTTAAGATTTTTGGTTGTTCTGGTCAAAGATATTTATCCAATCCAATGGACGAAATTGCAAAAATTGGTGCTTATTTCAACATATCGTAGAACATATGTGTAAATAATCTAGTGAATTTTACACTTGCAGAGATCCCATCATTAGATGCAATCCAACGTCAGACTGAAGTGTCTAGTTCTTATTTTTATGTCGTGGGTGTCAATCAACGTTAGGGAGCACGTGCTGAATGCGTTAATGCTTTTTAAAACTCAGTTGTGGAGCCACTACTTGGATCAACCTTAGAACATGATTTCAAGAATATGTAAGCAAATGCTGAACGTGGCGTGTCCAGTGAATTAGCAGATGGGGGATAGAGAGACAGACCCACAGAGAGATAGGAAGAGAATAAAGTCCGCCTGGAGAATCACGGAAAACTTTCTTAGTAGCGAATCACTACCTGTGTGAAAGGTGACATTTTCGGTGTAAAAATTAGAGTGGTACAGAAAACGCACAGGAGCATATGACTATTATCATAGTTCACAGGTCATAGTATAAATAGAAAGCTTTTACTCTTTTGTTTCTTTTGGATTAAAGCTTTTCACTTTTCAAATATACAAAGCATTCCTCAGTTTACCATTCGTTTGGCTTGGAAAAGCCAAGATAGCTTGTGAAAATAAAAAAGGAACATAAGAAATTTCAATTGCTTTTGAAGTATGAGTTACAAGAGAGATGTTTGTTTCAAGCAACAGTGAAAGTTTCACATGGTACAAGAGTTTTGGAGAGTGCACAAAAGAATGAGACTGAAAACTTCCCGCGCACTTGTGTTGTGCCTCGTTAAAAAGCAGCAAAAAAAACTTGGTTGGCAACAACGCTAAAGAATCTGAGAAAACCGACCAAACTCGACTTGAATGTGACATAAAGTTTTGATTCTAACTTTTAACCAAGAATACTTATTATTTTATTTTTCCTTTGCCCCATCTTTCTTTGTGGATTTAACTATCACACACGAGAGATCCCTCCCCACACTGCCATCATCCAAAATTATATACAACTATCCCAACCTCTGGTTAAATCACCACCACCACTCATCCTTATTACTTAATTAACGCCCTTTCAGAGCCCACTTGCAAATTGCAATTGTTAAACAAAATCTCTTTCTTAAAACGAGGATTAGAAAACATAAGATTTTATCCGATTCCTTTATTTGGAATATCAAGATGTCAATGTCTTATTGACGTTAATACCATAATACTAATAATAAAAATGGTGATCATGGATGAAGTAATATAGTAAGACACTATTGTAGTGGTGAATACAGAAACACTCGAAATAAAGATATTACAAAATAGAGAATTGTTTAAGTTTGAAGTTCTACTTATTTCAGAATATAAAGAAACCATAAGAAAAATTTAAGTTAGTTATACTTGGACGGAAATTACAAAAATAGTGAAACAAATTTAACAAAATTACGAATTTTGGAATTATACAATTGTTATTAAGAGAAAAAAAAAAAGTTGCTTGGAATGAACGATTTCAAATGCATTACTTGCACTGGTTCCGCCAGAGATTGTTACAGAATTTATATGTTACCACTGGCCAACAAGTTTTGACGTGTGGGATCGCTTTCCGCCGAAACAAACAGAGTCAACGGTAAATTTAAGCACCTAAAAGCTATAACTTGCTGAGGAACTATAGAGAATTTAGCATAAAGAACAAGTTGCAAAAAGGAAGTGACTGGCTGACTGCGCACGCAATCACTGGAGAAATCTGCACTGCCACTTCTATATAGAGAGAAAGAGAAAAGACAAGAAAAGTTCTCTTATTTCTGCGCCGGAAGAGAACTTTCTTCGAACAGAACGTGAACTAAAATGCATGATTGAGATGAAACTTATTCATAACTCGCTTCAGCAGACAGCACAAGAAAGGATAAGGGAATAAAAGGAATCCACGATTTTCTCGACGTGAAAATGCGCGGTGCTTAGATGGAAATTGTTAGACACTCATTTAGAGAGGAAGATAGTTTGTTGATTCAGAGGAGAAGGTAAAAGAGATAGCTTTCAGTTTTACAAATGAACCAATCTGATTCTGGAGCTTAATCCTAAGCAACAATCAATAACGATTGAAAAGAAAAGCCAGAGAAAAGCACTTACCTTGTATGAAAAGTTCCTCCGAAATTCCAACACTGAGCAGAAACCTGGCTCAATTTTCTCACATCCTGGAAACACAATACTGAGAGAGCTTGCTGAGACAGAGATAGATATATGTATATATAGAGAGAGAGATGAAGAGTTTGGAAACAAATTTGAGAGCAAAACAGAGCACTTCAGGGGAAATCTGTGTCTCTGCTTTCGACGTTGGAATACCACTCACCTCTCTCTCTCTCACACACTCTCTGTGATTAAATAAAAAAAAAATAAAAAGATATATGATTGAAGAATATGTTTGGATTGTTTTTCTTTTAGAAATGCTTCTAAAAAGTATTTATGTGTAATTGCTAATATTTTACTGTAAAATAAAAGTATTTTAAAAATAAAAATATTTTAGAAGAATTAGAAGTAAGAAGGTAAGTTATTATTCATCAAAAAATATTTCTTAAGAAATTATTTTCAACTTTTACAATTTCAAAACACTTTTTTAAAATTAATTAATGTCAATTGAATTTGATCACTAGCTAAAATAATCGATTGTAATGATTTTACTCTGAAAATGACGCGGCGACCAAACACTACCCTGTACATCCATTGGCTTCAGAGGCTTGAGCTATTCCTACGAATGGAACGTGCGCGTGAGATTACTACTACTGTACTGGACAGTGGAGGATTTGCCACGTAGGCTAAGTTATCATATGTGGGCTAAGCTGTTCACTTCTTTGGCTGACGTGGCTAGAACGAAGGCGGCGCGCGTGTCTCTGTTGGGTCTGGGTACAGCAGTAGCTGTAGCCTTTTCCAGATCTGTTCTGTATTGTCGTATTTTCTTGGAAGGACTCACTGGCAAAACGGTAGTAGTCTTGTAGACTCCAACACCGAAATGACGATAATGCTCTTGGACATCTTCGAGGTGATTCAGGTGTCTGTCATAGATCATGTGCTCAAGTTTCACCAAAGAAGACAATGTCCTTCTGTTTCGTCATGATGCACCGCTTGTTTTGGTCAAAATTTTCGTGTAAAACTACTCCTAAACCCTCAAATTACAAGTTTTCCTTCCCAACCTTCAAAAAAAATACAAGTTGTAACTCAAAATTAATTTTTGATTGGTATTATTAAAAAATTAATGATCAAATATTCTTTTATGGGAAATGATCAAATATTTTAATAGATAATAATAACTAAATTGTATTTTTATTTTAGATTTTAACTCATAGGATGAATATACTCAAAATAAAACGATAATTTTATACTCTTTACTTTTGGTAGAATATACTCTTTAAAGTTTATGGTGTACAAGTTGAAACTCAAATTAGGTTTTTACTTCTCAAACTAGATTTATGAGAATTTTAAATTGTTGAACGATATAAAATTGTACATTTATCCTATTCATATTTTATAATATATTATATTAATAATTATATTAATTATTTTTTTATTATAATAAATTAGTTTTGTTTCACTTATTTTCTTTTGATGTTGGACAAAAAATTGAAGTTAGATTTTTATTTTTATTTTGGTTAGATATGACAACAAAGTATAGTTGAACTTTTGGAAATTATGTTTGCCTCCTTATCATTAGACTACACCTGGCAGTTAACGAAAGCTGGATTGTTTAAAATATGGTTTGTGTGATCAACTATTAAAAACGAGATATCTATAATGTCACATTTCAAAAAGAAGTTGGTGAGTGTAACATCATCGTTACTTAAGATGTCAATTTATTAACGTAGAAATAACATTATTCCAATACTAAAGGATTTGGCTGCAGACTTAAGAGCCCTCTTGTCAGATAAGATACTGTTGATAGGAGAGGTGGAATCACGAATTCACATTGCTATATGATTTATGAACAGAATATTTGCTAATTCTCTCTGTGGTTTTGTGGGCACGCCGGTGTCCCATGAGATCCTTCTTCTTAAGCAGTCAGACTGGGGAAAAGTTGACTGATATTGACACTTTTCCGTGCCAAATTCCCAGCCGATAGGGAAATGATTTAATTTTTTTTCTTGGTGAAGAAGAAATGTGTCAAAATCAAATCAAACTAAGGCTTGAGCAAGTATGATTAAATTAGTTGAATTAAATTAATTAATTAAAAACCACGAAACGCACACAGCATATATTATCGGAGCATCTATCATGTGTTTCATAGACTGTCTGTCATCCACCACTAGTGTGTTGATTGATTGGATGCATGCAGTTAGTGTTCACATTCTCCTCCCTTGGTTGGGGATGGCTGTCTTTTTCCTCTGTGTCAAGTGTACAATGTATTGAAATTGTAATTATTTATAAGAGAAAATTATAAACATAAAAATACATAAAGCATAACTCGCACATTTTTTGGGGACGACCTGCATGATTATAATTAGGTGGCGACAACTACTATTCCGGATGCTTCTCGATTTTGGATTATTGTGTCCTTGTATCTATCAAAAACCAAACATGCTAAAATTAATGTGGTTGGTCTTGATGGAATCATCAACTCAGGGGCGTGGTCGGATTCATTAATGGTGTCGAGTTTGTTATTACTTTTGTTTTATAACTTACTACATTTAACTCTAATTCATTTAACTATGTATTAGCTTAAATATTTTTTTTTCTGCATATTAGACACTAATTAATTATTTGATTTCTATCTTATATTTTGGTTTATAATTAGAATATCGTCTTGTTCTTTAAATATAAAATTAATCTTTGTAAACCAAATAAATTATTTATGATGAGAGTGAAAATTATTTTAAGATTTAATCTAGAACTATAACTTTGTTAATATTATGGGTTTATTAAATTATTTTAACTCAGTTTACATAACAAAGACGAGGTTAAAATTTAGATAGGAGCAGCGTAATATTTCTTAACTAGATAGATGCTAGAAGTAGTTGCCCTTTTAGTCCCTTTGTTGCTAAAGTAGAATTGATTGCAATGTTTGGGCATTCAACCGTGTTGATACCAAGAGAGGAAAGAAAGAATCTAATTCCCACTTGTGAATTTGTAATCCACATTTCCTGGGGAAAAAAAGAAAGAAGAAGAAGAAATGGAACATCCATGGCATAGGTTTTCGCTAAAGTTTTTGGTTGTCTTTCTAAAGAATCTGGATCCAATGGTTCACGGTTGAAGCTTCTGCTGGCGTGGCCGTTGAGAATGTTTACTGCTTTTTTGTAGTTCACGACTGAGTGGGGGGCCGTACGTACAAAAGCTTGATTTAATTTAATTTCAGAATAATAACATCACTATGGGTGTGGCTATTTAATTTAATTTAATTCATGATGATTCATTGATTCATCACTCTTCAATTTATTTTATCATATGTGATACGGTCCCCCATTATATTCTGAAATGACTTATTGGAATCTTCTAATAAACAATACATAATGGCGTGCGTTAAAGAAAAGAATGGTGCAACTTTCGTGTTTATAGGCTTTTTTTTTTTTTAAGAGTGTATTTAGTTTCTCATTTTAATTAACTTATAGTATATTAGATTAACTTATAAATTTATTTAGTCAAAATATAAGTGTTTAGTAAATAAATTTATAAAGTTTTTTCTGACACTGAGTTTAAAACTTAATAGTATTTTACTTTTTCCTTTTTTATTTTTAATATTTTAATACTTTCCTTATTCGTAATGTTTAATTTATTTTTAATAAAATATTTAATTTTCTTTCTGTTTATTTTTTTTTATATGATATTTTATATACTGTTTGTAATATTTAATTTATTCTAATAAAATATTTAATTTTAAAATAAAAATATAAGAGTTTAAAGTTGATTAAAATTTTAAATATAACTACTTAAAAATACATTTTTTCTACAAAATAAAATTAAAATTTATATAAATATATCTCTTTTACATAATTTTACATATATTATTTAGATAAACAACTAATTTTTCTAAACATTTATAATTCAACAAATTAGCTTAACAAATTTTAACTAAAAATTAATATTTTAACTTTCTACTAATTTTTTAATTTTTAACTAGCTTATCAACAGAGACTTAATCCATCATTTGAACGCATTTTTTTTAAAGACTTAAATTATTGACATTACAAAAATATTTTAAATGTTAAATTTAATTTATTTATCAATTCACTCTTTATTATTATATACTTTTTCTTTCGTATGTTGCTTAAAGACTTCTTTGGTTATTAATATCATATTTTCTCGGCATTTAGAATTTTTGTTTTTGGTAGAGAAAATTCAAGCATTTCTGACCCTCGTATTAAAAAAGCATCTAAAATGATTCATACAAGATTCAAGCATCCTGTAATCATCATCGCTCATATTTTTTTTTTAAATATTTATGCATTAGATTAAGTTATATTGCAATTAAGTTGTTTATGTGAGAAAAAAAAAAAAAAAGTCTGAAGAAATTTTAAGTTAAAACCTTAATTGCCGTAGCTCTAGAAATTAATTTCATAAGAAAACCTTATAGTTAAAGAAATACATAAATAAATAAATAAATAAAGTAGTATGTTACGAGTTTGAGGTCAAAGAAAAGGAATACTGTTCACGGGTCGTGCAATAAAGAAAAGGCAATCGACAGTGGATTTGACTTTTTAACGTTCGTCGGCATCCCACACGAGATCTTGCAAGATTGAAGACATCATTCGACAAATCGCTAGTATTTCCGTTCAACGTTTTAAATAGATGATTTTACCACTTTTTTGTTTTTGTTTTTAAGGTAATTCACGGTTGTCACATCCAAAAATAGAAACAATTAATCAACAACGAAAAACTCCCAAGTTACTGGAGCTGGAACCAGATCTCCCCTTCAACTTTTGTTTGTTCCTTAGATTTACCCGTCGTATTAATCTCTAAAAAAAAAAATACCAATAACAATAGAATATAACAAATTTGAAGAATAAGAAAATTAAAAGAAAAAAGGAAAAAGATGTAACAATTTGATGGTAAAGAATTAAACAGCCACCGCCACTAGGATTAGGGGGTGGGTTGGTAGTGAGCACATGGATACTTGAATATCTAAAATGTATCCATGATGGGTATGAAAATGATGAAGAATCTCATTTTCAAACTTGAGCATTAAAAAGATATTTATTTTTCATGCTAATTATATATATATATATATATATATATATATATATATGTAATATTAAATATTATTATTGTGATGTGGCCCTTCTCATCTGAGGGAAGTGGAGCAGCAAGGAGAAAAGGGAAGCCAAATGGGTGGTGAAAGATTCCAGTCCAGGGCTTTCTTTGCAAGTGGATCTCAACAGCAAAACCACACCACACATTTTTTCAGTTGTGTCATCAGTTTGCATGACCCCACTCTCACTCTCACTCTCACTCAATTCCTCTCATTTTCTTCAAGTCAGCTCAGAAGGGAAATTGCATCGGTTCGTCAAGAGGGGTAATCAAGTGGATTTTAAATGAGTCTTATCAAATCATTTTACTATTTTTTAACATTTTTCTTTAAAAAAAAAAACATTTTATTCGTCGGATTGAGATTGAGATCGAAAACATGGAATGCATGTATGGTTTCAACTATTTTTACGTCACACATTGAGTTGGCTTAATTCAATTTGCATTCCATTTTATTTTGGATAAAGATTCCATAAGATAGATAATTATATGCATCATTTTTCGTCCCATTGGTAGCTGCTGGGTTCACAGAGACAAAGGCCTTAATTACCATATCACTTTTTAATGTCACTTCTCTGATTCTCCCAATTAATTGTAGGGAATCCGTGCTCACTCAACATGGCAGTCTCTATCTCCACTTATTAATAAGCGACAACTCACAAAATAAGCACATCCAATATACATGATCTTAATTAGATTAGTACTAATTATATATGCAATCATTTACAAATACATATATGATATTTAACTTTTTTTCTCTGCTCAGGTATCTTTTCTTTTATCATTATATAGATGAAATTAAAATTTTTGACTAATTAAAAAATATTAACAATTAAATATTTAAATTTGACACTTAAGCTACATATTTTTTTTTCAAGAGCACTTAAAGTAAACTCGTCATGAATAATTCAGTTAAATACCGGAGAGGTTCTTGAATTATCAGGGAAAAAAAAAAATTCTATGGCTGCTTTCATTTTCGAAACCAAATTTTAGGTAGGAGAGAGACAAAAGAGAAAAAATAAAAAATAAAAAAAATCTGAGTGTGGCTTTGGGTGTAAGCGAATAAGGTGATGAATTTCAGTGTGAATGTATTTTGTTTTGGCGTGATTGATTTTTGATGGGGGATTTTTTTTTCACCCCATTTTTTTCTTTTTGCACCCTAAAAGGTAAGAAATTTTTTATTAGGATAGAAAATTTTGTTAAGATTGACATAGGAGGATAAAAGCACTTTTTTATATTAAATAATTTTATAAATTTTTATTTAATGTAAAAAAGGATTTATTTGATGATGTCAAATAATTTTTGGATTTTTATTTGATTTAAAAAAACTTATTTAATGACAAAATTTTTATAAATATTGAATTGAATTAATGTTAACTTTATTTTACAAGTATTAAAAAAGGATATTTATTCAAATAATACTACTGTTTGAAAAGAAAAAATAATTTGGAGGCAGATAAAATGATTTTACAAATTTTTTGCTATATAATTTGAAATGTTTAAAATAATTTTTAATGTAACATGATTACTTTTAAATATTATGTGATTCTTTTAATTGTTATACGTAATTATTATCTTAAAAATAAATTAAATACAATATAACATCAATTTTTTGTTTTCCTGATGGGAACGTCGAACTTATTTTAGAAATTTCACTTGAAAAATGAAAAAAAAAAAACCACTTCAAAATAATCGTTAATAAAACTATGTGATTGTATTATTTAGCTAAAGAAAACTATTAGATAAAATTATGTACCTTCTGCAACTTTGTTTAAGGAAAAAGGGTGTGACAGCACCTAATTAAACTTTCTAGAGTTGCATCCCCCACTAATTGGCATGGTCATGGTCATGGTGATGGTGGAAGCCAACTACCTATCATATATGCCCAAAACGTTCTTGCTTCCAGCACTCAACCTGCACTGCACATACATCCAATCCCACCTAGGTTTTCTCAATGATTAATATTATTCAAAGCTACACGTAAGTACAACCATGGAAAGTGTCTGTCTAATGCACTGACGGGTCCAATTTGGTATCTAACAAGCATGATTCAAAGAATGGGATTGCTTGCAAGCACGCGTGGCACCCACAGACTACTAAGGAGAAAAAAAAAAAAATGAAATTTCCAGACAAGGTTCATTTGAACAAAGTGCCATGTTATTCTTTCTGCTGCAATGAGAATTTGGGTCTTAGCCCAAGTGGTAGTAGCACTATTAACACAAAAATAGGCATTGGCATTATAACAATAAGGCAAACTGAAAAGTGGTTGCCATGCTTTGCTATATATAAACTTTTGCAATCTCTATATACAGGGTCATCCTCCCAAGTCCAAAATCGGTAGAGAAACCATAGAAAAGGTCCTAGAAAAAAGACGAAAAAGGTACATGACAACCAACACCATCATTAACTAAACAAAATTTAATGTCATAAGCTCATGAAGTGGTCTTTTTCTCCTTCAAGAAGAAGCACAACCTGAAGTAATACAATACAAGCTCTTAATCAGATTTCGCTCTAGAACATATTAAATAGAAGCGATTAAAAACCAAACAGTCTTAGTACAAGCATGTTTTTGCATATATTTAGGTATAAATATATTCGTGTACAGTTCATGTCTGGCTACTTTCAAGAGGGAACCATTGGCAGTAGGAGGCATTTAGCATGCAGAATCCTCAACTTTCAAAAATTTAAAAGCTAAGGTAATGAGGTCCAGGTACCTCCGCCATTGTTGGCCGCCTCACAGGGTCTCTTTGCACACAGTAGTATGCTGCTTTGGCCATGAGATATAGTTCGTACGTGTCATATGACTCCCCAAGACGAGGGTCAATTAGTTCATGCAAAGTCAACTTCTCAATCAATGGCTCAGCCTAAAATTATCCGTGCATAATATTTTGATCAAGTCAGGATTCAGGTTGTAATGTAAAAAAAAAGAAAAAAGAACCATGTTTCATGCTTATAGCGTAACTGTAGTGAGCTGGCAACATTAAAAAACATAACATTTGAAGGCATGAAATGTAGAAGGCATACCCATTGTCGAAGAGGACGTTGGCGATCTGGGTTCTTGGAATCAACCAACTTGCGTCCTGATATCAACTGTAATAGAACAACGCCATAAGCAAACACATCTGTCCGCACAGAAATAATACCTTCTTCAGCATACTCAGGAGCAAGGTACCTATACGAACAAAAATCATGTTTTATGACTTTGAAATAAGAACGCATATCTTTTAGCCTCCTTGTAAGTGAAGCTTAAACAAGTCCTCACCCTAACGTGCCCAAAATCCTTGTATGCCCATCACTGTCACCAGTCTTCCATTTGGCAAGGCCAAAATCACCTAGCTGCATTTAACGAAACTTTTAGTTCTTAATTTCTGACGAAGGAACAAATTACAGGAAGTGGTTTAGAAATGCAATATCATCAGAGATATGTAATGCTGTAGTGTTGTTATTTCATATGTTAGGAAATAGTTTAGAAATGCGATAAGTTTTAGTTCACAATCTCTGACAAAGGAACATGCTTTAAGCTAACAACCACTTGGTTTTATTTATTGCAAAGGAACGCCGGCGAAAGTTGGGTGGTTCCAATTCACAAAAACTAGAAAGCGAGCAAAGTTGCATGCAAGTTTGCTAGATTTCATTTTAACTAGAGAGAGACGAGACACAGTTCAGGGAGCAAATGGTCCCGGGAATCAGAATTCCCCAAGTTTATCTGATCACTAATTACTATATAGAACATACTTAAGAAACCATTTATTGAAGTAAATAGAATTGGAATAACAGCCTTGTTAGCTACCAAGACAGTAAAAGATCTAAATTTAATTACCATTGGAACAAAATCATGGGTGAGAAGTATGTTGCTAGGTCGCATGTCCCGATGAATAATAGGACTACCACGGCATTCCTCATGTAGAAAACGCAATCCCTTTGCAGTTCCAATAGCAATAGCATATCTTTGGTGCCAGTTAAGAACTGCCGCATTCTTATCTGAAAAAAAAAGTTCCCCCAGATTCATAAATCTAAACTTTTATGTAGAGAGATTCATTCATAGAGACACGATAAACCTATAGGTATATACCATATAAATGCCAGTGAAGAGACTTATTGCAAATATATTCATATACAAGTATATTTTTCCTTTCCTTGCAACAGTGACCCAACAACATCACTATGTTCTTGTGTTTAGCAAAACTTAAGACATAAACCTCTGACTGGAATTCAGTAAAACCCTGTCCACTCTCTTCTTTCCTGACGTTTGCTGCAATTTGCTGTCCATCTCTAAGCACACCCTTGTATACATGTCCATATCCACCTTCACCTAATAAGTTATTCTCTGAAAATTCATTCGTTGCAAGCAGTATGTCAGAATAGCTGAACCTCATTGAGTCCATGGCATACAACTGAGTCCTTGTGCCACAGCCAGAACAAAGAATTGGTGCATCTGAAGAATTTGGTAGAAAGCCAAAATTATTTTGCCTTTTGACGATCTGAGAAGTCATGGTATTTTTATAGTCTCCCCTGCTGCTCATGCCTGGTATAACACAACTAAAATTCTTATTAATTTGAATAGAAAATAGGGGGTCACTCCACACACTATTGGACCTTCGATGAACAGCCCCTTTCAATTTTAAAATGCATCAGTTGAGTCCTTTTCTTCATGAGGTTAATCAAGCTGCCTGGTTCCATTTATTGCCCAAACGATAATAAAAAAGAAAGGGCATCTGTCAAAGATAGTCCATCCAATTTGCCAAAGTGCAATCTAACCTCTTGTATAATAACCTATCTGATTGGAAATCCCGCAGTGACTTTGACTTCAATGCAAATCTGAACAATCAATTTAAACATGATGAACCAAAAATAGATCTTTAATTGAGAGCGTTGACCCGAATAGTAATGTTGATTAATCAGAAAGTTACTGTCCAACGAATGCCACATCATATTATTTCTTTTATAACATTCTCATGAGTAAGATGATGGATGTCCTTCCACATAGAAAACTCACTGAGCTTCCCTCTCAAAAGAGTTGTTTGTTTTGAATTACTTTAACTGTCAAACACATTACATGTGGTGATATTTTGGTAAAAGCGAGAACCAGGCATTTAAAGTAATAATGGTAGAACTACGATAAATATCATTCTCAAGAACAGATGTTATATAAGTGTACGCCATAATAGCAGTTAGTCGTATAAACGCAATAAAGTTGAATAATTCATTTTGTCATCTAATTACTAAATATGTAACATTTTTATTAAGAAAATTGCATGGTATTTGAGAAAATCTTGTGGAACTTAAAATTACCCCTGCATTTTCATAATCTTCACGACGTGGCAGAAGCACGCTTGCATATGCTTCAACTTTCTTGTTAACCTCCTCCTCCATTTCACGAAAATTGGTGCCAGAAAAAGACTCGGGGCATGCTAATGTCTGGTACCCCACTGTTAATCCAAAGGAAGAAAGAAACAGAAGACTCATACAATCATTAAAGTGAGTTTGACACATATCCAGGGGGACAGGGGGATCTATATCAATTTCACACTCAAGTAGATCAATTTTGAATAAGTAAAAGACAAGATTTGAGAAAGTTTTCAGAATGCAAACCCCAATACCATACGTGATCTTGGTTGATATAATATGAGTAACTATACCAAAACTCATCAAGTAACATTCATTCAGGAAAATATATAATTTTTGCTAAGCACCTCTCTGAGACTGAGACACAACAAAACACAATCTATTCGGTAATTGTACAGCCCCAGCAATGACAAAGGATGACAACAGTTTCATACAAAATACCTCAAATACTTACTGGGGTGAGGCACCCTATGCAAGATACCGAGAACAAGCAACTTGTCATTTGCATTGAGAATGCCATCCGTACTACGAATGCGTTCGACGATAACCTTGGCATCGTGCTCAGTGCGATCTTTGGTGGCATCACATGCAATGACAACATACCATTGTGGAATAGGGCTTTCCATAGTCATAATTCAGAAAATCTCAGAACTGGATCTCCAAATCAGCAGCATAATTTCCCAAGTATCCATCTTTTTTCTCATGCCTTCTGATGGGACACCAGAGTTAAATTTTAAAAAATTTGACAAGAAATGGGTTTCTGTATAAAAATACACAAAATGACATTGAAGATTGAGACTGATTGTCCAATGATTCCCTGGCAAAAGCTTATTGATCTCCCTCTATCCAAACATTATATTGACAGCGAACTTCAGAAGAAGTGAACGATGCCAAGAATAATATTCTTAGGGATATTCCATGGATTCCTAGGATAAAAATAAATAAATTGGCGGGAAAATCTGCCGTCTTTAACAGTAGGAATGGAGAAGAGTACGAGGAACTTGAAGACAGATTTTTCGTTGAGATAAAGGGGACAATTCCTCTTCAGATTCCAAATACTCTTTCTTCACTTTCCCGTTCCAGGCACACTTCTGTGGACTCAGTGCAACCCCATTACCAGATGCACAAAATCGAATGCGTCTAATGGCGCAAAAGAGAAGAGGACGAATAGATTTTTTTTTTTTTTTCCAAATAAGAAGGAAAAATGTAATTTTTCTTTTAAAAAGTTTCCGAAATAAATTATTGTTTGGGTCATCGACTTTTTTTTTTTTTTAATAACTTTGTCATTGACTTTATTCTTTGAGAGTAATTTTTTGAGTTTGAAATTTTTTTAAAAAAGTTTATCATTTATTATTCATCACCAAGGAAGAGAGAATGAAAATATATTTTTGAAAACTTGCGTAAAATTATTGTCTTGAGTTGTTTGAAAAAGACATCAGGAGAGATTATATTGCAGGAAATATAGTAGTGTTCTGCGGAGTCCATAATATAGCAAGCTTAGGAGCAAAGCAAATCTGGGAATCTGCTAGTTTTAAAGGTCGTGCATCACTTGTTGAGCTATCACTGGCATTCTCGGACGCAAGTGTTTCAATTTGCGGACCACTAAGCAGTGTTAATCTCTTTTTTTATTTTTAAATAATAAATACTGCCTTTACAACTCTTAAATGAACATTTTGCATTGGATGACATACTTGACCTGACTAGAATGGAAGAACTCAAGAGCCCTAACCTTATCTCTGAAGGCAATGTGCCATTTTATTCCCTAATTTGAGCTGGTAATCTCTAGAGGGGAACATCAGAAGGGTATTCTTTTGGGCGTTTCTTTATAGTTTCTCTTAGTTGTCTCTCTTGCTCTTTGAGATTTGATGGCGGTTGGTCATAGACATCATTGAAAACCTCCTCAAGTGGAGGCTTTTCTGTTTTCTCTGCCACATGAATAGCTTGGAGTAACTGCAGAAAAGGAACATATTATCAAATCAAACAAGTTGGCCCATAAATGAAGATGAATATTCCGGCTCGTAAAATTAGATTAACCTGCTTCTTGACGCTGCTTCGAAGCTCTAATTCTTTGTTGTCATCCCACCAATCATTCCTTTCTACCCATCTTTTGAATCTATTTACAGGGTTTCGTGCCATTTTCCAATATTCAATCTCATCAATTGGTCGGTACTTAGTTGAGTCATCTGATGTGGAGTGGTGTCCTACTCTGTATGTCAGTGCCTGAAAGTTGACAGTTTTAAGTTTGTTGAATTACTGAAATAGTAAATGTCAAAAGACAAATGAATACAGTAGCATGAAGGAAAATCAGATCAACCGCACCTCAATCAAAACTGGTCTCTTCTCACTTATAGCCATTTCACGAGCAGTATGAACTGCACTATAAACAGCCAGAGCATCATTCCCATCTACCCTTATGCTTCTGATGCCATAAGCTTGACCTTTAACCACCACACCATCACCTATCAAACAAGACAACCAGAAATGAACCTAACCTTCTCAAGCATACCATTCGAAATAGATCACGCGGACATGAAATTGACTGAGTTGGTAAAACAAGGAGAAAATCTCAATGAGATGTCAAATAATGGTGACTAGTAGGAAAGTCATAAAGGGAGTACTTCGAAATTGTTCTTTTATGGGAGTACTAATGGCCCATCCATTGTTGCGACAGATAAAAATCACGGGGACCTCCATCACTGCTGCAAAATTTAGTGCAGCATGGAAATCTCCCTGCAATGTGTGAAGAGGTCAGAGAGAAGCACTAAGCAAGTGACCTTCCATTCAAGTGCTTAAATCAAGATTATTCATCACTGACCTCACTGGTGCTTCCGTCCCCACAATAAGTGACTACACATGCAGACTTGTTATCCATTTTAAGAGAATAGGCAGCGCCCACAGCTTGAGACAGTTGTGTTCTGAATTTCTTGCAAAACAAGATTAACTTCTTCAGAGTTCATAATGCCTATATTGCAATTACAATAATTTAACATTCTCCAGTAAATGAAGTATCTTACGCAATAGGAGATGAAACGGTGAAGTAATTGTGCTTGTTAGACCCATAGTGTACAGGCATCTGCCTGCCTTTTCCATAATCAGCTGCATTTCCAAAGACTTGGTTGGCAAACTCTTGCAGTGTAAAACCACGCCATAGTAGAACACCGGGTTCCCGATACTACCAACACATGAAATATTCCCATTTGCATCAGCGGGCATGCATGGAATAAGAGAATTGCAATAGGGGTATGAAGGGTAAGTTGGTAGGCAAACCTGAGGCAATACAATGTCATCAGCAGCAAGTGCAGCTGCAGATGCAACATTAACTGCTTCTTCTCCCATTGAGGTGAGATAGAAGGAGATTCTTCCTTGCCTTTGCACCTCATAGAGTACAGTGTCCATGATTTGGAGAGTGACCGTATCAGAATACATCTTTATAGCCATTTCCTTGCTAATCTGTCAAATCTTATTGAACAATCAATGCTGTGCCAAACAAGCTAATAGTATTCGTATTCCAATGTGCTTCACAAATTGCCATAACGAAAAATTTAGTTGCTGAGATACCTGTGGATATTTGCTGGACGACATAGGCTCTCCATTGTCATCAAGAAATCGATAGCAGGGTACTCTTTTGCTAGCAGACTCAGCAATGAATCTCATTTCCGAAGTAAAAGCAACTCTGCCACCCGGAAAATCAATAGCCTGAAAAAGCAAGAGAACCAAAAATAATGTTTTGTCAGATCCAATTTAGCATAATTATCTAAAGAAAGTACAAAATTTACAGAAAAATTAGCGTGTCCATAATGCCAGACAATTAGACAGCATTAATCCGTTGGGAATTTGAGAGAATTTGCAACTAGAACTTTCTTTTTTATTTTGGAACTACAAGCCAAGAGTCTCGGAAACTTTTGTAGGCTTTGCCAAGAGGCCTATAGAACAAATCTGTATCTGATGTCTTGTCATATCTTGTGTCCCAAAGGATATAAATCACATGATTGTGTCACTTAGACAAGAGTGTATTGGTTAAGGAAATCACACAAATCTGATGTAAAAAGTAACCCAAATCTCGTTAGTTCAAAAGAGAAGCTAATGAATTTTCTGAACTAGTTACAAAGGCACATGTCGGCAGAGAGAGATAGAGTCAGACTTCAGGTCGGGAGCCCAAAAAAAAACACGTAAAACAGCAGCAAATTTTCAATGGATGACCAGATGATAGTGAAAGAACAGTACGTACTGGATAGGTAATTACCTGATCATCATGATCCTCGCTAATATAGTGTTGTTCAAATTGTGTGTGAGCTTTGGTGGATTCATAACGCGAGAAGAAGAAAAGGGTGGCTAAATTGTCGGTGCCCCGTAATGCAGGTGGCACTGTAAGTGAAGAATTAGCAGATTGCAAAGAGCAAGAGCTCTGTTTCAGAACTCCAAAGAGGGCATGCCTTTTGGTAAATAGGTGAAGGACTCTAGACCTTGCCAATGACCACACAGCCATTGCAATAGAACACGAAATCCTTGGTAAGAAAAAGTTTTGGTTACAGTGAAAAGGAATAGATTGCGGGATTAAGCAATGACACATGCGAACGAGTTCTACTCTAACACGTCTTCATCCCATTTATGGTCACCTTGTCTGTTTTGTATCATGGACATGGAATGGAGATCTTCTGGAAGTACACAACGTCTTATATGTCATCCCACCTGGCGGAACCTATCATTCCGATGTAGCATCTGCATACATTAGATGTATCCTTCGTATTGCGAAGAGAGACAAAGTCCAGACAGTTTTAGTACAATAAATGAAGAAAGAGTTGAGGCTTATGTGTATATGACTGTATATGGATAAGGCCTAAGACTAAGAAACCTTTTTCTTGATGGGCATAATGTTATCTTGGCCACCATTCTTAATTATGTGCCAAACTTTCCTAAAAGGATGCCCGTAACCAGATCAGAGCATTAGCTACAAAATCACGCGTTTGGTTTTGGTTCACAAAAGAATAAGTAAAACTAACGCTTAATAACAAGTGAATCTTGGAAGTCATATTTTATTAAGAAAACCAATCAACAATTTAGATCAATCCAATGAACTTGTTATCTTGGAAAGAAATATATATAGAATAAAATCTCAATAATCCATTAAGTGAAACAATACATTTTTTTATTTTTTATTTTTTTACAATTTAACCTCTTAATAACAGTGTAAAAAAAGATACCTATAAAATTTTCCATTCATCTTCCACAATTCCCGTCACATATATTTGAGGGAGGGGGACACCGCATATATATATCGACTTTATAATCACAAAGTATTTCTATCCCAAACATAAAATGAGTCTGAGCCTGCAAAATGGGACCTCAGGCGAATTCAACTTTCACACATTGTCGTCCATTGGTTGGGTTTCTTTTCAGTACTGTGCAATGAAAATGACATGGAAACGACCACATCGGCTGCAGTATCTGTGTGGATATCCGTTCTAAAGATGTCATATTATTCTGATAATTAATTCATCCTTGTGCTTTTAAATAAACCTTCCATTCAAAACCCAAACGCGGGGGGACCTAATATTGGATAAATGCAGTAAAAATCGCATTTGCATAATCATTTTCTTAAACTCAGAATTACCATTTAATTTAATTATTCTAAGGCCTCATTAATCTTTCGCCTCAGAAAATTGTACTTTTGCAATGACTAAAAATCAATAATTAATTGGAAATTAGTAAGCCCATCTCGGTATACAACTTACTTACTTGATGAAGTTTTCGTCCAGACACTAGCAACTAATGTCCAATGACTATTACATGCCAAGGAACTTCGATCTGCAGCGACTGCTGCATTATATTATTCTCCTCCTCATTTTCTTTCTTAACCAAGGCACTAACAATCTTAGTTAATAGCTCCACTTTTCAATCAAACGACCATCCATATTCCCAATCCAACTGCATCCGATGATCTGGTTGGCACCTTACTGCAACCATACTCTTCCATTTACCTCTCGTCTGATATGCACGAGACAAGCCAAATCCAATTAAGGTAAAGGCGATTGTGATTCTCTTCATTACTTCTTTTGCTACTCTTTCAGGGACTCACAAGTCTTCATGAATTGCGCATGCCGAAAGAATTAATCTCCAATTAACAGGCATTGTTTCTACAAGGTCTATAGCTTCTTTGAGCCTACCAGGCTACCAGCACTACACAATAACTCCACAACAAAAGCATAATGCTCGCCCTGAGGTTTTACTCCAAATTCCTTCTCCATTGAAGAAAAAATTCTCATTCCTTCATCAACCAAACTCCCGTAGTTTCGTGCCAGAAGAACCGCAGAAAATGTTATTTGATCGGGTGGTGTACCTTGCCTAATTAATACCTTAAAAAGGCCCATGGTCATAAACACTCCGCCATTACGAGCCAGTAATGATGGTGTTCCGTGATATCAAATCTCTACTTTCTATTTCATTGTAGATTTCATGCGCATCGTCAATAAATCCAAATTTTGCATACATTTTTAACAAGTGAACTGACAACAATGGTATCTGACTCAACCTAATTTAGGGACCAAAGAATGGATTTGAGTACCTGTTGACAAAAATAGAAACAGAACCTAGAATGCAGCTAACCGTGTATTCAGTTGGCCTGAGATTCTTCTTGAAGAAGCATTTTCTAATAGACCATATCTAGCATAGCTTGGAATCATGGAATTGCATAGCGCTACATCCCATCGATCTTGTTCTCCAAAGAGCTTGACTGAATCCTCCAATCTATTGCATTCGGAAAAGAGGTTAATAGCAGCACTTGAAACAATGCTATTAGAACCGAATCCCATCTTGAAACAGAAGGCAAAAAACTTGCTTACCCTTCTCCAAATCTTGCGGATTAGAACAGACACTGATCAATGTTGAACATGTAAACTGGTCAGGCAATAACTCTGCAGCTCTCATATGATAGAACTGCTCAAGTGCCAACTCTTGTTGTCCTGCTCTACGACAGGCCCAGATCAAAGAGTTCCAAGATATAGCATCCAACTGCTTCATAGTCAAAATCACACTAAACACAATCAATAAGACCAAACTTCCCATATTTATTAATGAATTCCCAAGTACTACATTTGATACGTCCAGACCACTTCGAATCATCCTACCATGGACTTGTTTACCATGATAGGGACTGGACACAAATGACATTAAAATGGAGAAAGTGAACCCACTTGGTCTCACACCAGCATTTTGCATCTCAATAATCCAAGGAGTGATCAGCAAACCCATGTGAAGCATAGCCCAAAATCATCAAGTTCCAACCAACAACATTTCTACCAGGCATTCCATCAAACAAATGGCGCGCATATCCGAGTTGACCACTTTTGAGCATTCCTTTCAAGCACACGTTGCAGGATGCAGAATTCTTGTAAATATCACCGAACACTTTCAAAGCGTCACCAACCAAACCAAAGTCGGAGTACAAATCGAGACAGCGGTTGCCTAAATAAGTGGGGGTATTAAAACCCAATTTTATCAACTGGGCATGCACAGTTTTGGTGAGTTCAAGAGATTTTGCAGGTAAACAGTAGTCTAGAACAATAGAGAAATAGGAAAGCGGACTTTGAAAAACTTGTCTTTGTTTTAAAAATGGGCGCGTACAAATGGCAAGCCTAGTCCACAGTGAAAGGAAAACGCTTGTATACTGAAACCAGACGTAATGTATTACATTGACGATTGGGCTCTTCGTCGAATCTCTGTTGCTCTATTATATCTCTTCAGCTAATGAATTTGAAACACTTCCACGATACATTGTAGTACGCAGCTTCTGTCGGCGAAATTGCAAACGTTCTACGCAAAGAGAAAGCCCAAGTAAGTTTTAAGACCGAACGATAACTTGTCGTGATTATCAAGTTTTCTCGATGATAATAAAGGAAAGCCACTGGAAAATTAATAAACAACATTGCTTTGATTTCAGTAAACAAACATGATTTTTTTTGTTAACGTGAATAAATATTAGCATTTCTATGTTATGTTAATCATTCTTTTTCTTCTAGCTTTTTATTTCTCAAAATTTCTTAGGACATATCTCTGCCACTAACTTCTTGTCTTTATTTATGTGAATTAATTTATTACCCAGCTTAAATAAAAAAATACTATTTTTTTTTTTAAATATATCAATCGTACACTTATTTATATATTTTTTATGTCTTTCTTGTCTTTATTTCTTCTTCTTTTTTCTCATGTAAATAATAAATAATACAAGGATATAAGAAAGGAGTGCACGTTACTAAGTATACTTGTAGTGTTTTCCCGAGTTTTGACTAGCATTTGTTAAGAATATATATGAGAGTAAATATTTATTTTAGTATCTCATACTTAAAATTCTTATTAATTTAATCATTTATATTTAAAATCTTAATCAATTTCGTTCTTTATATTTAAAATCTTATTAATTTCATCTCTTACATTTTAAATTTATCAATTTAGTCATTTACACTTTAAACTTTTATTAATTTTGTCCGTTAAATTTATCAATATTTTTGAATAGTGAGAAATTAAATTTATTAAGATTTTAAGTGTAAACTACCTACTTAATAAAAATTTTAAGTGTGATAGATTAAAATATATATTTATTATTAGCGGTATTCATTGGCTAGGTTAGCAAAGCAAAAACACAGTTGGTAGCTTCGACCAAAGGCTTTGACACTGATTCTCCAATATATGATAATGATACATAACATATCAATTTCAAAAAGAATATAAGGTTTATTTAATATCATCATTTAACAAAGTAGTAGTGTCAATTCAACTAAAATATTTTTTTAAAAATAATATATATATATATATATATATATATATATATATATATATGCGTGCGGCACGAGCATGACTCACGAGGCATTGAAAAATAAAGGAGTCGGCAAGATTCAGGCACCAAATATAACAGAGGAATAGCAATGTCATGTATCACCACATATTGAAAAGAATTTTAAGCAGTCTGCCTGCCACTCGTGGAGAATAGACTTGTCTATTTTTCTAAACCTCTTATAATTGCCAAGACACAAGATGTTGTTGCTGACCAGGTATATAAGCAACTGTCTAATTAAATTACTTATAAGTTATATTATTATGTTAAAAAAATAAAATAACATATCATAATGGCTTTGGACTTAATTCAAAAAAAAAAAAATTGTAATTATATGAACTTATATTTTGTCAAGCTGGCGTATGCAATTGTTACTCTCAATTAATTCATCTAGAAGGTTGTTTTTTGTTATCTCCCTCCGTCCATTTGACATATTTTTATAATTAGATATGTAAGATAATTGACTCTTCCATTAAATAAATTAATTAAATAGAAAAAATAACCTGAGATTTTGTTAATATCGGATAATTGATATGAGAGGATGAGATGGAATCAATGGAATATTGCATTTGTTTATTTGCGACAGAATCTCAACGCTACCAATCTGATCTGCGTGAAATGTAAAATATCATTATGCATCGCTTTCGGAGATGAAGACAGTTAGTTGCATGCCTTTGACATTTTAATTGAGATTGCAGACAAAACTAATCTACTTCATATGCATTCTATATATTCATATAAACTTTTATTGAATTCCTTTTGTACACTTGTGCTTCTCATCATTTTGTTATCTTCTTTAATTTCGCAATTCAATGAATTATGATTACAAACACTTTTTAGTTTATGGCATCACCAATAATGGGGGTTACTTTCTTTTAGCAATTTAGTGGTTCCAGATATGATAGATGCAAAGAATATTAAACGTCCAGATTATATTGTCCTTAAGCTCTAGAAAAAAAAAAATTATATACTTTGAGCATTAATTAAATATGCATAAATCAGAAGTACTGCTGCTTTAAGATAATTATTATTATTATTGTGAGAGTAGTCAAGAGTTCTTTGTGTGTGTGTATGTTATGATGGAACCTCCCTCTTGCTAAGCCTTATGTAGAGCTTAATGTATGAGTTTTGTGGACTTGAATGTTGTGAGAGCGGTTGAGGGTTCTCTGTGTGTGTGTCTACGATGATGAAACCTCCCTCCTACCAAATCTTATGTAGAGCTTGAGGTATGAGTTTGGTCCATAACAATTATAAAAATTTTAAACCGTTGAGTTAGATAATTATTCATTAATTATAATCGCGATATTATTGATTTGAACAATCAATATATAATGCTTGGTTGGCCGACCATTTAATCTTTCGATCTACTTTTCTTCGTAACTAAGAAAAGTTGACTTGGGATGAATAGAGTAAAGAAGCCAAAACATCAGTGTGGATATTATAAGCAAAAGGAATTCTCATTCGCGTTCGCTCGAATAAGACTGATTTTAACATATACCAATAATACCACCCCAACCAACAAGTCTGCTGTGGGGCAAACAATATTATTGTTTGCTATTATTGCCAAAGTTATAATCACATAATGATGTTATTTATATTCGTGGTAGTGAATGCAAACATGATTATTACTATTATTATGAAAAAAAAATAATAAAAGACAAAGTTACCAAAAGGTCCAGAATAGTTTGATGATCCAGGGATCCGCATCTTCACCTGATGTGGGGTTTTTAATGCCATTCCAATCATTCTTTGTGGCCCCACTCCAGAATTATCACAAGCTTTTGATACTTAAAAAACAAATCGTTCCAATATAAAATGCACATTAACCATGGAGGAAGTGGAGGCTTTCTTACTTTCCTCATATTTCATTATGAAAAGCTTATAAGGAAAAAAAGAGGGGATAGGCACGAAGGGCTAAACGAGAAGAAAAAGGTCATTGCAAAAGCCATTACGATGCCTCTTAGTTCTAAAAGCTTTGTAATCATTGTTGAAATTTGTTGCGATTTTTTTGTAACTTTATTTTAAGTGATCTTTATTAACATAAAAGGCTCAAGACTTGCAACGTCTAGAAAGGATAATAACGTCACTAATATACTTGGAGCCTAATTAAAACTTTAATTAAATATTCAAAAAAGTTGAAAAACATATTTAGTTGGAAGGCGACGTGCTGGCATCTTCCTTTCCTTCCCCATAAATAAAAAGAAACAAAAGCACGCCTTGGAAGAAAAATTAGATGAGTCATGAGAGTAACGAGGAAAAAGATATGGGTGACGTCTATCGTCCCACTCTCACCCATCTAGAATTTCTTGACTTTGTTTATCTCAATCAATTCCCTCATTAAAATCTTGGTTACCAAGAAATTTAATAGTATCTCGGGAAGATATTGCCCCTTCACCCACCTTTGCTTTCAAACTCAAAACACTGTATTTTCTCTTCTCTCTTCCTCTTCTCCTCTCATTTTTTCTCAAGGAAAAAAAAAAAAATGCTTGATCCAGAAAGACACCAACCCGCGAATTCCTTTCAATTGTCTAATGGAATTGGAAATAGAAATCAAGGTCTTGAGAGGTGGGAAGCCACCAACTCTGGTTTCTGGGCAACAAAACCTGCTCAAAATTACAGAGGAGTGCAGTTCGGAACTGAGAGAAAGGAAATGGATGAGTCTGGTATTTGTTCGCCGCCTTTATGGACGACGAGCCCACCTAGAAGCCCCCAACATCGCAAAAATTATTATCAAAATCTGTCTCCAGAGTCCAGAACCCAAGCCATTGCCAGAGGCCAAAGGGAGCTTATGGAAATGGTTCGCAACATGCCCGAGTCAAGTTACGAGCTTTCTCTGAAGGATCTCGTGGAGCAGCCAAGGGTTGACGTGCTAGCACAAAATACAACAGAGGAGAAGGATTTGAACCAAAAAAATTTGTATAGGAGGGAAGGTAGTGGTAGAAAGATTGATAACAAGGCACAGGGGAGAAGAAGTGGAAACATTGATAGTGGAGGCTTTTATCTGAAAATGGTGTTCCCGACTTCTTTGTGGTCTAAGAAGAAGAAGAAGAAAAATGAGTCCTTGACATGTAATAGTTCAAAGGTGTCTCCGAGACCATCGGCTTCTGATGGATCTCCGAAGGGCGTGGTTGATAAGGAGTGGTGGAGGAAGAAGGGTCTTTCAGCGTCAGTGGAGAGTGATAGTGGTACTTCAAGTATCAATACGGGAAGCTCCAAAAGATCTGGTAGTAGCAGTAGTAGCAGCAGCAGCAGCAGAAGTAATAGCAGGTATGTTAAAACTTTAAGCCCTCCAGAAATATAAACAACTAAGGTTTTTTTATTTTCTTGTGATAAAAAGAAAAACTCATGGCATAGTCTTTGTTGGTATAAATGTTGTTGGCACCTATAATTTTTAATTTTTAATTTAACCTGAGCTATCTCGATTCCCCATTACAGGATTCAGTTGCTTATCCTTAAAACTAGTTGTATGAAATTTTCTTAAGAGAATTTGTGTCCATGACCATGCTTACTGACAAAGAGAAAAACAGGAAAAGTTAAAGCATGAACAAGTTGTGGGGCGGATTGGTTTTGCTTTGCTTTAACGTCTCGTATCAATGACAAGTCAGTGACAATTTCACAGTTTAACAGGGACGCCAGGTTTAATGATACTGGTTTTATGTTTTTTTTTTTTTATTATGACTTAAAATCAAATCCCACTTTGGATTTGGTACTTTGTAGCCCATATTTAGAGACAAAAAGTAAAAGGAGGCACTACTTGGCTTTTTTTTGCTAGCTAGATGCAGTTTTGTCTGGTTACCAATCTGATTAAACCGGGAATTATTGTATAGCTACCAAGTTTGTCTAGGTTCAAACATTTAATAGTACATCTCTTAAGTACAGGGAATTGCTTAACAAAATTGTCTGATTTAATACAGAATTCTCTTTGAATGCGTAGCAGAAAAATATGACGTTGATTAAGCAGTTTCAGTAAACATTATAATGTGCTTGCTTATCATTGTCATTTACTAAGAATAAACTTTTGGATGTAATGCAGGCATGAGAAGAGAAGAGGAGGTTGCCTGGCTTTCATTCGCAAACCCAAACTCCTAACGCAGAAATGAGAGATGCATCTGATAAAGAAGAGTACGGCCGCATGATATACATATACATGTAATTATAATTTTACTGATATTTAGACATGACGAGGCAGACCAATGCACAATAATGCCAAATGAAGAACGTGTGCATATTTTCTACAGAATTTTTAACTAGTTTGTATCTTTCATTTTTTTTTTCCCTTTAAATTCTCTACTGGAATATCGATAAATATGAAGAAGCTACATTATGCAGTAACTCTCTTGATGAGTTTTTTTTTTTTTTTTTTTTTAAATTATTTTTTTTTCTTTGCTACCAAATTTGTTGTGGTAGCAAAATTAGAGTGTTAATGTCATAATTATTAGCACTTTCTTGCTCTAGAGGTAATGCTTTTATGATTGATTATCCAGAAATGAATTGTCATTATTGATGGGTTTTGCACAACAACTGAATTAGGTAGATATGAGCTTGTCCCTTTTTAGGAATGTGTAGGCCAACATATAACTCTACCAACTCAAGCTTGTGCTTTTGTTTATGATTGAGGTTGAACGGCGCAACAACCTTAACCTCCAAAACCAAAGTAAATAAATAAAATATAGAGAGTTGCTTGGTGTCATCAATCATTTGTGGTGCCAAAGACACTCTTAAAGAACTTTTAGGCATCTCATAGTACTTATCAGGATTATATATTTTAATTATTTTATATTATTTTTATATTTTAATTATTTATATTATTTTTGTGAGTCTCACGATAACACATAATTTAATATAATTTATATAATTTTTTATCTACTTATACAACTTCAAAATAAAAATTTAAAATAAGTTTCCTAAACTATTTTATATTTCTATTTCTAATTAATTTATTCCAAAATTTTTCTCTTTTTTCTTATAAATTTCTTATTTTCATATTATAAAATATAAATAAGTCTCATTTTTTTTTAATTATCCATCACTTAATCAAGTAACTTACTCTCTCCTCCACCTCATCACTTTCTACTCGTGATACCCTCTATTTTTTTTGTTACATAACCCTATGCAACACCAAAAAACTACCATTAGATATGATCTTAGAGTCCGGGACAGGGCATAAAATAAGATCAGAGGACAGAATATTTTAACCTGTGTGTTAGTCGGAGATGCCACGTTGATAAACAACTGTCAACTGAGGAGAACAACGCACGCGATACAAGATGATGACGATGGATGATGGTATTTAAGAAGGCAAGAGAAGGGTGTTTCCAAATTCTACCCTAGAGGTTAGGAGATCCAACATGAAAAGGCAAATACTTTCTAGTCTGATTTAAGCGAAGAGTGATAAATACTAGTTATTAAACAAATTTTAATTACAATGTTTGATAAAAGGGGTAGATGTAAGTGGAAGTCAAAGGTGGTGAAGTCATAAAAGTGGAACTAGGAACTAGCCCGTAGTTCATATAGAGAGGGAGATTTAGCCCAAAAATTATAAAACCGCGTGACATCCTTTTGGGTTGGGCTTAAGAACCAAACGTGTGAACTGGCGCTGGACTAGAAAAACACGGTCGTCGCCATTTTCCGTCTCTGTTTCTTCACATTTGTTCATCCATGACTAACTATTAATTATAGGATTGAATTTTCAGCAATTTACGTGGATTAATTTATTTATGACCTTATTTTTTAAGGAGAAAAAAAGCTTATATTCATTTTTATGATGACTCGGTTTTTAGAGGTCCAAGCTATTAGGCTTTGACTTTCCTATATTCTAGATTCTAGTCCTGAACTAGACCCATCTCGTAGTCTCGTAACTCAAATGCAAATGGCCAATCAGCAATGGGCCCCTCGCCGGCGTTCAAATGGGAAAAAATGAAAACCAAAAACAAAAAACGCGCTTACGGCTGATTTTTCCATCCGCCAACAAAAGTCAAAGCAACCTCAGGAGGCTGTACCGGACAAATGGATTGACGTGTACTTTTTTGTTTTATCACCGTCCACTAATATCGTCAAAGACAAACCCGTCAGAGGTCAACGCGTATCTTCTTCAGCAATTCAAGCATTTTGTTTGGTCTGTCATTGTTTGTTGTCATCGTTCTGTGACGCTAAGATCTTGCCATAAAAAATATGAAAGAGATAATGAAAATTCAAAAATGTACTTTTTTTTTTTTTTTTTTTTGGGGGAAGTCCAACCTAAATCTATTCCCAGTTCTAACTTCTGACCCGACGGAGCTGACGCGACGAAAAGACAGCATCAAACTGGAGAAAACCCACAAACCCCCCTCTCTAGAACTAGAAGCAAAGGATAGAAGTAGAACACCGGTCCCAAATTGTGTCCTTGTTTCTAATCTTACTGCATAAATAAACATCGCCCCAAATCACTTTTCATTCTCCACTATTTTAGTTATTCTATTCTTCGATTCTTATCCTTGACAGGTAAACTTCTGTCTTATACCGCTTACCCAATTCATAGTTCTCCAGTAGACTCTGGGGTTTTAGCTGATCGTGGTAAACAATTTTGTGTACAATCACAGTTTGCGTAATCTGATGATCTGATTTCGATTGTCTTAATGTAATCCTGATAATTATCGGGTTTAAACATGGATGTTGTTTTGTTTTCGCTTGTACTTATGTATGATCTGATTGTTTGTCTATTTGTTTGCTGCGCAATTTAGAGGTCGATGCTGATAAAAAAAAAAAAAAGAGGGATCGAAATTGTTTTACCCATTTCAATTTTAAGCTAATTTATGTGTGCTTGTAACCTTGACAATTGTGGGTTTTGTGTTTGTTCGATGGTAGATTGACTTTCTCTTGTTTCTATCATGAGATGGTACATTGATGTTCTAGGTAGTAAATCTCTTATTGTTTTCAATGGCCCTCATCCGCTCCTTATGTATTTATTTATTTTTTTCCTTTTTCACTCAATATTGATTTTTTCTATTGTACACTTATGTCTTTATTTCACTGTGGTGTTACTTTAGATTTATCTTGTAGTGGGCTAATCTTATTAAAATCGTTTTGGTCTTGGATTTGTAGATATTAAAATAAAGACTTGATTGGAACCTGAGAGACATGGCTAATAATGCAGCAGCCTGTGCTGAGAGGGCGACTAGTGACATGCTGATTGGTCCAGACTGGGCAATTAACATAGAGTTGTGTGATCTCATTAATATGGACCCAAGGTATCATTCTGCAGCTTTATTTGTTTTAGATAGTCTGAACAATCAGACTTTTCACTTTTCAGTACACAACATTTGATAACTGTACCTGTACTGTCATGGTTAGTAAGCATCTATGTTTCGTTTACTCGTGATTTCTACATTCTGAAGTATTATCATCATAATCCATCATGCTATTACTGTTTTGCATTACTCAACAATATTGTTTGTTAAATTTCTTGAATGAAGTATAAATCAATGTAATTCCTTGTCCCTGTTTGTGCTTTCCTTTCCCACATCGAGTGCCCCACACGTTTAGGTACGGCATTATGATTCTTGCATAGGGAAAACTAAGTCTTATGAAGGCCCAACAGATTTCTTTTTTCTTGAGAGACGAAAACAGACCTGATTATCTCAGAACCTTATAATAAGAACTTCATGTCCGTTGCTGAAAAGAGCCCTTATTTGAAGCCTATTTTCTCTCAACATCTTGCTTTGTCAAGTGTGTTTGATTTTGGAAACAGAAGAGTAAAGGTTTTTTATGTTAATACTCTGAGATTTGATGAGCTAGCACTGGTAAAAGTTGGTATTACATTTCTTTTGCTGAAAATTATAATATTTGTATTTGACTTTGCATTTTGTTTTGGTTCTCAAGGTGTAATAATTTCAATACTTGCGTCTTGAGCTGAAAATAGATTATGCTGTTCCTAATCTTTCCTATTGAACTAAATTTAAATTTTCAGGCAAGCAAAGGATGCATTGAAGATACTTAAGAAGCGTTTGGGCAGTAAAAATCCAAAAATACAACTTTTGGCTCTTTTCGTCAGTATTTCCATTCTTTATTTTATACTCTTAGACAATAACTGAATGTTTCATGTTTGTTTGGATTAAATAAAAAAAATTGTGCCATCAATTTTCTTTTTATGTTTTTGTAGATTATATAAAAGTCTTGAATTGATATCTTGGTATTCTGCTTCCATTTCTAGATATTAGGTGTAAATAACTCCAAAAAATGCTCATAACTTACATTTGAACATGAGATAACTAAAAATGTTATTTTCTAACATTGATGTTTGGTGTTTGAATATGTGATGTAGGCATTGGAGACCCTCAGCAAAAATTGTGGCGAAAATGTTTTTCAGCAGATCATTGAGCGGGATATATTACATGAGATGGTTAAGATAGTGAAGAAGAAGGTATATGCGGACTTTTGATATTTTTTTTTTTTTGTGGTAATTTTGTATATCTCTTTGAATTCAAACACAGAACCCACAAGTCCTGAGGATGACCTCAGTACCACTCAGCTATAAGCTGTTTGGTGACTTTTGATATTTGCATCTTATGTAGTTCAGATTTACCCTTTCTGTAACATCTTTTGTCCAGTAAGTAGAGTTACTTATCCATTATTCTATTCTTTTTATGTAATTATCCAGCCGGACTTAAATGTGAGGGAAAAGATACTGATTTTAATTGATACATGGCAAGAAGCTTTTGGAGGTCCAAGTGGAAGATATCCGCAGTACTATGCAGCATATAATGAACTAAAGGTGATTGCTCTGTTGTATATTGGGATCACTTTTCGCGTGTGTATCTTTATTTTGCGGGCAGTAATTCTACTGAATTTGGATGTGCTTTATTGTGAAGGTTAATGTTTACTACTGATCAAAAACATGTTAAAATATTTTCTTCCTTTATGAGGATGCCCTGTTAATGCTGCAAAATATTCTTGTGGCCATTGCTTCAATAAGAGGAGCAAATTAGCCTGGACTCTATTAAAATGAATCCTAATTTATTATTAGCATCCTCATGCAGTATGTCTTTTCTGATATTTAATTAGCTGATTGTATGACCTCATGAGCTTCATTAAAATATCTACTTGGATGTTTTACTATGCCTTCTCTGGTTCCATGCAAAGAAAAATGTTGATGGAAACTATTTATCATTAAGTTGCTGTTAATGCTATTTGACTCAGAATTAGCAAATTGATATCTTAATATTTATTTCTGTATTATTTTAATAAATGACAGTCCTATGGAGTTGAATTTCCACCACGAGAGGAGAGTAGTGTACCATTCTTCACCCCACCTCAAACCCAACCAATTGAACATGCTACTGCAGCATATGATGATGCTGCTATTCAGGCTTCTCTCCAGTCAGATGCTTCTGGCCTTAGGTACTCTTTGAACTACATAGCCTTTTGATGTTTTAATTCTTTTGTTTGTTATGTGGGATTAACTACATTACAATTCTTAGTATTAGATAATTTGCTTCGAACATCTCTTCCATCTCCTACTGGTATAATATATGGAACAGTATGAGTTTAACAGTAATCAATGCAGATTATGATCCAGTGATCTATGTGAAAATTCACTGCCTTAAGGTGGTCAGTGGTATTTAATTTATAGAATATCTTGGATTGTGCCATATCCCTGTCTAACAAAATTTGTTTGTAACCCAGTTTGTCAGAGATTCAAAATGCTCAAGGATTAGCGGATGTATTGATGGAAATGCTTGGTGCCTTGGATCCTAAAAACCCTGAGGTGATAACAATTTTCCTTTCTTTTCATTCTTATCAAAATATGATAGTTGTCAATTCATTTGGTTCCTAACACCTGAACAAAATATTTTAGGGTGTGAAGGAAGACGTGATTGTTGATCTTGTTGACCAGTGCCATTCTTATCAAAAGCGTGTCATGCTTCTGGTGAACAATACTGCGTAAGAATTTAATTTAACTAGAATGATCTAAAATTTTCTTCTTTTTTTTGTCTCTCTGGAGTTAAGAAAAATGACCTTAATGGTTGCTACTTTCAGGGATGAGGAGCTTTTATGTCAAGGATTGGCACTGAATGACAGCCTGCAGCGAGTCCTTCGTCGACATGATGATATTGTAATAGGGACTCCTAACCCAGTTGCAAGAGAAACGGAAACTACTGCTCTGCCGCTTGTGAACGTAAACCAGGAGGATGATGAGTCAGAAGATGATTTTGGACAGTTAGCTCACAGGTGACCCCTTATTCTCGTTGCCATTTGCTAGTTACTTTTCCTTATCTTGCTTGGTGAATTCACGATTATTTGGGGGCATATAAATGGGCCACCTGTCATAGCCTAACAGTGTAGTTGCTATGTAGTAGCTCTTCGTAATTAATCTGTAAATTAATATCAAATTTACATGATTGCTTTCTATTCTTAACACCTATTTCATATTTGTAATTAATGTGTAAATTCCATGATTGCAGGTCATCAAGAGATAATCATGCACAGAATCGGAAACCACCCAATGACAAGGCAGAACCATTTCTTCCTCCTCCACCAGCATCAAGGAAGCCTGTCTACACTGACACTGGGACGGTTGACTATCTCAGTGGTGATGTGTACAAAGCAGAAGGGGCCTCTGAGAACTCAAAACAGACATCGTTTACTGTTCCACTTCATTCTAGTCCAAATCCTACCTTGTCTTCCTCACCTCCTCCTCATGGCGTGGATACCAGACAACCTGTTTATGACGAACCGTCTCCCATGAACAAATCTTCAGAAAGCCTGCCTCCAGCTCCCTGGGACACACAAGTTGCCGGCATCCTTCCACCTCCACCTTCAAGACATAATCAAAGGCAACAGTATTTTGAGCAGCAAGGTACATCACTTTCAAGTAGTGGATCTTCCTCTTATGATAGCATGGTGGAACAAACTCGGAATATATCCCTCAATTCGTCTACCCCAACCAAACAAGAGAAGCCAGAAGATGCCCTCTTCAAAGATCTAGTTGATTTTGCAAAATCCAAGACCTCTTCATCTTCCAAACCCAATCGTTCCTATTGAAACTTTTGTGTTTGTATTCCTGACTGTGATGTGGCTTGTGAACGTTGTTCATCAGGTTTTGTTTAGGTTCAGATTGCCGATGTTTGTAGGGACCTTGTGTATGATTTGCTTGTGCATGTACCTAGTTTTTAATCAACACATCGCTGCGTATATTGATGTATATTGTTCTTATTGAATTCTACGGTTCATGTTTTCAGTAATATTGGATTCTTGGAAGCTTGGGCATTTCTTTCCTTTCCCATTTGTTGTGTTGGTATTCAGTTATTCGCTGGTACTGAGATGCACACCATCGCACGTATTACTAGTAGTTTTTTAGGCCATTATGTTGGATAGGTGATAAAAACAAGGAGTGTAATACTTGCTCAGATTTACACGCATATGTAGGAAACTTCGCGCGGACAGCACTGCAGTGGTGAGGCAAGAAATAATTCTACGGATCTAATTCACTCCCCAAAGTTGAGGTATACACGGTGAACAAAACAAACACAACTTAGCTTTTTTGGTTACGAAACTCTCCGGCTATAAATTCTGCCTGCAAGAATAGTAGGAAAGTCATTCGAATCATATAATGGACCATCACAGCAGTACAACGTGCCGTTCGTCGATATGCTCTGTTTGGGTGTAAAGAGAGCAATAAGAAAGACGTACGTATTATAATATGCATTATGTTATTTAAATGGTAGAAGAGATATAAATTACATGATTTTATCATAACAAGGGAAAAGCCTTATTTTATTTATAAGAAATATCATACAGAAACGAAGGGAACAGCTTTAAACAGTTAATAACACAGAAATAGTATTACTTTGTTGAACGAGAAAAAGTGACAAGAAGGAAGCAACGCACAAACACATGGGAATAACAGGAGATATATTACAATTGGATTCATGTTCATATTCATACACAAGAAACAAAGAGGAAGGTGGCTGGGCAATTAACTGAGCAGGTGGCCAAGGACGACGACGTTGCAGGCTTGCTTGATTTTCCTATACACGAGGATGAGCATTTTCCTCTTGATCCCTCCTCTAACAGGAGGGAATGAGCACTTTTTCTCCATCTTATCTGCACGCTGCACCAATGAGATCATCATTTTCCTCTCCATCGCAGTTGACAGAATCAGAGCGTGGGTTTGCATGGCAACTAGTGACTCATATATATACAGTTTTTAATATTACCGTAAAATGAGGGCTAGCAAAAGAAGGAACCTTCCTACCACTTTCCATTCCCGTAAAACGGCCAATGTTAACTTCCTTTTGTATTACAAGCTCATTTAAAAGTTAATCTCCTCTGGGTTGGTGGGTCTGCCACAAGGTAATCAGGTAATTTTTTTTTTTTTTAAAGAATATCAGATTTTAAAAAAAAGGAAATTTAGTATTTTTTCTAAAAAAAATTTCACGAATGATTTTTTTGTCGGGTTGAAAGTTGGGAATGTTGGACGAAAAACTACTTTAAAATAAAAAAAAATATTTGTGCTAATAACAAAATTAAATTTTTTTGAAGTATTTTTTTTTTTATATATAAAATTTATTTTTATTTTAAATTTAAAATATAAAAATTTATT
Organism: Bauhinia variegata; assembly: GCA_022379115.2. Lineage (NCBI taxonomy): Eukaryota > Viridiplantae > Streptophyta > Magnoliopsida > Fabales > Fabaceae > Bauhinia > Bauhinia variegata. Next base: position 16,018,909 of record CM039437.1, read on the forward strand.
TTGTTTATTTTAAAATACGAGAATTCTTTTTAAAATTAACAAAATAAAAAAAAATTAAAAATTTGCCACCATTTCCTTCGTTCACCACTGTACCTTGCTCCACTGTCATCTCTATCCCTCTCCTAGCCACCGTTAATTTTTTTTTTTTCTTCTAGAGTGAACTAACGGTTCACGGTAATGGCGTGTTATGCCAGGATTATGATTTAGAAGGAAAAAAGGGAGGGGGAGAAGGGTGAGTCATTTTATTCAATTGAAGACAAATGTTAATCTTACAAGAATTAGATGACCCGGTAATTATCCTTTTTCTCTGTGCAAAACATTTGGCTGAGTTTCTCTTTACCTATAAAAGCTCGTGGCTGGTGAAGAAAAAATAAGTCACTTGAAACTTCAGAGAAGGAAAGTAAAAAGAGCCTGGAATATGGACTTTGGGTTACGCCACTTTTCAGGAGAACAATCTCTGTTTATCAATCCTGGGAAATGATCCGCTTTCCTTCCCTGAATAGTAGAAGACAACACTGTCAGCAAAGTAATTAACTCTGAAAATGAAATTTCTTTTTGATAATACTCTTAGAAATGGTATTCAAAAGTGTATTTATCAATTTTGATCAACAAGTGCATTTACTGATCACCGGTCATTTCTGCACTAGTTAAACTAACCTCCATAGCTTCCTTGAGAGGTCCCCAACATTCCATTCTGTTGTACTTTTCTGAACTAGAATGAAAATATACACGAACTATAGAATCCAGCAGCTCTGGATGCTCACTGAAAAGTACAGCATCTCCATATTGAATTGCTTTAAGTACCTGGATTACTCGAGGCAAAGACACAATCGTGTGTCATCAATTTACGCATGATACCACTTCACATATCAAAAACATAGCGTATGAATGAAAAAGATTTAAGGGGGAAATACCAAAGGCATTTCCTTAGAGAATATGTGATATCTAAATTCTGCAGCAAGATCCAGGAAGAGATTGGGACCGCTGACAAAGCAATGAACATGTAGGCACATTTCGTCCTTCACTCTCTTCCATTCGGCAACAACATCATCCTTTTTGTACCAACCTCTCAGCTGCCACAAACACAAAACAAAAAAAATATACATCAGAAACAAATTACCTAGCTATTATATTATATTAGCTAAGCATGCAAAAAGTAAAGATGCGTACCTGATCAAGGTTGATCACATTGGATACTGTTAAAGTCAGATTAGCCGTAAAGTCACAATGGGATAGAATGTATGTTCTTGGAATAATACTTGCATACTTATTTATCAGATCTTCCATTGGCACAACTTTCAGTTTTGAAGCTTCAAATCTCGCCGGAGGACCCAAGAGTCTAACAGCCTAACCAAGGAATATCAATTGTAAACCTTAACACATTCAACAGAACATATATTATTGTATAGGAAATAGATGAAGCTATTCAATGCTTCATTCACTCTAGACAAGTGATTAGCAACAAATTGGAACTATTTCAGATTGCAAGAATTTCCCTTATCAAGCATTCTCATTGGACCAGCTGAATCAACAGGTCTTGATAACCATTTTACATTGGGTTCTTGGGTTTATAGAGAAGATTCAGAACATAGGCACAAGACAGGACAAGTGGCAATTACAATATTGTTATTGTAAAACTCTCATCTCCTTGATAATAAAGGAGAGCTGTGAATCAAGCAAAGGCAAAACCTTATTTGGCAGTTCATAATATACAACTAAGGAAGATTGACTTTGTTTAATTCAAACAAGGCTATATTTAATTGAAGGAAAACCATCCGGCAAAGCATGCGTACGTATATCTCACGTGATGTAGTGACCCATTAAGTTTAAGAATTAAGCAAAAGAAAGTTTACTACTTTTGGCTCAAGATCTAACACGAATTACTTTGTATAAAGATAAACTTCCCCTTAGACACCAAAACCAGTGAACTCATGAGCAGAAAAGCATACACAAGCAGCCACATTATGCAAGACCGTATTCACACGTGGTACCCATTAAATTTAAAATGCCGGCTAATAACTCTGAATGCAGGATAATGGCAGTACATATAAAAATTAAACAGAGATTAATTAGCTCAAGAGAGAGAGGGGCACCTCAGAAACAAGGGTATTATAGGATGCAGTAGCATTGGTTATGGAGGATAAGAGAAAAGGTCTGCATCTAGTGGATGACTTTGAGATGGGGTTGTTGAAGAACATATCCCTCGTTGGAGAAAATGAAAAGGTACTGTATGCACAATGACTGGCCATGGAAGATGCATAACACACTCTTCCTCTTCATCATCTTTCACAGGCCACCATTGTCTTCTTTTCTGCCCTTATTGTTAGAAACAGGAACAGAGAGAAAGTAACGTGGGAAAATTCCCAACTTTAGTTTCCATCATGTGGACAGTGATTCGACCCCGCAGTCCAAAATCATTCTCAATGCGTTTCTGCCACACGATTTTTTTCTTCAATTGAATTTTAGAAATTTCGCCTTATTTTATTTTTTAAAAATAAATTGGTGAATGGAGATTGGCCATCGAGACGGATGTTGTGCCACGTCACCAAACAGCTCGAATTTTCGATATCTTGTGGATAATGTCTCGACGTGGCTTTTCTTGGGTCAAGACTCGAGTTCTAAATGTCTAGTGGGACTGGAACAAGGAGATGAGTCGCTCAACTTGTGTGACTGAATTTAATAAACCACACTATAAATATATAATTGCCAAGAAATTATAAAGCTATATTTAGAAATTGCATTCTGCTGTCTCCAACTGCGCAAGTGATTATATTATTCCAACGTAGGGCAATCATAAAGTTTTGTGCTTATTTAACATTAAAAAACTTAACTGTGAAGCTGATGACATTTCTGTCACTAGAATTGTCAGTATATGGATTTTGTACTTTTAATAATGGTAAGTGTTTTGGTTTTGAAGCATTCCAGAAAGTGGAAACAAGCGAACAAAGAAGACAACAGCTATGAAGCTAGCCAGTAGCCACTACCCAAAGACAGGACCAATATTTGTGTTGACGTATTCCTCTCAATTGATTGTGCAATTTAATTAACCAAAAGGGTTACACCAAACGCTGACCTTTCTTACAAAAGAGATCAACATTTCACTGACACCATGGATGCCAGTATCTTTGTCTAGTTAATACATTCCGTTGTTGGGGAAACAGCATACAAAATCATTGTCAAGATGCTAATCTTTTTGGGGACTCACTCAAATGAAACCCAGCTTTCCTTTAGCTTTTGAGCTATATGAAAAAGTTGCACTATCCTCGTCCTCATGTTCGCATGATTGAAATTAAAGAAATAAAATTGACAGGGTTAAGTTTGGTGCAGTGGCATGGCAGAGTGAGATAGTTAATGACATGACTAGGAACAGGACTGACAGCAAAGATACGCTACCAGAGACAGAGAGAATTAAATATAAGCATCCAACTAAAAAGGAGTCCAGAGTGAACATTTAATTTAAATTCCTCAGATTGTACCTCGTGTATTAGATAATTAGAGCGACAACATGGGTTGCTAACGGTTTAGCATTATCAAATACCTCCTTGTCTGCCATTCACGCATCTTCCCTGAAGCAAGCAAGTTGGCAGGCTCCATATATTACTGAACATGTCTCCTGCCAGAAGCCTTCTAAAGCTGCTCCCTTTTAAATCCAAAAGGAGGAGGACTCTGCACAACACTGATTTCTCACTGGTAGTAGCAGTCATCATGTTAGGTTCTTGGAGGCAGAAGTGCTTGCTCTTCACTCTCCTTGCTTTTGTTGTTCTATCAGAAGGATCAAGATTTCCCGAGGAATTTTGGGAACAGATGCTGCCCAAGAAGCTCCCTTCTCCTTCTTCTTCTCCTTCCAGAGGCACCAATGATGTGCCTTCAACATCCTCCACAGCCGTGAAAACTGATACTCCTCCAACATCAGATGGAAAGCTCTAGCGCGGCTTCAGAACCTAGATTTACAGTTCTCTCTAACTGTACAAATTATGCTGTCACAAGTTCATATATAACACGGCGCTAATTTGAAGCAAGGATCCAAACTTTGCTAGTTCATATCATGAGCTTATAAACAGAATCACTACCTTGTAGATTCCTTCATCTTGGTCTCAAGATAGTCTCTTGTAATTGTAAATGGACAGGACAAGTTTATCAATAGTGACAATATATGTCAGTATGAATAGACATTGATGGCGTGACTATTAACTTGTAATAATTCTCTTGAGAAACATTTCAACTCTGTTGCATTTTCATTTACCATCGTCCTTATCAGTTACAGTTATATCTTCCTCAATGATATTCCATGTAAAACTTACCATAATATGTAGTATTTTTACACATATATTTAAAACAAGAATAATAATTAATAGATTCTTTTTAACATATAAAATTTTAAATTTAGGAATCTTCCGCTAACACATGATTGGTTCATCTGCTTTGATTTTAACAAAGCACAAACAAAGATTTAGGGTTGTAGGTCGTCCTTACAACTAAATGACAAGTCACAAGCATGAAATTAAGGAGAGTGCATCCAAATAGCAGCGGTGAAAACAGAGAGCATATTAATTAAAAAACAAAAAATTGGACAAGCCCAACGCCTAGAAATACACACGTTTGCTGCAAATTAAGCACACAGTGAGTATGTTGATTATTAGGCACTCGCAGTCATTGCCACAAATGTTGGTCCAGCAATTTCTGGTATATCTCTTAACAGCAAAAGTGGCATCACAATCACAGGACCCCAACTCCTCAAATTGCACAAGAAAATGTGGCTCTGTTAGTATCCCTTACCCATTTGGCACAACAGCTGACTGTTCCCTCGATGACCCCTTTCTCATCACTTGCGACCAAAGTTCCAGCACTCCCACCCCTTTGCTGCAAGCAGACAACAAAACTGTCCTCGATATATCACTAGACGGTGAACTGCGGATTTCACACACCACATCCCAAGATTGTTACGACGACCGAGGCCAGCCCACCAACAGCAGCAGCTATTCCATGCTCCAATTGTCACACTTCTCCATCTCCTCTGGCCGCAACAAATTCGTTCAACTTGGTTGTGACACAAACGCAGACCTTTTCGGCTGGCATTTACAACCAGACAGACTTACCTATTACATTGGAATCTCTTCTTTTTGCATCTCAGCTGATCAAGTCCCTAATAAATCTTGCAATGGCTTTGGCTGTAGCGAGAAAATTATATCAGAAGGAGGATTACGCGCTATCCTTTTCAATGCTGATAGCATGAAGAACCATACTGAAGTACGAGACTTCAATCCTTGTGGTCATGCATTTGTCGTTGAAGATAAGGCATACAACTTCTCCTTTACAGATCTTTCGGATTTCAACAGGAAGACAGTCCCTATTGTGCTAGATTGGGCAGTGGGTGATCAGACATGCCAAGAAGCCAAACCGGGAGTTGGGTTTGCTTGTAAGGCAGAGCACAGTGAATGTTTCGATGCAAAAAACGGAATTGGATATCTTTGCAAGTGCTCCTCTGGTTTTCGGGGCAACCCCTACCTCCTTCTTGGCTGCGTTGGTATAGTTGCTTTTACTTTCCTTCTCCATTCTTGTTCCGTTTCTTTAATTACAGACAATGAATTTTTATGATGATTAATTTGTTTCAGATATTGATGAATGCAAGGAAAATAATCCCTGCCTTGGAAACTGCCACAACGTTGTTGGGAACTACACTTGTACAGAAAAAAAAGATGTTGGAATTCACATACTTATAATAGCATTCGGTTAGTCTATTGCTCTTCCCAGCTAGCTAGTTGCTTAGAAGCTTGACATTAATATATTAATCATTACATTACCAGTTTAGGTTCAAATATGCATATTCAACGCAATTGGCTGAATGAAGTTCCAGTAGAGTAGCTCCGATTTGCTTAACTTAATTGATTGAGTTGATCCATTCACACCCACGTCAAAAATTCTGCTCATTAATAGACTAATAGTTGTGAAATGCTAGTAAGAAAGACAGACAGCAACAAATATTTTAAATTGCGGTATATTGCTACAACGCCATTATTCTGTTTTCTCTGCAGGCGTGACCATATGCCTATTGATACTACTTGTTGGAAGCGTTTTTGTATACTTGGAGTTGAAGAAGAGAAAGCTAATCGCATTCAGAAAACAAGCATTTCAAAAAAATGGTGGTATATTGCTACAACAACAAATAGCCAAAGACAAAGATTTAGTTGAAACAGCGAAAATATTTACTGAAAAAGAGCTTAGAAAAGCCACCAACAATTTTGATGAGAGCATGGTGTTAGGCCAAGGGGGAACTGGAACAGTTTACAGAGGAGTATTATCAGATAATAAAGTGGTTGCTATAAAGAAATCCAAAATTGTTGACCAGAAGCCGGTTGTACAATTCATCAATGAAGTGATTGTGCTTTCCCAAATCAACCATCGGAACGTGGTGAAGCTTTTGGGTTGTTGTTTGGAAACACAAGTTCCCTTGCTTGTTTATGAATTTGTTACAAATGGGACTCTTTCTGACCACCTTCACAACGAAAGTCAATCATGTCAACTTTCATGGACAATTCGTTTGAGAGTGGCAACAGAAACTGCAGGAGCCTTGGCATACTTGCACTCTGCTACTTCTACACCAATCATACACAGAGATGTGAAGACCACAAATATATTATTAGATGATAACCTCATTGCCAAAGTTTCTGACTTCGGAGCTTCAAAGCTTGTTCCTCTCAATAAAACCCAAGTAACCACTTTGGTACAAGGAACACTTGGCTATCTTGATCCGGAATATTTTCAAACAAGCAAACTAACAGAGAAAAGTGATGTTTATAGTTTTGGTGTTGTTCTAACAGAGTTACTGACAAGCAAGAAGGCGCTTAGTTTTGAGAGGCCAGAGAATGAAAGAAATCTAGCAACGCACTTCGTCTCTTCAATTAGAGAAGGTTGTTTACTTCAAATTCTGGATAACTCTCTGGTCAACCATAAAAATACTCGGCAACTAAAGGAAGTGGCTAATCTTGCCGAAGAGTGTTTAAGGGTAAAAGGGGAGGAAAGACCTACCATGAAAGAAGTAGCATTGGAGCTAGAGAGAATAAGAATCATGGATACCGATCCATGGGAACGAGATTATTGGCCTTCACGGATTAGACTTTTAGTTAAAAAATACTTTTCTGATAAAAGAATGTACTTTTGAAGAAATTAAGAATTTCATGTAACGTCTTTGCTATCAGCTTACCAGAAGATAGTGTCTCAATAAACTTGGTAAGTAGATATTTTAAAACAATTAATGTACAAATCTGACTCTGCACAGGAAGAATGAGACAGCTTTTCTTTATATCGAATATCCAGCTATTGTCATGTTGTGCTGATACCACAGTTAACAATGTTGATATTTCTTATTACTATCGTGACATTCTGTGTATATAATTATTTTGAATATATCATTTCTTTGTACTTTACAATATTGCCAATAAGAGTAAGTTAAGTAGATTTGGGGACATTTTGGAGAATAGTAAGATTAAATTAATTTTAATTTAAACATGATAAATTCAATGTGTCTACTGTTTCTACTTAGATAACAAGAAACCTTTTCCATACTATGACGTCACAACACACCAAATTCGAGTGAAATAACAAGAGGATACGGAACACAACGAAAAGGAGAGAAACAAAAGCACCTCCACACCAAATGATCATTATGTCAGCCGTTTGGTTCTTTATGGTATCAGAAACAGCAGAAACGACACCTATGACAGTGAAGAAGCACAACCATCCACTAAATGGTTTATAAAGATGGCCAAGTTTGACGTTAACTAAATATATATATATATATATATATATATATATATATATATATATATACACATAACCTTAATATCACGGTTTCTATACGTTACTCATCTTCCACTATATTCTAATGTAGTTGAAATCTGGTTTATGCTATACATCATAGCAGCGGGGTTTCTTGCATTTGCATTGAGCAAGTACTCAGTCTCTTCCAATGATTCATTGGATCCTCCCCATGCATGCCTTCCCATGGTTCTTAGTCCCTCTAGCTCCATTGCTACTTCTTTCATGGTGGGTCTTCCCTCCCCCTTTACTCTTAAACACAGTTCCACGAGATTAGCAACCTCCATTATTTGCTCAATATTTGCCTCGTCTAGTATGTGCTTGTCTACAATTTGAAGCAAGCGTCCCTCTCTCAACGAAGAAACAAAATACATTGACAGGTTTCTATGACTCTCTGGCCTTTCAAAAGAAAGTGCTTTCATACCTGTCAGAAACTCCGCTAAGACCACCCCAAAGCTATAAACATCGCTCTTCTCGGTTAGCTGGCTTGTTTGGACATATTCAGGATCAAGGTAACCCCATGTCCCCTGTACTAGAGTGGTCAATTGAGATTGATCAAGAGGAACAAACCTTGAAGCCCCAAAATCAGAAACTTTTGCAGTAAGATTATGATCTAGTAGTATATTGGTGGGCTTCACATCTCTGTGTATTATTGGTATAGAAGTGGCAGAGTGCAAATATGCCAAGGCCCCTGCAGTTTCTGTTGCTATTCTCAAACGCATTGCCCATGAAAGCTTGCATGATTGAATTTCACAATGAATGTAGCTAGAAAGACATCCATTGCTTGTATATTCATAAACAAGCAAGGGAACTTCTGTCTCTAAACAACAACCTAAAAGCTTAACAACATTCCTGTGGTTGATTTGAGAAAGCACTGTGACCTCATTGATGAATTGCTCAATTTGGCTGCGATCACTAATGTTGGACTTCTTGATTGCAACGATTGTATTATTTGGTATTACTCCTTTATAAACTGTTCCATAGCCTCCTTGGCCTATAACTCTCTTTTCTTCAAAGTTGTTGGTGGCTATCTTTAGCTCTTCAATTGTAAATATTTTGGCTGTTTCAACAGACCCTCTATGGTTGGCAATTCTTTGCTGTAACAATATCCCTCCATTCTGTTGAAAAAACTTCTCTCTCTGTTTGATTATCTTTCTTTTCTTCGAACCCCAATAAATATAGAAGCTTATCACAAGTAGTACCAAGAAACTAACAGTCACACCTGTACATTAAAAAAAAAAGTTCATATTTTATTTAATTTAACTGTAATAGATAGAAGATGAATTTTTGACAGGTGCCATAAACTAGGTTGAATTTAATTTTATTAATTACTAATATAAACATCAAGTGGTATATTAGTAATCAGGTAGCCGAAATCAAATCCTCAAGTCAAATCTTAAGAGATATACTTATTTATATCAGATTCTATGTGCAGATTAAATCGTTTTAACTTCAGTTTGACCAGAAATGGTTACCAATAAGAAGATTTAGAAAAACGAAAATGAAAGTTTAGCATGATCTTGAGACGTAAATTCAATACTTACTCAATATAATTAGGAGTAAGATATTTATCATGGAATTGCTATTGTCTTTAAGAACGCAACCTGTTCCATTACTCTTCAGCCCATCTCCTTCATAACCCTCCGGACATAAACACTTGAAGCCCCCAACAGAGTTGAGGCATGTTCCATTGCAGGGATCAGATTCCACACATTCATCTATATCTAAAATAAATTTCACGCAGTCATTAAGTTATGACAAGAGAATGAAATATTAGCATAAAACATACTATGCTTGAGGAACAAGAGAAAAAACAATTGATACCTTGACAACCATCTACGAGGTATGGATTGCCCCAAAAACCGGAGGAGCACTTGCAGCGGTACCCGGCTCCGTCGTTTGACTTTATACATTCACTGTTCTTTGCTACGCAGGCGTAGGTTGCAGGATCATTTTGGGCTTGTTGACAAGTCTGATTTGCCACTGCCCAATCAACCACAGCAGCAAAGCTTGTGTGGCGGAAATTCACAAGATCTGTTGGCGAGAAGTTATAAGTTCCTTGTTCGGCAAAAAATGCATAACCACATGGATTGAAGTTGTCTATGCGGGTGTGGTTGTCTGTAGCTAGAGTCATCCAAAACGAACCCTTTAGCCCTTGTTGTGGTACAGGAGCCTGGCAGCAGCCAGTGCCAGAGCAAGAGCCATTTTCCTCGATATCATCAAGCTTGTTACAGAGAGATACACAACCTGTTGTGTAGTTTTTGCCCTCATAATCCCACCCAAAAACTATTCCAACTGTGTCACAACCAATGGTTGTGAGTTCATTGCGGGTGGACGAGACTGAAAAGTGTGGCAAATCGAACAAGGAGTAACTGCTGTTGAGAAGAAAGCCTGTGTGATTGTAACAATCATGGGCTACTGATGTTGGAATGCGCAATTCACCATCTTGCAGTGATATGTCCACTATGCTTACATTACTATGTCCCAGGAATGGGATGCTGCTGCTGGAATTCTCTCGGCAAGTGATGAGAAAAGATTCATCCAAGTAACACCCTTCTCTAGTGCCAAATGGGTAAGGTATGCTTACGGAGCCACAATTCACCGGGCAACCTGGCTTGGATTGACCTGCCACTACTTCTGCTGCTAATAAAATAGCCAGCAATAGTGGGATGAGTTGTTGCTTTTTGTCTGCAACCATGCTTTGCCTCTCTCATTCATTCCCCTCCTTCTTCACCCAATTCCCTTCTATATTATATATATATTCATATCAAAATCACGAAACAGCACAACTGTCATTGTAATTCAGAATTGGTTGACTTTGAATATTGTCGTTTTTTAAGCTAAATTTACAAATATTTCAAATTGGATATTGCTCGGTGCTTTCACAATCACAAACAGATAAAATAATCCTGTAAATGCTGACATTTATTTAGTTTTTTATTGGATTAGTATTATCTTCTCAACTCAGCATGCGATTGTGATATAATCGTAACAAGTTGAGAAAGGCATGAGTTATCATGTTGACATTTAATTTAATTGGATTTTAAGGTCTGAGAAGTGTGCCACATATCGTTGAATGCCACTTTCATGACAAATCGAATTTGTATTGTTTAATTTATTGATAAAAAGCCCAAACTAATAAAATAATAATAAAAACATAATGCAGTTTTTTCATTGTTTTCTCACCAAACCAAGAATTTGTTGTTACACTTTGCTGTTTTATTATGACGTAAAAATAACAAATAGTTTGAAATCAAATTTGGATTTTTACCGGTCCCTCTTGTATCAAATGTGATTGATTTTGCTGCTAAAATTTGAAATACTTCGTTTCTAAGCTTTAAATTTATAACATAATGTGGATAATGTAACATGATGCAGAAAGTCCACCCTAAGAATAGCCCAGCATACGAGCTCCAGTCGGGCATAACCACAAGGTCTAACTGTTGGGCCCAGTTAGATTTTAAAAGAAAATAATGAGTATTTAGAAAGAACAAATCAAATTCAACACCCTCTTTGTTAATATGGTTATTAATTCATGGTACTACCTCAACAAACGTTGACAGGACGGGACGGGACATTTTGAGTAGCACTTCCTACACAAAACAAAACATGTATAGTACAAGCAAGGCAGCAGAGAAAGGAAAATGCATCAACTTAGATGTTAATTCATTCAATATACAACTCAAGAACAATAACTTAAAAAATAAAAATTTATTGCATCTACCACAAATCATATGCTTAATCTGTCTCTAGAATCGCAAAGGATGTTGGCACCACAGTGCCTTTGACTGACAAAACCCAGCATCATCTTCCATCACATTGCTGCACATGCTGTCATTGGCAGCATAGTCTATAGGCCCTGAGATTTCACCAACAGGGTGCTCTGTTGCATTGGACTCAACATTGATCCATGGACTGGATTGCCCCAAACCAGTATGATTTCTGAAGCTCTGGGGACGTGCTTCGTATACCAAAAGGTTCCTGGTAATAGAGATTTCGCAGCAACCGATTCCAGAGCAGGAACCATTGGTTGAACTGTCTATACTGCTACAAAGGGATAAACACCCTGTTGAATAATTGTTTCCGTTCTTTCCATTGATCACTGCGAGGGTATCACATCCAATGCCTACGAACTTCCTCAGAGTAACAGAGAAGGGAAACTCTTGCAAAGCCATAAAAGCATTCTGTGCACTCACTTGCATACCCGTTTCGTTATTGCAGTCATAAGCAACTGGGGTGTTTACGCGTACATAATCATATTGCGACACTTCTAGGACCTCAAAGTTTGAGGTCACATTCCACAGAAATGGTTCAGGAGGGAAGTGACTTGTGTTACAAGAAATGAAAATTCACTGTTCAAGGAGCAGTCCTCACTTGTTCCGGAAGGGTATGTGATGCTACTAACATTTCCACATTTCTCTTGGCAGTGGGGGCGAATCGTCTGTGAATTTTCTGGCGTCAATGTTATCAAACAAAAAATCAGTGCCACTCTTAGATTATACCAGCACCAAGCCATGGCTGCCATCACGTGATGAACTCAAGCCATGATTGCAATTTACAACTAAATGTTGAATTTGTGGTAATGCAATCCTTTATTTTTGGTTTTTGAGATGGGACACACCGTTTTCAGTTTGTTGACAAGCCTCCTCAATCTCCTATTTGACTTGCTAAAATTTTAATCTTTAACTGCGGAAAAATTTTCAATATAATAATCCTTATCCTAGAATCATTCTCATGAAGGGTCTACACATTATTTTGTCAATTCTACAGAAAAATGGGGCAATATATACTTTCGGGTTAGTAGAGGTCAAACTGCCACAAATGAGGACTTGCTAATCCTTTGGTAATACAGTAAAGGCAATGGAAGATTCTGTTGTTTCATGATGCTGTGTTTTACCAAGCGATCACAGATGAACTTAAGCTTTCGAACCAATATTAGGCCATTGGCCCTTAAAGTAAGATATAAAAGATAATGTGACGCTAATGGAAAATTCAATCCTTTTTAGACAGTACTAATATAATGTAATATAAGATGGCATCCCATTTGGCTAAAAAAGATTTCAGTATTGAAGTACTGCAGAAGCAAGTTCATAGCCTGACTAGTCACTATTTCTTTCAGAGAGCTGTTCAACCAAAGTTTGTTTATTTCTTTGCCTTTACAAATTCTGCAAGACACAAAGTTGGGGGAGAATGAAATAATAATGAGTTATAATAATAATAATAAGAAGAAGAAGAAGAAGGTGAGTGGAGCTGAGATTGCGATCCCTAGTTGATTGAAGGAGCCAAGTTTCTTACGTGGCTGATCTCAAATTTCATGTCCCCAGTGAGAATCGTCTTAGGAATCTAGCGTTGGCTCAAAGGGCGATGTCCATTTTATCAGTTATTGTAAATTGTAATGCCATTAAATATCAGAATTTTTTAATTTTATCAAAATTCGTTTGATCACAAACAAAATAACTTAATCTTCGTAACAAAAAAATCTTTTAATATCTTAATAGTTATACTCAAATTACCTGACAAATCCCACTAGCTAAATGCACTTTCTTAGATTCTTTCAAGTAGCATCTAGATTCCGAGCAATCCTTCCACCAACTACAAGCAATTATGGATAATCATGTGATGCGATGCCTAATGTCAAGAAGTGATGTTGGACATTTCTAATTGGATCATAATGGGCAGTCACGTTCTTGAGAAAAGACAGCGGCCCACTGTTACATTTTTTGTTAAGATTCTTGTGGGGTAGATTTTATCCAATTTTGCTACTCATTTGAAAAGCCCAAGAAACTCAACACTCATCTTAAAAGAAACCACATTTTACTAATTACTACTAACAATTTTTTTTTTAAAAAAAAATAATTGCTACGACGGGAATCATCTATATCATATCTTAAGCTCATCGGGGCTCAATTAACCGTAGAAAAAAAAAAATAATACAAATATTTATACCAGTGGATGAACTTTTCTAATTTAGTTATGATAAATTAAAATTAAAACAATAATGTTCTTAAAGATAATTATATTGACTAAATAGTTGAATCTTTTAAATATTAACAGAGTTCAATTCGTGGTAAAAGTGCATTAAAGGATTGAGAATATTCAAATACCTAGGTTAGATGTCATTATTCTTGATTTATATATCTAATCAAATATTTTGTGTAAAATCTAAGACTCCATCGCTTTCAACTTTAAGGAGGACATGGAGGCAAGATACCTTGTATCCTCAATTAGGAAGAGCCAAAGTTTTAGGTAACACCTCAATTCAGAGGCACCCACAGCAACGACAGGGAACGTAAATTTTTTCAAAATTTTCCACTTGCCCTTCAATCTTTAGGCCTGTAACTTAAACCATTCATGCTGTCATTTCTTTTACTCATTGCATTCGTACTCTCAAGTTCACATCCACCTATCTGCATGACATCATCTGTCAAAGCTTCTAGTAGCGTTGAGTGAGGATCCATTGTGCTTTTCTTCCTTCTTAATTGGGACGGAGAATTAATCTAGTGGGCTGAAGTCATTTTATTCTGACATTTGATTTGGAACCAAATGAACGTCAAATTCATTTTGATTTTAACTCCCCTTGTCAAAAATAGTTGTTGCATTTTCAAACAACATATATACAGTTTGAATTTTTATTGAAAGAGAAATTCAAATTTAGTGATTGAATGATGCATCAATTAGAATTGTCTCTAATATATGCTTTATGAAAGAAACCAACAAAAAAAATAAATAAATAATTGTATCTTGAAGCAGAATATAAATGATAAACCCTAAGTATTAGTATTATATATCAGTTGCTGTAGAGTGGGATAAAGGCAAAAATAGAGATTTTTATCCTTTTATGTTAAATTTTAGGAGCTTGAGGACATCTGGACATGTACGTTGGACGAAAGCAACATGCTGCATATAGTAACTCATGGTTCTCCATTTTTCAATAGGACACATTATTATCCAAAAAGTGGGCCATGATTTGATGGAAATATATCGCATTATATTAATTTTGCCATTATTTTTCAGAGAGGGCTTAAGTTGAAGCAGTCCCCCACTCCTTCCAGATCTTCCCCTCAAGATAACATAATCATTCAATCCCAATAAATATTCTTGTTTGTCTCTGTTTATCATCCACCTGATGAACTTACCACCTTTACATAAATTGGATTCTCTGTCCTCATTCTTGTCCTATCCTCTATTTTGGAACACATGGGAACGTACCCATGTGTCACAGTCTTCATATCGCCATACCCTTTTTCTTTTTCTCTGGTTCCATTTTAAATCCATATCTTGTCATTTTGTTCCTCCAATATCCATGTACGGATCCTCGGAACTATGGTGAAAATTGCAGAAAACATAAGACAGAGAGAAACTACGTTTATGCATCTTTATTTATAAAAAGCAACAATAAATATTGAAGCTGCAGAGAAAAATTTAGATAAAAAAGGTTATACTCTTATATTTACTATTATTATTTTCCAACTATTTCTTCCCTCGAAATCTTAAAAACACAATATGATTCACAAAAAAAAATCTCAATTTTGGTCTGCATTGGATATAACTTATAAACGTTGTGTTCATGAATGACCGTTCAATCAAGTTTAGACAGGTAAGATATTTTGAGTTGTTAAACGTTGCTTTCAGACTCAGAGGAAGTAAAAAACAGCTATACATGGTTCCATGTATGAAGCATCTGCTCGAGCTATTGGGAAAAGGAAACCGAATTAATTACTCAATTGCATCGTTGCACTATTAGTGTCTAAAAAAAGCTAGTAATTACTACCAGTAACTAATTAATGTACTCGTTAAAATGCAATAGAATTATGATTAAAAATATAAGTTAACATTATATATATTATAGATATGTTATAAAAGTTATACACTGTCATATATAATGCAGGTTTTGTTTGTTTGTTCTAAATCTCTGATAAACTGCGAAAATGCATTTAATAAAGTGTATGGTACATGAAGTTGAAGTTTTGGAGTGTAGTAACTAGTTTGTGGTAAAGTTATAAGGATGCGAGAGTGTATCATAGTCACACACGCCCTCTGGTTCTGGTAAAAGCAGAGAATCTATTTATTAGTTAAGTTAAAACGTTTGCAGTTTGGAGGATAGCAGCCACTTGGTGAAATTTTGCAGGGTAGCTTCGTCGGCTCTGTAGTACTTTTGTGTGAATTCAAGCAAATCCGACCATGTGAAATCCGGGTACTTTCTTGTCCCTTCCCTGAGCAATATATCCTCTGGGGGTCTCACCACCTTGTCTTTTTTTGGGCACAGAAAGAATGCCAAGGACCTCCTCTCCTTGTACCTGTTAACCACTGCCCTATGCAGGCAACTCTTGTATCTCCCATTTGATAGTGCCTACACAACCAACGCACACTAAAGTTTAAAAATACCCATGCCCACCTTACAACAATCAAACCCTTGTCTATATATAGTATGTGTGCTCATTTTTACATACATTAATTCATATATTTCAAATGGGTTTAGATCATATAACATTATTAAAATTATATTTAAAAAAATACTAAAACGCTATATATTCAAATGACAAAATTTTACCACATGCATGTGTCGTCAGGCACGACCCTCATTTGTTACTATATTGATATGTGTACCCTTTTTTTCCCTTAACGTTGACAATCAAATTGGGGATCTGAATTAATACCAACAACTGCAAGTGGCGCTAAAGAACAAAAATATTAAAGAAGATATGTAACTATTGTGTGGGTTTAATTTGAAGAGCCAAGAAAGGAGAGGAAGATGGTGCTATATTAATTAAGAGATCGATATCACGGGTTGTTGTCAAATTCATTCTTGTTGCAATAACATGGAGGCATGCATGAACCCTAAACATTTATTAGAGTTTAAAAAGCCAACACTAAATTTTTAACGCTAGGGACTTACGAGGATTGCTGACTTGAGACTTTACTAGGATAATTGCATGCATGTTTCTTGTTGCTGTACTACTGTTTTGAGATCCCTTACACATGACAAATGAACCTCTTTTTATTATTTTATTAGGATCAACGATCCAGAAGCATGAGGTTTGACCTAGACCACTTTATAACGTTGTAAAAATATCTTTTGACTATTAATTGCTTTTCCAGTATTTGGCATGCATTGTTCTTTTGATAAACTATATAAATAAATTTTTTTGAGCAAAACTTTTGGGTATTGTATTTAAAAAATTTATCAGATTCCAAAGAAAATTAAAAATAAGCCTTATAAGCACAGAACGCTTTGATCCTTGCAAATTATGAATTGAATCAGATCCCTTGCCAATTTCCTTTTCTCATATCCAATCCTTAGCTAAAAATAATTAACCCATGATCAAAAGGAGACATCTCATTTGACAGAGATGTCTCATTTTAAAATGATACATGTCTTGTAAGTGCTGATTGTGATAGGTGAATTGTTGGCATCTCTTAACAAGATAACAAATATTTCTATGATGATATCATGTGTATATATATTTGTGCATGTATAGCCAGAAAGTAAGACACTGGAACAACAGAGATATATAGTTTGAGGGCCTACCGTGAAGGTATCACCAATGTTGATTACAAGGGCATCAGGACGAGGTCGAATTGTGTGCCAATTCTCGTCTGAAAACACATGAAGACCACCGACTTGATCTTGGTGAAGTATAGTTAAGGAGGTTGGGTCACAGTGTGGTCCTGTTCCAAGGGCAAGGCTTGGTTGTTGGCAAGATGGGTAATAGTTGCATCTCATAATGGAGCAACCATCTTCGAAAAAGTTCTTGTAATGCAACCTCTCCACACCTAAGCTGATTCCCAACAGCTCCATCAGTTTCAGCCCTAACTCCTTCATAGCTCTGCAGTACTTCTGAAACACCATTCTGAATCCAAAGGGGAAAACAAGGTCGCATGTAGTTTTACTTTCAGTTAGTGACCATTGTATAATATAAGTCAAAAGGAACTTCTGTACTTGTCGTTTTCTTAGACAGAGAAAAATAGAATAAACAAATTTCTTTTTTAAAAAAATAGAATATTCATTAAAAGTCTTACCCAGTTAGTTCGAAATCTTTGCCCAAGGTTGAGTTAAAGTAGTTCGTCACAATAGGCTCCGGGATATTGTCATGGTAGGGGAAAGAGAGAGTCTCCTTCCAAGGTAGTTTGGAGGAGAATCGACCAGCATGGGCACCAGAATACCCCCACATGGATTGGCTTGTCTTACGAACCCTTAATTTTTCGTGAACTGGTAGTTTAAAGAAGGTGTCCATTTGGTCGTATGCTTCCAGAATGAGTTGTGAATCAACGCCATGGTTGATCACTTGGAAGAAGCCATGGGCTACGCAGGCTTCTCTGACGAGCTTAGCAGCACGTTTGGTGGCCTGTTCATCTCCTCTGAGGAACCCAGCAAGGTCCACAACTGGTGCTTGGAGCTCTTGATGAGCTTCAGCTATGGACTCTTCCGGCCAAATGAAACTCATGGGCACGCACTGTTGCTTCTGAAGCAACGATGAGTCGAAGAAAGAACTAGTTCCCCCCATATTCAGTGCAGAGGCAACAATGGAATCCATTAAGTTTGTTATGATTAGGAATTGCACACAATTACTGGCACCTAAGAGTGAGGCTTTGCTGCTAAGAAATGAATCGTATTTATAGAGTTATTCGATTGTCTCAAGTGTGACCCTAGCCTAATTTTAAATAACTAAGAATATTTTTGCAACAGTTTCACCCAAAAAAAAAACATTAAAGCCGTGCGTGCATACTAAAAGCTAGCGTTGACTTATTTGGTCGTGGATGTTATTCTGGTTTGTGCCTTATAATCCCGGTATAGTTAAAATGACTTTTCACTTTAAAAAAGAAAAAAAAGGAAAAAAAAAAAAAAAAGTTAAAATGAGTAGGTGGCAAGAGTGTTTTTATACATATATATCTTAGTGGACAAGGCGATATATCAATGAACAAATTTTAATTAACATGCAAATTAGAGAGTAATTAAGATTGGATAAGTGAGGAATTAAGATATTTGGGTTTATAACATCAGAAATTGACAAATCAATAAGGCAAAGACTTCTATCTGTCACAATTAAGCTGATGAGAAGCTCAGGCCGGCAACATTAACTCTTCCTTTAATGAATGTGGTTGAAAATGATAAAAATGAAAAGATTCATATCATATAAACATTGAAATGAAAAGTGTATATAAATGTGAGAAAACTCATATTCAATTGTTTTAAAGTATTTCAAACGAAAGTGTTACTCTTTTTTTTATTACACACCTCATCCACTTAACAAGTGGTATCATTGCAATGTAGGCGATAAGTGAAGAAAGAAACTTCTGGTGTGAAGCTCATAAAAAAGAATGAAATGTAGTGCCTCATTCCTCAACCAAAGAGAAGAAAAATTAAGGTAGGTTGAGGGTTCAGGCTTGGATCCAAGGAATGAACCTTTTTTCTGGTTCTGTCCAAGTCGACATTAATTCATTTCTGTTTGCCTAATTTGCCATCTTACGAGAGACAAGCCAAAACACCCCACGTGAACTCAATTACCTTGTTTGTTATATCAGACAGTGAGACAGCCAATATTCTTGTAATAGAAGGCCATTTATTACGACAAAAAATTAAAAATATATATATATATAAAAGAAACCATTTGTACCAGTTCAAAATTATTTTTCGATGGAGGTATTTAATTGTTACCAGTTCAACCGTGACTAACTCCTTTCTGTTCCGGTTGGGACGGTCAATTTCAGGTTTAAAGAAAAGATGGCCCAATCAGGAAGAAGGCATCATGATATTGATTGGGCCTCATTCTAACTAGTTTTGGGCTGGGCCTTTGCCACGTGTCCTGTCCCACTGCTCAAGCAAAAGTAACGTCGCCGGAAAAGGAGTGAACAGCTGATTTTGTAAACGGGGCTACCGTGTGACTAAGCCTACTCCAATGAAGATTAAAAAGGGTGAATAGTGTATCCTATTTATTTATTTATTAAAATATCAATTATCAATCAACTTCTTTTCTATAATTTTCGGCAGGATTTTACTATTATGCACCTTACTAACACAGGGTTTGTTTTGAGAATTTCCTTTTATTTTTTATTTTTGTTTTAAACACCCATCTCATCTTCTAGTTATGATCTAGCTAATCTCATCAGAACACACAAATAGTCAAATATATAATTTGCGGGAAAATTTGTTATTTTGCATAACCGCCGTAATATTTTATTAAAAAATATAGATAGATTTATCCTTCATTTAACGACGCAAGTCTGGTGTAATAAATATTGATCTTAATTATTTTTTCAATCATACTTTATATAAAACCAAAATTTGTTCATACACTAATGATTATCCAAGAAGACTTTGGCTTTGCCGTGCCCTTTTCTTTTTGCTTGAATTTAAGAAGTGGGAGTTGACGGATGTAAAGTGGGGAAACAGCTACGACCAAAGAGAGAGAGAGAGAGAGAGAGAGAGCTGTCTATGAACCATTATATGAGGTAAGTATTTGAAGGTCCATTGAAGGAGAACAGAGAGAAATTAAGATGCTTTAATCGTACAATATTTCAGTCAAGCTCACAAACTATGAGTTTATGAATAGATATTTCCAAACAAACCAAGAAATAAAAAGGAAATAAGAAAATACAAAGAAGAATATTTGGTTTTTATGAACACACCATAAGTATATGAATATGAAAGCAGAGACACACTGTTTTCTACAAAAAGATGAAACAGTCCAAGGAGATGAGAGGATTATCAATATCCTCCATGGAAGCCAAGTCCACGCCATAGTCAGACACGACCTCCTTAACTACGGTTTCGTCAATTTTCGATCCAATTCTGTAAGTACAAGTCTCTCTATGCCTCATACCAGAATGAACGCGCCTAGAACTGTTGTTTGGACTTGCCACTTTTATATTCTCTTTCCTTAACAAAGGCGAATTACAAGAATGGGAAAGAGAATGAGCTGCATTATTAACCTTGGGAGCAGCCATTCGCCTTGAGGAAAGAGTATGGTCAGTGATCGGACTTTTGTGATCTCCAGTACTAAATCTCCTGCTCGGAGAGGGTGACCTCAACAGTGTTCTGCTTGGTAGATTGTATGCAGAAATTGGCCCCTCTGGTTCCTTCCTGAAACTCTTCTGTCTTTTTAGATTGGCCGGCGAGCTTGATCGAACTCTCTTCTGCAGCATGGAAGACCCAATTAGAGTTACTTTCTGCGGTGGGGATTGCTTAATGGGTGCCAAAATTGGTTTAGCCGGTGATGGTGATGGGTCTATCTTCCTAGACTGAACTTTGGTGGGGGCCAAGGAAAAAGAAGCTTCCTTCAGTGAATTGATGCGAATAATATGTGGGTTTTCTTTGTAGCATGACCATAAGAACTCATTAGAGAATGACCTGTCCTTAGAGCTCAATGCAGAGGATGCAGTTGAAAGTGATGAGCTTGAGCTGACTGTGTTGCAAGTGAAGGAAGAAATAGAAGAAGTGGAAGAGGTAGGCGAAGGGGGGCAAGGTAAGATTTTGTTTGAATTATGTGAGATAGGAGTTGGGGGAGCACGAGCTTGCGAGATGACAAGCTTGTCTTGGACATGGCTGCAGTGCTCTTCTTCTAGTTCGAGGGTATTTTTGTTGGGTCTGCATTTGCTAATGCAGCAACCCATTGCGGACGAGAACTAATGAAGCAGAGGGGTGGAATGTGTTTGAAGAAGAACAAGGGTTGTAATCCATGAATTTTATATAGTCTTGGAAGTTGTATTTGAAAATGGAATCGAGGGAAGGTAAGGAATAGCTTTTGCTTTACTTCTTTTTAATCTTTTTCATATATTTTGAATTTGGTTGCCGGGGATGGGGTTGGCTTGGTTTGGTTCCGTTGTCTAACGGTTATGTAGATAGTGGCGGCTATGATGATATCTCTTTAGCTTTTTTGTACCATCCAAGTTGATATCCTCACCGTACTTAATGCTTCCGGAAATAGAGAGAAGATGGTGCAAATATTAATCTCCACCTTATTTTGTCTGAATGTGTCCAAGTTTTGGGCTCGCTCTCTTGTATTATAAGCTGTATATAGTCCAAAACTCAGACCCAATTTGAACCTACCCTTTGGGCCACAAAAAGGTGTTTGGTGCAAAGATGAAACCGATAATGGGCTGAAGCTGATTTCGTTCCAGTTGCTTTAATTTTTTGGAAAAATCTTTTTTTTAATCAATTTATAAAATTAATGCAATATGATAACATGGGAAAAAAGCAACCTTTGCTTGTAATGTAAAAAAGAATTTGAGTTTTCTTCTTTTTTCTTTTTTTTTTTTCTAATGAAAAAAAAAGGAAGATAGTAAAGTACTCGCTTACAGGCAATCGTATGCATTTTAATTACTCTATCATGTTAGTTGATCAGGATTAATTTGTCTCCGTGGGAGTTGAAATGAGAATTTTTTCTTTTGGCTAAACTTTGTGGGGAAAACTTTTGTTTTATAACTTGCCTTTCTATTTTGGTTATGCATGGAGGTAGAGGGAGATGAAGAGATCAGTGAAAAAGTGCAACTTCTCCTAACAAAAAACCAAACTATCAGATAAGACAGGCTTTGTTAATAACCATTCTAGTATTGTCACTAAGTTTCTGAAGTCCTGACCAAATCCCAGTACTCTTCTTTTGTAATCTGTAAATCAGAAGCCAAATAATTATGTAAAACTTACAAACTTTATAACTTGATTTTACCGCAGATAGTCTCAAACCTCCTTCATTTTAAACTGAAAATTAAATGCACTGTTGTATCAATTATGAATTAGTAAAAGAGCAGAAAATTAATCTAATCTATACATATGGTGAAGATTACATGTAGAAGCTTACCAATTCTCATGATTTCTTCAACTTGAAATCTTAATTACACATGATCCAGATCCAGATCCACTATAAAAATTGGTTGCAGTTGCATATATTATATAGCATAAGATGGATGGAACATGATTTGGAAACACCAAATTTAATTTACACAAAGTGATCAGAGAGATCGAGTTTATACACGCATAGATTCAGATAGATAGGAGAGATAAACGCGTAAATGGGATGGAATGTAAGGCATTGGCCGTAGAGTTAAGAGGCAGCTAGGTCTTGCCGATTAGGTCATTGAAAATGCGGCCGGTAACAGCTCCTCTTCTTGGAGGCAGTTGCTGGCCCCTTGTGTTGGACGGTCCAGATTGCCCGCCTTGTGATCCACGGCCATTCCCGTTGCCGTGGACGTGCCCGTGCCCTTGCCCTTGACCTGTCCGATTGCCGTCGTCCATGTTATGGTATGTTAAATGGCAGAGTGAGTGAGAGAGAAGAGCTGAAGAAGAGTGAAGGACAGGGTCTTGTGTTGTGCCAAGACCTTATCTTTTGAAATAGTATACAAGGAAGTAAGAGCCTTCCCCAGGGAACCGACTCTCTGTGAAGGCTGGGCGGGCCCACACCCGCCAACTATAATCAATGAAACGTGCTCAAATTCTTTCGGTCATATTGCAATTAAAATAAAATTCGGCCAAGCCCAAAGAGTTGAAACGATGATTGACGTATGTTGGCGAGCGTCATCCACGTCCATCAACTACGTAACGTACTTCTTTGAGGTAAATAATTAAGGATTAATTATATTTTTATTCCTACAATTTTAGATTTTTATAATTTAAAATATTCTACAACACATGCAAATGCAGAACAAATACACCTACCAAAGATATTTGATCTGATTAGATAAACTGAATTGGCTACTTAGTTGCTAATTTCTTACTCTTGTTTTTTCATAATTTTCAACTGAATTAAATGATCTAGAATCCCCTCGCTCCCACTTGCTGGAGGGATATTAAATTTTGCAGCCCCTACCTTTAATAAATACCACTCCCCTGACTGAGAAATGACTAATTCAAAATAAAATATTACTTATATAAAATGTGGTGCATTGAATGTTTCCAAACTAATTTTTAATTTCACATAATTTCTTTCTGTCCGTCTCATCTAAATTTTCAAAGCTTATCCACTTATTATTCAAAGTAGTTAGCTAGCTAGGAGTACATTAATTTCTAATAAATATCTTCCTTCAACTTGTTACTTATTTTTGCTAGCTAAGCTTTTTCATCTTCTTTCATGCATTTTGCTTGTTCTTTTTACGTGGCCTTTTTATTTATGATTGTAGATTTTCAAAGAGAATTAAACTCAAGCTTAATCCATTTATATATATATTAAAGACAATTATTTCCTCATTTTAGTGGACAATTGTTTTTTTATTCTCTAGTAATTTTGAGGAGTAAATAATGAAGACAAAATTTTCCCATTGTATTCTAGCTGTATTGCGCAGCTGGCACTGCCGTAGATAGAGGTACTTTAATTTCCTCATGTTCACCCACGCATTCACCGATAAATTAAAAACACAGAAATTAACATTATCAAGGATCTAGCATTAATGCATTCAGTAAATAGTAAGTCATTACATTACACATATACATACCACTGAAATCTTTTGGAATATTGTGAGAGCAAATTTAAAATTAATATCATTTAAATAAAATCTAGATAATAATTTATGGTATTATAAAGAGTACAAGTACATCTTTAGTTGCTTATTATATGTCAGCTATCTCAAGTGATACAACTAAGATATGCTTGTCGGAATTTTCTTTTCTAATAAAAATAAAATCAAGATAGATTATGTTGTCGTTGCCACTTAAAATATATATAAAAAAAAAAAAAACTACATTATTATTGGAAAAGACAAGAGACGTGGATAATAATCATATTGCCGGAAAATACGGCACTGCTCTCCTTTCTTTATTGTTCTCACTTTCATTCCGTAACAAAATGGATCTACTTATAATTATCATAGAATTAACAACGAAACCAAAATGAAAAACAAAAAAGGACGTGACATAATTCAATTTTTGGTTTGGGTGTCCATTCTCTTTCGTTTAATGTTTGAATCATTACTAAAATTATGAAAGATTTCCTTAACCATCCCAACATAAATAAATTAAATTATAATAATTGAACTGTGCAGTTGAAGAAAATTGGCATAAAAAATCAATCAATCCACTGTCTTGGCCGATTTTCTGGATCTTGGTCTCGGTCCTTGCTATCCCGACCAGTCCGCCATCGTCCCACATTGACTTGGGTGGGTAAACCTTAGCCGTCGCAGTTTTGGGTAAGCCTACGTTTCTCTGAGATAGTATGTTTCAATAGGATTTGGGGGACATGCTTGAATTATAGAGGAAGGGAATTAAGCAGAGCACTTTATGACGTAAGACATGACATCATTGTATAGTAAGTTTCTTTGATGCCTTTGGGATCTCTAAAGCCGCCGGCTACACCCACTCTTGTTATTACGGATTTGGGTTTTTTGCATTCAGCTCCTCTACAGTTGCGATTGGACAGCTATCATCAATTCTCAACTGTCCCTCTCCATCTCGTCTGTCGATTCGTCAATACTAAAGGGACAAGGCTAATTGAACGTGCGGCGAATCGACGGACGAGATAGAGAGGTGCAGTTGAGGATAGATGATAGTCGTCCGATCGCGATTGCAAAAACGACTACAGAGGTCTCAACTACAGAACATCCGCATTCTGTTATTACACACATAGCCATATAATATCTTTGAACTTATGACTTGAGAAAAATGTTTCATTTGATTTTCTGATGAAATCCTGCTGAGATAACAAATTCATAATAAATATGAATTTTTCAAAATAGTTTGATTTGGGAAGATTTGATTTTTCAATATGTGTGAATTAACTTTTGTTTTGGTATTTCGTTGAAATGATAAGAATTATTAAAATTAGATTTTTATTGTAATTTTTAGATTCCTAGGTAAAGTGTAGCTGTCACATAGTAGAAATGTTTGTTCAATTAAGCATGCCCACACCTAAGGATAGACAGTTATGCCAGACAGGCAAAATCATTCCATTAATTCCAAACCCAAGCAAAACCATTTGTAGCCACACACAATTTTTGGCGAAGCATTCCTTTCATTAAACGTGCTCACGGCACGGTTAGTACCCGTAGTCCAAAAATTATTCTGTAGTTAAAAAGTCAAAGTTAATTAAATTTTTATTTTCTTTTAATTAGGATTTTCTGTTAGAATTATTATTTTTGGATTATCTCCTAATATCATCTTTTAGGACTTGAATTATTTTTTAAGATTTAGATTATCTTTTAGGGTTTTTTTTCTTTTGATATAAAGGGAATTTAGGAGAGTTAAAGAAACAACTTTTAGCCACTCTATTTTTACGTATTTTTCTATGTTTTCTCCAGAGCCATGAGTGGCTGAATCTTTTCTTCTAGTCAAGAAATAAACTAAAGTATTGATATGGATAAATTGTGAGAATTTGATTCTCACTTTGTTTTCTCTTTAGGTATTTGAATATTTTTCATTTTCATCTTATTTCTTTAGATTAGAATAATAGAGCTCTTATTTTGATAGAAGGAATACATCTAGTTGAATTTGTAAATTTGTAATTATTTACCAAATTTAACAAGTAGCAAATTAATACTCATGTTGAATCAATCTTCGTATAGTATTGATAAAAAAAAAAAAAATTGATCTATTTACAATGAACGTCGCATGCATCATTGGATAAATTGATAGCTCTTTTCAATTTTAATGTTGCTCACACTTAAATTCTACAATCGTATCTAGAATTGATAGTGAATTAGACTTGATTGTAAGATGTTCTACAATTAAGTAAATTCAAAGAAGAGTGAGATTTAATCCAACATCAATTTATTTGAAAATTAAACTTCCATATTTAATGTTCAATGATCAATTTGTTCAATCAATACAAAAGTACTCATTGATAAAGCTTGAACATTAATATTTTTCTACAAGATTTATTTTTATTTATTTATTGTTGTATTTTTCCAAATTTTCAAATTCTCATCCCTTTTTATTTTTGATTTACACAAGTTTAGATTTAATCTATGTTGTAAAGTATATCCATACTTGTTTTATTATAATTAATAGATACGAAGATAAAAAATTATTTTAAATGACTTTGACATTATTAAATGTTAATTAAGGGAGGCCGGCCACAAAATGTTGTTGATGATATCTGTTAGGTTGCGTCATCAAATCTTAATGCAGAAGAAATTGCGATAAGAATTGCTAGAAAGCAAAAAAGATTTGATAAACGTGTATATGACAATTTTGTCAAACATAGTTAGGTATGTGTGCATGTAATTCTAAAATGGGTAAGAAGCAAGAATAAAGCAATTAAGTCTCTCAGAGGCTGAGGAGCCGAGGCATGTCAATTACCAAAGCAAAAGGCGCCATCACCGTGAAGACGTAATAAATAATCCATGACAAGGAAAGTGAAAGAGCCCTCCCAAGTGTAAGATGTTTAGTCACCGCAAATAGAGCCTAGCTAGAGAATTTAAACGATAAATAAATCAATCGGTTCACATTTTCGTGCTTTTCCTATTAAAACATTAATTTATTCAGATAAATTTTTTTTTCTTTAGTTTAATTATTATTGTCAGCGATGACGTTAGAGAACGAGAGAGAAATGGTGTGAGTGTAGCCATCACATCGTTGACATTTGTGTGCGACCTTACCAAGTTTTCTGTGGAAATTTCTAGCTATTTCTTGCGTTGATCAATTATTTAATTTCCATTCGTTGCTTTTATTTTTATATAACTATGAAAGAAAGAAAGTTTTCAAGGTCGGAACCTTATTAAAATCATGATATATATAATGAATCCAAAACTAGAATTTATTTCTAAATTTTATATTCAATTTTAAAAATATAAAAACCTTGCAAGGGGCGGCGCCTAGGTGAAGTTCTCCTCCCTATCCTATGGAATACAGTCTTCCTACTTCCAAATAAGCCAGCCCAGCCGAGCAGAGCCGTAATCAAGATCGAAGTTGAAGAGGAAATAAAACGCGCGTTAAAGGCAAGAGAAGCTTCCTACGTGTGAATGGCGAGGACCAAGAAATTGCCTAAGACGCTGACAGGACAGCCAAGCAAAACGTTCCCCGGCGGCGACCCCTTACGTGGCTGCAATCCACAAGACCACGAAATCTACCCGAAAGTATCTGCAACTGAACTCAACTATCACTTGGGAAACCAATACCCCATATTACTCATTATTAAACGCCGGTGTATGGTACTTGAACATCAAACGACACGTTTTCGCATACTCTGTTTTGCTAATCTCACCTTACATCCGCTAAATTGACGCTGTACAATTACACCCGAGGAATTCTTTCGATTCTTCTGTACAAATTTTATAACGAGCCTTTTGAATTTCTGGAATCCGGAAAATTTATTGCACAAAATTTTCGATTCTTCTCAAGTTGCGGGTTTGAAACTCTCTCAGAGTTTTTCCGGCAGAGTTTGACACGGAAAATTCTAGGTACTGGAAAAAGTCACTGGGCGAAGAAGATTGACTCATTTCAAACATTGAACAGAAAGAAGAATGGAGTTTCTAAGAAAAGAACAGCGGAACAAACTATTTTACTGAAAATAAGAATTATTGAATGAAAATGAGAAACAGAGTATTTTGAAATTTGAGCTGTGCACTACAAATACAATCAACTACAGAAACATTTTCTCCCTAGCTATCTTTGTATCAAAGACAACGAATGCCCTTGATACTAATTTGGCTTTTGTTGATTAGGGAAAATTCTTCTGGTCTTCCCGGCACACCGTGCTTTGAGCATTTGTGTCGCGTAGGCGCCGTCGCCGTCGACCCCATAATCCTCCTTTCCAGGGGGGTTTCCTTGTTTTGGAAATAAATTTCTGACCGAATGGAGCAGGGACTCAAAAATCATTCTCTTCACCGATTTTCTGGGAGCAGGAATAAGAGATGGATTGAGGTCTCGCAGGAGCTTGAGCCTCGTCTCCGAGTTGGTGATCGCTGCATCCATCCTCATCACCTTGTGTTGCTCCGTCTTCTTGTAATCCACCATCGTCTTAACCCCACTCTGGCTCCGTCACCTGCTCTGTGTTTCTCTGAGGAGTGATGACTGATGAGGCGAGCCTCTAAATAAAGGGTAGGGAAAGAGAAGCAGAGTATATTACCTGGACATAAAATCAGCCTATAAAGTCATGACATGTCCCTTCCATCGCCAACTTGCAGATGGATTCACTGAGTGGCTAGCCAGTGTGAACGCGAAAGCATGTTGTGGAACTTCTCTGTTTCGCTTTCTCATTCATATTTCTTTTCTTCCCAAAAGAAAATCCCTTTATTTTCCTTCTTTCTCCTAAAACTAACTATCATAGGGACATGATTGACTTTTGCTCATAATTAATGTTTCAACAAATTACCATAGAAATAGCCATTGCCAAACATATGTTGTTTTTTTTTTTTTTTCCCTTTAATTAACAATTGCTTCAAGTTCCCTCGGCCGGTTGCCTGGCGTGTATATGTATATGTATATAGTTAAGAGAAGGGTTGAATTAGGCTTTTAATATAATTAAAACAAAGCATAATATTATGTATGACTTAATTATTGATAGATGTATATATATATATATATATATATTAATTCGTTAATATATAGGAATTTTAATTAAAGAGGAAGGAAAGAAGAAACAAAACCTAAAGTGAATCACAAGGGCCGATGGAGTTGGAAGTTGGTTTAGTCGTTGACAGGGAAATTGAAAGGGAATGGAATTTTTTTATTGGCCGCTCTCTCTTCTCTCCTCTCCGAACTGAGTTTCTTGGTCATGAGATGGATGGGCTTTAGCTTGCTAGCTTTACATGAATGTCGTACCCCACACCACATCACATCAAATCCTAGAGTAGATACATATAGAAATCAGAAAGTGAAATCATATGAACGCGTTTGTCTATGGAAACAATATGAATTGAAATTAGATTCCTTAATTCATTTTTATTATCCACCAAATTTTCATCGAGATACATGCGTACGGATGCATGGTCCCAACATTTACATCAACATGGACGGATCAAAGTGTTGTTCTTATCTTCTGCATGCTTTTTGACTTCCACTGCGCCAAATTGAATTTATTATTCAAATTAGATTACGCTTAGAGAATCTACAAATCTTTATCTATTCATCTTTATTATCCCATCCCAGGTGATTTTACAGCAAAAAAACAACTAAACTAAATTACTCCTATTTATTACTATATTAATTACTTTGTATTGAGGAAGTTTCAAATAATAACCACCTCCAACCGGTGGTCCAAGCGTACCAGCGTAATGTGCAGACCAGAAGTGGATTTCATTGAATATATATGTATATATATCAATGGGTTGGTTAATTTTTCCTTGACTCATTCAAGTTTCTCCCTCTTTAATTTATTTAACTAATCAACCACATATATAATTCTCATCCTTGATTAATTTATCCATGATTATTGTCTTGTCAGGAACTTTCTTACTTAACTCTAAAGGAAAGAAAGAAAGAAAGATAAGGAAACGGCTTGGTGGAATTGAATTGAATTCAACCTGGCACCGTCCAGACATAAAGGAGTGATAAGGAATAACCTTTTCCAAGCATCATCAACAAGTTTGAAAAAGAGCAGCGTAACTAATGTTACAAAAGCGACAAGGCATCAAATCAAATGGAAATGGCCTCGTTTTCTTAAGTCCTCCCACAGAATTTTACTCTTTTTGGCACGATTGATGTACATTCTCCAACAGTGACATCTCATCCCAAAGCTAAGAAAGACATGTGAGTAAAAGAAAATGATTGTCGTAGCCACTTGTCTTGTTTAAAGAGGACGACTCAAACACAAAAATAGATTGAGTAATCAATCAAAAGTCACTTGCTTTTTTTTCTTTTTTTTTTTTTTTTCTGTTTAACCCTAATGCATCAGTCCATTTAATTATAGCTAGCAATTATGAAGAAATCTAGTAGATATATATAGTCATTTCAGCAAAAAAGAAAACGGTGAAAATCCAGATGAAAAGCTAGTAAAGAGTCCCTTTATCATACCCGTACAGAGACTGTGGGGGATAATCATGTTAATTACCTTCATCTCCATTCCAGTCCACCTCTTGGAAAATGGCATGCTTATTGCTATACCAATCTCAGCTGATCAAACACAATGTTGATGGCCATGTTTATGTTTATGACAGGATGGGTCCTTATAGCCAGTCAAATATTAGTACATACACCAAGTGAGGACACTTTGAATTTGGACCAAATTAATTGTTCTCACACCAAGCCTCAATTATAAAAGTTGACCACTTTTTTGGGTACTGTCCTGCATTTATTTCATCTCACATGGACTAAGGTATAAGAATTAAGAATAACAATCTAGAAGAAAGAATTCTAGCGATGGAGCTGCGTGGATTTCTCATTTCAATGTATTTGGATCAACATTTTTTCTACTGTGTCTCTATATGTACAAGGATATTTGAGTGTACATAGAACCACTAAATTGATTATACATAGTTAAGATATCAACCCCCCAAAAAAAAAAGAAAGTTTAATAGTACGGAAGCTAATAAAAAATACTTGGATTAGTTAACACGATACGATAGATTAATTAAATCAAGTTTTGCTTACCTTGTCTTTTGGTGATATACTTAATTTGATATCAGACTTGTACATAAGTTTCTGGAACATTAATCACTTGGAACTTAATTGGTGTCCACGTGAAAGAGTTTAGACCGAGATAACCCTTTTTGATTGGATACAACAACTACCGGAGAGATAATAAAGGCATCATTGTCAGCCAAATAAAGTATAGAGCTAGGACGCTCTAGATGTGAAAAAAACAAAAATAAAAAGAGAAGAAGGAAAAAAGAAAAGAAAAAAAAAAAACCACAATAGAAATATTTCCTCAAATTTAAATTTAGGACGTACTTTATCCCAATTTTTTTTTTTTTTTAAAAAATCAGGTGTGATATCTGCAAATCTACTAGAAAGACATAAAAACATCACAATCATGAGACAATGAAAAAAAAAAAAAAAGAGTAAAATATTCCGAATAGAAGCTTCAATTGAAATTTACAAGATGATCATCCTCGGCTGGAGAGTAGGAGCAAGAGCATGAGAAATGTTTTGTTCTAGTTGGTACTGTTTTCAACAGAGTAGAAGGGAATAGATGTTTTGTACCAACATGTTAATCCTCACCAAATCCAAAGCAAACATAGAAACTAGAAAGGCGGCTATTAACTACCAAGAAAATCACCCCCTTCTTTAGCTACATCGTACGTTACAACTTTATTTTTTAATTAGTCCCCTCCACTACAACCTAAGATCTAAAGAGGCCACACTTTCTCTTATTTTGTCCGTTCTATGCTCTGTTTAACATTGGAATTTTGGGTTTTACTGCAATTCCTTGAGGCCCAATTGTCTCAAATTTTCATTTGCCAAGTGCACTCTTACGTACCATTTGCATGCTTGCAATGGCCTACGGAAAAATGGGAATTCAGGAATTGAATTGTGGAATATATTAATTAAGAAAAAGCACTTGACCGTACAAGTAAAGAAGAACACAGATTAGATAGATTACATAAAAGAGTTGGGAGGCAGTGATCGATGTATGTATATGAATGACAAGACAGATATATATATATAAGGAGAACTAAAGGTGTGAGGAGGAGGAGGAGGAGGGGTGTACAGCAGAGGGCGGTGTATCCTGCATCTTCGAGCAAGTCTCAGTGATGCACTTAACCAAACACTCGCACATCATTTTCTTGACCGACTTCCTCTTCGCCGGAATCACAGTTGCATTCTTGGATTTTTGCGGTGGCGCCACCATCATCTGATTGGTAGCCTTTGCCTTCATCGACTCGCCCTGTTCCTCACTCTGCCTCCGCATCATATTCTCTGCCTTCGATTTGATTCTTTCACCACTATGTACGGTACTACTACTATGGATGATGCCGTGAGTTGGAGTCCATGGGGTTAAATAAAGCATTAAGCTTGGAATTATTTCATTATCAAATGGAAAAGCATCAGCCAATCAGAGTGTAGTTAAGCGGGCTGGCTTACGCAGCATGGAACGTCAGGGTGGGATCCATAATGATGTCACTACTACCAGTCACCAAGCACGACACATGTCAACTTAACCGGGGTTAAGCACTAAGTATGATTTATTAACCGATTAAATTAAATAATAATGTTGTTGTTTTATTATTATATTGTTTGAACCGTGACGTGGCACTAGAGCGTTTGAGAGAGATAGAACTTCCAGAGAGATTTTGGCGAAGCTCTTTTTCCTTGTTTATATAATATCATAGTCAAATGTAAGTTGAAAAGGGGTTAAAGTAGCTCAAATGCCACTCATTTTTTTTTTAACTCATTTAGCTTGCTCGAGTCTGAATTTGGACCAAATTCGATTCACATGTGACGTGTCATTGGCACCTACCTACCTTTGACTGCCATTATTAAAATTTGACATCTATTCCATGTCATATAAGTTTCAATGCCATCATCGCCAGTCAGTTGTCGACTGTACTCTAAAACAAAAGTTACTCAGCTGTCTGTGACATAATTTTTTGTATAATTTGATTGGACTATATTCTGATCACCGAAGGTAGAGTGCTATTGTATATACTATACTAGGAAATTAAGATTAACGTGGACTAATAATATTAAGAAAAGGATAAGATGGAGAAGTAAAAGAAGGGAAATTAAATTGACATTTTTATCTGGTCAAGGAAGAATAAAGTGGTCAATTAAGTCACTACTACTACACTTGCACATGATTGATTCCAGCCACGAATCTTTGAACAAGGGATTTGATTTAAATAATTAAGATTACGGAGAGCATTATTTTATTAGTGGGGGATAAATGGAGAGCCACTTGATCACCAGATATTACGTAGCCTTCTAGATAACTGAAATGAAATTAGCCAAAAAAAAAAATCTGCATTGACATGGATCAACCGGAAATAGTTATTGTTTGGTACTTTCTCTTTTGAACTTTCAAAGTTTCTAGATCGAGCATATTACCCATCCAAAAGTACGTCGTCAATTGTGTTTGTTTTGGTGAGATTAATTATATCCTTAATTTTCCTAGGTTTCACACTGCATCTGTGTGGTTTGATTCCATTAAAAATTAATTAATCACATTGGGGAAAACGACAGAAAGGATATGGGTCCTATATAGTGACTTTTTGACGCCCAAAATATCCATCTATCTTCTCTGACTCTGCCCTTGTGCTTGTTCGCTCGTGGTCTCTAGCGTAATCATAATGTTTATAGTAGCTATAAAGTGGAATCCTATTTTGGCATCTTGTGATTCAAATGACTTGCATACATATATAAGTGTGAGACAGAATGTTATTTAACCCTACCCTCTTTATTTAATTTAGGAGTGGAAAGGTATTGTAGGAGTAAGATAAAAAAATGATGATTTTGTAGGAGTAGGACCAACTAGGAAATCAAAGTTTAATGCACGGTTCCTAATAATAAAAAATGGAATAATATAAATAAGATAAGGTTTAGAATCATTTTATTTGACTAGTACAGTCATTTTTGCTCTTTTACCCTAATCCCAATGGTTGTTAAAATTACTCCAGATACATTTATGTCCCCATCAATTATGAATTAGTATTAAATATATACTTTCGTGAATTTCTTGAATATCCGAGTTTATACGTCATCCTCTGGACCAAATTAGTAAGAAAAAGGAATAGAATTACAGTTTCTATCGTCTTTGAACTTCCCCTCACTGGGAAAGTGGCAAATCTTCCTCTGCGATTGCGGCTGCGTCTTTGACTCTATATAGAAAATGATCCGTGATATTCACATCTGAAAACGGAGTTGATCTTTTTGGAGCAGAGTAGGGTTATGGTTATGGTTATTTATCTAACCGCAAAAGTAAAACGGTAAAAAGGGAAGACACCGACAGTGATGATGAGCTTCTCAGTCATTGCGTCGGTCATTCATTCTCACATTCAACAAACAAATAGGACACGTTAGGTCTCGTCCCGTCGCATTTACTTTATAAAAAGCCACACCTACAAACACAGCTAAAAAGGAAAGACGAAAATCTTAAGAAAGTGACCCTAGCCTCGTCGCCTTTATTACTTATCCATTTCTTAATTTTGTTCTTTATGATTTATCATCGAAAAGGCTATTCTGTTTGCAATTCTAAGCTCCAACAGTTTCAAATTTCTCGGTGGAAAAAGAATGAGACATTGGAGGAACATGTACTTCCTGTTCATATATCCATTAGATATAAATCCCGGAGGAGGAGTCAGTGTCGGGGTACACAGAAACAGAGTTTTTGTCGGTAACGGTAGGATCTGAAACTTTAACTTCAACTGCATCTTTATCTTGGATTTCTGCCTCTGCTTCCGCCCCTCCTCGCTTTTTCCTCTTTTAATTTATGCAATAAAAATTAATGTTAAAATTGAAACTCAGATTTCTAGGTATCCACGGTTTTGATTCTTAAAAGTAAGAATGACATAAGGCAGCTTACGTTTTCATCTACTTGAACCGCCAAGTGACTACATTCTTGGAGTCAAGTTAACTTTTCTTGTCTTGTCTTTTTTTTACTCAGAATTGTGAACGTAATTAAATAAAAGC
Source organism: Bauhinia variegata (assembly GCA_022379115.2). NCBI lineage: Eukaryota > Viridiplantae > Streptophyta > Magnoliopsida > Fabales > Fabaceae > Bauhinia > Bauhinia variegata. The sequence goes on from CM039437.1 coordinate 16,054,151, forward strand.
TTCTGTGTAAAAGTTATTTCAGAAATTCACCTCATTAACATTTCTGTAAAATTTCAGATTGGGTCTTAAGGTAGTAAAAATCTTTGTTAAGAAAAAAAAGAAGAAGATAATATATACGCATATATACGAGGACACAGATTATTTGATGTTTTAGTTCATCTAAGAGCTTGTTTAACGGAGGAGGTACAAAAAAAGGGAATATTTAAGAGAATAAATATATGCAATTGTATGAATAACTTTTAAATAATATTTTAAGAGGCAGATCATTACCTTTTATTTTTTTGAATAAAATTAATATTTGTATTTTATCTGACCATCTTCAATCCTCTTCCAATCTTCCTTACATTCCATTCGCTGCCTCCTATACTATATTGACAACCACTTGGATCATCTTTATTCTGTTTATTTCACTAGTCATCATTCTTGAATTTTTTTTTAAAATTGACATTTAATATTTATAAATACTTTTATAAATATTATTTGAATATTTTGTGTTTTTAATATTTTTTAAGATTTAGGTTTGGATAGTGAGTGAAGGCTTTTTTTTTTTTGTATGAAAAGAAAAAAAAAATAAAAACACTACAAGCTAACAAGGTAAACATAAAAAAAAATTAGTTATAAGCTTAGCTAACAGTTATTGCGGAAGTTGTTCTAGAATTATAAAATTGGAGCTATCTTTGATTGCTTCTTAAGCAATGCAATCAATGTAGAAGCTAGTTTCACAGAATATATGATGAAACTCAATTATCCATTTTATGTTCATAAGTCATTTAATGTCATAAATGAGAGCTCCTAGCTTGTACATATTTGGCCTGTTCGAATTTAATAAATAAATAACATTCATACAATTAGTTTTGACATGCAAGATGCGAATATCTTTCTGTTAAGCTAAGGCAAGATCACTTCAAATAACCTCAAGTTCAACATAGATATTAGTCGAAAGCCCGAGATGTCCTTTATATCCCAAAACTCAATTACTTGAGTGATCCTGAATGATACCACTAAAACCAAAGGGGCTTGGGTTATTAACGTTACTACCATCCCAGAGAGGCTTTAGGTAATTCGTATGATGTTTAGATTGGATTTCCTCGTATAATAATAATAAAAAAAAGGTTTTTAAAAAATAAATAAACAATTTTTTATTTAGTACGGCTAGGAGACACTTGGCCCAACATAGACAATAGGCCAGTAATGTTTGGACTGAGCCCAAGTGAGAAGTAGGGGCTGTGTAGGGTAGCCTGAATTCATTCTAGCAAAAAACACAAAAAAGGAAATTCATATCTGAGAAGGGGCTGGAATCAGGGCAAGGGGAAGAGGCAACTGAGTCGGAGAGTCGAGGAGGGGGAAATGAAACTGACATGGAAGAAGAACAAGAAGCGTCCTTTACCCGCAGTGAATAACCTCCCTTTTGAGAATCACCAAGACGACAACGTTTCTCAGACAGACGAATCTCACACTCATACACACCTCAACAACAACGATCCTACTCAAGTTCGCAACACCGACCAACATTCAGACCTGCCGGTGCCGGATGCAACATATCTCTCTAAGCAATTTCAAGCTGAAGGAGACAAACTTGCTGAGGTATCCGTATCCCTATTTATTGCTACTTGTTTTTTCTTTTTTTTGGCGGGGGAGGGGGGCTTTTAGTGCTTAACCATTCAGACTTGTCTGAAACAGGACTCTGCTGAATTTTTTATAATTTGGAGTGACATGGGTAGGAACGAAAAAGTACGATATAATTGCAACTTGGAAGCAATTTGATGAATTTAATGTCAGATAGTGAGCAATGCCATAAAGGAACCGCATGAGATCATTCTTCTTACTTTTTTCTGTATCATACTGTTTGAAAGTTATCTTATCATTCTTAAATATCTTGCAGTCCTAGTCCCGGTCCTAAGTTTTAATTTTTCTAGTGTAATTTTAAATTTTTTACATCCCAGCACTCTAGGGAATGTGCAATTATATGAATTTAACAGTGGCAAGCTACATTTCTTTGGTCTGGTATGCTCTTGCCCATGATGTTAATTCTCATATATTTCATGTTTTTTCCATGGTGTCAATATGATGTCTTCTTTCTTTTAACACATCCGTTTTGCAGGAGGGGAACTACCGGGAAGCATTGGGCAAATGGGAGACTGCTATTACTTTGACACCCGAAGTTGCAGCTTTACATGAACAGAAGGCCCAAGTTTTATTGGAAATTGGAGATGCTTGGAATGCTTTAAAGGCTGCAACTCGTGTGTCCCCGCTCTTTATTCTTTTAATCTTTATTTTTATCTGCACTAAGGAAAATGCCAATTTCCTATATTCGCTTTCTACTCAGAAATTTGTGACTTATTTTGCAAATGCATGAGATGTGCTTTGGGGTTTTTCTGCTGATGTTCCTCATATATCAATAAATTATTAGTAGTTTAGTGCTTGAAGTATGATCATTTCATGCCTCTACCTGGCAGGAGCTACTGAATTGGAGCCATCATGGGCTGAGGTATGATGTTATATCATTTTTGTATTCGTTATAAAGCCTTACGATTTACATTACGATTTTTGGTATAGTGCTGAGAAGATCTTGTCAATTCTTCATAGTTAGATCATTTACTGCCTCTACATGCCGGAATTTTTTGTATTTTCAATTTGTAGCCACGTCTGAGCAAATTTATATTTTATAATAGATTTGTGGCATTCTGAAGATTCTGTTCAGGACTTCGCTAATCCTGTATTTATATGGTCATTTTGATATGCAAGATTACGTTTTCTAGTTACAATTATCTGATACACTAATTTTCCTTCGGGTTGCAATTTGAAGCAATCATCGGTTTCTTTCCTTATTTTGCCACTCTGCCCGTAATTTAGTTCTTCTCGGAGTATTTATACCTTATTGAAAGCCAATATCATATGATGGACATAGACATATATTATACAGTTGACCGCATTTCGTCCGGTATTATGATGTGTATGGGAGAAAGGAATGAATCAGTGCTATCTATCACTACAAGTCATAGTTGTTGTCATAATGAGAATCTTGTTTATTTCACAGAATGCACGAACATATTTAGAACTAAAGAATGACGAATTGATATTTCTGTCAAGCTAAATTGAATTTTGAGCCTTTTTCCAGGATGGATAGTTCTCTTGTTCTTGTTCTGGTTTCTTCATCTGTTCTTTTTATTTTCCTCTTGTGTGTATGTTGTCTCTGTGGTTCGTAAGAGAATATAAAATTCTTGCAACTTATGGCACTTAAGATTATACATTATTTGTAATTTATTTACATTTTATAAAGCTTAAGATGGAAAATCATTATAATTTGATAATAAACTGCAATTAGTCATATGATCTAGAGGAAAGCTAGTACATTTTGTAATCTCTAAATTGACTCATTTACTTCAAAACTTGATCTATGTAGGCATGGGTCACACTTGGCAGAGCACAGCTGAATTTTGGTGAGCCTGATAGCGCTATTGAAAGCTTTGACAGAGCCTTAGCTGTAAAGGTAAGACTATGTTGTTTGGTTAATGAGTCAGATGTTGCTGACCACTGGAATTGCACTTAGCTGTAAAGGTAAGACTATGCTGTTTGGTTAATGAGTCAGATGTTGCTGACCACTGGAATTGCACTTTTGTACCTTTCGATCATGTGGTCTAAAAGTAATAACAACCCTGAGATTTACCGGCTCATAATCAATGTACTGGCATTGTAGGACAAATAGAGTGGGTTAATAATATTAAAACTCAGACGTTTGGTTACAAGAGCCATTGGAACGATAGTGTTCAAGAAATTTAGCCTTAGCTGATCAGAACTGAAAAAGAAGATACATAATTTTTTTGTTAGGTTTGCGTGATTTTAATGGAAGCTGGTCTGTTATTCTAGTTTGTGTTTGATCCAACATTGTCAAAAGCAGGAGTTTTTAGTTGAATGGCTTGCGGACCTATATATTCAATAATCAAATTATAAAACAAGTGAAAATTTTGCAGAGTCAGAAATATACTTATCTTGATTTAGTATTTCAATCTGATAGCACATTATCCGTGCATTATTCTCTTTCGATGTTATAAGTTAATTTTTTTTGGTGCAATATTATAAAAAAAAAAAAATTCAAGATCCGAAAATGAACTCTTAAGTAATTTTGAATCAAGTAAACTCATTGATAATTGAACTCTGTATTGTTATGTGCAGCCTGATAGTGAGGAAGCTCGAGATGATAGGAAAACTTCATTACATCTTGTGAAGAAGAGAAAACAGCTTCAGTCATCGGGCTTGAGCGTCTCTAACAATCGTTACGCGGTAGGCGATAAGAGTGGAGACTCGTGAACAATTTTAGCTTAGCTTGTGTCATTTGATGATCTCAATACCTGTAAAGAGGAAGGAAAGTAGTTGTTGGTTGTAAATAGGCAGCAGCCAGCTGAATTCTCCTACTGGTTGAATGACTTGTGTTAGATTGATCGGTATAATGTAACACTGATGGAGCGTTCTTAGAGTTCCGTTGTGGTAGCAGAGGATTTGGTGCTTTCAAGTCTGAACTGATCTTATTTATTCTTCTCCCATTTGCCGTCATCCCTGTCAGGGCTTCAACCCAATATTCAGGAAGGACATTGCCGACCATAATTGCCATTGCATGCGAGAAAAAGAAAGAGCTTCGTGGTCCAGCCACAGTACTTTGCCATTGGCACCGAAACTACCGAGCTGACTCCAGCGAGTACTACTTTCGCGTGCAACCGCATGCGTCTTGCTCCAACTCAAAGCCAAGTTTCCATATATATATATGTGTGTGTGTATGCCGATGCATTTATAATATTACACATATCGCGATTTCTAATTAAATTAAACATATCATTTAATTACAGTCTTCTAAATATTTTGTTAGAAAAAGATAGTAGGACAACAAGGCTGTTTTTCGAAGATCTTGCCGAGAATAATGCCGATGGAATGATTTTTTTTTTTTTTTTTTATTATTATTATTATTATGTAACAAAAACTCCAGTGAGGATTTTTTCAATCCGTACTGTGGAATCGTTTCATGATTTTATTAAGATTTTATCTTGAATCCACAGCAATAGTGATACACTTTCTTATGGATTCCACTTTTTAAGAATTTTTTAAAAAATTTACCAAATAAATAAAAAATAAAAACATGATGAAAGTAAATTCCCATATACTTGAACAAGCGTGCGTTTGGTTGCAAAATTGACCATACCGTTTCATCATGTAACTTCTCTTACACAATATATATATATATATATATATATATATATATATATATATATATATATATATATATATATATATTTGTTTTATCATACCAAACCCCGAGAGGGAAAAAGAAAATGAAAAAGAGCAGCTTTAATGTAAGATTCATGTGCTGTTTGAGGATTCTCTGATTCACTCTGAACATAAATAAGGCATGTATTAATATTGTAATGAAACTTTGAATCCCAACAGGAGAAGGAAAAAAAAAAGAGGAAAAGAAAAACCATAATTTCTTTTTACTTTATTATAAACTTGACAGAAATTAGATTACATAGATCCAAGAAAAATCATGGGCTCCTAATATCCTACCCCAATCTGGGGTACTCTACAGAGAAGAAGCCAAGCAGCCATTTAATTTTCATATCAATGACAACCACATCTGTTATATCGTATCTAACCTGCTTACTCTTCCTTATTACACTTATCACGGTTTCTGATGATGCTAGCTGCTCTTCAAAAGCCTCTATAATCCTGTCTTTCCTTGTCATGTATCCAAAAGTCAGCAAAATCTACCATTGTTTTACAACCTACCAAAATATCAGTCATCCAAAATAATGCAGCAAGTGAGAAATCATTGGGTATTAGAAGTTAACAAGTATGAAGTTAAAGCCATTACTGAGAATAACTAGGAGGCTCACAATTTGTCCTCAAGAAAATGTCAAGTTCAATTTGCTGCCATGTTCTCTTCATTATTCAGAGTATTGGCTGCAGTCAAAAGCATCTCCATTCCTCCACCTTTGTCTAATTCCCTTCCACGTTTATTGTTCCATTTCTTTCCAAGATTTCCACATGGCCTTATGCTGCCTTGACCCATTTTGCGCTGTTTGTTACTCTCATATGCCTTTTTTGCCCTGCGTATAGCCTGGATCCCAGCATCACATTTTCTACAGAACCATTTCCCATTTGGAATAGAAGTTCGTGGAGGATTCATGCAATAGATATGGTATCCATGATCACAGCCATCACAGATAACAATCTTATCATCATCCTGATCAGTGAGGCAAACTTGGCATAGACAAGAAGGGCAATACCACCGTGGACCATAGGAGTTTAACTGCTTCCTGGTCAAACACCTTACATGGTAGTGTTTGCTGAGACAGAAGGGGTGCCCACAGATTTTCATATTTTCCCCATCCACGTCAGTTCCACAAACACTACAAACAGTCGAATCTTTCCCAGCTGTAGATCCTTGAAGCCCATCATAATTACAATTTGAGTTATCTTCCAATTCCTGAAGCACCTCATTTGTAAGGAAGTTTTCATGACCAACTATGTTGTTCTGAGTCTTTGGGACATTCAACCTTTCACACACCTTGCAATTCTGATGTGGAGATCCAATTCCACTAGCAGTGCAATCGGCACAGTACCAATTTTTGTGGGAAATCTCTTTCACAGCAGGTTCTATACAAGAGATGTGATACATCTTCTCACATGAATCACAAACTAAACAGTCTGTTCCATCTGCCCTGTCTCCACAATGCCTGCAAGTGCAAAGTTTGTATGTACTACGCTCGTCTGTTTGCTCCGGTTTCATGTGAGAGTCAGATTCCCAGTTACAGAACTGTTCAACATGACAAGTTGAAAATAATTCTCAAGACCAGTTTAACAAGTCTCTTAACTTAAACCTTAACCATATCAACCAAACTGCGTTTGGAACTAACAATCCCAACCAGGATATAAAAGCAGAGTTTTCTTGGTATAAAACAAAGAATATATAGTGAAAGTTGGCAAATCCTATAGAGAAAGATAACAGACAGGAGTTTCAGAAATCAAAAGATCTCAAGCCAAAGAAGCCCTTTGGGAGTTTGGTGAAAACTTTTCCTGATCATATACTCAACCAAAGCACTGCCCCAACAGTCATTTTAGAAATAATATGTGTCTAAATTCTATTATTGATCTCAGTTTCTGCACGATCAGCTCGTGAAGTACCCAATCAAAATTCAAAAGCACTTACCTCTAGCTTCTCATCTTCAAATGTGCTGTGCATTGAAACTCCTGCCTGAAGGAAGGGAAGAAGTTTGATTTAAAATAAAGGCATTAAAATCATAAAGTAGTACCATCCAATCTAAGAATAACAAGCTCCACAAGCAAATAACAGACTCTGAAAGCTTTAAGTGCTTTGGCAAGGAAGTCTAAGCGTTTCCGTTACCTGCCCATAGTAAGAATTTCTTGACATGTTTGAAAGGCTCTTGGCAAGAGAAACGATCTTGTTACCAGTATCATGAAGCTTTTTCCACACCTAAGAATAGCACTAACTTTAAGTCACATAAATTAAGAAACAGAAGCTAAATTCTCTAGCCATCTGTTCAAGCTAGAAAATAATATGGAACATGCTAAAGTTACTGTTACATGATACGCCACATCTAAGTTCTTTTTGCAGTGAGACACAAGAAATCAACCAGTTCAACTCAACAATTTATACAAATAATTTCAAAAATTGGTGGAAAACAGTCAAAATTCAAAAGGATAAACATAAGAAGACCACAACCATTTAACAATAAACAAAGTTAACAAAGTAGAGGAAGAAAGTACATTCAGTGTCCAACCAAAATAAAAAAGATGACAGCAACATAGAAATATTTTGGATATCTCATGATTTCATAACTTGATCATTTACCTATCAACTGACCAAATATCCAAATCCGTCCTGCAAATACAATCCTCATATGTTCTCAATGAGGAAAAAGTAATGTACTTTCTTGAAACTTGAAAGCATTGCTGTCTCAGTTTTTTCCCCAAATAATTACTGCAAATTATGATATCAACCTACAATTTTTTTCTATGTTTAAACACTTGAATATACCAAACAAAGTTACCGGCAGTTTTCTACAAGTTACAATGGTGAGAAAAGTTTCATAAAATACTTTAAGAAAATCACATGGAAAATTTAAATACTAGCGCCAAATTGTCAACAGGACATAAAGAACACAAGTTACCATATAAACCTGTTAAGTAAAAATAAATCTCAGTAGAGAGTCCAGAAAAGGATCTCCTTGAATGAGTTAAGTGCAAAATCAAATTCAAACACTTAATGCATAAGAAATTTATGATTGAAATTTTATTGATAAAAAAATGCAAAGATTAGAGTAAGATGAGGTCATGACCAAAATGCGCAAATGTTAATAATAACACACCAAGATCGGTGTTTTCCTATAAACCAGACATTCAGCCTGCAAGCCTTTCATTCTAAATCAGGCAAAACCACAGATGCAGAACATGGAGGAATTATTTAATTTGAAGTACCAAAATTACCTGTTGAATGTCTGACAAAAAAAGTGTGGGTGAATGTTCGTAAGCTCCCTCTTTCATCCTTGAGTTTATGACACTTAAGTCAAATACGCTTTCAGGCTGCATCCCCTTGAAGTTTTCATTTAGCACGTTACATAACAAATTGAATTTTTCTGAGGAAAACATATGACAGAGTACATCTTGACAAATGTCAGTTACACTATGGCGATCTGATTTAGTGAAACATCTATCAAGCATGACATCTGTATTCCCATTAGCTTCAGTCCGTAATCTGTGAGATAATTGTGAAGAGCATTCTTGCCTGTCTTTGTCGATTTTATGAGCTTCCTGAAAACAAGACGCGATTGAACATAAACAAAAGAAATGAATATTATTTCTGTACACTTCAAAGAAGCTATATATTTGCAATTCTAGCTGTACAACCAACCTTAACTGTAGTGGCACAACTAGCTTTAGGTCGATGCATCAGTGCTTTCCTTATGCACCCCTCAATGCCACCCTTATCATCACCTAATGACTGATACAGATGCCTTAGTACGATATTTCCCCAGGGTCCATGTGAATATTCTTCTGAGCCATTGACAGGAGGATAGAATTGCCCGTAAGAAGTACTGCCTACATTGAGATTACGTGTTTCCTTCACAACCTGCAATAAGAACATTTAAAAGATAGCTTTGTAGAGAGACCCAAGAAACACTATTCCACAATAGTTTTCTATGTTTCGCCAAGTCCAGGAGATGTCTCATGAAGCAGCTAAAGGAAGTTCCACAAAACAAAACAAAAAAGTCAACACTATTTTCCTCTTCATGATTAAAACAACCATGGATAATTGCAGCGCAAATCCAGAAATACAAACATACCCCATAAGGCTGCAAAGATATCAATAATCAATCATCTGTTACCCACCATACAATCTAACTAATCACTTTCCTAAGTTTTATGTGGGCCTTCCCAGAACATGTCAACATAGACTTAAACATCTAGTTGATCATAACTCTAACAACTCCACAAAATATAATAAATAATACATATGCTAGAGGAAAACCATAGTCCAAATTAACAAATTACACACAGAGATTGGTCTTAATAAGTGCACATGATAAAACAATGGAGAGGAAACCTGTTCCGCTAGATGACTTGCCGCCTCGACATATGCCCTGCAATCTTCTTGAATTTCGCTCTCTTTACTCGACTTCACTTGCTTACGCCTCTTGTAAGTCCGAATCCCATCAAGGCTCCCTTCACCAACATAATTCCAATCTGAAATTGCAAATCCATTATTTACAGCTTCACTTTGCACACCTTCAGCAACATCATTCTCCCCCGAAACAGCCACCCCATTATTTACAGGTTCACTTTTCAAACAATGAACCCCTTCAGCAACAGCAGTTTCATCTGCAATTGCCGCTCCCTTAATTGTAGATTCAATTTTCAAGCACTGAACCCCTTCAGCACATTCTGCATTATCAGCATTGCTGACTCCATCTTCAATATCCATCCTTCCAGAACAAAAATCACCCCTAATTTCTAAGATTTAAAGGAGGAAATTAGGGTTTCGCAGTGAACTCAATCTTCTGAGATCCAAGATTTCTCGGGATTTATTGCTCGCTAACTTGACAAAGAAAAGCAAATGAAAAACCCAAATGAGCAAAAGTTCAGTCACTGCAAGTTTAAAAACTGCACTTAGTGGCGAGAAGGCAAAAAAACAAGAAAATGACAGAAAATCCAACTTCAAAGCAACACATGAATGTTGTCTGGAATTGTTCCAAAAAAAGGAAAAGAGAAAAACTCAAGTGAACCAATAACACTAGTTTACCAAGATAATTTGCAGTAAATTGAATATGCGGGAAAGTAAACACCCCAGACGTTTCATTCTTTCCAATCCACAGTTTCTCAGAAAGCAAACAGAAAAACATGACGGCAAAATTCACAATAAAATAGCAGTAGAATAGAGTTAGTTAAGAAGAAAAAACGGCTTACTAACGGAGCGGTTGAAGAGCTTTGAATCAAAATCCCCAGAAATCTATGTCGCGGCTGTGGGTGTCCTTTCTGGAGACGGTCTTATCCGAGTTTTTTGAATTTTGAAACAGAACCGTCTCAGTCTTGTCCTACGCTAGTCACTTTGTTTTTTTGACAGTTATCCATATTTTTCACTAATTTTCCCTTTCCCCCTTGTCTAAAAACTGATACGTATTATATTTGATTAATATCATTATTATTGATATAAATATTATCATTAAGATCTGCTAACGGTATGTTTGGCTGGCAGATTCCGATGTTTAGGAGTTAGCTTGTGTGCGTGCAGGCATGTGCCAGAATTGAAATTCTCTCTGCTATTTCATGTTCAATTCACCAAACCAAGTAGATCCATGTTTAGAAGTGGTCTAGATAGTGGATGGATGAGTAGGATTTAAACCAATGATGGTTTAAATAATTGTATACTTAATTATAAGATTGCAGTTTTTATATATATATATGTTTCTTACACCGGAAAAAGTTATGCGAATTTTGGCACGTATTAAGATCATCATACTAAAAAATGTTGCAGTTTTGGCACGCATTAGTAATTATAATTTTTCACTCAAAAAAATGCGTTATAAACTATAATACCGAACAAATTACTGAAAAAATGTTGGAGTTTTGGCGTGCACAAATAACTTCATTCTTATTTTTTCTCTCATTTCCTATAATATCCTCAAGTTACGAATTATTGTGAACTTTTTACTTCCTCTATTTCTCTCTCTCAAGTCCATTCTAAAAATTAGACATTGATAAAACTAAATTCTAAAGTTTTATTATTAGATTCTTTTGGTGAACACTGAAATTAAACATTAAAAAAAGAAAGAGATGTTGCTGTTGCAAGGAGGCGTAGCGTGAGGCATTCGTGGCTCCCAACTTGGACAAAAATTGCCTTCTATTAAGGTATGATGTAGATATCTCAAAATTCTCACAAATATCTATGATTTTCTCATTAGTGTCTCCAAAAAAATGTTATAAATCCTTTATCAAAATTAAACTCATGACTGGCCCTTTAATTTTTATAAATAAATGAGATGAGATACTACTAATTTCACAAGTCATTGGCCATTATTTAATTTAGGGAGGCTTTAAAGAAAGTTGAAGGTTTCCTATATTTTTTACGCATAATTATCATTTTTAATCACTTCTATAATTGCACACTTAACACCAATTCAATTTAACTGTATTTATTAAAAAAAATAAAAATAAAAATATACACGGTCTGATAGTAAATTGTAAAAGTGAGAGTGAGTAATTCCGACTGAGCCCCCCCCCATAAGAGCTCATCCTTCCTGAAGAAGAACACGCGGTGTTTCTTTTATTCTGCTACACCAAGAATAATGCCCCCCCGTCGGTGCACAGCGGCGAGGCACAGTTCCGATTACGATTCGGATAATAGTTACAGTGATTACGATTACGACAACACAACAATGCGGTGTATCTCATGCGAGGAGGACTACGACCCAGACGACGCCGGCACCTGCAAGGTGTGCTACGAGGAAGCTAACGAGACCGAGGAGGAGCTCAAGAGAGAGATCGATGACTTAAAGGCCAAAGTTGCTTTCCTAAAGCTCTTGTCTCCGGCCGATCACCATCACCGATTTTATGGTCCCACCTCCACCGACGTCGTTTTGGTTGCCTCCGATGATGGTCCTGGTGGGCCCGCCGTGCCGGTTCCTGCTCATAAGGCTGTTCTGGTGAGCACTTATCCTTTCACCAAATTAAACAATTAAACTAGATATTCTTCCGTACTTCTTTTTCAGATGTTTGATTTAGCAATGGTAGCAAATTTGGGGCGGACAATTTGTAACTTTAATGGTCAGAAGCTGTTAGGAAGTGTTGATCACATTCTGTTCTACTTGTCATCCATGTGGAAGTAATATATTACAATTATATTTTGATTATGATTCGAAGTATTTTAATAATTTCCCGAATATTTGATCCATGGATCGTTGTGGTATGCTAGACTATACACCCTGCAAATACAGGTATGCCTATAGTCACGGGAGGGGCATAATTTAGAGGAAGGGATTGTATGAATATATTACACTTACTACAGCCTACGGTTTCTATAAATCTTGAAGTCTTAGTAGCAGGAGGGGCATAATTTAGAGGAAGGGACTACAAATGAGGCAAATACCTTGGTCCAGCTTTTGTTCAGGTTCCTTATAAAACTTTTAAGGAAATTTAAATGCCCCTCGCTATTTATTTGTAGATGAGTTCTATTTTCCTTTTTTTTTTTTTTTTTAACAAATGAGCAAGTTACTCAAAAATGAATGTCATGTGTTCTGCCAAGGGAAGTAGGGTTGCATCACTAGAACTTCAAGATTTTGGGCTACATGAATGATTTTTCATTACGCGATATTTGAGTTCATATATAAGTACTGTTTATCTGTCCTTGAGTACCTTCTAATTTGAGAATAGGGTGATGCATCCTTTTATATTTATTTATCTTTGTTCAGTAGTTCCATTATTCTCTTTTGAAATACTAGAAAATAGAACTACTGAACAAAGGAAAATAGAATAACGGAACTAAAAAGAACAATTGGAATTGAAGTTAAAAACAAGCACGTTGAACCCACAATTCTAATCAAAGTGAATAGACAAAAAAAACTTTCTGACCAGGTATATTGTTCCTAAAAGGCTTACTTTAAGAAAAATGTTAGAACAATTTATGTCAAGCATCTATACCTGCTAATAGTTGCCTGGCTAGTATATGGTAGAGAAAGAAGTTCTTCATTGACAGTCTTCAGTGAAGTATTGATCATTGAAATGGCTTGAGGCATTAGTAAGAATTTTTAATCCCAAAGCTGGCCTCTTTCTTTCATACTCACGCCTTTAATTGTTTTAGACCTTATTGATTGTGGAATCTGATCTGAGGTATGCATCCTGGCTTTTGCATGCGCTTAGTTTTGAATATGGACATAGCAATTGTTTTCTGATATGTTTTTTTATGCAAACGAAAGAATCGAAGTGGCTGAAGCGTTAATCATATTTACATAGTAGAACTTATCTACCTATTTTTCTTCTATTCTTACCGAATCTCATGATATCTATGAACATTAAATATGTCAGGTTAGTCGCTCCCCAGTTTTCAAAGCAATGCTGGAGAATGATATGGAGGAAAGCCGGAGTGGCACTATCAAGATCAGTGATGTATCATATGATGCTCTTCGTGCCTTTGTTAACTATTTATACACAGCGGAAGCATGCCTTGACGATCAAATGGCTTGCGACCTATTAGTATTAGCTGAAAAATATCAAGTGAAGCATCTTAAGGCTTTCTGTGAGAAGTTTTTGGTGGCTAAATTGAACTGGGACAAATCTGTCGTGAACTATGCCTTTGCATACCGACACAACGCCAACCATTTACTTGAAGCAGCCTTGGTATTGATCACAGATAACATCGACAACCTTACTAAAAATGAGGACTACAAGGAACTTGTGGAGAGTAATCCTCGTCTTGTGGTGGAAATCTATGAAGCTTACCTCAAAAAACAGGTCAATACCGCAGCCTCAAAGGATTCTTCCATTAAGCATTAGAAATAGGTAGCCAGCATTTTGGAAATGGAAAGCAACGTTATTTGCTGTAGTCATATTTCGAATGTAAATGACTCACATGCTAACAAGAATTGAACATACATTTCGACCCATCCCCTGCCCCATGTTATCCCGATTACCTTTTGTAATCTTGAACATTTTCCGCCAGAGTAGTCTTTTGCTCTCCCAGTCCCAAAAGAAAAATTGTTGTCCAGTTATAGGTTATCGGCAAATCATGTCGAGGTAAAATTAATATTGATAAATGCCATGATTGCTATTTCCTTGCTAAACTAATTCAGCTTTTTCTTTTATTCTAATTATAATTTGATATTCTTGATTTTCGTTTCTTTTTCCTCGATTGTGAATTTAGATCTTATTTTATTTAAAGGAACGTAAGGAAATTAATTATTACATTTAAATGAGTGGTGGAAAAAGAAAGGGGATTAATTTTTGCACCACTGAAACATATTTCTGAAAGAGAAGGAGGCGAGGGAATAAAAATCTGGGGTGCAAAAATCAACCCCCCATAGAGAAATAAGCGGAGGGAGTAAGTTAACAATTTAGACAACTGATATTGAAATTGGAAAAATTCAAGTTCAGGCTATCATAGAATTATTGTTATAATTATATTGTTTAATTGAGGTTTTGGGTCATATTAAGAAAAAAAATTACTACCTTATTAATGTAATAAAAATTATATATAAAAAAAAAACCCGAGAGAATAACGTAGAACTCCCCTTTACTTAAAAAAAAGCTCTTTGATGCTTTACCTCCATTCTTTTACTACTACCACATTTTCAAACAATGCAAATATTCAGACTCAACTCAGAAGTATCAAACCTTCATGATAGCATTCTTTTTTGTTTTTGTGTGTGAATAAATCCTCGAAGAATTCTTAAGGTAGCAAAACTAATTTCACATTTATTACTTGAAAGCATGCATCTTATTGTTTGGAAGATTCTTGCGTGTCACGCGCACAAAATGCATCAGAGGAAACCGAAATTATATAACATGTACTTGAAACGACCTGGATGATTAAGTATCACAGAAGGTGAAGTTTTATCTTTGCACAATTGCCAACTAAAACCAGATTTCTAGCTTCATGGGATCTCAATCCCATTTCAGTTCTTCACTAATCTTACTTCACAAAAACTGATGGGAATTATCATCTAAACATATCCTGTAATATTGCAGATATTGATTATAGGCTTCTGACCAACAGAAGAGAAGATCACTGAGTTAAAAAAAAGAAAAAATTACAAGGTACGTGTTTAAGAGTTATCCCGTTAGTTGGGATTCAAGATTGTTGCAGAGCATAGAACTATTTTTGGTGCATCATTGGTTTGTGTAGCACCAAAAGAGAATTCAAGTCTGTACTGCCAATCTTTCTGGTGAATGAGCAGGTTAGAAAAGTTCATCTTAGTTACTGATCCAATTGAGCAAGTTAGGTTCAGAAACGCTTCTCGCACAATAATATCTTCCAGCTTGCATAAGGACCCTCACCTATATCATGCCGGGCACAAACCCATCCCAAGGCAGCTGCAATTTCTTCAAGTTCAATGACAACATATATGAAGTCACGTATATATACACGCCCACCTGGTCTTAGCATTCGATCCATCTCAAGCACGATGGTTGAGATATTACATCTTTGCCTAACACAAAGCAAGAATTTTTCAGACCTCAATAATCCAGGGTGCATATAGCATGAATTATTTAACAAGATAAGCATTTTAAAACGAAAGGAAAAATAAGCATGAATCTATTATATACCTCTTTTTCTCAACAGAAAAAAGACCTGCTGCATGTAGCAGATCATATGTTCTTGGGTATGTGTCAAATGGCTCGCACCTGCCAAGGTAAATAATTTCAACCATCAGGATAACACAAGTTTGGTCACCGAAAATAAAAGTAACTTTTAATTGGAAGAAAAAAAGAAGAAGATATATCTTGCATACCAATCATGCATAACTCCTATTAGTCCACGGTCGTACAGAACAGGCAAGGTATTGAATCCACTAACAGAAACAACATTCATAACCCAAGAATTAAGCTGGAGATCATGCAATGCTGCCGCAAACCTGTAATTATCGAATAAGAATTCAAGTCATCACATGCACACATGAATACATGCAGGGTTAGAAAAATCATCCAACAAAAATCTAAGAAATGAATAATGGCATGAAAAATAGAAAAAGAAAACAAGAGCTAATATTCATACCCCCCAAAACCTGCCCTCATGTCCATTACGTTTCTGAGATTGTAATCTTTCCAATGGTAAGCGTGAACGTAACTGTCTATTATTTCATTCCAATATTTCGATTCAGCTTTGAAGAGTTCCTTCCTGGATATATAGGCATCCAATTTAATGCTTTGGAGCCTGTCCGGTGGATGATGAAGGCGTGCAGGCCACTTAGTAACATTAGCTCCATATCCATTAATAGGTAACTGAGTGATGCATGCTTTCAGACCAACATACCTGCAAAATGTTTCACAGTTATAGCACATTTTGATATTTGTTACCAAATAAAATTAGAAACGATAACAGTAATTAGCCGGGACGTTACAGATGATCTAATTTTGTGTAGCATTTCTACAAGATTGGTGGATGATTTTTAAAAGAAAAGAATTGTTGCTTCTATTGAATATCTGAGATTTCTTTGTTAATCTGATTGGTAACTGATTCTTCATTTTTTTTTTATTGTATGAGTAATGACCAATCTTAAATAAGTACGTAATATAAGGTGCTGACTGCTGATATATTGGCATCCATCAGGACACATAGAAATTATAATTGAAAAGGAAAGCCATGAAGGTCAACATAAGAATAAATTAATGACTATACTTTCAGAGAAGATTTGGGACGACAATCAATCTGTAATATCTTCCACTCCTTATTAGCCATTGCTTCCAGTTGAAGCTTCATGAGGACCACACATAACAACAATATCACTCAACTAAAATGAAAATCAAACAATATGAAGAAGGATATACCAGACGCTATCTGGATCATCATTGGAGTCACATAATGGAGGCTGCACACCAGGGTCACGACTAAGATAGCAAATATTGTTCTTAGGTTTCTGCCATACAGCAATATATCCCTCCTTCTTTATGAGTTCCCAACAGATCCGAGTGGTCAGGTCCTCCATTTCTGTCAATAAATTTATCCAAAGACAGTGATTGTCCAAAAGTTAATATCTCAAGATATTTGATCAAACGATACCAGAGAATGATTATGGTGTGACATAGTAGAATGAGGATAACGTAAAAAGTAGGTAAACTCATGGGGTGCTTCACTACAACTATTTGGGATGACACAGAAATGATAAGTTACCTTTCCATTGTTCTTGAAGGATCTCCTCATGTTTGTAAACAGGCTGTGCTGCCCAGACAAAGTACCCACCTCCCCTCAGCAGCCTATTGACCTCAAGAAGCAAAATTCCATCTTCATCAAAGCCGAAAGCAAGGGACATCAGTCCAAAAGAACCAACTTCATAAAATGTGATAGTGATTATGATTATATCTCCCAGTTTTGAGATTCTCTTTTCATATTAGAGTGTATATGGATGCCACAGTCATTTCATATAGAACTTATCCTCTCTTTTTTTCCTTAATAAGTTCATGATAAAGTACAGGGCAACTAGTTGTGATACATAATTGATCAGGATTTCCTATTAGATGTAAGCAGTGGTGGTCAAAAGGTTCAAACAATATACTACAAAAGCAGAAAAGGAGTACCGTCACGAGTCCAATTAACTCTACATCTTGAACAATGAATCAGGTCAAAAGCCTGGCTTGGGAACAACAAACGGTGTGTAGCAAATACTGCTACCATGGCAGGCACACCACGCTCTAGAGCAAACTGGATCTGGTTTTCATGAACGTCTTTTGGTGCTACAGAAAGAGTGATGACACCACGTTGCATCAAAAAGGCACCAAAACTTGCCACCCCACAGCCAATGTCTAAAGCCACTCGGGTATTGTTACTGAATGCAATATCAGGAACCATCTGCACAATTAATTTTAGAAATGTCGTCAGTATAGTATTGATGGTAATAAATATCTAAACGAAATTGAATATGGACCAACCGTTGCAATCTGGTCCAGGTATTTATCGGCACCATGGATGAACTGTGTTCCACCACCAGGAAAAATGAATTTATCCTTCTTAATTGATATCCAATTTTGGCCACCTTTATCTTCAACAAGACGTGTATGGGGTACATTACTGTACCAGACCTGCCATTGCGCAAGTTAACTTGAACAACTTTCCTTTCCATTTTGAAGCAGGTGAAAAGAGTCTAATACAATAAACGAAATAAGGACGCAAGCTAAATAGAATATGAAAATTTGTTTAAAATCAGCAAATTGACCACAAAATCAGATTCTGCGTCTATCCTCTGATTAAATCACGAATCCAAATGCACAAGACACAAATGTCAAGGATGAAAGTATGGAGATTCGATTCTAATGTCAACGTTAACCATGTTGTACATATCCAATTGTACAAGGACTATCAACTACCATCAGATTATTCGAATTACAGTGGTCCCTTCTGCTAATTTACCAACTTTTATTTATTTGGCTTTGAAACAGCTTGAATAGACTTCCAGTTTATTTTCTATATCCAGAAAAAATGGCCCAGCTTCGGTCTCGTCTACAAAGTTCTGTATGTGGTTCTTCACAATGATCACCAGAACAAGTGTGAAATCAAACATCAAAACAAGTCCAGAAACAACACTAATTGATCATCATGCGCGTAGGATACTTTGCACATTAGAAAACAAGAAGTGGCATAAATAAATGATAAACTTACACAGTTGCAACTCGAAAAGTACCTCGTCTCTGCTCTTTGGCCAAGGTATCGGACTCCGATACCCCTTGGGCATAGGCACCAAGCAATTTAGCTCCTTACCTTCCCCTGGACAATGCCGCTCGTACTTTTCCCCTCTCTGGCTCGAATTCAACTTCTTAATCTCTTCCACATTATCCAAACAAGGTATGTAGTCAGTCATACTCTGGTCACACACCTTGTACCTCTCAACCCTAACTCTACCACCGCTCTTCCCATCTTTCACCTCATGTTTCTCACTCAAATTCCCCGAATCCTGAACCAGACTCGGATCGAACTCCCCGATTTTAAAGTCCTCAGACATCACACCGTTATCGTCGACAACGCCCATCCTCTCCACAGGCGGCAGGGGAGGCACCCGAAACTCCTTCTTATGGGGCGGTGGGGGCACCGGAGAAATTTCCAGCAAGGACGCAGTGGAAGAAGAATTCAAGGCATTGAAAGGGGAGAAGAAGGTGAGGGGAAAGTTGGCAAAAGAGGAACCATTGAAGACGAAGAGGAGGGAGAAAGATAAAAGAGCAAAGGCCGCAACTTTAACGAAAGCAGAGGTTTTCAGCAACTCAGTTGCTGGAATCGGGAATTGCATGGTCAGTATGGTGTCAGAGCAAAGGAGAGTTTGTATTATTATCTGGAGAATAACGAAGAAAGAGCTATGGCCGCCGCGGGTGCGAAGGGATCAAAGGAGAGTGGGAGAAGAGCGGGGTGGATGTTGAAAATGACACGAGAATGAAGTTGTTCGTACAAGGCACAACGTAAACCAGTCAAGATATCATAGATTTGTTTCTGAATTTGGCAGCATATGAGTAAGGGCGAGAATTGAAGAGAGAAAGTGAAACACTAAACTTGGAGTGAGGGGCAGGGCAGCTATTAGAATATTATTTATTATTTATTTTATTCTAATTCCATGATTTTGTGGTCATAATTAGCAAATTTAAGAGATAAGAGGGACAGGTCACGTGTTCCCGATCATGGGACCCTTTTATGTGTACTTTAAATGTCGGCGCTGTACTATTTGCTGTCCTCACATATCTGTATAGACTTAATAATGAATTTTCCTTCCTCCTCCTTATTTCGTAGTATATTCCTTAACACGCAAATTTCATAGATTTTTGTTCTCCGTTTTCTTGACCAAAAATTTTTGACATGGGCTTCAACCAAGCCCAAATATTCTTACAAAGAAAAATATTGGGCCTGCGCAGGGCAAGTTAGAGTCCAATGAGAAACTTTTGGTTTTGGATCTGTTTTCTATTTTGTCTTTCAGAATCTGAATATGAATATACGACACTCTAAAGTTGAGAGTACTGTGAATTTTAGCAATATACTAAATTAAATTATTTAAATATTTACAGTGTTTATATTTTTGATTTTTTTAAAAAAATAAATAAAATCACTAAATTATATTTTGGTTTGATTAGTTTAAGTGGTTTAATAATTCAATAAAAAAAGTTTAAAATATTAATATATTAACATTTTTAATAACTATTTTTCACATCAATTTTCTTTTAATCTTGTGTTTAAAGTTTGAACTTTTATCATTTAAATAATCAATACTAACATAAAAAATTCTAAGTGTAACCACCACACTCACGTGACCAATAATAAACTAACAAAGAAAACAAAGAAGGTGATGATACAAAGCCATATTATCATTTTTTATTGTGTTATGTGCATATTTCTGTATATTAATTATCTTCTTATAATAAATATATATTTAAAATATATACATATATTAAATGTGTGATTTGATTCTAGCAAATTTAAAATTATCCAGTACACAAATTGAACCTTAGTCAGTAATTTAAGAAATTTTCAATCCGATATCTTATAAATTGGTTTAATTTTAGTGTAAATTAGTTTAATAAGAACAGTTTGAACGGTTTGATTCAAATTTGACTCACTACCTTAATACTCACACACAATGTTATAAAGGCAGGAAGGTTCAATATAATTTCTTTAAATGACATAAATTGAGTAGTTAGAAGAAAAGAAAATATGAACCATGAGGATATGGAATAAAGAAATAGCAAAATCAGTGACTAGAAACCAAAAATATCCTTAAATTAAAATTTTCATTTTATAATGCTTGTTGACTTACTTGAAAGTGTGATATTTTAATGATATATAGGGTTGTTACAGAATAGATACAAATTGACAAGGCAAAGTCTCCTCGTATTGTCGGTAACTATATCACCGATAATAGCAAGTGCCACTTGACTCTCTATTCTATATAACGTGTGAATCTGATTTCAATTTGCAAATACCAACGTGGCCCGCCATAATTTTCTCTTCATCTTTTCAAACTAATTTTCTGGGATTGGTATCTCAATGAAACTTCTTCAAAGTACTTTTTGTTTAAAAAAAATTAATTTTTACATTCAAAGCTAGGATGATATTTCACTACAAAGCTCATTTTCTAAATTACTCTTTCCATGTTATTGAACAATTATAGTGGTTGAAACAAAGTTAGAAGCTCAAATTCATTGAATGAGAATCAAGTTTGATACATAAAAACTTATCTGGGCACATATTTTATACTCAAATTAACAATTCAATTTAATTTGATTATTTAAAACATATATATAGTATAAACGATTTTATTCTTAAAAGACTTGTTAAAATATCTCTTATCATTGATAAAATTTTTTAATTAAGTATTTTTATTTTTAATCGTACGTATATATGATAAAGTAATATGACAATTGCCAATTTCCATCGCCAATTGATATAAAATTCTATATACACTCACTAGACAAAAAGAATTCATAATACTTTAGTCAAACAAGGTGAACTTTGACGATGAGAGGATCGAAACTTCGCAGCAACATACATTCAGAAAACTAAGTCACAACCCCTCGCACGGATCAATGCATTTCTTTTTAAGGACTTGACTAAGTATTTTTTCCAACGTCCTTTTTTTTTTTTGTTTTGTTTTTTTTTTTTTTGACAAATTTTCCAACAGTACTGTCATTATCCATGCTGAGCCGATTTTAATGTTAAACAATGACAAAGAAAGAAATTTAACAACGTGACTAGTGGGTGGCCAAAGAAGATAATTACAATTAAGTCGATTTCCAAGGGGCTCGGTGCAAGTTTTTCTAAGATATGATGTTTAATTATCGTGTGAAGTATATTGTATAGGAAACTATCCTTGTGAATGTGAATCACCGCAACCATATGATTCCAATTTTGACTTTATAATAATTTGCTTATCTAGAATATTAATTTTGTTTATGCATATCAACAATGATCCATCACATCTTAATGAACACTCAACGCACATGGATTTAGAAAAATCTTCAATTTTTATTTTTCTTTCTTTCTTTTATAATTGGACGATTGTAATTACATATCTTTTTCCCTCCATGACTTTTCTTTCTTTTTGGTGGGTGCGTGCGTGTTAACTTACCATGTTTCTTCCTCCGTTTGTTGAATATGAAAACTTGGACTTTTCTGGATATCATAATGGCCACTCAACTTACGCCCATGCGCGTAGGGTTATCTTGATAGCTCTGAATTTTATTATATGGCTATGGTTTTATCTAAAGATCAAAAAACACAAAAATAACTGTATAAATCAGAGTAAAGAGTGATCAAACAAGTATGTTGGTTAATTTCTAGGAGAATTATAATTAAGCACACACAAGCTTCTATTCAGCTGCAAGCCTGCAACTACATGCAGAGCATTATATTGATCCATGTTTTCTTATCAGAGAACCTCACTAAACAGCAATGAGAATAGAACGCTGGCTATAAGAAAATGATCATATATATATATATATATATATATATATATTTTCATACTTTCGTTTGCTTGACAGTAAATATATAACAGCAGCCAAGCCAATAATAGCTCTTTATTGGGGATAATGCGAGAGAGGGAAAGATTGATTTACTACATGCATCTATCTAATGCGTATATACATGTACAAAAGGCTGTAATGTTGGCACTAGAGCTTCAGCTCATGACACAGTTGCTCTAAAGTTATAATGGCAAAAACTTGAGCAGAAATTATGAGTTAAGAAATGGTAGGCAACATCATGTTCTTGAATTCCTCGAAATCAAGCCGTCCGTCTAAGTTGGTGTCGTAGACACAGATCATGCTTCTGCAGTCCTTAACATTGTTGTCGTCCAAATAGCCAAGTCTCCTCAGAACACACTCTAGCTCTTGGCTTGTGATGAATCCATCATTATTCAAGTCAAATATTTTGAAGGCTTTAACAAGGTCACTCTCCACGTCCTCCTCTTCGCCGCCATTGTTCTCCTTCAATATGGAGTTGTAGAAGAACATGAATTCATCCATGTCAAGACTCTTGTTTCCAACTATGGATTCAAGCTCATGAAGGCTAAATTGAAAGCCTAGCTTTTCAAGCAGCCAATTTAGCTCCTCAAGGCTCACGGAGCCATCGCCGTTAATATCAAGCTTCTCAAAAATACGCTGCAATTCAGTAGGGGCCAGGGGACACATGCTGCCAAAGAACATAAAATGTTATATACAAGAAAAATGAACTGCTTACTTTCTTCTCTTCTTTTGAAGTGATGAACTCGTTATTGAGTCTATTAATATGGGCATGGCCATGGTTTTTAAAGTACAATTCCCGTACTTCAAACGTGAGTAGCATTGAATAATCTATGATGTGGATCCCACGCACCTTGCAGGAAGGTCACGGCCTCACTCTGATCGTATTCTCAGCTATTTATAGTCATATGGTGTGTTTTACGGTCATTTGCTTGTACGATTCTTGGATTGTTTGTAGCGTTGAAATGTACTGTGTCTAATTTGGGGAAGGAAAAGTTAAATACTATAGCAAAGCGAAGCACCCAACGAAACCGCCATTCATACATCAGATACGCGTGGAGCGGAGTACGTGTGTCGTTGACTCCCTTTGGTCTTATCAGAAGGGGGCTTAGAGACATAATTTGGTCCACATAGGCATGGAAGATTGAACTGTGATTTTTTTGCTAGTTTCTGTGATCAGTTATTTGCTGTAGCCTCTCGCGTGTCCCATGGGGCAGGTCTCTTTCTTGCGTATCTAGCCCTTCGTGCAGGAGAATTTGTCCCCTATGATGGGGCAAGTTTTGAGCTTTAATATAATTCAACTACAAAGATAGATAGGGAGAGACATTGTATGGGGGGAAAAGAATCAAACTATAACCTTTTATTCAGATGTGGGGTGAAATTAAGAACTTAGATCAATCATAATTTTTTTTTTTCCTATATCTAGCTCCCTCCCTAAGTGGGAAAAAAGAGAAGTGATAAAATCTACAAAACCTTGACAGAGGCACAGCTTTGAACGTCTCACCGCAAAAGCAATTTAGAATCCAGCTCATAAAGTTGCAAGAGTTAAAAAGAATAACGAATGATGAATGAATGGCAAGCCTTGTTGGACAGATGAAACTTCAAGGTTTCTTCAAGCTAAAGTTGCCAGGCTCAGAGTACTTCTCTTCCAGCTGCTCAATTTTGTTGAATTTAAAACCCCTTAATCTTAATACCTCGGGTTCTGAGTTATCCTTGCAGTCTACATTTTCGAGGGTCCAACCCTTGTTTTGAACAGAACCACCCACTTTTACCTGTTTAAAGATAATATTTAATCCATGTTAATTAATGGGGTCCAATCAAACACAACGTAATTAGTTCATGTGTATAATTTGGAACTTCCTAAACATAAAATGCAACTAAATTGTCTTGCGATACCTCTGCATTATCAATAGCATGAATGATGAGGGTCCCATCCAAGGACAAATCCTCAAGAATGATCCGTTGACCATTAATGGCCAATGTAGAGCTCTGAGATATGGAGGAGTTTCCTCTGACTTTGCTCTTAATCCGAGAATAGGTCAGGCCCCATTTTGGCTTCCATGTGATACGGGGCCAAACTTCCACCTCCTGCCCATTGAAAACCTGCAATACTGGTTCTGGTACTTGGACACCAACCTGGAAGAAGCAAAAATGCAGACGCAATATATCAAATCTCAATTCTAGGTTTGACTTTTAACAACTCGGTTCGAGGCAGTTTAATTCATTAAGAAGACAATAAACATCAATGCATGATGGCATTCAAGACTTAGAAAATGATAAAAAGAGTATATTACCTTTTTAAGAATAAGGCTGTTTGCTCTGTAGATTGCCATTTCTCCAGAGGTTGCACTGTGGTATGGATTTCCTTTCGGTACCTTCAGTTAAGTTAAAGAAATAACATTAGAAATAATCTCTTGAAACATTTATCTAGGAAAATCTCAGCAAGTCTTTGAAAATAGTTCAAACCTTTATCCCATGATTACCATCCAAAATAGAATCTTCAAAACACCCTATTCTATACTAGGGTTAAATCTTTCAAGTCTATGTATTTGCTTCAATCTAGGAAACTAAGCACTCATGAATCTTCCTTTTTCTCCATTACGTTCTTAATATCTAAGTTAAAAGCAAAGACTTATGAAGCCTGCATGAGGTCTTGCTCTGCAACAGCAACAATTAGTTGCATTTAATGTAAACTCTACCTTAGCAGCATCCTCAGGGTTGTTCTTGACAGGTGCATAAGCAAGCCATCCGTCCATTACCTACATAATTGCAGATATACTGTCACCTGAACATTCTCCTGATGATAGATTTTGTCACGAAATCACATGAAAATTATATACCAGCTTATAGTTTAAGCATCATCCCCAAGGATGAAAAATTCAAGTTTAGGAAGACCTAGTTTGCTAATAGTTTATGCAAATTTTTCATTGGCAACATAATTACCGTAAATCCAACCCTCGCAGATGGGGGTAATGTTTTAGGATAGTCTTGCATCATACACTCAAGTCGAGTTGAAGACTTAAATGAAGTCTTGCTGGCGTCTTTATATCTGCAGCAAGGAAATGAAGTATTGATTTATGACATGGCAAAAAATAAGACATAACCCAACTAAATGCCAGTGAACCTGCATGCAGTCATAACATTGTACCTCCGTCCCAACCTAGAGACACTTATGAATCAACTTATGGAAAATCCCAAAATATTATGAAGCAACTCCCATTGCATCAGCAAATTGATCATGGAAATCCGTGAAAGAAAATAAAGCATGGAATTTTATACTATTTGGAAATGATAATAAAGTATAACAAGTATAAGAAAGAAGAATTACTTTGGGTTAACGAACTCCTTTATGGCACTTCCTGTTTCTGTGAGCTGTTCAATGTATGGACCAAGTTCCAAAATCAACTGTTAAATAGAATAAGCTATTCTCATTAGGCAACCACCGCATAAGCATGAAGCATTTAAGCTAAACAAGGACATGCCTACAATAACACTAACAACACAACATGGTGTTCATATCAAGAGGTGAAAACATCAGCCTGATGTTTCCAGTATACCGAACTTTATTTGTTTATTTATTTGCTTAAGTTTTGGAGACAAATCAATCACAATAAATTATAATATAGGGTTCACAACATGTGGTCATAATGAACATGAGAAAACTACTAACAGCTTAAACAAAAGTAGACAACTAAAAAAGGTACATCCACAAAGGGGGGCAAAGGGACAATGTTGAGCTATGCAAGAGGATTACTTGGTTTATGTTTCCTGGAAAGGGAGAGTATCCAGTCTCACAATTGGCATCACCATCAGGGTGTCCAGTTGCTCTAAGGAGAGGATCTAGCTGATTGTATTCCACATTTATCACCATTGTCCTCCCTGAGATAATTGTTTTGTTATCTAAAACGCTAAAATATATAAAATTCACATGTACATATGGGAAGCTCTTTGAGATGAGATAAAGAAGTCAAGAGAGAGGTAGATTGTAAGCATTTGAAATACAATATAAATATATATCTGAACAGAACTCTGCCAAGAAGGGAGGAAGAGCGCAAGTATTGAGGCCTTAAAAGTCTTGGTCATTGGTATAAATTCAAGGGATTATGGTCAGCACTGACACAAATTTCTAATGGATTCCTAGCATTGAGGGAAAAAGGGGGAGGGGGATGCTAGGTCGATTGTTTTTTAATGTTTATTAGGGTTGAAACAATTACAAGTTACCATCAGAGTGAGTGAGTCTGGTAATTCCTCCAATAGCCTCTTTTGCTTTCCGAGGTACAGCAAGAGAGTTAACATGGTACTCTTTGGTAGCACTAACACCTAGTGCTGCTGGAATTGCCTGTATCCACAGAATAGTACCCAATGAATGTCAATTTTACCACTAAATAAAGTAGAAACATGGAGCTGAATGCATGAAGTAAGAAAACAACTAAACTAACCTTGAATAGAAGTCCGTTTGTATCTTGGAAAAAAAGAACCCATTTCAAACCAGAATCGCGCCTGACAAATTTAGAACACTTCATCAAATTTAAGGACAATACAGATAATCAAAAGACAATAATCCCTTTGCCCTTCTATTATCTAGGGATTCTGGAAAGCAAGCACATAAGTTTAGTAATATGGCAACAGACATTTCTGGTCTCACACAACAGCTTTACAATGTGCCGTAATATAACAAAAACACACTGAATATGACGCGAGACATATGAAGTGGCAAGATCCATCAAACTACTACTAGTAAACAGACTGGATTCATAGAAATAGATATCTTTAAGATTAGTTACTGTTGAGTCATACCATACATGCAGAAGGCCACTGGAATAGAGAAGTGAATGTACATCACCATGGCCATGAGGTTTTGTCTAACAAAATAGAAATGGTTAATAGAAAGGACTTCACTGAAAATATAATATTAGAGGTCAATAGAACTCACTTCACTTATTGCCTATTGCTAGGTAAATTCTTCAGTCATAGTAATACTTGTACACAAAGATACCTGAATTCTGTATTTGTTTTGTGGATCCACAGCAAGCCTGGCATCATTATCGTCTAAACATGCTACTTTTTCCTTAAAAGGTAAACGATTTCACCATTTAACAAAATTACTTAAAGCCAAATTGAACTGTCCAAAAGACATCAAAAGCCGTACCTGCTTTAAAAGTATTACTTGTGAGGGTTGCATGCCAAAATAAGAATTTGATTCTAAAAGCTCTGAAGTAAGTGAATGTGTGTCATCAGACGTCATAATAACAAAAGGAATCTCTGTCTCGCAATCACCTAAAAAATGAAAAACAGAACCATTACTTGAAAGGACTATGAAACAGAATAAGTAAGATTAATAACCACAAGATGGTGGGCCACTAATGTTATGGAACATAGATGAAAGGAGGGTAACTTTCCCATCCTGATTGTGAAACCCAACAATTTTTTTCCCAAAGAATGCTTTAAGAGAGAAAAGGAGCCCCAGCAAATTTTAATCCCTTTCCTCATGGAATCTGACATTATCACTCATTCAAGATGCATTATTTTGTGCTGCATGTGAAAGAAAAAACCGGGATTTGACAATGTTGCGACAAATCATGATATATCAATTTGATACTACTCGTATCTATAATTCTTCATCACTACAAAAATATCAACTAACCTTGTGAGGATTCACAGCTGGCTTGTTGAAGAGCCAATATAGATTCAATGTAAAGCTTTAAGAAACATGTCCCAGTAGTGGTTTCTGCTGGAAGAGCAACCTGCAAGATGCAAAGAAAAAAATCAGCAATCAGAACTAATCCCAACTAAATATGTTGATTCTCATATGTTGCATTGGCATACATACGTACCCATAGAAAAGCATTATAAAATGAAAGTCATTTCTGTCTAGGTGCCAAAACCGCATGTCCTTAACAGCAGAAATTATGTAAGTGAATAAATTTTGTTCCAGGGACAAGGACTAGCAAAAGCTTTGAAAATGTATGAAACACCAAGATTATTAAGAAGCTTATACTGAATGTTTGAAGTAAAAAATATGCCCAACAGGAAGGAGCCAAGGTGCCGGTGTAACTCCATCACTCCTAAACAGTATTACTAAAGGAGCAAAGGTACCCTATTATAACAATATAAATATATTTCAGGTGGGAAGGAGGGGATAGTAAACAAAGATTAATTATGGAAGGAGACTTGTTTGTTAACAAATTTTCCCAATGAGAAGGTTAAAAATTACTTAGATAAACAATCTCCTTTTATGCAGTAATCGAAAATGATAAGCTCATGACGAGCTTCAAAAGAATTTGACCACCCGAAAGTAAATGTTGACTGGATTTCACAAAATAAAAACACCCTAGGTCCTAAGCAAAAAGTTTGAAGTGATTGAAAATCAGGGTATCATGGAACTATATATATCCAACCCTCGGCATTGCCCTTCTGGTACTTCTCTAAGGCTTCTCATGTGACACAGATACTGGTACAAACTACTAAAAAGTATTGCAATTAAGAAACTAAATAATGATGATGTAAAGAAAGTGCAATAATGTACCTTAATACCATTGTATCCTAGACGTTCCCCAAGGCCACCTGCCACGAGAACAAATGCGGCTCTCCGTGCTTCCTTCACACCTGCCTCCTCAAATTTGATGAAGTTATCATCACCAAATGTTAAAGTCTCACCACTTGGAACCTACAAAATCATTATCGAAAAAACTTATAATGATTAAACGGGAAAAATCATTATCAAGGAAGAACCAGACAAGAATTCAGCAAAACTTTTACAAAACGGCCATCTAATATTTAACATAGTCTTTCTTTTATGTTAGGTGCTCAGCAGTCAGCACAGATTTAACATTAGCAGATAAATTACCCTGATTACTGCGACAATGTTGGTACATTTCTAGACTTTACACTAATGGATATATTTTCACTTACAGAAGGTGTAAAACCATCATACGGGTTCTTTCCAGCTTTTGAATCAGCCAAGAGTACTCTGGCATTTTTGACATATGACGCCAACCCATTAGGGTAGCTAGAATGTAATCGAGCCACCTACAGAAAAACAGTTAGAAGAAAGATGCAAGGAAATACAGTTTTAACTTTTTTCCAAGTATTTCACATGGTAATAAACTATTACCACTATCAAAGAAAGTTCAAGCTCAAATATGAAAACACAACTTGTGGCTAGAAAAAATTTCATCTAAACAAATACACATTGTATTTCTAAGAAATATTTAAATATTTAATTTAATTTCACGAGACCAAACAAATAAAAATTGTCGTGAGATCATATAAAATTAACTGAGTGGATCAAAACTACGTTCGGAAAACAGAAGGGTAAGGAACCGGGGATTTGTAGTTAATTCTAGCTTACTTTACTCGGTCATGGCAGGATGTGGTAGTAACCCATTTATTTGGATTACTTCTGATAGCTAATCGGGATGAAGGCTGGTCAAATAGCCATACCACATTGTAAACCCAGGGATCCCATTCGCTGTAAAACGCTTGACAACATCGCCCTGATTAAAGAATCTAAATTGAAGTGTCCTCTGACAATTGAGAGCCTTTACCTGCTCAAAAAAACCTTTCTTTTGATCATCATCAACACCCGGCTCTGCCCAATTTTCGAAGAGGTGACCTTGCGCCAAGTCCAACAACATCTTCGCAAGTTCAATCTGGTGCCCATCACCCAAAACGAAGTTAAACCATCATAAATAACAAAAGAATTAATAAAAATACAAAAGAAAAACTATGTATGGTGATATTTTATACCTCTTCTGGCGACAGAAGGTGGAGATTTTTCTGAAGGTTGGGGGCAGAAGATGTGAAATTGCCATTGATGCCGAGTTGAGAGAGCTTGTCTGTGGTGGATCCCACATCGGAAGCCATCGGATTGAGGAGAGACAAAGAGTCGTAGGTTGTGGAACTCGATTTAGATTGAGACGAACAAGGAGAGACAGAGTCGGAGTGAAGCTCAAGAACAAAATCAGTTATGGTATTAGTACAAGAGACGCTATGTTTACGTAAATAAAACCGGAAGTACCGGCAACGATGTGGACCCGAGACCGAGAGGGAGAGTGTTGATTATGTGTCGTAAAACGTTGTTGACCGGAAGGTACGGGTTACGGTACGTTAGTTAATTGGGCCCACAGCCTGTTGTTCCCAGCTTTTCAGAAAAGAAAAGGAATCGCACAAAAAAGTTCATAGTTCTAGTGACGAAATGGAAAATTAACGAAAGTGACTTTTGTAAAGATGTCAATAGGGATGCCAAGAGGGTTGTAGGGACAGCTTCTTACTCTCTACCCTCGTCTTCAATATTTAGTAGCATAACCATATCTCATTCCACCTGAGTCCTTTAAATATCCACTGTCATCCTATTTATCTCATTTACTCAAAAAAATTTTAAAATTTTACAATATAATTATAAAAAATATCTAATATTATAAATTAATATAATTATCAAAATTTAAATCTAAATATAGCACCTACATGTCACCACTAACTGACAAGCACTGGCTTAATCTAAATATAGCATTACGCAAAGATGTCCAAAAATCTGTTCAAAAATTAAATTTGTATACTTGTCCTAGTAGTGTTCTCCCATAAACATTGAGCATTCTGGCTCATTGACACACTTCACGCCGGTTCTTCTCCCTCCCTAGCTTCGCTGCCCTTCTCATCCAAAAGCATTAACGGAGCTTTCGGCAAAAACGAATCTTTCTTCACACTGGTATTTCATTCCACATTGCTCTCTTTCTCTTCCAATTCCACACTCTAGCTTGTTTAACTCTTATCTTCTATGACTCACCGGAGATGAGGCAGTTGTCGCCGCCGGTAAATTGCCGAAGTGACTTGCCACCCCTGGCGTTTCCATTCTGAAAAGACAGGGGGAAAAGCACGCGTATTGGGCACGTTTCTTGTGGTACCCGTACCGGACACATACCCGATACGTGTAACGGGCCAAAATCTTATATTTCATCAGTGGGGATTAGTTGTCCATTGAACGGCAAACCGTTCGTTGGAAAGTAATGCAACCTTTTTTCCCTTTTTCTGTTTTCAGCGTTCGTTACTGCTTGAAAGAAGAGTGGGACTGTTTGTTTTGAGTAGAATGAGACCTGTGAAGGTTGAGCCGAGTATTCTCAAAATTGCAAAGATGCTGACTTTTTGCAGGATATAAGGTTGAGTAGACGATTGATGAGAAAACATAATGCGAATAGGAGGTCACTTGTCCATCCTAAGAGGACATCTGTTAAGATTTGTGGCAGGAGGGCTACAGAGTATGATTCTGAGATATTAGGGGAAGTAGATGTGGGTTACAAATACTATTTAGATTTATTAGCTGATTATATCTATTGTGGCAGTGACGATGATATGGGTTGTTCTGATGTTGACATCAACATAAACCACAACAGTCTTAACGAGGATTCTCAGTCTAAAATGTTATTGGAAAATTTGATGGAGGATGGGAACTCATGTGCTTGATTTCGTTGCAGATAACCAGTTCCAACATTTAACGTACAAAAAAGCGGGGTTGTGCGATAAGCTCAAGTCAGACACTCAAAAGATGTCAAAGGATTTTAAATGTAGGAGGGAGAATAGAAATCTAGGAACTATGGGGAGTGATCCAAAGAGAAGAAAGACAGGAAGCATAATGGAAACTGCAAAAACTTCGGAGGCTAGAAGCTATGTACCAGGAAAAGAAGGAAAGAATTTACTTGTTGAGCAGAATTTACAAGTTTCTGATGTTTCTTTTGTGGCCAAGAAGAAGTCCAATAGTGTAGTGGAGTGTGATGCTGAAGATGAAGATTACCTAGCATTTTTGGACTCTGATAAAAAGCCACGTTCACATGTTTCTTTTGTGGCCAAGAAGATTACCAACAATTGCTGGATTCTGGTATGGTAGGTGATGGAACTTTGGTTGAAAGGAAATTTGAGGAAAGCAATTCAGGGAGGGAAAAGATTGGAAGCCGAACAAAATCTGGGAACAATCTGAACTCTGATATGGCAGATGATGGAAGTTTCATATGCATTCTTAAAAAGGGTACTGAAAGGAAATTTGAGGAGAGTGATTTAGGGGGTGTAAAGATTGGAAGCCCAACAAAATTTGAGAAAAATCTGAAGTCTGAGGGACATGTAGGTGCGAAAGAAGGAAAGTTTTCAATTCTTGGAGAGAAGTTACAAGTTTCTGATTATGTAATTCTACCCTCAAACAATAGGCCATGTTTAGACATTTCTAGTGTGGCCAAGCACAAATGTGACAGTGAAGTGCAGTGCGATGCTGTGGATGATGATCACCAAGAATTCCTTAGTTCTACCAGAATATTTATGAACGATGATTGTAGTTACTCAGATTCGGAACTAGTTATTATGGACTCTGATCCATATCATGAAAACACCCCGTTCATATCTTCAAAAACTTATGATTCATCTGTACGTGTATTTTCCTACATGCTATTTTAGCCTTATTGTTCATCTGGTTTGCGCACACCTTCACCTAATTAAGCAGTATATAATCATTTTTATGATAATAGAAAAGGGAACCACGGAGAAAATTGGCTATTGTGTGTTACTCGTGATTCTCAGTTTAGAAAAGGGCTTATGGAATTCCTTGAAAGGCCTTATGACCAAGGGGAATATGAACGTTATTGGCAAGAAATATGTTGCAGAAAGCAAAAGGAACGACACAGGGAAACACGTAGCGGGAAGATTGAATCATGTCCTAGAGTTGGTGTCAACAAATCATATCTTAAATTGCACAAAGGTAAGTCCGGTACTTTTCTCAAGTTTGTGACTTAACTAAATGGTCCTATTTCATTTTCAATAATGATAGCATTCAGTCAAAGAATTAATTGAGTTAGTAATGGTAGCATATGATTATATTGTGCATTGCTCTCAATTATTACTTCTTCTTTTTTTTCCAAATAACTTTTGCAGATCTGAAAGAAGCAATTGATGGAGCCAAGGAGCAGCATAAGGTTTTGTTTCTCTTGCGTGGATTTTTTTACTGGTTGGAGGTAAGTTAATAGCTTCATCTGCACCAATTTCCTATTTTAGATCTTTAACCTGAATTACGAATTTCGATCCCCAAATTTTTGAACTACTTTTCGTTAGAATCATCAATGAAGTTTTGGTTTCTATTAGACTCTTTCCAAATTCTTGCTTATGAATTGAGTCCAATTTAAAACAAGAACTGTCAGAAACTTCAATGTAAACTTAAAGGTCAGTTCTGTTAACCGATTTGGTTCATTGATTCATATATTCACATCTATGTGTTAATTATTCAGAAGTTGAGAATATGTGTGTAAATTAGATAAAAATGTGAGTTCTTATGCACATCGTCTATCCATATGTTGCTGCATTTGACCCAGGAAGGATCATTTCAACCTTGGTTGGACGCGTCCTGCTTGGAGATGTTGGCAAAAATGTAAATATGGGATCTTGCTATATTTTAGCTTAGAGAGCAGAAGAATCTTGTGAACACAGAGACAATCTATTTACTATGAACATACATTGTAAATATATTATGCAATAACTCAATTCTTTTTGGCTAAAATCAAGTATTGACCATGAATTTTCAACCACTTTTCATTAGAAATTCTTCAAAAAAATTTGCTTTTCAATTGAGTCAGTCCAATGTTAGACAACAACTGTCACGTCACTTTTGTTGACTGATTAGGTGCATTCCTTCATAAATTCACATCTGAATAATTAAATTATGTCTGCGAATGTTTTGCATAGTCAATTATCTGATGCTCATCGTCTATCCATACCTTGCAGCATTTGAAATTTCCAATTTCAACCTTGGTAAGCAGAAAATGGAGGCAAGGCAACCTATTTACTACGAAGATACATTGTAAAGAACGTAGAGGCTACATACAAGGTTGTCTTTCACAAAGGAAGCCATATATTGCTTCCTTTTGTGCTTCAAAAATTTTCTATATTTGCAATTTATATCACTTGAGATTGTATAATTCATTGTCAACAGGGAAGAACATAACTTTAACAGATGAATTAATTTCCTAGAAACCCTGTGTGAGTATTAGTTTACTTGTCAATTGCATCTTGAGGAATATCGTTGCTGTGCAAGATGCGAGGCTTGCCCATGCTGAAATTCAGCACCTTTGCGTTCATGTTGTATTTGATTTCCCCATCGTATAGCAGCTTCCTTATGTAGTGTTCGATGTCGGAACCAATCAGACGAAGCGTGTATTCCGTCAAAGGAGCACCCTGTTTTGTGTCAAAGGTTAGAATTTCAACATAAAACAGAATTGCTATACTGAGAAGAAAGCGAAATCCCTTGAGCTACGGGAGGCACATCTAGCAGAAAGAAATTGTAATCTTTTTTCTAAATTTACATGATAAAAGGAAGCATAGGTTTACCTCATAGTGATCGACAAGCTCCTGGAAATAAGAAAAAACCTTGTAGCAAGTTTCGGGAGTCCACACAAACTCATCCGTAGGATCAAGAAGAATGGTGAGCTTATCCATCTGGGTTTGGTCGAATTCCCATGTTTCAGGATCGATATAAGCTGCATAAATCCTCACGTGGCGGGTCACACTGCTAAGCCACTGTCCTCCATATTCTCTGCTCATGTTTTTGCTCTTCACATTCACCTGTGCTTCCACTGGCCTTGGTTTTGTTCCTGATGGTTGCCGCACTCTCTGTTTTTCTTCTTGCTCCTCTTGTACCTTCACCTCCTCTGTTTCTTCTACTTGTGTTTCTTTTTGAGCTGAAATGGAAAACGCTTTCCTGTTTCTCAACTCTCTTCTGCCTCCAATCCAACCCACCATGGATAACTTTGTCGAAACCATGTAAGAGCAACCAGTGGCCATGACTAATGCTGTATCGTAGCTGGGAATTTTAATTCACCGTGAGTGTCACGGTGGTCTCCTTTTAAACCCAGAATCTAATTAATTTGACAGTATCTGGGATCATTCATTTATGGATAAGATTTCTTATTACTAAGGGAAATTTTTGTGGTCACAGAAGAAAGTTAAGTCCAACACATGAACAGCCTATTACAATTTTACCCATGCGATGCACAGCCACTTATCTCCAAACTTCTGCCATATATATTGTATCGTATGTAACAATCCATTAAAAACTATTCTGTCTCTGTGCGCGCAAATACAAACCCAAAAATGAAACCTTCAGTTTTAAGCCACTGACTAATCATCGTCAATAGAGTATCATCATACACGTTGATTCAGCTTTTCCGTTAATCCTTACCCTTGTAAAAAAATAATAATGGTCATTTTTAATGAATTGAACAATTAAATTAACCAAACTCGAGCTTAGTTTGCACTTGCTGAATACTTATTGCTCTCAAGCGATAACGATATAAATTATAAGTAGGATTGCACCAAAACTTCTTTCTCAAATTATATTATCACGTGACAATCATGTTAAATGAGACGAGACACAAAAAAATTCACAGGCACAGCAAGTGGATACTCATAATTCAACTGCCCTTGCAAAAGCAGGTCAATTTATTTTCTATATTGCTTGAGTTGTTACTGTACAATTTCTATACACAAAAAAAAAGGGGGAGGGAGAAGATTCCCTGTGCCTCGATGACTAGAAAAAGCAAAAATGAAAAAAGAAAAAAGAAAAATAAAATAGACACTGCATTACCTCATTTACACTCCCTCGAGTCACCTGCCATTTGCCTAACCGGTGGACTGTCACAGTGGAGATGACAGCGCTAGGAAATTCTCTTTCATTATACGAACTGGTTTAATCAGTTCATCAACATCATCCAAATGTAAATCCATGGAATCGCTGTCACAAAATTTTGCTCGCTTGTATGCTTGACCAATACTTTCTGCAAGTTCTTCCTCGACAACGTCCAAGCTGATATAGTCAGAGAGTTCACCTTCTAGGTTATCACTACTTTGTTCACATTGCCTTGGAGGAGCCACCATCATCCCAGGTTCAGAAAGATCAATAGGTATCGAACCAAAATAGCGCCCTTTACAGTTCCGTTCTTCAGATCTCTTCCCTTTCTTTCCCTTGCTTGGTGTTTTGGGATGGTGAAGCTTGCATTTGTTTCCCTGAGCACAGGTACCTGTTGCTTCAAAAGTAGGACAGACGTAGCTGTGCTTCTTCCGACACTGCAAGGCAAAGAGATGATTACACCCTCCTTACTTTATGTAGCAGCATCAGAGCAGGGACATCAATACAATTCGTATGTCTGGTTTGACCATATAGAACAGAATAACCACAATACAATAGCTATAAAGAACCATCAAATGAAGTTACAAATCTGTTCTTCATAACATATACATATCTGAAATAAATACACAGGCACAAAAAAAGAAAAAAATGGATTTGTTTGCAGTAAATAGAGAAACAAGTTCAACATTCAAACTGTCCCGTAAATCATCTAAAAACTTAATATGATAAGTCAAATACCTCATTGCCATGGGCACAATAGCCCCTAAGAAATTGTTCACAAATAGAGGCCTTAGGGTTCACATTGACATGTCTGTACGGGCAATTCCTGTTTGTGCATAAGCCTGCAATGAAATTTGTAAGAATCATATATTCATATTAATCACCTGCAGAAAGACACAGCATTCTATAATGCACCTTGCAAAAAGTAAGAACAATCTGGCATTCTCTCCGGAATAACCTGCACCAAAAATAAATTAATCTCAGACTCTTAATTCTTGACAGATGGGTAAACGTGGTAGACCACATTCGATTACTTGGATTTGATGTATGAGAAAACCTTGTGAGTTAATTTGCAGTTGGGAGTGGAACATAACCCATTTAGAAACTTAGTACAAACAGCGATCTTTGAGGGGTCATGAATATAAGGACACTTCCCCCCATCCTTGTTACATTTTCCAAATCTAGAGAAGAACTGGCAGTACTGCTTCTTTCGAGCCAACCGCTGCCTGGCAGTATGCAAACTCCATCTAATTTTTTCATTAGCCAACATACGAGTTCGTTTCTTTGGGTCTCTAATGAGCTGACTACCATTGCCAATTCGGACATATCTGCCAATGTTGGAGACAACCATTTGAGACACTCAAGTGTATAAGATGGATGAAACAGTAAAGAGCTCAATGTTATACAAAATTTCTTCCTCTTTAACTCCTTTCTTCTTAAAGGGAAACTAAAATAATGCTACGAACATTGATACAAGTTGCAGTGACTTAAAAGATATTGAAGCTAGAAAATAAGACCAATGCACATACTCATTATTTCCAATTACTAATCTCCTTGGTATATAAGTTCTTTTGCCATCTGGTCCTGGCTCAGTAGAAGCAGAAGAAAAGGATTCATCATCTACAAAATGAGAATAAAGTGAAAATTTATAAGCGCAACAGTGAAAAAAAAAAAAGAAAAAGAACACGACAAATAGCTAAGAGAGAGAGATAATAAAATTCCAGAAAATATGATGACAGAAAAAGAAAAAGTGAAAAAGAAATTGGGGAGATACTAAAAAGAAACCTCCGGATAATTCTTACCAAGAAGATAAATGACAAGAGGTTAACATGCTGAAGAACTGATTTAAAAAGTTATAATTATTTCTTCAAATTTTTCTGTAGCCACACATTCTAACAAGTTCAGGACCCAAAATATCATATTCTAACATAAGGGACTGGAGTAAAATGACATTGTTGGTCATTCAAGGGTTCAACAATCACCAAACTGATATATGAGAATGTGTAACAAGTTTGTAATCTACTCAGAACCACCATGACTGCAACACCTTTTGCCAACGGTACAACTTTGATGTACTTGAGAATGGTGTCCAATTTCCCCAAAAGTATGTATTAGTTTAATAGAAATTAAAATAACATGGAAGGTCATGCAACATTCAAGCAAAATAATTAATAAAAAAAAAGGGTTAACCACCTGAAATCCTCTGAAGTGTCCGCCTGGAAGGGTCCATTCTGTAGCGAATTGAACCAATGCGAAATATACGTTCCCCTACACAATCAACCACTACCTTATTTAGAAAATACATTATTTAAATGGATATAAACAACACAAAATTAAAGGTATCTAAGCATGATGCAATGAGAAAAGTTCATGAAAAGAAGTCTTCCTACTCTTAGCCCCAGAACTGATAGAAGCAGCATCTTTCTGCTCTCTCTTTTTCCTCTCTACAGCAGCAACTGACAGTGTGGCTTCCTGTAATATTAACTTGAAATTGTAATAATAGAAATAGGCACTAATAAAGACCTATCTTTTACTTGAAAGGAGAATAACTTAAAAGAAAACTTCAATTGGAATGTGCCAAATTATCAAAAGCCAAACTAACCTCACTAGCTTTCTTTGAGCGCCTCTCAATGGATTTTGACCATTTCAAACTAGATCCTGCAACACCTAATACCTTGGACTTCCAAAGGGAAAATCCACAAGTCGACTTAGTGTAAACAGTATTCCTCTTTCTTAACAAAAGCAATTTCCTGCCAAAAGACAAACAGTAATTGACTATTGATCAACAAATACATAAATAATAACAGAAAAATAGAACCAAAAATCATAGAGAAAGCAATACCGAATGCTCAAGTACCTGATTGCATATGAGGAACTACTATTGGAACTCACTGCAAGATTATGAACGAAGCTTCTCAGATATGTTGCTCTTTTCCATGGAAACCAGTGAGGCAAAACTTTCTCACGAAATGCTGATTCTCTGTCTTTTTTTATAGACTTTGTGCCACAGAGTGTCCACGCCAATGACACTCGCAAAGGGTTGCATGACCTTCCAGAAGCTGCAAATGAAACCTCGTAAGTTTTTGAGTTACATCCATATTCATATATGCCTTGGTTAGGGAGATGAATTAGGCAACATAAATAAGTTCTTCGTACATACTCTTATGTGATCGCCTCTTGCTAAACCTCCTGTTGCAAAGAACCTTACAAGCGCCTTGCCCATCAGATTTTACAGTCCTATTAGGCATTGCAGCTGTCTGGTTGATTTGACCTTCAAATGCAGTAATAACTAATTGGTCTTTGCTCCTCTTGTAGTCGCCACCAGACGAGGATGTTTGGGCATTGTCATCTGCAGAGACAGAAAGATCACAAGAACTAGAAGTTGCCACCAATTGGTTTGATTTGCGCTTTACATATACTATTCTATTTGTATTCAGAGGAGACAAATTTCCATCATTTCCTTCAATTTGGCTCTCCCCATCATTAGATGGACCAGTTTGATTTTCAGGAATTCCAGAACACTTCAGCACATCCTCCACGGAATTTGGCATATCATTGATTTCTGGGAATTTTCCAGCATATAATGCACCTTCAGGGCAACCATAGAAGAGAGGTTCTACCAGTGGGGATAATCTATTGTCCTCCAATGAAGTGGCAGCACTATTAGGTGATTTGGTGTCAATGGGCAGCTTAGGTGTTCTCTGCCTCTCAAGAGGATCATTGATTACTCCTGTTTTTAGGAGATTTGGTTGATCTGTGACATCAATCCTTCTTTCAGATCTATTGCTCTTTCGAGATTCATCTAATCCCAAAGAAGGCAACTGATTAACTGGGGAGACTTGTGGTAAAGCAGCAGTTGGTGTAGGCTTCCTTACAAGACTGTTACCTTTACGAATGTAAGAAGTATTTTGTAAGTTCCCTTTCTTTACAGAAATTGGCCTTTTGGGAGGAAGAGAACCTGAAGCAGGTTTGCTTGCGGGTAGAGAAGCAGGAGAATTAGCAACTGTACGATGCCATGTTTGCAGTGTTGAAACATGGGTTGAAGAAGTGGATGCCTTTGATGCAGAAAAAATGCGAGATGAATGACTCTGGAAAGTCCTAGAAGTAACAGAATCTGGCTGATTTTTGCCTCCATTTAATTCTGAACTGGATGAATTCAGGCCCAGAGTTGAAACTTTGGAAGAAACTTGCAAAGACTCTGGCAATATCTTCCCCATGATTGGGTTATTATGTACATCTGACTTCAAATTCTTTACAATATGATGCGTAGAAGAAGTAGAAGCAGGTAAGTCAGAACCATGTTCAACTATAGACTTGCTATCCAGATTTTCTTCATCCCCTGAACTGTTTTCAGCATAGATTGCTTGACAATCTGAAATCTTTCTGTCAGGTTCTTCAAGTGCAGCTCCTGGATAATGCATATCTGATTGTACATCTGGAATTGCTCCAACCAATTCATCGCCGGAGTTACTGTTGGCAGTGACTCCATCACCTTCAGCAGGACTGGATGGATACATTTTCTCAAGAGGTAAATCATCCTCCACAGTGAGATCATGACATCCCATATCAGCACTTAGAGATCTTTGCACAAAATCTCTAAACTGGAGTTCTGAAGAAGTTTTGCACTGAGGAGTCTCAATGGGAGAAACAATCTCTTCTTCAGCTTGTACATCCATCTTTTCTCCCGTAAAATTTCTAATATCCAGAATGTCATTTTGAGAATTATTTGTAGGCACAATTAGAGTAGCATTTTCTTGCTCCTTAGCTTCTAACATTGGGTAAGAGGCCGATTTAACATTTTGAATGACCATGTCCTCAAGAATTAACCGAGAG
The DNA here is from genome assembly GCA_022379115.2 of Bauhinia variegata. NCBI lineage: Eukaryota > Viridiplantae > Streptophyta > Magnoliopsida > Fabales > Fabaceae > Bauhinia > Bauhinia variegata. The sequence continues at coordinate 16,095,342 of CM039437.1, forward strand.
CCAATAGATGGGTGTTGCAATTCCAAACACTCAGAACTCACATTTTCCCTAATGGCATTCATGGGGCCAAAAGATCCCCCAACCAAATTATGATCGGGCAATTTAGAGGTATCCTCTGGATAATGAATTGACGGAGCAACAGAAAGAATAGCCATCCTTGACTCTGCAACTCCTTCCTTCTGATGCTCTTGGTTATCACATATACCAACGGGAACTTCCGCACAGGATTTGGTCACCACAATTGCATCACTGAATTCAGCTCGAAATGGAGTGAAATTGGGTTGACTCGCTCTGGCTTTCATCCTTTCAGACACAAGTAAAGTCCCGTTTCCACTGTCATTGCCATTATTTCCCCCAACAACATTATCCTCTGAAACCCTCTTTTTCCCATTCAAAACAGTGACCCCTTCTACGCTGAAAAAGCTGAAATCTAACCTTTGAATGGCAGAATTTGAAACTTCAGAAGGAATTTGATCCTTCAAAGACAGACTCAAGGCTGTATCCACAACATATGGAAGGCTAATTGGATTTAAAGTCTCACTGGATACGTCCTCAAGCATTGAACTTGAAAGGTCTAAATGATTCCTAACTTTTCTCTTGTTAATCTTATTAGTATCCTCTTCGCCAAATCCATCTGAAATTTTAAAATTTGGGAAATTTTCTGTGGTAAAGTTTTCATAGGACATGGACACTTGCTTTCCAAAATCATGCATGATACCGCAATGGGAAACTGTGATATTATCATCTGAGTTAGTTGAGCCATTATCAGAATCCTGCTTGTGTGCTCTGGCATTTTTTAGGCATTCTGGACCATTTTGATTCCTCATTTCCCCCAGACTAAGAGAACCATGGCTTGGTACAGAGATAGAAGTCTCTGGATTTTCTTCTAAAATGGTATTTATTGTAGGCACCTTAATTTTGCAATATGCCTTAAAAACAATGCCTTCTTTGTCCCTGTCACAAACTGTAATTTTTTCTAGCAAATTATTCATAAGATCATTAGAACTAAAGCCAGAAACTCTATCATCAGAAAAATTACTTGTATTTAGATCTGTGCTAATTACATTGTCAACTGAATTCCACAATCTGCAGTTTACAACATCCCCTGCATGATGCCTATTCTCTGAATATCCTACATTTGAAGCTGATACGGACACTTCATTCTGATAAAATTGCTCTTTAACATCTCTCACGTCATTGATGTCAGAAAAAACACTTCCATGTAGTGAATTAGTAACTTTGCCAGTATTTGGCAAGCTTTGCAACACACCATGGAAATTAACTGCATCTAGACACTCGGAATCACTCTTTTTATCTTTGTTACTAGAAGTATGTGATGGAGAAATTGAAATGTTTCCACTTCTTTCAATCCTAGCTATTTCCCCTTTATGAGAATCTTCGTCAGTACTACATTCTTGAGACCTGGAATGTACACTCAGAAGAGATACATCTTCCTTTTCGTTTTCAGGCAATAGATTTCCTTTGTAAGACTGCAAACACTCCAGCATGGGCAACTTGCCATCAGTAGTAATTTTCTCCTTCATAGAAGTTTCAATTTTGTCAGAACTACAGGCAAATGATGGATTGACAGTGGCATTATCCTCTTGCACAGTCCTATCATGTGTGCTTGCTGATAGTGAACTTGACATAAGTGAATTAGAATTTAGAACAACTTTCTTCACCACTCTCTTTACAATTTTTTTCTTCTTAGCAACCCTTGAAGATGCATTACTTGAACAAATATTGGTAATTCCACCTGAAACAGTGCCCTTAGGGGATTGTACCATCTCATTTTTTCCCTGAGAATTATGTGCTGCATTAGAACAAGTCTGAGTATGCTGAGTATGACTATGACCACTAGAGACATTCTTTTGTAAGTTTAAGTCCTTGCCAGAGCTAGAGGTGTCACTTACTATGCATGGTGACTTCGTTAAACTTACAGCACCATTCGATAGTTTGGGCGATTGTAAATCAGAAGAATCGCCATCAGTTACCATAACCTTTTCTTTCTTTTGTATAGGAATCAAATCAGTATCAGAATATGCAGCCATATCGGTACCTGAAACAATTGCAGAACTTGAAGATGATACAATAGCCTTGGCCACCAGAGAATTAGATTTGAATGAAATATCAAGCTCAACAGGGCTTCCTTCTCTCTCGCCTGGTTTCATATCATAACCTGAATATTCAAGCTGTTCTTTACCTCTTAAGGAATTAGAGTTAGAGTCATCAGAATAGCCAGTATAATGTAACTGCTCAATCTCACGGTTCCTATAATTTGGTTTAAACGTTTGAATTCTAAGAAGAGCACTCTTTTTCTGTATTTGTTTCTTTGGAGTGCGAATTAATTCATGAGCACCCTCCCTGTTCCCTCTGTTATTATACCTGCCCAATTCTGAACCATAATACTCTCGTTTCCCAGACATAAAACGAACACTATCACTAGCACCAGCATCAATATCGTTAGTGTCCAATTCTAAAGATAAATCATGTAAACCTCTAGGAGCTTTCCTATCATTTATCCACCTCTTGCTCTCACCACGTCCGTCTCTTCTATTACCCCTAGATATTTCATTGCCACGTTCCAGACCAGATAGGTGAACATAGCCTCCAGATTTAGAATCAACACCCCTCGATGATGTACACTGGCCAGACAAAATTCCAAAATCCCCAGAAGACGTATCATTATTCGATGCAAAATCCCCACGGCGATGATAAATCTCATCACCTCGACTCCATACGATATTTTCCCTTACATTAGCTTCATGTCCATCAATGCCGTCGATTCTTAACCTCGACCTACACTCGGAATCGTATCTAAGCTTACGATCAAACGAATGCTGAGGCGATTCTCTGTCAAAAACAAGGGGAGGGTAAGGGCTGGACAGTCGATTGTATGCCAGAACCTTGGGTGGGTTGCAAACACCATAACGGTTTTCTGGGTTACCGAAAACAGGTAATTTATGAGAGAGAGGGTGTGAAAAACCATGGTGTTGGTCCGCTGATACAGGGCGATCATCTTCAACAGGGTGGTGGCCATAGTATGGGGTATTGAAAACGAATTGGGATTGATGAGGAGGATTATAAGGGCGGGGTGGAAGAGGGGTATGGATGGTGCGATAGGAAAGTGGCGGAGGAGGGGGGGGCGTTTGAAGTGCCGGTGCCGAAGGCGGTGGACAATGATGAGGGCGAGGATTTTGGAAATTGGGATCTTGAGGGAACTGAGGATGGCGAGGATTATGAGGAAGAACAGGAACGCGCCTTGCGTGCTGGTGAAGGAAGTGAGGAGAGTGATCCATGGATGAAATCAATCGGCGATTGTGAACCTCTGTAACGGTGTTGAAGATCTTTAAGCCTTTGTCTTGAAGGCGTTGCAACCTTGTGTGTTTGGGAAAGCTTTCTATGCTGTGACCTGCGAGTCCTAGACCCCTCCTAGTAGCGAAAGAGTTGTCGACTTTCTCTAATACGACGGTTGCGCAGGAACCACGATGAAGGGTTAAGGATGGGAAAAGCAAAAGAGGGGTGTTAAAAGAACTAACCGTAAGATAATATAGTCCTTCCATGTCACCATGAAATGCTTAGGGTAGGCCGAAACTTCAATTTGACAGATCCCCAAGGTTAGCCCATCCTTTAAGCATTTTACCTTAAAGCACCCGACCCCGATCTTGTTGGCCCATTTTAATACCTTAGTTTTTTAATTTTCTTTTTTTAGAAAACAATTTTATTGAATAAATTTATTGGTTTGGTTGTTGAATTATGTTATACTATAAATTTGATAATTAATGCCAAATTTTATATTAATAAAAATTTTTGATTTTTTTATAATATTTACTTATAATTTAAGATCTTTTTATTTGTTTTTATAACAATTTTTTTATGTATTAAAATAAAAATAATATAATAGAGTATTAAACAATCTGATTGAGTCTATCAATTTTCTTTACATTTTTTCCATTACGTTCTCTTTTTTCCCTTTACTAAAAGAAGCATAGTCTAAAATCATTCTCAATTGCCCGACAAGTTGCATATGCAAATGCAAATGCTTTTTCTCCAACCAAAGGCAGTGAGAAGAATCAAAAGGAAAACCACATGGATATAATTAAAGCTTTAGATTTAGATGACAATCTATAAACGCATCATGAAAAATCCATTTCCAATTTTAAAAGGGTGGCGCACAATGGCTGTCGGTGGAGATAGTGAGAGGCTGTGTTGGATCGGTGATAAACTTAAACATCAGATCATTGTCTCTCCGTCACCTACTCCTCCTTTACAACCTTCTTTTTTGCAAGTTGCCCAAATCTTTGTAATGAAAATGACTGAAATTACCTACGCATTCCACGTAAAATTCCTATGCACCTTTTCGATCGTTTTCTTTGTTTTTGCTGATGTTATCTTAGCATTATCAACATGGGTTCTGATGCAGGATGATGAAAAAGTTTTGCGTATCGTAAGCATTTGAGCATTTGACTATCAACATGAATACAATCAAATGAAACATCCGAGGATAACTTGTCAGACAACACAAATTTATTGATCTAAGTATAAAACGTAGTGTTACAAGCATGAGAGACAAATTTGCTCTTGGCATTATTGATCTGGCTGCCTAGGAGCAATGAACAACGTGTTCATCTTTTACTGCTTGATCTAGTTGAGATCAAGAGTTGAAACAGACACCATTTCATGTAGAACGAAAAAGGGAAACTAGCCTAATTTCCTGACTATCAAGGGAAGGAGGAGGGTACACACAGACAACCTCTCATCCTAAACCCATTCATCTATAGAAAACCATAAACGAAGCAAAAGATAAAGGAAGAGGCAACATAGGAAAACTTTTATTTACAAATGAATTAGATTGAAGGGTAGACTCAGTCAAAGCTTGATGAGCGGCTCCATCTGCCTCTGAGGTAGTCTTCTAACGAGACATTCTGCACAATACTGCACAAGGAGAGTGAGTCATCCTCCACATCAAGCAGTGCAAGATTGAGATGTGACTGTAGATTTGACGGTGGGCAAGCTTCATCATCAACAATTTCCGGTGCCTCAGAAGCGTTAACTTCTAGCCTTGCCCATTTGATTGCATCAGCATCACCTCTAAGGAGCTGAGAAATCTGTGGTCCAAAAGAAGATGAGTGTAATTTTCAGCACAAATTGAAGAGAATAAGAATACTTAATATCCAAACAAGAAGATAAAGTCAAACCATGTTTTATTTTTGGCCATTAGACAGTAATCATGCCATTAGAATTCAGGCAACACATGATGCAGAATAAGCAAAACAAGTCAGAGAGGTCACCGTCCGGGGAAAAAGGCATCTCATATAGAACAAACAACTTTTTCCCTGTCACTTTTAACTTTTTAATGCAATAGAAAATTCAATTGGCCAAAGATAACTTACAACGCTCATTTGAGGTCTAGCTCGTGGAGCACGTCTGACACAAAGTGTGGCTGCCAATATCATCCTTTCCATCTGGTCCTGATCATAGTTATTACCTAAATCTGGATCTAACAATTGTGATATCTTCCCCCTATTTAGAATAGGACTTGCCTGGAAAAGAGATGTTTATAGTTTTTCTTTCCGCCAATAAATATAAATATAATTAGTAGTCACCAGAAAATAGGATTACAGAGACATACCCACATGACGACGCTCTCTTGACCTTTCGGATAATCACCACCTATGGCCTTTCTTCCCGAAAGAAGCTCAAGGAGCACAACTCCAAAGGCATAGACATCGATCTTATCATTTACTTTCCCATACATGAAGTACTCAGGAGCCATGTAACTGTATGAATGTGTAAATTATATAATTTAGAACAATTTCATACTCTCTCAGAAGCAAATAACATATCATAAGGATTATAAAAAAAACAAAAAAAAAAAAAGAGAAAAGAAAAAACAACATTTATGGATTGGATAGAAATGGATTCTATGAGTATTTAAGAGTTGAAAGTAAGAAGTACAGACCCAAAGGTTCCAGCAACATCTGTGCAGGTTATATGTGAAGATGAGGTTGACGCCCATTTAGCAAGTCCGAAATCAGAGAGCTTAAGAAAATCAAGCAGAAAAGCATGAGAATGGATAAATGGAAATAATTAATATATATATATATATATGAAGTTCAATCAACTGAGAAGTAATTACCTGGGGTTCAAAATCCTCAGATAATAATACATTTGATGATTTGACATCCCTATGGATCGCATGCTGAGCACCCATATTATGTAAATAATCAAGAGCCTCAGCAACACCCTCCGCCACCTTATATCTCTCAGCCCAACCAAATACATTTGGGTTTTTCTTACTCCCTAATTTAACATCAAACAGAAAGTTACTGAGACTATTAGGGAAAAAAAAAATTATCTATAGTAGTGTGAACGTTTGTACCATGAAGGTTCTCTTCAAGGCTTCCTCTTGATAAGAAATCATAGACCAAAAGAAGATTGTCATCCTCAAAGCAGAACCCCAGGAGAGAAATAATGTTTTTGTGATGCAAGGTAGTAATAATTTCTATTTCTAGAACAAACTCTTTTAAAACGTCATCAGAAGGCTTTAAAATCTTAACCGCCAGTTCCTTGCCGTCAGGAAGGCAGCCTCTGTAAACTCTACTACTTCCTCCTTTCCCAATCAAATTTTCTGAAATCAGATAGATAAACATGTCAAAAACAAACCATTTTAGGATAAAATGAACTCACAGTCAAACAAATATTATGAAACACACCAGGCAAGAAATTTGACGTCGCTAATGCCAGTTCTTGGTACTTAAACATTCTGCATGTCGATGAGTATCTCTCATGAAGACCCTCCAATTCTTTAGGAATGCTCCTTGAATTGTGATCAGGTGAAGAAGAAGCAGTCCCTATTTCAATATCCACTGGAACAATAGCACCACTTTCGCTGTCTAAACCCAAAGATTGACCTTGACCTTGATCGCAATTGCTTTGTTTGTGGTCACGATCTACATTTCTACTGGGTAACCGCATTGCCCATTGAACCACAGAGATCTCGCGCACCAATGATCTACCAGTAGATTGTCTGTCAGATAAAATTGTCCTGTGCAGTAGTGGCCAACCTGGTTTAAGTTCAGGTAGTTCTCTGACAGACAAAGTCGTTGTACTTGATGCTGCCTCAGCATTCTGTACAGGTACTATAGCCAAAGGGTTCTCATCATCACCATCGCCAGGAGATTCTTCTGCACATTGGTTGCAAGAAGTAGTTGACAATCCAGAGGTTGGAGCACAGATTGAGCAGCTCTTTTTCTGAAAGGTTTCTGTAGAATCCAGAAAAATCTTAGCTAAGCTGTGATCTGAATTTTGGCCAGAACCTTTCTCATGCGACCCTGTATTGTCATCATTTAGTACTTTGGAACTCTTACTGAATGTCCTTTGAATTGAAGCAATCAACCCGTTTCTGTGATGATGCTCATTTCCTGCAACAAATAGATGAACGGTGAACGAGAATTCTACTGTATTAATGAGACTTCCAACGCTAAAACTAGAAAGTTCAAAACCTTCTAAGTCAGCAAGAGTCGCTGGTGAGCCATCTCTCTTAAACACAACTTTTCCATTATTAACGGCAAGAACAGAGCAATCCCTGGGTAGCTTTTTGGCACAATACTTAGCTACAGAGGTCGATGGCCGAATTTTGTGGAGGCCTTCACCAGTTCCTACTATAAGATGAGTAGCAGAATAAGCATTAGCTTCTCGAACTAGAATTTTTTGAACTGATGAACCTCTGCAAATTTTGAGCTTGAGATCCACCTGAATCATTTCCATAAGATGTCATATGTTTAGAGAATAAAAAAGGTAGAGTTGCATTAAATTTCCTCTAACAACAAGGAAAATGAGGAAGGGAAATAAAGGAAACAAATTTCCAATTTTTACTTTGCTCATTTTCCCAGCGATAAATGGTAAGAGACACTGAAATGTATTACACAACAAGATTGGGAGAAAAGATGAGAAATGGACCTGTTTTAAATTGCAGAAACCTTCGTAAACAGCAAGAACAGAATCAAATGCTTTGACAAGCGAAAGAAACGACGCTTTCCCATCTCGATTCACAATTTCTATGGAAACCCAATTCGCCAAAACTTGTCAATTCCCATTCTAATTCATAAAAGGCCTCGACAAGAAAATCAATAGCCGAAAACTCAAACCAAAAGTCATCATGCAAATTCACTTACCATCATTCCCAAGAACATGAAGAGCCACCACATTATCACCAGGCTGAGCAACTTTGACCAAAGCCCATGTGAGCAACTCTCTGCTTGGCGAGTCCAAATTGACTCCCACGACCACCGTCCGGCCACTGGAGTTTCTCTCTATGGCGGCGGAACCAGCTTGCAACATTTTCATCATTCCGGGTCAACTCCAGGGAGCTTATACCTGGCTAGTGGGTCAAAATCAGAGGGCGTTGTCCTTTTGTTACCGTTGATACGAGATCATAGTCAAGCTCAAGCTCATTTAGTCCGAGCCTGGAGAGGCGCAGCAAGAAACGTTTGGCTTTAACCGTTGTTCGGTTTGCTTTTCAAGCCGAGAACGGTATACCAGACAAGAAAGAGAAAGGCCAGGAATTATAGAGTACAACCACAACTACACAACAATAAGATTAACTCGAGCTTAGGCTTACTCTGATAAAGAGTCAGCTGAACCTTTTGAGCAAGATATTAGTAACAAGGTGGCATCGCATGCCAAGATTTTGACCACTGGGCCCCCCCGTGAAATTCTTTGACCTTCATCTATGTCTTTATGTAAATTTAAAAAAAAAAAAAAAAAAAAAAAACAGATTATAAAAAGAAATTGGTGGTTAGGTTCTCTAATAGTTTCATTAATATATAGAAACTAGAAAGTAATATTTCATATCATAGTTAATGGGGTCAATGTTACGAAGATAAAATAAACTGAAAAATTACTATGGAAGTGACATGCGCATCTATCGCAACATACTATAAGACAAATTGCACCTAACTTTCAGAATACTTACATTTGATTAGTATTTGATTCAAGACCTTAAATAAAAAATACTATTACAAAATAATTTTTAAAAAATTGATATGGTTAATAAAACATTTCACTGTTTATTTTGTAATTAGTATTCTTAATAATTATTTTATTAAATTTTAAGTCTTTTAAGGACGAAAATATATATATTTATTTATTTATGTGTCTGTCTCCTTTCAATGACATCATGCGAAATTGTCTTTGTTTTCAATTATTATTGGGTCCATTGAATAAACAGATACTACTATACTATATCATTAAATGTTATATTGACAAAATAACGGAAATATTTTATCAGTTCATCTGTTACCATATGCTATTATTTTCTTCCTTCTTCTCATTCCATTGAAATGACTATTTAGTCCAGTCCAAAATATTAATGAATACAATGCCTAACTGTTAATTCGATTATTTAAGTTTATCTATTATATTTCTTAAATTTTTTTAATGAAAAATAGGAACTAGACGGCACAAATTTCAATTATAGCAGTTGAAAATAATGTTCTGTATTTAATGTAAATTCGGCTATTAAGATTAGAGGGGAAGGGTAATTAGAAGTTAGTTGATGGTCACTGGTTTTGGCAGACGATAAGCATAAAATAAGCGCGTTAAATTGGGCACTTTCTACTTTTCTTTTCATGCGTAGGTCACAAACGTTTTCCTCAAAGACGGCTATTTTTTTGTCGTGGCAAGCTAATGTGTTTCTAAAGAAAAAGGCATGCTTAATGCCGTGCCGTATATAAAAAAACAACTTAAAGCAAGCATTACATTCTATGTTTAGATTCTTTATATTTGTACGTCGAATAACGATGATCAGCTCTTGGTTTCGTTTAAAAAACATGTTCCCAGAGTCTCTGAACAAATTATTAAATATTAATTAATTTAGATTCTAATAAAATAGTAATATTAAGTGGCTAATTCCTTAAAGATGTGTTCATATATTTAATGTTTTATCACACTTTAAATTGAAAGATTATTTTCATTGAAAAAATTATTAAATTTGATAAAAGTAGTAGATTTTAAAATGATTTTAATATTATTCAATTAAAATTAGTACTATATGGTGGATTTTGCATTTGAATGTCGTTTTTAATATTTTGTATTAAAGAAATTTTATTTAAAAAAAAAAAAATTGAAATAATTTAACAATAACTTAAAAAAATATTACCAAATCATTCCAATCGAAATTTTTTATTTAAAAAGTGTCATTTGGGTCCAGTCAACGGATTTGATTTGGCTGGATTCATGACCACACATATTTTTCTTTGGTAGATACAAGAAAAATGAGATGAAATAATAATTACAACCTATAGTCTCTTGAAAAAAAAAATTAATCACTATATGAAACTTTACTTTTTCATAACCACACGTGTCTGTATCAAATTGATCTACAATATTTCATTAAGAAACTAATTTTCAATAGTAAAATAAAATATATTATTTTGTTATTAATAATAAGAGAAACTAAATATGACATTAAAAAGTGTGATTTCTGAAAGGGGACTCCATTTATATGGACGGTGATATGATAACGAGCGTCAGCAATATATATCCGTGAGCCGCCTAATTAACGACCTACCTTAACGCCTCTAGCGCCGCCACGCTGGCGTATGCAGAATTAATCACGTGAATCCCAATCAAATCCTTCCCACGTGGCATCAGTTTTTATATTTATGTGTGCCCTACGTAGGCCACCCAGTTACATGCACCGTAAGTTGACGGCCACGTGCCAGCCCAAATTCCTTCCACCACAAATTATTCCATCTTAGCTTGGATAAAGGAAAAACTACGTCAATTAATGTATCATTTATCTTTATCTCATCATAATAAAACTAAAAACCATCATTTTCGAGGTTTTGTTTTTTATTTTTTCACAATTCTGAGTCTTAATTTGTCAACATTCGAAATTTGACGAAATTTTATTGATGCATTTGTAAGCACAAAAAGATAAATCACGCGTGACAGAGTTGAATTTTTTGTTTATTTAATATCATTCAAAATAATAATACTAAAATTTAATAATTATTAAGTCATAATGCGTGATATTAACGACTTAAAAAATAGTTAACAAAAATTAGTAACCACGCAGAATTAATACTAATAACTAATTATGTAGTTGAGGAGGGAGGGTTTGATAGTAGATGCTAGGCGCTTGCTTTAATGCACGCGATGGGTATTGGGTGGTCCCAGGTAAGGTGTCGTGGATCTGACCTCAGTTGAGCAGCAATCAGGTTACAGAACCTATAACCGTTAGTCGGTGCTGCATTAATCTGTAAGTGAAAGTGATTACTTAACAAACTGCAAGGGCCAAAGGGTGAGGCAGCAACATAGATAGTCGGTGGATGAGTTGTTGGCTTGGCTTGTTTCACGTGCCAATTTTGGAAAGAAACATTCAAACATGACAATAGGAGCAATTATAAAAATTTCTTAAACTCGTCTTTTTGGCTATTTTTTTGTTTTTTTAATCTGAGACTCATAAATACAACCCAAAATAAATATCTAGTCCCGTTACAATTTACAAGGAATTTCGTGATGAACCAAACTAACTGATTAATTAGTTAGTTTAGTATATGAATAATGATTGTATGTATGAAATAAATGTAACTTACTAATAAATTGACATACGAACGTGCGTTGTTTAATTAATGATATGTTTTGGAGCTTGGTGGGGTGGGGTACGCATACAAAGCTTAGCTAACTTTGATGTTGCAAACGATGTGGTGGTGTTGGATTGAACGGCCACACATTTGAATTCATGGCAAAATAATATAATACGACTACAATATAAAAGTACAGGAAGGACAATGATATGTGATGAATACTAATACTTGTTAAAAAATGTATATTCATTATTCTCCCAAAACCTTGTCCAGTGAACAAGGTATGAATGACCCTACAAATATGGAGAGAAGCTAAAGTCTTTTGCTTTTTGATTTTATATATTAGCTGAGATAATGGGATGAAATCTTTTAGGGTAGATTTGTGTGGGTTGACTGAAGATAGGCCATGTGCAATAACATGGGTAGGTATAGTTCGTATTTCACTTAATTTCTCGAACTAGTTTTTCTGCTCTCACTCTAATGCATGTGTCATTGATTTTATTAGAGTATCGATTTGCTTTCAGCGAAAAGAGCGTCTGTGGATGAAACCATTCAATTCGATCGACCTTTTTCCCAAGGAATTGCTTTCTTTTTTAAAAGGTTGTGACTCACAACCTAACCAAAACATCTAATCTCACTTCTATAAGTATTCGAGTACGCTACCGACACTTGGGCAAACCGCCAGAGCCTCTTAATTAGTTTGTTTCTTGTATTATTTTGAGACTCAAATTTAAAACTACAAGCAAGAGTGAAAAGCTTCGCTGCGGTAGACATAACTTAGCATTGCCTAACAAGAAATCTCTGCCTCTTGGTTAATTTAACATTAGAAATGATGTTTGGGGTTGGGCAGGTTGAGTGTGTGAGCTCCAATGGGGTTTGGAAATCCAAAACGACACGTTAATCAAAAGGGAAACAGTACTGGCATGCATAGCGGCAATGCCAAACTTACTGAGGACTCGCGTATGAATATGATCTTTCTCGCCTTCGGAATGTCAAATTTCTTCTTTAGAAACTAAAATTAGCTTCCCTTTTTTTCTGTTTTTAACATGATAATGAAATACAACTTGTCACTTTGGTGGGCTTACTTAGTTGCTTTCCAAGATCACGAGGCACTAAATTTAAGTTACTAATTTATAAATTAGTTATATATCCTGTTAACTAGCCTCTCATTGATGTTACACTCTCTTCTCTTCAATAAATCCCAACTTTTGGTCAACAACTCTTACTCTAATGTTATATAAATAATTATTATTATTTTTATAGAATTCAAATGATGTTTTCTCAGTACTGTGACATTAAATAATGAGTAAAAAACAGCATCCCTCAAATTGAAAAGAATGGTAGCTTTTTGAGTGGCGCGGGGTTTATTTTAATGAAATCACATATCTATAATGCAGCAAGTGAGTAGGCGAAGCAATAGAAAAGCAAGAGTGGAAGTAGATATAGAGATCTCGTTTATTAATGTTGAATGGACTCAAGTTCAAAAATGGAATTGGATACCCTATCAATCTGTAGCATCAAACCAAAATTGAATTTGAACGCATGCACTACAATTCAATTGAAATAAATGGTTGAAGCCTAACAAGTGAGTTAATGAACATATATATATATATATATATATATATATATATATATATATATTTGATTTGACATATTCAGCTAAGTTATAGGACATGACGGTGAATGTGGAGCACTGGTTTGTATTAGTTATAGGTCACATTTATGTCAAAGATTTATTGTCTGCTGACCCTATATAAGTTGGTAGTTGGTACACACTCACCCCGTGCATCTGCATGTGACCTGTTATGGATTTTCAAACGCCTTTCAAGCTTCAGAACCACTTCTTACTTCAAAATGTTTCCATCTCTACATTTTCTATTCTGGGTCACTCACGACTACGGTATATGAAGGCTCCATAGAGCCGATCTAAACATTTTGGGCTAAGGCCCATGATGTTAAATTTGTTTCGGACCATCAGCCCAATCCCTTACAGTCTTCGTGCAATCCATAAGGAACCTTCCAAAAATCATGGGAGCAATGCATCTTAATCTGAAAACAATTGTCATTTTCATATGACTTGTACCGAATGGATTGAACCTTCCAAAAATGAAAAAGGGTGCTGTACGTCAAACCATAGTTTATGAGGGGAATCCCGGTATCCAAACGAGAAAAATGAAGAGACTCCAGATACAAGTACAGTTACAATTCTAGGTAAAGGTTAATCCTATTTCCTCAATGTATTGTTAGTATATTCAAAATATAAGGTGTTTTGTAAAGAAGAGTAAGCAGAAGCCGCAGAACAAAACACAGGTCTGCAAATGCAAATAACACAAACCAACGTAAACATGCAAATCTTTGATCAAGCATTTGGTTGATTCAAATGTAAATCAAATAAATCGTGTTTCACCGAATAACGTAACAGGAATTTCCAAAACAACTGCACTCCATCTTCACTCCATACATGAAGGAAAAAACATTGTAGAATTTAGTAATGGAAATAGAAAGAAAATATAATGGAACTTTGCTGAAGCAATGTATGCAGTCACAAATGATTCCATTTTTCCCGAGGGGTTATACGTAAGGAGAAAGACCTACCTCTTGAAGGTTTGGACTTGGACTTGGACATATGAATATACAAAACAGCAGGTTGTTGAATGGTGTAGAGCTTGACTAAGTGAAGGACAAGAAATCTGAAATTGAATGAAATTTTCATTGAATATAAATTCACAAACAAATGAATTGACAATACGTTAATGTATGTATGAGGGGGGGAAAAAGGGCAAAAAAAAAAAACAATTTCTTTTTCCTGTGATCAATGTTGGTTTGGCTTGCTGTGAATGCTAATAAATGTTATCTCCACCTTTCTCCGCTCTACAGGTTGCATCCTCTGAATAACATGTAGTTTTTGACTCATGCGGTACACATCCTACACCTATACTGCACACACTACCACTAGAGTCGTTGCCATTACATCCCCAAACATTCCTATGCCAAGGTAGGGATTTAGAGTTATTCCATTTTTGTTGCCTGAAGTACCTCTTTCCCAAATCATACGAGGTACATTTGACTCGTTTAGAAACATGTTTATTGTCCTCAAATGAGGAGTCTCCGGTCTCAAGGTTAGAACCAGTTGTGCTGGGAACCATATCATCCGAGTAAGAACTAGCTAGACCACCAGTATCATGTTGCCCGCCTTCGGCAAGCCCATTAATTGTCTCAACATTCGTAGAATTAGAAGATTGAAGGTCTCTCTTATCCCGTGGATATGGGGGCAGAGGCGGAAAAGGGTTGAAAGGTATGCCTGGCGCAGTGACCCAGCTCTCTGCAATTTCTGCATGAGCTATTCCATGTTGCCGGACGACACACAAGGACATTCCATATGATACAGGCAAGCGAGAATCAAATCTCTCCTTCAGACGCCCAATAACTGCATCAGAAGGACTTCCAGAATGACCGGCATTTGGCAAGGAAAGATCATTGGACTTTATTAGAGCATTAGATGAACCAAACTGTGGTTGAAGCGGACATGAAAACCCTGGTGGAACATCCTCGGGAATGTTATGTCCTCCATCAGCACAGTTAATAGATGCATCCATTTGCTGTAACAGTCCAGAGTCAATCTTTTGTTCCTTGCACGGGTAAGATACTGAATCTGATTTTGTCTCTGCTGGCTGGTCCCATCGGCTCTTACGTTTTCGCTTCTTTGTCCCGTTGATTTCACAACCATCTTGGGACAATGCAGAGCTGCCATCCTGGGCACTGGAATCTACCGAAGTTGTCACAAGCATTGACTGCCGGACACAATCTATTGCTTCCGTAGGTCTTACTTCCTGCTCACGCCTATGGTTGTGTAATGCTGAAATTCTATTGCAGTTGAGACTCCTGTGAGACTCCACCCTACTATCGTCCATGTCCAGATAGCCAAGTTTTCTGTAAGGTCTTGGAATCCATCTGTCTCGGAAACTTCGAGCAATTTGATGAACCTATGTGTGCATAAAAAATAAAAAATAAAAATAAAAAAGCAAAACAATCAAAGATTCAGCTCATCTCCCAAGAAACATATACTTCCCTGGGGTCAGAAAAGGCACTAACAGTATACTTTGGTAGGAGATGGTAAATTCATAACCAAGCTATATCAAAACAAAAAAGTGAACGTGGACAATTTGGTGTAATAGAAGTACCTGTTTGTCATCATGCTCAGTCAGAGACAGCATAGACTCCCTAAAGCTGCACATAAAAAAATCAATTCTCAGAAAAAGAGAAGCTTAGACACCAAAAGAAAATATGATTAAGTTCTATGACAGAAATATGTTCTAGCTTTGCACGTAGGAATAAGCCTGATGTTTCAAAGTCAGCAGAGCACTACACAGCAAAGGCAATAAAAAAACTTGAAGAGGTGAGATTTTCTAACCTCTCCATTCCAAGACAAGGTGGACCGCCAATAATATGTTGAAATGTCAGTATATTACTTGCTGCTAAGTACTCCAAGACCTGCAAAATAAGATTGGTTAAAATTGTGCCCTATTTTCTTTTAATACTCACTTCACTTGAAGAGAATTATGACGAGGTGAAAGAGGAAAATGCAAAACAGAGTTAGCATCATTCATAAAGCTCTCAGCTAACAATTTATTGAAGGATTTGTGACAGTCACATCTCTAAACTTCAATAAGCACTAGATTTAAACTTCCTCATTCTAACGTCTAAATTAAATGGATGAGACGCACAAGGAAGTAAATAAACCATCCAAATCACAGTCACAAATAGATAAGGATCATATTGCTTTTATGTTGAGCCAAATGGCTTATATCAAATTGATTCCAAAAAATATTAAAAAAAAAAAAAAAATGCAGTGAATTCAACACAAATAAATGATATCTATTACTCTTCAAGAAAAGTATCAGTGTGTTAAAAAAACTCTTTCAAGTTTCAACAGATATACATTATCAAACCCTCCTCCCTTAAACAGGCACCAAAAACACAGATGATCACTTGAAAAAATTACACTGCAGTAGTCCCTGCAAAAAGAGGAAGAAGAAACCTTTCCTAATATTGCTGAATAAAGCTAACCTAGGAAGCCCACAAAATTGATGTAGATGTACATAACGTAAGAAGAAAAATCTACAGTTAAAGGAATACACACGTTCTATACTTTGCAGAAGACTTCACTAAATTTACAGGCAGCAAATTATCTGATTTGACTCAACTAATTTAATAAATAACATGACGGCAATAGTAGCTGAGTAAAGGGTTTTTATCATACATAACCTTCAGATAAAATGCAGACAACAAACAACTAAAATATGAATAATTTCCCAAGTACCTTAAGAAGCTTTCGGAGTATTGGAATTTTTTTGAAGTCCCGCTTGTACTGCTTCATTATGTTATGCAACATCTGTAAGCCTGCAAGACAAAGTTATGGTCATCCTTTGACAAAATTGTAGACAACATGACAAGTTTAGGAACCGCAGGACACAAAAAAAGAGAGAAAAAGAATTGCATTGATAAGCAGCAAGGTGCACATTACCATTTTTGTTAATTATATCATTCAGCACAGCTCTAGATTTTGTTTTCAGAAGGGCATCAAGGATCATGGAAAGATCTCGATTACTGCAGCCAAAAGTTAAGATTCCTTAGAACATATTGATATCATGTCTATAGTCCATCAATAAGTATGGTAAAATATATAATGAAAGAAGAAATTTTATTATAAAATATTAAATAATAAATAAAAAGTAAAATGATCTCTTTTTTTTTTTTTTTTTGTGTTTGGGAAAGATAAGAAGAGAGAACCTTTGAATTGCTTCGCCACCACTCCTTTCACCTGAAGCTGCAGTGAGAAACAGAAGCTTCAAGTAGCCTTTTGTGGCATCCTGTCAAGAAACAACATAGAATTATCATAAAGTTGTTCAGCTGGCACCCTGGACAAAAATTATGCCTCCAATTTACAAAGGCATTTCAGAGCAAGGAATAAAATCGAAGACAGGAAAGGAAAACACATTATGAGGAGTGCACATCAATAAATTTGTGAGAATCAAGACAACACCATGACTTGTAGTGGCACCAAGCAAAAACGCACCAACCAGTAAACATATTGAATCTCACAACTATCTAAGCATAATGAGAATTAAACCAAGATCATATAAGCACAAAATGATATCATGGAAGAGATGCAGGAAACATAATTTGAAGGATAACATGAACTGACACGACAGACAGGTGTTAAATTTTCTGGGTTCCTAACATGAACAAACCAATATTTACTGTTGAAAACCACATTGAAATATACATGAATGCACTGGGTTCAAAATAAATGTGCACCTAACTCAAATTATAAGTTACTTATATAATAACCAATGTAGTACTACTTACTTTCCTTTTGCTGATTCCTCCATCTCCATCCAGCAACTCATTAAGTTTCTCTTGAACTGCAGGCATTAGAAAGCAATACACATTACTACAAGTTCCTCATATTCCTTGTGTAATAACCCTGTCACCAAAGTAACTTCAGAAAACTAACCTGCTTCAAAGCGGCCATTTGAAGAACCTTCTACTACTTTTTTAAGTTTTATAGACGGAACTGGTACTTTCACCTCAGCTTTGAGGGCATTTGGAGGATTACCACGGTCCTTCCCCTTTTTAATAGAACCTTTTAGTCGAGAAGTCTTCTTAAGCAGATGTGATTCTGAAAAATCATGCCTATCTATTATTTCAGAATTGGACTCCTTGTTCCGATCAGTGAAGTGTGGTAAGGATTTGCTGACAGATGTAGCAGAAGAAGCCCCTAATCTTCCAGCCGAGGAGGAGTTTTTGTCAACAAGCTCTGCTTCCAATGTGTATCCTTCTAAAGCGGGCATGGGTTTGCTTGTTACATCCTCCATTTGCTGGGAAATTGCCTCCACATCAACAGAAGATGGTAACTTCCCACTTAAGTCCTCCACTTGTAATAAGCTGTCCAACTGGGAAATAGCAGAGCTGGGGTTTATATAACTCTCTTTCTCTCGAGTACCATCTTGTCTTATAGCAGTTATAGACCTGTCCAATCTATTCCTGTCTTTGAACCTGCGCCTAGCAGTCTGCTTATCAATGTTATTAAAGTAACTGGGGCTAGGAATACTGTCTTCCACTTCACCATATTCAGTAAGCATCACAGGTTCTGGAAATTCTTCATCTGAATCACCTTGAACAATAACTTCAGATTTAAGTGGGTCGCCCCCTATATAACCCCGACATTGAGGAGAACCACAATAACATTTTTTGGCAGCAGCACCAAAAACCCTCACATAGTTGTAATCAAAAGTAACCTCTTCATCCTGGAGAAGATGCCAGAAGAAATAAAGGCTCAGTTTGGCACAGAATGATACTTACACATGATCATAACTCAAAATATAGAGCGACTATGTTCCATATTCCAAGCTCCATCTGTGCTAAAAATACATATTCATCTACTCTCTCCTTCTCTCCTTGTACACATTACATATTATGCTTCACTACTGATCTCTTCAAAAGCACTATACCATCAAAAGAATTCAATATCATCTTTTTCACCAAGCTAAATGATAAAAAATGGAGTCTTGATCAGTGATAATGTTAAATGGATATGCAAAATGATTAATCTAAGCATGAACTAAACCGTGTTTCTTTTTTCGGGAAATATTAATATATCAACAAAGCATAATTCATAAAACAACTATGATGATGGAAAATAGAACCTAGATCCAGGATACACAAAAAAATAATTAATTTTAAGATATTGATGGAGGAACTTTTATACATGCAGTGTCAAGTGGTTTGGAACACAAGCCTGGAAGAACTGCATGTTCACAATGATATGTTGAAATATAACAGTGCAATGTGCAAAAGGCTTGTTGATTCTACCAAAAAAAGGGGGGATTTCATGCCCAACAATCACCCATCTTTCTGGTTAATCAAACATGTCTAGATCAAAAGACCTGACATTTTCTCATTTTATCTGGGCAGAGGCCAACAAGGCAACAACTAACAGCAAAACCAAATACATCCATACATGAAATATGAAACAATTAATCACATATGCAGTATCCTTACAGGAGAGATGCTTCCAATTTTTCATATTATAAAGAAAAAGAAATGCTCACTGTGGGCTAGACATGAAAGTAATAAGTCCAGCCCAGAAGCACACCTGCTTAATATCCCTTAGTGCAAATAGTCCAATACAGATTTCCCCATTCACCATCCACTGTTCCAAAATGAGAAAAGAACAAAAAGTCAAGTCAACTGCAGGCAAATAAAGGGATATAACAACCAGCAACTAAGACGAATAATAGACATGAAGGGATATATTCTAGGTAAGTATACATCCACAACTTTTCTCTAATTAAATCATGATCATGGATAACCCAAATAAACAACAGTCTTTCACTCACATATATACATGTATTGACAAAAGTTGCTATAGCATACATGCTTGTAGCAGAAATAAAAACTATTTATGTGAAGCTCCCAACAAACATCATAAAAATAAACACCCCAAATAACAGCACTTTTGCTTTAAAGTACACCAGAAGATGTAGATAATATGTTCACCTTTTCTGTGCGGCAATTAGGATCACAACTATGATTTATGAAACGCCCCAAATTTCCTTTTGCACTTGCATCTATGACCTGAAAAGATAGAAATGTTAATGGGAAAGTGGAAATAAGAATAAATGAACATAAAAAACTACAACTGCTATCAATTGATGAGATGTACGGAATGCACAGTTAAAATACAACAACTATCGATTGATAAGAATAATCCCATTATGTGAGACAACTTCAACTAAGCACAAGTAACCTATATTTGAGGTCAAATGAGGTGCTTATCAGTCATCACTACAAAAAGAACAAAAATTGTTAAATTAAACTAGGCAATATAGCATATACCTCACTGTTATCCAAGGTCATGAAATAGAAATGCCTGTGACCCTTCAAAGCATACTCTCTTTGTCGATTCTCATAAGCAAGATTATCAAGCACCTGTTTGGACCATAAATTAGACATCTTGCAAGCAAAGATTAATGAGGTAAAAATACTGTTGACCCATATGCATACACAAATGTATAACCGTATCAACAGACCAAACCAGAATAGCAAAGTCAATGCCAACTTGCCACTTATATGATAATGATAATACTAATAAAATCCAATAAAAGAGGGTGTCCAATCTGCACAGAATGCCTTCCCTTTCCTTAAGCAGTAGCTTTGACTGTTAAATATAAGTGATTTTTAAGCCCTATCCTAAACATAGCGGTCAGTCTCAGATAAAGTGGTTCTTTGATTGTTATCTGAGCTTATATCAAACTTCCTCTCTCATCTCATGAAAGAATACAGTAAAGTTCAACTCAAACTAAATTGGCCTACTCATCATGAGTTGCTGTAATACATGAATTGTTTCACGTTTCACAATATGGATATTGTATCTTCTGAAGGAAAGAGAGAGAGAGAGAAACAGAAAGAGGTAAAGGAATTATAACCAACTTGACTGCATCCAGAAATTAGGTGATGCCTTTAAGATCTTGTTAATTCTTTATTCCCCCCAAATTTCAGCCAAAATACATAACAAAGCCACAAACATATTTCAAATTTTGTAATTCGGCATTAAAAATTAATTTTTTATATTTCATAGTCAAAAAATTATGCATACACATAATTGCTTCTATACAGGGACAGCTAATGGCTCGATGGCGTTTCCTAATGGATTTGAAGAGGGAATGGAGCACTCTCTCTCAAGTTGATATACTTTTCTGATTCTTTTTTCTTCATTCATACTTCCTTTCTTGATTGAATAAATTCTTCTTTTATCCAAAAATAATATGTGATGAGCACAAGATACAATAAAAGAGGCAGGAGATATGCAAATTACCTCTCCAACATATTCAGTAAGAAACTGTCCTTTAGATATAGGCTTGATTGCCTTCAGTCCATAACCTTTTTTCCCACATTTAAACCACTTCAGTTGGGCATACTCGCGTTTCTGGAACTGGAATCAAATATTGGACCATGATCATATTCTTTACACAAATGCCAATATTAGTATCTTTGCAGTAAAGAATAAATAGCTTATTACCTGTTGATTAGAACACAGGTCCCCGCATGGACAGGTTCCTTGAACACATTCAATGTTAAGCATCCGGTTTAGACATTCCTCCCCACATCCCAATTGGCCAGCTAGAGGTGGTTTGCAACTACAAACCATTATCTGACATAAGTTCAAAAGTGAATTAATAAGGCACATTCTTTATTCAAGTAACCAGCAAATTTACAAATTCCACTAGCTAAATGAAAACTGAAGTGCTATGAAGTCATGAATAAATAGCCTAAACAAAGAGAGGGGGGAAAAAAAAGACGTAACAATATAGTGCAGGTGTATGAGCAAAAGGAGAAAGAAGCTAATCAAACAGAACAATGCCCTTGTCACTAGTAAATTTGTTAAGCCCCCACCAACCCCACCAACACCACCACCCCCCCCCCCCCAAAAAAAATAAATAAATAAATAAAATAAAGGTGTCAATAATTTTTAGAAGAGTAAATAAGAACTAGAACAAATCTGGACCTCATCAATAGTCTGATCTTTGCGACTGCGATGCAAAAACTCATTGGTATAAATACGAGTAAAAGTTGACTCCTGGGAAACTGCAACACATTAAGCAAAATACATAATCAGACAACAAGGAAAACAAAAGGATGGAGACCGGGATGAAATGACATCCCAAGAACGGTCTAGCTTTAAGCTGAAATCTCTCATTTCTATCTAGCAAATATTACATACACATTGCACGTTGATTTTCCAATTCCCTATAATTTTTATATCCTTCATAAGCATCTTCTTCACCAGATGCATCTGACAATCCCAACTCTGCATTTATCTCAGCATTTGACTTTTCCTGAGGAATAGAGCAATCAGCAAAGACTTTATCCTCGCTGTCCTTACAGGTCCTTCAAAAGAGAATTACACATCATAAGATACAAATTATTAAACTAAGTTTAGGAAAAAAAAAAAACTATGGACAAATAGTCGTTGTCAATAAGTAGAAGTCGCTCAAATGTGCATGATAAAATGACATCATTTTCCTGTTGTTGGCAATTTCAACAAGTGAAAACTACAACTATTAATACTAGACGATGGTACAAAACATGAACAAGCAGCACCTAGTTTCTCGTCTAATTCGAAGTCAACTAACAAACTTACTATACCAAATTATGTATCTCCTGCCTCTATGTGCCAACCATTTAAAATGATAATGGGAGATATGAAAAATGGTATACCAAGTGCAGTTTGTTTCTTCAATTTGATCTGCAAGTGCAGCAGGTATGCGCCGCCACTTGTGACAATCATCACAACGCACCCATGCATTAGGCAGTGAATGATGCTGCTCTCCAAGGCCAACACCAGGGACCACGTCCAAACTAGCTACATCATTCCATTCACAGTCTTCAACAGCATTAATTTTTCCAGTAGCATCTAACTTATGATTTCCATTAACACCATTTTCTGAGAAATAAAACAAAAATATATTTTTCACATTTAAATGACAAAACAAAAATAATTGATTCCTGAGATTCAAAAGTAAGAATAGATATAAGAAATATTAGATAATCATACAGGACGCATTGTCCTGTCAAAAAAGGAAAAGGAAGCATCCAAAAAGCAAAGAAATATATTGATATATGCACAAAATCACAGGCCAGTCCTTGAATATTTTCTTCAGAAAAAAAGCTACCTGCTTTTAGGTGATCTTTTGCCTCGTTCACAGCTTGATCAAAGAGAACTTTTCCCTTGACTTCACTCTTATTTACAGGTTTCCGCTGCTTGTCCCTGTGTCTGCAAGCAGTCTTTTTCCTACTTGTTGCGTCAGAAGATTTAGATTTGGCCTTGCTGACTTTACCAGATTTTAGACTTTTTGGAAGTTTTCGCCCTGAAGATTTTGCAGAGGATAACACATTCTCAAGACCATGGGATTCCGAAAGCCTATCAATAACAGCTGGGCTGCAAACTGTCTCAATTTCCACACTACTTTTCACTTTCAATGCCTCAGAGGAAGCTGCATGTTCAATATCTCCAGAAACAAGCAAGTGTTCCATGGATAATTCCTTACGGCTTGGTGGGTTGATTGTAGCATTAACATCAGCAGAGTAAGTAACAGGTTCATCAGAGCAAACTGCAATACCAGAATTCTTTCTCCGTCCACGATTCTTTGAATGCTTAGCTCTACTTGCCACCACTGCACCTTGTGATCCATCTTCGACAATACGAGAGTGCTTGCCTTTCTTTTTCCCTCTCTTGTTCCTAGTAACATCCACAGTGGAACTAAGCTCCTTAGAAGAACCTAAAACTGTATCATTCACATCTTCATTATGTCTTTCCCCAACCTGCACATCTGGAATTGTATTGATAACTTCTGAATCAGGTGAAGTTCCAGGATCCATATCCTTATCATTAACTGGCTCTTTTAATGCTTCAACCACTCCCTTTGGAGGAACAGCACAAATTTCCTCCACATCCCCATCAGATTTCTCTATTATTGCAGCTCTTTCTGAATGGTTATCAGCAATTTGTCCATTCACAACAAGAGCATCCTTGTCCATGTTGGTTTTGAGAGATTCAGACTTTCCAACAGAGACATCCTCTAACAGTTGATCTTCAGCATTGCTAGCTACTTTGTGGCTGTCCAAACAAGGACCCAAGTTGGGAGCAGAAGCCAAGCCATCAACAACCTCTGGAACCAAGACACTTGAACAACTCAAATCTACTTCTTTCCCCAATTTGATCTTCAGACGAACACGAGTAGTTGAAACACAAGGATTCTTTGTTGAACTCAATGAGCTAGAGCTTGCACCATTGCCATTCACTTTGCCACTTTGACAGCTAACTCTAGCCTTCCCCAATCCTTGACACATAACTTCACTGACTTGATACTCATTTCCCTGTTCAAAAAACTGTTTAATATTCCCCAGCAATCCCCAAATAGAAGAACGAGCTGGTTTGGAGAAACAGCTTCTTTTCTTCCTAGTAGCATCTAAGATTATCTTCATACCCCCACCTGGGTGTGGCACACTGGCCTTGTTCTTGCATTTTCTCAAAGCCCTTTTGGTCTGTGTTTTACGACCAGATTTACTTCTCCGGTTGTTCCTTCGAGAAGGCAAAGACACAATGTCAGGACATTTGCTTTCAGGGATACAATCAACTCTCACAATATCTTTTCCTTCATTATCTGTCTGGGCGAAATTGTCCGCAGCACTACCAGAACTGATGGAGCAGTTATTATCCTTGACAAGGAGATCAGGCATATCCTTTGACAAGCTACTGCTGACAAAAACATCTGGCTGATCTGATTCCAGAGAAAATGGAAATGGTTTTTGAATGGTACAGTTGGTGGTTGTCTCTATGGAACTGTCCTTCAAATTACAGGTGTTTTCTTCTAATGGCAATATATTGTTCATCATTTCAAGATTTCTTTCTTTTGCTACATCAATATTTTGCTCTATGACTATAGCATCTTCTTCTGCACAAGGATCCATATCATTCTCAGCAATCCCCTGTTCCAACTGGGTAGCCTTATGAGGTGAATCTACAGGTGAACTCTCAGAGGATCTCAGGCATCCCTGTGATGGAGTATCATTAATATTTGCCACATCAACAAAACCTTTAACCCTTTCTTCAGAAGGACTGTTGCAACCCATTCCATATTTCTGTATTTCTGTATGCAATACATCAGAGGGCATTTCACTGCCCTGTGGAGTGGATATCTGCTTGCAAGAACCAGCCTCGGTGCCACATAAAGCATCACATTTACCCACAATCTCCAACAAGGGATCTGCAACTCTCATAATTTCCTCCAGCTCACTTTTCTGGTTGCAACCAACTGGCGAGACAGTCAAGGGTTCAGAATCCAAGAACGTTTCAGAATGCCTTGAATCAGTTATGTGATTGCAAGTATCAGGAAGTAAACCAGTATCATAGTTTTTGTTTTCCACAACCGCTACAATATCTCCTTCGGAGGAGAATATATTGATCTTCTCATCCTTCTGTTTACCCTGTTGAATGAAATGATTCGGAGAATCATTCCCCGATATAAACTCTGATGGCATTTCACCATTACCTTTGTCTTGAGGCTCTTCATGTGAGCATAACATTTCACTTTCTGAGTTAGAAACTTTAATTTGAGTACAACCCTTCAAACAAGTGGAGCCATCATCCAATTGCTTCGAAACAGCACTTTCACATTCACTCACCAACGCATCTCTGGGTGGCTCTGTAACATCGATGAAGTTTGCAGAACCAGCCTGCTCAGGCGTAATGGAGTGGTCAATATTTGAGTCCACCGCATTGCAAGCTAATTCTGAACTGGTCTGCGGCCCAGGAACAGGCTGCAACGAAAGCTCTGAGCATAAATGCTGCTCAATAACAGACTCGTCTGAGGCATCGTCAACTATAGTCGAGTCCCCACACGAGCCCATCTCAATTCAAACAAATCATTCAAATCTAGCAGACTACTAATAATCCGTTGCCCGTACCAAAATATCTGATCAAATTGAACTTCAAAAATATCAATCACCAAACCAAGTAAAATGTATTAAAAATAAACCTTAACTCCATTATCAATTCACTGTTACGTAAAAATAATGAACAATACCTGCAACGAAGCTCTCAGAAATATTAAGAGGGCATAAAGAAAACCCTAGAAGGCAGCATTTTCCTGAGCCCCTCTGCACGGAGATAAAACCCTACTTTCAGAATTTTACAAAGTAATGCAGGATGAATTTACATTCCTGTATATAAATATATTCAAGATATGAAGCGAAAAATCAAACAAAAAGCCTTCATAAACGACAAAACAAAACAAAACTTGAAGAGCAAGTAGATTAAGAAAGGAGTGGATACCTGCTCAGGATACGAGATTGAGATAGGGAGGTTGGTTCTCTTCGGTATCTCAATTTTTATTTATTTTTCTCTGCACCGAAGAGAGAGAAGGTTGGGTCTGCGTCGCGCGCAGAAAAAGAGAAGAGAGAGAGAGAGAGAGGGGGGGGGGGGTGGGGGGGAGGAGAGTTGGTGTTGTCAATAAAACGGTTTTGAGAGCAAGAGCACAAAATGAGAGATATGATGGTGGCTCAGCCCGAAGGCAGAGTTATCAATTTTATGTTCCGTAGGAATTTTATATGACCGTTTTACCCTACCCGCCCCTCCACTACCACAAGAAAAGGGTTCTTTTGTAGGACATGTCTTAAAACAATAGGTCTTGTGTTGGGGTAACACAACTTCACGTCATTGGCAGCAGAATCCCATTCGGTTTGTTTCATTCTATACATTCTTTAAAATTCTTCCAATCAAAAAAAAATAAAATGTTATATAATTTTTAATAACAAATATTGTGAGCAATTAAGATACTTTAATTCAATAATGCCAATCCACTAAGGATAACAAACTATCCCTCTAGATCAAGCGACGTTTGGGTGACTATAATATAAGTTTCCATTTAATAAATTTGGGATTCTTTCAACCACGTCATTTTTTAAAAATTAAAATGATTGATACACATTACACAATGGTAATTATTTTCATTCAGTATTTTATGATTCAAATTAAATATTTATTAATTCAGTTTAATGTTCTTATAATTTAAATTTAATTTTTTTATTAAATTAATATAATATAATAATGAATTTACGTACTTAATAATAATCATATATTCAACTAAATTTAATGCCCTTTTTTTTTTTACCAATTTAAAAATATAAAATGACATAAGATTTAACATGAAAGATATATTAATCCGAGATTTTTGGTAAATGGTCATCTAACAATGTATGTGAAATTTGCAAGTACCAAAAGAAATCATTTTTATTTTATCTTTTTCTAAATATCCGAATATATTAAAGGAAGTTGAGTGATATCAGTGGAGAAGGTACATATTTGTGTGATTATAGGACTGGAATTCGATGACCACAGGCTGGATCGTTAGTTACGACCATATTTTAACTATCAGTTTCTTTCCAAATAATAATTACAGCGAAGACAAGATGATGCAAGCACTAATTTTATTTTATTTTTTTTCATCAATTTATGGTCAACGTTCATGTTCATATATAACGGGTTAACGAGTCAACGAGTTTACATTTTTAAAAACTGACAATAACAATAAAATTTTTTATTTTTTTTTTAATTACAAGATTCCCAATGAAATGGATATTCAAATTTATGAGTCTTTGTTTCGTTTCCTTCCTCCATCACACATCTGTACCACGAAATAAATATCTACGCAAGTTGATTTTATTTCAAAAAAAAAAAAAATTGAATTTATCTGCTGAAAAAATGTATAGAGTATGTGTATTATTTTTTTATTTTTTTGTTAGTGAGTATGTGAATGCATTTTTAACCATAAAAAATATTAAATGGCAAATTTATTGATGTTTGATTATCGTTATATAAAGAGATTAAATATCTACAGTGTACATATAAAAAATCTACAGAATGACATATCGAATGTGTTTCGACAACTAAATAACCGTTGATAAAACTATTAAAAAATAAATTCCAAGATTAATTACCCATAATTCATTTTAAACAACTTGTGGTAATTTCTATGGAAAAAAATTCAAATAAAATTATCCTTTGTCAATATATTATTATTATTATTATTATTATTATTATTGTTGATAGTTGTCTTAATACAACATCGCATGAATTTAGTTGTAAATTAAAATTTAAATTTCACACCTAGTTGCGGATTACATGTTTTATAATGTATTTTGATATTTGAAAATAATTTTATCATCGTATTTTTAAATGTAAATGTGACAAGACTTGTCATTGCAAAAATAGAGTAAAAAGTTTTATTCTAAACTAAAAATTTATAAGTAGAACAGAAAAAAGTTATTTACCGGAATACGAAGTTAGTAGTAACAGACTATTAGTTAGAGGTTTTTAATTAAATTGATTAATTAATTAATTGAAACTAATGAATAATAAATGGGTGACTGAAATTTGATTAAATAATTTAAATACTGCTGGTAGTTGATATCACACCTAGTAGTAATAAAACATCATTAGAGGCTTTTAATTAATTTGATTAATTGATAAATTAAAAGTAATCGGTAATAATTGGGCAAGTGAAATAATTACTCTTATTTTATATTATAATATGCAAAATTAATAATTGGAATAACGGTTAATTTTCAATTAAAATAAAAATACTAAATTACTGATGTGGTATTTGCTCACAAAATTCATAATTAGAATAATTGTTGATTTTCAATTAAAATAAAAATGTTAAATTGTTGACGTGACATGCCTAATTACTCTAATCTAGAGACTCATAGATGTTCAGTTTTGGCAGATGACAGCAAAACTAATGATCAGTTTTAAAACACAAATCCTTATTATAATTACAATTTGAATGATTTTATATAATATTTTTTTAGAAATTTTATATTACATATTTTAATAATGTAGCATAACAATTGTTGATGTGAAAAATAATTAATTTTAGACCGATAATTGTTTTCACATTAATTTTTTATCTAAACATTAATTGTTTTCGTGCTGGGATTTAAAAAGTATCACATATTTCGTGAGAGAAAAGTCTTTAAATTTTTGTTTACTTTTTTTTTTTTTTTCATTCTTTTCTTCTACTTACAGTATATCCTTTTAGCAAAGTACTTTTTAGGACCAGCTCTCGTAGGCCTGGCCCATAAGCTTCCGCTTAGCCCTTTTAAACAAATCAACAATTGGGCCATGCTTGAGCTTTTCCGAAAAGGCTTCCTACATTTTTCTTTTTCTATTACTTTTAGTATTCTTTAGGGGATTACTTTTTGCACCACCATGTTTTAATATTTACACCCTCTTCAGCCTTCCGGAAATATATGTTTCGGGAAGTGTTAACAGGTTGCAAGAGTCAGTGGCCACTTTTAGCAAAGTATATTAGCAAAGTATATTAGGTCCAATACAAGGCCTGGCCCATAAGGTTCTGGCCGACCCTTTTGACAAATCTACAAATTGAGCCGAACACACGGTACACCGTATGTATATTTTTTTTTTTCTCTTTAATTATTCGTATTTGTGTATTATTTGTATATTTAATTTATCAATAATCACGAAATTATAGAAAACACATTATACAATAAAAGGACAAGATATATTATGTATATTATATTATATAGAATAGTTTTAGTTATAACTACAACATTGGATAAAATAATAATTAAAGTTACAACATAGAATAGCAGCAGGTCAAGATTTGCAGATTGATAGGTTGTTTCGAGAATTAAGTGTTTGACCTGCTTTGGCTAATTGTACGACGATAGGCATGGATAATACACACTCATGATAGTGAACCAAAAAGATAAGAAGGGAGAAGATGAGAAATAGAAATTTCCAAGTACTATATATATACTTTACGAAAAAAACAAAAAAGTTAATATTAATAAATAACATATATAAACATTCTCCTAAACCAAAATAGAAATGAGAAGAGTACAATTCAACATCAATAATTCTAATACATATTTGAAGGGAGTAAGAACACCTTATTTGCAAACCCAAAAAAAAAAAAAAAAAATGAGAATAAGAAAATGTTAAGTATTATTGACTATCGTGTCATTCCCATAGCACGTATCAATATAGTAATATAAATATATATTCATATAAATACCACCAAACAAGTCCACAAGCAATTTCATAAGAAGTTACAACTTACTACCTACTGAGACACAATACAAGGGCATTATCCAAGCCAAATTATAATACTATCACAAGCCAAGTTCACTAACTTTATTACAAATCTGACTGCAACTTACTAAAGACTGCATGCATACTCCATCGTCGAAAGTCCCAAGAGTTAAGCCTGCAACTTTAGAGCTGTAACCGCATAGGCTGCAACTCTAGCTACATCCTCTCTTGAAGATTTGGCTGCATAGGCTGCACTCGGAAGGCAAATGGCATCTGGGAAACGAAATCTCTTACACTCTCATCAAATCCATTATCCACTTCTTTCACACCTTCCACCGCCAAACGTTGCTGTTCAAAATAATTAAACGTACAAATTAATGCAGGGGAGCAAGATTCAAACATACAGTACTGAATTTATTTGTTCCATGATTAGTTTACGTACAATAACAGCACGATGACACGTAACACTTAACTACTTAAAGAGCAAAATGGCCTTTGCGAGAATTTAAAATAATCCAAGAGCCAGTAAACTTTTTTATATATATATAGCTTTGCTAAAAGAGCAAGAAAAAACCAATTCATACATCGTGAACATCATTTTGTCTAAGACTGACTTAGCCTTTGATATATAGAATTTCCCTCAGTGAACTACGTAAGCTTCGAATGCATGTTTATAAATAAGTATGTATGCGAAATTATAATAAGTTTGAAATCCAAGAACTCATCCTGTAGTTAGTTAAAAGTACATACCAGCACATAACTGAGTTGCCTGTTCTCCTCCTCCAAGATCTTGTCCTGAACAGTATTCAATTAAAAAAATTAATTGCAAAAGTAGTAACATTTTCTAACCATATATTTTTATCAACGGAAAATCAACAGGTTATTTGTGCTTGAATATATTTAAACTAAACAAGATTTTTATCTTACTAATACAGAATTGAACATACATTTCTCTTGTACATCCTGTACACTTCCATCTGTGGAAAAAAAAAAAAAAAAAAACTGTCAGATGTGAAACTGAATTAATTAACCTAGGTAATTTCTACTAAAAAAGATGGCATTTTAGTTAACTGAGGATCATTTGCCTGTTTCTCACGGATACCGTTGAGGCCATTTTCTAGGGCTTCCTCTAAGGCCATCAGCTCCTTACAGTTCAAAGAGGTGATATCCTCTCCCTTCAAATGTCTGAAATGTACATATATACATGCTTGGTAATATTAAGAGAGAGAGAGAGAGAAACATTGGTATCCTATGTTGTATATATATACCTGAGCTCAATTTGCATGCTGTCATTTTCTTTCTTGATCCTATCAATTTCGTTGCTGAGGTTCTGTGAGATCAACAAGAACATTCTTACAAACCCTAACAATTAATCAGTTTTATGATAACCCAAAAAAATGAAAAGAAAAATGGGGAGGGGGCAACGATTAAAAGACAGAAACCTTGAAAGAATGAACTTTTGGGAGTAGATCTGACTCTATATATGCTAGTTACTGGTGACAGTCAAGAAAGGGATCCATCAATAAGGGGAGACATTTATTACATTTTTATTCCTTAAATCCCCATCCATTCAGTTTCTTTCATTTTTTGCGAGGAAAGGAAGCAGTTGAATACATTTTTTTACCAGATCTGTTGAAAGATGTTACATTTCTCAGAGTTGATGTTTTTCTTTTTCAATAAAAAACAATATAATACTCAGATATAGGAAGTTGGTACAACCCAAATGTAGATCTACGCAGAGAATTCCAAGTTCATGTTCCTTGACATATTTTTAGCAAAAGGCTTGTGCCATTTTCCATAGGACAAAGCAATAACTAGCAGATGCTTTCAGAGCTCAAAATATCAAATCTAGCAAAGAAAGATATTCCAGAAAATAGGAGCCAGCCCTTAAACCAACCTCATGCTTAGCGTCCCAGAGTCTCTTCCCAGATGCTTTGTGGTATCTGTCAAGCATGTTAATCAACCTGCACCAGCAAGGGATCCAAACCCAAAAATAATAAAAAAGAGTAGTTCTGAAGATCAGTGAAAAAGTTAATCTTTTGTTTGTGTTCTTCACATGAAACAAAGCTCAACTGCCATTCAATAAAAACAACTTGAAGAAAACCAAAGCAAGTAAAGAATCAGAATAAGAAAAACAACAATAGAACTTCTTACGTGGTAGATGGACTGATGTACTCATGCATCTTTCCAGAGGGAGCAAAGATGATAAGAGAAACTTGGGCATCACATAGAACAGTGATTTCCTTAGCCTTCTTCAGGATCCCATTCTTCCTCTTTGAGTAGGTTACTTGCCTGTTGCTGGAGTTCTCTATCCTCTTGAT
The DNA here is from genome assembly GCA_022379115.2 of Bauhinia variegata. NCBI lineage: Eukaryota > Viridiplantae > Streptophyta > Magnoliopsida > Fabales > Fabaceae > Bauhinia > Bauhinia variegata. Next base: position 16,127,939 of record CM039437.1, read on the forward strand.
CTCAATCTTACCCCTCCCCATCTCTCACAATCTTTCTCTCTTCTTTATCTTCTCTCTGTAGATCTTTTCTTCCTTGTGAAATGGAGAAGATGTGTGGGGATAGATAGAAGAAGAGAGAAGAAAAGTAATAGCGGACATTCTATTACGAGTTAGTGGTTAAAGAACTTTCTGAGTGGCAGAGAAAGGAAGGGTTTGTTTATGGGTTATATGAAAGCCCAATCCAACCACTTTTATTTTATGCTTGATTAGGCTTTGTTAGGTTCTGCAGCACCTTCTTAACCATTGGTTTCTCTATAATCCCCCAACTCTCATGGTCATTTAATTGCAGTGGGTTTTCTATTTTAAATCTAGGGTAATTAAAGGTTGTGCTTGATACGTAAATCTCGTGTTTAATTTGTATTGAAGTGTGTGAAATGAGTTTGATTGACAGAAGTAAACATGGTACAGTACACTAACACGGTCTTAACCATCAAATCAAATTAATCAAACAGGGAGAAGCAGAAGCTTTTATGGTAAAATTGAAAAGGGTAAGAGAATGCATAGTTATAGTGTTCGAACCACAAAGGAAATAACATAATTTCGTCTAAGTGTCATGGTCAGCAAACAGGAAGACTAGGAGGTCCATGTCATGGTTTTGGACAAGCATGCACCTTGGTGATTCCTTGGCTGAAATCTGTGATTTGAAAGGTCCGCAAGTTGGTGTGGTTTGTAGAAACTGCTTATACTAGCTCTCAGGCTTGAGATTTCCCGGACACGACAACCTACGGAGGACGAAGTAATAGTAGTACTATAGTGAATCTCACTAGCTTCAATTCACTCCAATGAAGTAAGTATCAAACTTCTCTTATATATTCTCTCATGCAACAAGATATATCTTTCTCTGGTACAACACGTAGATATTTGTTCATGTGGTACCTAGTTTTTTGGGCGTAGTCTCTACTCTCTAGGTATCTAGATGTCGGTGTTGGGTATTCAAAATGGAGAGATTGGATACACTTTGATATGCCATGCCAACCAGACAATAGAAGTTCAAGATATGGATCAATAAAAGAGAACTCACAAAAAAAGAGTTAATTAGAGGAATGAGGAGCCAATAGATTTTCCTTTTGCCGATAGGATTCATTGGCATCTCTAAACCCCGTTTTGCATTATAAATATTGGTATATGTTGTATATCAGAAAAAATTTTGACTGTGCAGTCTGAAACCAACCATTGATCGCTATTCTACGAATGAGGGCTACGAAGGAGGTGGGGCACTGTAAATATGACCTCAGGATAAAAGAATGCCTGATAGCTTCTTTTTTCTTCTTTATCTTTCACGCAACAAATGCAATATCGCATAACTTCATTGCGTTTGCGTCTTAGCATATGGGTTTCTCGTGCTAAGTGCTTGAAACATAGGCACGCCTTAAAATGGAAACAATTGAATGGAAGGAATTCTAGTTTATGTATAACTGTATCCAATCAAGCGTCAATGGTACTATATATAGGTTCCTTCATCCTTATTTAACATCTTTTTCAAGTACCACTGTTGAATCCACTGGCTCCTTTCTTGTTCTCGCACCAGCTAGTGAACTACACAATATAGGGTTTGTGCATTCTTATCTAAAGTAGATACAGTCCTTAAATCTCTCCTTGTTCAACATTTGTTCTTTCTCTCTTTTCTTCCGCCAAGCCCTGAGTTTATACTATAATATGATACATGGCTGTAATTGTATAAATCATCAAATTAGATAGACTTAATGGGACAAGTTACAAAATATAAAGAGGAATTCAGAAATAGTTAGCATCATGTTTGAAGATGTCACTGTTTGAACTTATAACTATGTGTTAGGTTTTTTTTTTTCCTTTCAATAAAAGTTGTATTTGGGCCATATTTTGCACGTGTCAAACTAGTATCTAATGAGAGAGACTCATTTTTGAAAAAACCTAATCGGCTTCTTCGAGAGTGAATCGATGTAAAAAACAATTTATCTTAAATTAATCTTAACTATTCTTATGAAATTTATGCTTTGTTTTTTTTTTTTAAAAATGGGTCATAAGGGTCCTCTTTGGTTTTTTGGTGATTTCTTTTTACACAACCTAAAATTTCTTTTGTACATCTCATACATTTGGTACCATCCTAAAATTTCTTTTGCGGAATATATTAGATGTAAGATGAAAAATAAAAAATGCCCAAAATGAAATCCCCTTTCGATATTATCCAAGACGCATACACCCTCATTTTGGGCTCTACGTGATCGCGTCTAATTTTAAATATTTTTTGAAGACTGGATATAATCCGGCCCATAAAAGAACCGGCTCCGACCTCCTTCCCTCCCTTGTTTTCTCGGAAAAGAAAGAGCAGGAAAATTTTTTTACGTCCAAGTCGAATTGCAGTTAAAAACCCCAGTCTCCTTTTGTTTTTCCTTTTTTTTCCTCAATTTTTTTTCTTCATTTTGGAATCCCGCGCAATCTCTTCCCCTTCGTCTCTCCTCCCCAAGCAATTCCCTACTCCTATCTAGGGCTTACACTGTCTCTTATGTCTTCCACAACTGATTATTGAATCTACCTATTTTGGCCGAAGAATTATCGACCAATTCATTTCGATGGAGGAAGTGAAGCCTCCTCCTTCTAGTGGTGGTGATTCGTCGAGGGCTTCGTCGTCGTTTGTCAAAAAGGGTGACCGGCAAATGTTCACGGTGGAGCTCCGACCAGGTGAGACCACTATAATTTCTTGGAAGAAGCTGATGAAAGACTCCAACAAGGTTAATGGATCCACTCCGGCCCCCGAACACCCCTCCAATGCACACCCGGCCCTGGAGTCTAGAATCGCCCCGGTGAGACTTTTTCATTTCTCTATCATCATATTTATATCTTTACATGAGTGAAGCGTGCATATTTGTATTTATTAAGTTCTACATACATTATAATTGAGACATAATCATAGGTTAAGTCTGTCTAGTGTGGGTATTTTGTCCAACTGTGGTCTGTCTGTGAGACTTAGCATCACAGTGGCCTTTCAGTAAGTCGTGGATTTGAATTTTCATGATTTTGTTAGCTACATGAAGCTCGCGGTTATTACACTTTATTCAGTAACTGCAAATTATTGAAAGCATTTGATCATTTCTTTCAGGGGCAGCCTACAGAAAATGAAGCAAATGATGCTGCTGGCCCAAACCGTTTTAGTGCTGTAATTGAGAAGATTGAGCGCCTTTACATGGTATGTACATATTGGTTGCTGGGATGTTACTTTCTAGTCTATATTAGTTTCAATTAATTTTAATGATAGATTATTGATGGGCCTCTAAGGTTTACATTTTGATGGGGAGTTTCCATGTGACCCTTAATCATTTTCAGGGTAAGGATAGTAGTGATGAGGAAGATCTACTTGATATTCCTGATGATGACCAGTATGATACAGAAGACTCTTTCATTGATGATGCTGAGCTGGTTGGTATCTTTGAGTATTGTTTTGGTTTATGTATGTCTTAGTTGATATTTGTGTTATTGACAAGAATAATATACTTCCGTACAGTGGACTTCTTTACTTGTACATCATCTTAATTATGTTTCGTAACTAAACCTTGTGCAGGATGAATATTTTGAGGTTGATAATTCTGCAATCAAACATGATGGATTCTTTGTTAACAGGGGGAAATTGGAACGCCTGTATGTTTCTTTCTCCTGTTTTCTTTTGAATTTGCCATAAATATTTTATTTGCAAACCTCTTATATCTAGCAGGTTACATACTTTTCTCTTTTGGTTGATTGGTGAATTTATTGATACAATATTGCCATGAGGAGGGTCCCTTTTTTTATGGTCGTTGTGTGCTTTTGGTGTAACATGAAGTGAGATCTTGTATTAGTCCTGGACTCCTGGTCATTGTGGTTCAATCTTGAGGAAAACAGAATGTTAGAATTGTGGTGACCAACTTCTCATTTCAATGCTTAATGTGTTGAGTTGTTGATAACTTTGTTGGGAGCAATGCAGGGGCCATATAAGGGAGGGTAGAAGCTCCCCCTTCCCTTTCAGTGTACATAACTGGATGAATTGCGATCTTCCTGCATAAAAGTTAAGACAAATCTGATTAATGGTTGACGATAGATATTCTATTCTGCATTAAATTTTATGTTCCAGACAATATTGTTTACCTTATTTTTCTGGTTTATGATAGATAGTCTTTCCTGTGGCATTTGTCGGCAAATGTTGCATTGATTTTTCAATATATTTAGTTGAAGATTGGAGTAAAGTAATTGAATCTTGCAAGTTCTTAATGCTGCTTACTGATTTTGTTTCTTTCTCTCTATTACAACTTACAAGAAATGAGACTTCAGTATTTCCAAACCAGCAACCCAAGAAAAGAAGCAGAAAAGATACGCTGAAGAATCATGGTGAAAACTATGATGGTCAAGGGACCAATAAACATGTGAAAGTGAGCAAGACAGCAGCTGGAAAGACATCATTACCCCTGAAGAATACAGTTAGTTCTTCGCAGAATTTGGCTATATCTAGTGAACCTTTTGAAGACTCAAAATTTAGGAATCACTTGGATGTTTCTGGAATTAGTTCAAAAATGAAAAGTGTTGATACTAAACCAATATTGGATCCTTCTGTCTCTTTGAAAGTGTCAAATGATGCTTCTGTGTCTCTGACAGAAACAAGGGATATTGATAAACAGAAGACAGGAGTTGTTCCATCTAAGAACCTAAGCGAAAAGTATAAAGATGCAAGTGGGTCATTTGATGCTTCTTATCAGAAATACCAGGAAAAAAGTGCTTATGCACATTCTAAGTCCCAACCTGGAAGACCCTTAAGTAACATTGATGATTTGGAAAATATTGGTCGGCCCAAAGAAAAAAATGGCACTCGTGAACTGCCAGATCTTAACTTGTCTGCGGGAAGATCTTCCATGCAATCAACGGTAAATGTATTCCCTTTGCTTTTTTGTCATTTTGTTTTAATTATTTATTATAAAACAATTTGATGCTCAGCAACTGTAAAATGTAGTTTTCCCTTTTTAATCATTAATTCATGAATAAATATTGAGGGCTCAGGAGCATATTAATAAATGTTTCAAAGAAGCAATTGATACAAAAATGCTTCTGCAGTTGTTCTATCAACTCCATGTTGCCATCAAATATAAGTGTTCTTCTTCCTCTCAGACCATAAACACCCCATGATGCACACAGGAACTGCCATCCAAATAAGCATTTTCTTTGCTGAACCAATTTCTTTTGACAGCATTCTGTGCCCCAAAGCAAGCACTGAATTTTGGTGAAGAATAAGCAAAAGAAAAAGTTTTGCTGTCTCCATGTCCTTTACACTTGAAGATCAACTATAGTATGGAAGACTTTATCCAGGTGTTAGGCATGAATTTGTAATTGCATGGCAACTGGCTTCAACCTTCTCCAATCACTAACCATCTTGGCAGTCATGAGTAGCATTCTGTCAATTAAAATAATATCTGACTTAATCTAAGTGACATTGGCATGCATGATAGTTATTATCTTCAAAGGGAATTGAAAGGAAGATGTCTGCGAGGTTAGCTATCCTTGTAGTGGCATCTGCATGCACTTAATACAAAATAAAGTTCATTGTTCTAGTTACTGTAACTATTGACTATGAAAGTTGTTAAAATCAAATATTGCATTGCCGTATTTTCCTGCCTTTTTCTCTTTTCACATAGATGAAGGAAACTATATTTAGGTTTATTAGTGCTTGTGGTTGTCACTGGTTTGTTCAAATATTATGTAGAAATCCCAATATATGCACAAGAAAGATGGTTCTAGTGTTAGGCCAAAATCTTCAATGCTTGAAAAAGCTATTCGAGAGTTAGAGAAGATGGTTGCAGAATGTAAGTTGAAATTCTTTTTTAAGTTTGAATTTCTTGTGGATATAAATTGTGGGGAGTTTGTTGCAAATGCTAAGTTTCTCTTTTTGCTATATCACAGCTAGGCCACCTACAATGGAAAACCAGGAGGCTGATGCTACATCCCAGGCAGTCAAAAGAAGGTTGCCTAGAGAAATAAAGCTGAAACTTGCAAAAGTTGCTAGATTAGCGGTACTGGCAAATGCTAAGTTCTTGCTCTATGCTTCTAGACGTATTCATACTATTGTATTTTATTTGTTTGTAAGAATTAAGAACTTTAAAGAATTTAGTGATTTCTCTATGTCTCTTGCTGCAGCAGGCAAGCCACGGAAAAGTATCAAAGGAGTTAATTAACCGTCTTATGAGTATTCTTGGGCACCTGATACAGCTCAGAACACTAAAGGTATTACAGAATTTCAAATATGAACACATACTCTCCATTTTTGTTGCATTGTTTCCCAATTTTGATGCTCCACTGCTAATTTTTAATTGATGTTAATCAATGTGATATTGGGGCTTGGTATATCTCTAAGATTGCAATTTTATTTTGTTGTTTGTCTTAACTGTGAGCCCAAATCTTATGTGAAATTGAGACTTTAATAAACTATTTTTCTCTTAAGTCAATAGTCCAAAATTGCTGTATTTCTGTTGGAAGTTTGATTCTTAGGATATGACTTATATTTGTGATCAAATTACATACATGTTTTACTCAGTCTCTGGATTGAATGGTTAATTTTTGTGACCTGAAAAGATTACTTTCTCTTGTTTCTTTCCTTAAGGAACGATGCCTCACCCCTGTTTAGCTGGGTGATTTTACGTAACATTGTCTTGAGTAATTATTCGGTTTTTATTTTTTGTTCATATTTATGGTTGTTGAGATATATTTAGGGGTCCTTGATGCCTGAAACTGCTTGTCCTCTCATGCAATGCCTTCCTGCTACAGAGAAACTTAAAAATCATGATCAGTATGGGTCTGTCTGCAAAGCAGGAGAAAGATGATAGGTTTCAACATCTGAAGAAGGAAGTAGTTGAGATGATTAAGATGCAGGTCCCCTATTTAGAAGCCAAGGTAAATTGTAGTTCTGCTTTTATTAACCTTGACAAAGATTGAAAGACTGTCTTACATGCTTGTTATTAGACTGTCTTATTGCTTATATACAGCATGCAGAAATTGTGGTGGCTCTATTTTATCAATGTCATGACTCATGATATATGTTCTTTTGTGCCTTGCATTTTTCACCTATCTTTACTAGTGCATTCTTAAATCATATTTTTGTTCTCCCTTATGTATCTCCTTTGGTTGTTTTTGGTGGACCAGTTGCCAAGGAAAGGGAATGATTCGTTTTAATGATGATACTAAATCAAGTTTTCTGTATCTTCTAATGCTTACATTGCACTGTCTCAAGTTTTGTTTATAAACTCAACCTTTAATTATTTAATTTGTGATGCATGATTTCCTTTTTGGGGCATTTCAACTACAGCAACAAACCGGAGCATCTGGTGCTCTCCAAGAATTTGGTCCTGATGAAAAAGCATTAACTAAAAGGAAGTTTAGTATGGACACTGCACTGGAGGACAAGATTTGTGATCTCTATGACCTTTTTGTTGATGTACAAGTTTGAGCTTTAAATACTTATTATTAGAATTCTTTTGGCTATGAAAATTCATTTATATTGGATCTTCTTTGTCATTGTTCTAGGGGTTGGATGAAGATGCAGGTCCACAGATCAGAAAATTGTATGCTGAGGTGGTTCAAATGTTCTAAATCTTGTTGGCTTGTTCCTTTATGAAGCTGAGGACCATAGTTTGACTAACTTAGTTCATGGAGTTGTTTCCTTCCTTCCTTTTTACTTTGTTTTGGTTCATCTAAGTTCTCTACACGTGACTAGACTTACATGTTTGCATCTAAATAGGGCGCCAAATTATTTGATTTATAAACCTCCTACCCGTTTCTCTTGAAGGCACTAAGGAAAATATTAGAAATTTGTGTTGAGAAATCGGTTGTGATAGTTGTACGATATTTTCCTTGACCATCATTTTGATCTCCCCCTATCAATTCTTTTCTTTGGAGACTAGGTGCTACTTGACTATATATTGAAAGTGTAGTTTGTATGATCGATAAGATTATATGTATGCATCCTTTTTAAAAAGATGTAGATGCTGATAAATTTTAGTTATTTTGGTGTTCTCTCTTTTATTTTTTTCCTTAACAATTTTAAGTGCCTTTCTTTTTCAGCTGGCGGCATTGTGGCCGAGTGGTTACATGGACAACCATGGGATAAAACGGGCAATTTGCAGGGCAAAGGAGAGGCGGAGGGCACTGTATAGCAGGCATAAGGTATGCGTTTCCAGTGAATGATGATTTTCAATGTTGGTGAAGCCATTTTCTGAAACACCTTTTGTTCTTTTTTTTTTGGTCCTTCAATGTTTTTTATTATTTTTTCTAAATAAGGTGAGGAATAATCTTTCACTGTTATATTATTAAAATTAAGAAAATAGAAGAGTTTTCTCAAGTAAATTTATGTAGTTGAGCACTCACTCAAGGCTGTAATTTTATAATTTTATATGGCATTGGTAACTATTTGCGTCAAAGATTATTGTACTGTAAAAATCTCTCAATTCTAAACGAGCGAAAATAGAGTTCATCAAAGATTTTCCAAGGGGAAGTGCCAATTTCTTTTAAGATAATTCCCATGTATTATCTATATGAACAGGGAGAACATTCACTAAAACCACATTAGAGCTTACATTTCTTATGTGTGCATGAATATATGTCTTATCTGGGGTAAATCTAATTCTTTTATTTTATTTTTTTTAAAATTATAATAAACTATGACCTGAGTAATTTTTTTACGGTTGAAGTTCTTCGCATAGTGATAGAAACTACAGTCTTTCAAATTCGAACGGCATACATTACAAGGAAATAAGATCATTTGTTCTTTCACCATTCAAATGATACGGATTAGGATGTTATTGGAAGAGTGAAAGCATGTCTTTCTGGTTGCTATGGATGTTATTACACACAGATGATTTTTTTTTTTTTTTTGCCATCAATGTGTGTTCGATTTCTATCTCATAAGTTGACTTTTGAATCATTAGGATCAGGAAAAGATTAAGAGGAAAAAGATGTTGGCACCCCGGCAAGAGGAGACTGTTCGATTTGAGGCTACTAGCTCTGTTGCCTCACAACAGAACATACGAGAGAGAATGGCTCCAGAATCTAGCAGCCATACTTTCAGTTCATCAAGCAAGCCAGTTTCAACTTCAACTCGAGTCCCCAGCCCTTCTATGAATGGTCTAAAACAAGAGAAAACAAAGGGAAGTTCAAGCAATTCCCTGGATGATGTTAAGGTTGAAGATGGTATTTTAACAAAGAAGAAGGTAAAGAGAAAACCAGAACTGGAGTTGGAAGGAAATACTTTTCGTCCAGAGAAGCTACCTTCTTTGCAGGGAGAGGAAAAGCCCAGGTCTATAAAGCACTCTGCTAGTCTTCCCCTCAAACCAAGTCCCCAGCCCCAATCATCTCTTCCAGGTCTTGAACAGTCAAGCTAACATGATATCAGCTAGGAGGTTTACATAACATTTCTTTGTATCACAGTTTTATTTGTTCTGATATATTTTTTCATCCCAATCCTCACTTCAAAAATCAAATTCTAGTCTACTGATTGTTTCCAATTTTGTAATTAAATGTCCTTGCAAGGTTCTTTTGAATATAGATTTGTGAATGATAGCAGCAAACTGTTCTTACCTCACATTCACCCGCTAATCTTTACAAATAACACATTTCAATTACCATTTTATCATGAAATAAACGGCTTTATTTTCGTAAACCTGTGTCATTTATTGACGAGTGCTGTTCTAATGCTCAAAAGCGGTCAAGTTTAGTGGTGATTTTAAATCTCCGTTATGGTTAGGGTGATAATTAAACTGACACTAAATTGTATAATATCTTTAATTTTTTTATCCAATAAGTAAAAAAGCTGTCTAATTAATTTTTTAGTTAAATATCAATTATAATTAAAGTTTTGTAGTATTTCTACTCTTAATCATTTTAGTTTAAATTTAGATTGATTCATTTATAATATAATGTTAATATATTGAATAATTATTTTAAAAAATAATTTTTAAAAAAGTTGACTTGGGAGATTGACACGAGGTTTTGATTGTTTGTATGAAATTTATAAATATTTTATATTATAAACTATACAATTTTTTGATCTGACAAATTATGTAATTGATAGAATGCGAATACTATAATTTTTTTTTAATGTGAATTACATGTCTTTAATTTCTAGAATTGAGTTTTTTCTACCCAATCTTTGAATGGCATTTTTCTCTTTATATAATCTCAAAAAGTAATATAATAGTGTTATTTTGTTTTATTTTAGATTTCTTTTCCAACCAATAGGCAATTGCCAATTTGCCAAAAAAAAGAAGAGATAATGTAAACATCACATCAAGAAGGAACATAACGGCATTTTCAATGTCCATCAAACTGAAAGAAAACCGGACACGAGACCTCCACCACCAAAAATAAAATCCGATGCAATCCAATATCACCCGCCATTTTCCAACCATCCTATCCACAACATTTTTTTCGAAGTTTTAACAATAGATGCAATAAAATCCATAGACAAAAAAAATATGAAAAGAAAATAATATAAGATTGATCGTCCGTAAACTCCCATGGTAGCATGTCTTTTCACGTGCCGGTGCCACATGGCCTTCTCCGTCGACCTGAGTCTGTCCTCTCCGCCGGCGGCGGGAGTATTCTCGCCTTCTTATATTTGTTTCTTTAAGCCTCCTCCGTCATTTGGAAATGGCAAACTCTTCGGTTTTGGATTGGGGTTCGGGTACGAGTTGCAGAGGAAGGGAAAGCTAAGAAGAAAGCTCAAGTTTGTTATCAGCGCAGACCTTTCCAAGTCATTCTCCTTGAATTTCGGATTGGATTCCCAGGTCATTTTCTGCCTTTCACTACACTGTATTAACTAAGTTTTACTTTCTTGAAATTATTGTCTGGTTTATTGCAAGCTTGAAGTTTTCGGTTCTTAATAAACTGCTAATCGTTTATTCTAAGGAGCTGGAGTGTTACTTTGTCCAGTAATTCAGAAATTGTAAGGGGTTTTAGTTAAAACTTATATAGCCATTAGCGTCTTAGAGATGTTTTAGTCTAACTTTATGATCTTTTAAACTATTTCTGGCAAACTAAAATTCATGAGGGAAAATGAGGTTTTAAATTTGAGCACAGTGTGCTCAGATTGGATCAACTCTGATAATAGAGAATCTCTTAATTGGTTGTCGAACTAATTTTGATCATACTGGTATGATTATCTTAACTATTTAAAATTTCTGTAGCTCTGTTGTGTGCTTGTCTCAATCTTATTCACTTGGGAATGTTGCAGTGTGGTTTCTTTCTTATTTAAGCTAGCATATGTTTTCTCCTATTTCGAATTAATTATTCCGAAGAATTGCTGCCGGTGAACTCTCTCCTTTTATTTGTTTGCCATCTTGCATAGGCATTTTGTTTTTCTTTGTTTAATCCCCTCTTTCAGAGTTTGGCTTTGTGTATCTTGAGGCGTGCCATTGGTGAGCAATTTCCTGGCATTTTATTAATTGTTGTGCATTATGAACAGCTAGTTTACTCATTGCTGAGTAAATCTAAGTCTAGAATATCTTATTCAACTTCTTTTAATATCTTAATCTAATTTTATTTGTGTCCTATTTGGTCTCTGCCTTTTTGTTTTCCAATCTACTTTGAAGAACTGACTCGTGGAAAAGTTTTGGGCCATAGACTAACATTCTTATTTAAATTTTTTTGATGCTTCTTTTTAGAGCTTGAATTCCTTTGAATCCCATGATCCATCACATTTGCCTTGGATGGGCCCAATGCCAGGCGATATTGCTGAAGTCGAGACATATTGTAGGATCTTTAGGAATTCTGAAAGGCTTCATGCTGCATTAATGGATGCATTGTGCAATCCATTAACTGGTGAATGTCGTGTCTCTTATGAGGTCCCGACAGATGAGAAACCTCAACTGGAAGATAAAATAGTCTCTGTCCTTGGATGCATGGTATCCCTTGTGAACAAAGCTAGGGAGGAAGTCCTTTCTGGAAGACCCTCGATTATGAATTCCTTTCGTGTTGCAGAGGTTAGCACAATGGATGACGAGCTTCCACCACTTGCCATTTTTAGGAGTGAGATGAAAAGGTGTTGTGAGAGCTTGCATGTTGCTCTTGAGAACTATTTGATACCTGGTGATGATCGAAGCTTGAATGTATGGAGGAAACTTCAGAGACTGAAGAATGTTTGCTATGATTCTGGTTTTCCTCGCAAGGAGGATTATCCTTGCCATATGTTATTTGCGAATTGGAGTCCTGTGTATTTATCTAGTTCTAAAGAGGACACTGAGTCCAAAGACTCTGAGGCAGCTTTTTGGACAGGTGGTCAGGTAACAGAAGAAGGCCTGAAGTGGTTACTTGATAAAGGATATAAAACCATTATAGATCTGAGAGCAGAGAATATAAAAGATAACTTCTACCAAGTAGCCATGCATGATGCTATTGCTTCTGGGAGAATCGAATTGGTCAAAATTCCAGTTGAAGTCAAGACTGCACCTACAATGGAACAGGTTGTGAAGTTTGCATCTCATGCTTCAGATTGCAGCAAAAGGCCTATCTATCTTCACAGCAAGGAAGGAGTTTGGAGAACATCTGCCATGGTCTCCCGATGGAAGCAGTACATGACTCGCACTGCATCACAGATTGTTGCTAGTCAAGTAGTTAATTCCAATAACATGTTATCACGTCATACAGATGAATCTGGGAAGCTGCAGGATTCTTCCATGACTACAAAGAGGTCCTCTCAGGAAAATGATACAGATTCATTACAAGAGAGTTTGGATGCAACACATAGTTCTGCTGAAACATTTGACAGAAGTACCTCCCCAGAGAATGATAACAAGAAAACCCAAAGTAATGGGGCCTTAAGTGGGTTTATTTCTGATGATAGGACATTTTCAGAAGGCACAGCTGTTGCTAATGGAGTAGAGTCTTTTTCAAGTTCCTTTGGAAAAACTAACCCCTTAAAAGCTCAGGTTCCGCCACATAATGTCTTTTCCAAAAAGGAGATGTCCAGCTTTTTGGGAAGTAAGAAGATTTCACCATCCTCTTATTTCAACTATCAGATTAGAAGATTGGAATTCTTACCACATTCAAGGAACATGAATATCCAAAGATTTGAGGGAGGTGTGATTGTCAGCTGCAGTGATAACACTGTATCCAGAATTGGGGGTCCAGGACGTTCCAATGGATCTGCTCATGTAGATTATCCATCAGCAGAGCCCAAGGTTACTGCTGATAGTAATTGGACGTTGGTGAATGGCAGTGCTTCTTCCTCTGTTGGGACAACAGTAAATGGACTCGGTAAAAGGGAGCTGTATCCCATGACTAATACCAATGTATCTACTGCTGTCAGCAATGGCTTTGATAGTATCATGAGTAAATCTCAAAGAGATGGAAACAGCATAAGTAAGGCTGCGGCTGAATTAGACTTAAGTGATGAAGACTTAGAACTTAATGGACGGGATATGTGTGCATCTTCAACAGGAGTTGTAAGGGTGCAGTCCAGAAAGAAAGCAGAGATGTTCCTAGTACGGACAGATGGATTTTCATGTACCAGAGAAAAAGTCACTGAATCTTCTTTGGCCTTTACTCACCCAAGTACCCAGCAACAGATGCTTATGTGGAAATCTACACCAAAGACTGTATTATTGTTGAAAAAGCTGGGGGAGGAACTGATGGAAGAAGCTAAAGAGGTAATGTTCTTTTTAATAGATCCCAAGAACTAAGAATCACGCAAGCTGTGCAAATAGTCCAAGACATAAAACACTATGGAAATAAAGTTTGGAGGTTATATATACGTATATATATAATTTTCTAAAATATTCATCAGCAATGCTAGTCTTATCATACTTGCGAACAAATATTAAATGTAAATTCATTTGATTTTCTCTAAGCCAACATATCATTCTTTTTTCCTGATTGCACAGATAATATCTGACTACATTCAACTAACAATCTTAAGGAGGAAAAAGGATTTTTCGCTAGAGTTAATACTTGATTCTTGTTGTAATGAAGATAAAAGAAATATAAGTAGCCATGAATTCTTCTGAATTGTGTTAATTAGTTTCATGAAATTCACTCTCCGTATGTGTTCCATATCTAATATACAGGTGGCCTCTTTTTTATATTATCAAGAGAAAATGAATGTTCTCGTGGAACCTGACGTGCATGATATATTTGCTAGAATTCCAGGGTTTGGGTTTGTTCAGACCTTCTATAGTCAAGATACCAGGTACTGGAGTTCATGAACTTGCGCGCAATAATTTCGTACTTCTTCTGATAAAGCTATTCTTCATTGAAAATTTGATTACTATATTAAATGCCTTTGACTCAGTGACCTACATGAGAAAGTAGATTTAGTGGCGTGCTTGGGGGGAGATGGTGTCATCCTTCATGCATCAAATCTGTTCAAAGATGCTGTTCCCCCTGTTGTATCCTTTAACCTTGGCTCGCTGGGTTTTCTGACTTCTCATAATGTAAGCTTTTTTTAGTCAGTAATTTATTTTATTATTACACTGAGCTCTGTGGTCATAGTGTAACTTCCCTTCTATATTCTGCATATAGTTTGAAGACTACAAGCAGGACTTACAACAGGTCATACATGGAAATAAAACGCGAGATGGTGTATACATCACTCTCCGAATGCGTCTTCGGTGTGAAATTCTTCGTAATGGTAAACCAATGCCAGGGAAAGTATTTGATATCCTTAACGAGATTGTAGTTGATCGGGGTTCTAATCCATACCTTTCAAAGATTGAATGTTACGAACACGATCGACTCATAACCAAAGTGAGTTTCATTATGTATTTGTTGCAATTGATTTAAATTTCTATGTAGCATTTATTTTAAATGATAAGAACCACCAGTACACTTTTGTTACATAAGCCATAAGTATTTTATATTTCAGATTTTGTAAACACCTATACAAAGCTGATAGCCAAAAATATAAATATACCATTATGACGCACTGTCGAGCCTTCTATAGGATGCCTTTCTGTATGTTCTTTCAGGTACAAGGTGATGGAGTCATCGTGGCCACCCCTACCGGAAGTACTGCCTATTCTACAGCTGCTGGAGGTTCCATGGTAAGCTAGCTTTGTTCACAGTTCTGTATACTTACCAATGAAATTAATCCGATGTATTGGCTTAGAATGGTTTCTTTGGAATTTCCTTTTGCAAACTTCATGTTCTTCATAAGTTATAGGTCCACCATCGAATCTTCCCTCTTTCCCATTGAGTGGTGGAAGTTGAACAATATATTAGGCGTCTTCCTAGTTTCAATTTTTGTGGCAATTTAAAATGACTCGATGAGATTCCTAATTATGGTTTTAGAAGGTTGAGGGGAACAATGATATTTAAGTTTTAATCCTCTGTCTTTTTCCAACTACCGTGAAAATGCTGGTCCTCATTATACCTGAATGTATCCATAACTTTGGTTTTAATCATATATTTTCCGTTCCTCTCTTTCTTGCTCAAATTATTCTGAAGTTCACTACTCCTGATTCAAGTTTTTTTCAGCTGTGTGGCATCCATTTTCTATACATTATTTTACCACTGCTCTTATGTTCTTCTATTAAGTATTATTTTCCTCGTTCTTTTTGAAATTGTTGATTTCCTCTTTGTTAAGCAATGACTTGGATGAGTTATTGTTAATAAAGCGTTCTATCATTTGCAAACAATTTTACCTATTGCTTATGTTTGAAAGCTTCTTGTTGTAACATTTGGTTTTGTGGACTTTTTTATTTTCCGTTTTGTACTTTCTTTCTCTCCTATGGGAGTTATGAAACCGTGAACGTTCATAATAATAGGCAACTTATTCCAAAGATATAAAATCTCATTGTTCCACTTTTAGATAGTGTTTCCAAGCCCGTATCCGAAGAGATTATACAACTTATTCAAATTTAATACACGCGCATCTCCTGATAGCATGATAAGTGTTATTCATTAATAGAAATGATGCTGCCTTCCACCTAATTTTCGTCAGTGTTATACTTATCTTACTGATAAAGAGAACTGCAGGTCCATCCGAATGTTCCCTGCATGCTGTTTACCCCAATCTGTCCACATTCGCTCTCATTTAGACCAGTTATACTTCCAGATTCTGCTCGACTGGAATTGAAGGTGGGGTTAATTATTCTCTGCATGTTAAAAAATATCTTCTTGGATATTCATTTTGCCAGAATTGCAAAGTTACTGTTTCATCGCTTTTGCTGCATCTTCTATGCCAAAAAAAAAGGTGTCCGTTCTTCAGCTATAACAAGTTGTCTTTCCGGCTTATGTTGGAAAAATCTGCACGGCGAATAAGATTATTTATGAGAATTATAAGATTCATCTCTTTTGTATGATTAATTATTAACAGATTCCAGAAGAGGCGAGAAGCAATGCATGGGTTTCATTTGATGGTAAGAGAAGGCAGCAACTCTTAAGAGGAGATTCTGTCCGAATATATATGAGTCAGCATCCGCTTCCAACTGTTAACAAGTTTGATCAAACTGGTGATTGGTTCCGCAGCTTGATTCGCTGCCTAAACTGGAACGAAAGACTCGACCAAAAGGCCCTATAAAGACTTCGAGGGTGAAGAACTACGCTTTATTCTCCAGTGAAGACTGGGCTTGTGTAATTACTGTACAGAGATTTTACATTGAAGACTACATAACTTAGAAATAGTAAATATACCAGTTCCTGAGATTAGCTTTCCATGTGAAGATAGGGTTAGCCATTGCTTTTTTTTCCACATAATATAATGCGAGATGCATTTGTATACCAACGTTTTGAAAAAGCAGTAAATTTTATCCTAGAAGTTGCCTATTCTTTTTCTCCTTCTTGTGCTCTTCTTGGAAATGTAATTCCTGTGGCCTACAAGTGCATTTTGTTGCAATGATGACCTTCTAGTTCTTTTCCTCAGCTGGCTGTATTATTACAAAAGTATGTCGCATTTCGTTGCCAAAAACAATTAGATGTATGCTACTTTTATGGGTAAGTAAAAGTTTTTTTGTTCTAAAATCTCATGTAGCTGGCTATGTCAGAAACAAAGATTATTCACTCTTGGTGGCGATGACCTTCCTGCAGGGCACTTCCAGAAAATTTATGTTACCTTCTATGTATATGATGCACCCATATAGAAACCTTGATTCAGTATCCTAGGGCAAGAAAAAAATTTGTGGCCAATAACTCTAAACAGTAGAATATATATGTAATCATACTGTATATTACATTGCAATCTGGGTGGTGCACATCAGCTCCCATCGCCACGAAACATCATCTTTAAAGCCAAACAAACAGAAAGAGAGAGAGAAAAGCAGTAATACAGATACATTGATTAACTTTCTTAACATATATTAATCATGTGCTTTCTGACATGCAGCCTCACATGGCTCTAAGGGCTTGAAACCTTGGTTCCTTTGGAAGGAACTTCTGGTCAGCGTAGACTGACATGTAGTCAGCAAAAACAAATTTGGGGTAAGTGATCTCCACTTGCTGATTTTCTTTCTCCAGCAACTGTGGTGCAGGACATATGGTGGCTTGCATTGAAGGATTATAGAAAGAAGCAATTGATCTCCTGTTACCATCCGTTTTAACCTGAACCCGATGCCAACAGCTCTTGTATCTGCCATTGCTTAGCACCTCAATCTGATCACCAGTGTTGATCACAATAGCGTTGCGCAAAGGCTGCACATCAATCCATTGCCCATCTTTGAGCATTTGAAGGCCACCCACCTCATCATCTTGGAACAGTAGGATGACACCTCCAGCATCAGTGTGAGCTCTCAGACCATTAGCCACAAGCTCTGGGTTGGGACATGGTGGATAGTGGCTTACCTTGGTGCCAAAGAAGGCGTTGTCTCCATCTCCATCATTGAATGCCTTCTTGATGTACCCTTTTGGTAACCCCAAATTCTCATCCATCACTTCCATTATCTTCTCAGCCAATTTCTTCAACTCGGACCGATATTCTGCCATGGTTTCCCTGTCATCAATGTGCAACGTTCAATTACACATATAAATATACAGATATCAGAATGCATGCTTTCTAGTGCCATCCTTGAATCTTCATTAAAAATTTTAGATTTAGAAGATAATGAAGATATTTTGTATATTGGTTTGGTATATACCTGAATCCGGGTGTTCCTGTTGGCCATTCGTTATCATCCATCAGAATGAAGACATCTTCCCAGTCAATATTCTCCAACTTCTCACCACTCTTCTTGTCAACTATTTCGTTAAGTAGCTTCACCGGTGTTGAGTTCTTGAAAATCTCCTCTCTTTCCAGTTTATAACACTCAGAGCAAACCTTCTTCACCCTCTCAAGGAGCTCCTCTGGAATTCCATGGTTGGTCAACTATGAAACAAAGAAGAGCGTGAGTTTTGGCATAATAGAGCCATCAAATTAAAATAAGTGGAGAAATATATATCAAGTACATGCATGCATCCACGTAGTGGAAGTTGATGATAACATGCATATTACTGAAATGAAGTACCTGGAAGAATCCCCATTCTTCACAGCCATTAGCAATTTCTGCCATGGTCTTGGCCCTTTCTTCCCCATTGACCTTGGAGAAATCGATGACTGGGACTGCCATTAGAACAGGAGCAGGATGCAGAACAACTAGTTATATGTGAGTTAGAGAGAACTAACAGAGGGTTTGTTTTTGAGTCAATGCTTAGATAGAGAGAAAGAGGCTTTTCTGCTGTGCTTTAATTAGAGAGGTGACCTATATGCCTATTTATAATAAAGGCCTCCTGCCAGCTTGGATGTCAACCCATAGTAGTTTCCCTTTTAAAACAAGCAGCCGTTGGAGTAAGGCGGCAGACGGTGATAGATAACATTTAAAAAATATTACAAGGTCAATGCTTTCATTACTTCATTTATTCATTTGGTTGCCCACAACAGAAGCTTCTCTTTTCAGGTGATCATCTCTTTCTTTTTTCATCATTAACATTTGATTAGTCACTGATCTATTTCTCTACCAGGTTTCAAACTCATTTATGCTCCGAGAAGAAATAAACTTCAAAGTTTCTATATTTTTACTATATTTCATGACATATACAACTGTTATAATTCTCAAAAAATTAGAAGAATTTTTTTTTTGTTATAAATAAAATCGAAGCTTCTCTTTTCAGGTGATCATCTCTTTCTTTTTTCATCATTAACATTTGATTAGTCACTGATATATTTCTCTACCAGGTTTCAAACTCATTTATGCTCCGAGGAGAAATAAACTTCTAAGTTTCTATATTTTTACTATATTTCATGACATATACAACTGTTATAATTCTCAAAAAATTATAAGAATTTTTTTTTGTTATAAATAAAATCGAAACACAAACTTTTTAATATTAATTTAAGTGTTTGAGAAAAATGTTAAAATATGAGAGTATTAAAATTTTTCTTTAAAAATTGTATTATTATACCAAACTACTTCCTTAAATTATTCGAAACTTTACAAGATAGAAACATCAACAACACTGATTTTACGTAAATTCATCATAATTAATCATGATGAAATTAAAGTATTTTTCCTTCCAATAATCTGGCAACAAACCGTATCAACTTTACTTTCATCCTTTTTAGGCTTTGATTAATCTTTTTGCTTATAGTTCAAATTTCTGCCGACTACTCTCTCTTAACATCCATCTTGATCATTCACTACATTGCTTTGTAGTACTACCAATTGACTTTTAACACATGACATGACAATTCCAATCCCATTATTAAAATTAAACAAATACACAGATTTGTCGGCACAGTTTTAGGGTTAAGGAAAGCATGGTACCATCAAGATTCTAAACAACACAACACAGTCATATACAACTATAATTTAATGTATCATGTCAACTTCTTCGATTGACATTATAATTTTCTAATGTCTCATCTTTATCTAATTAAAGTAAATAAGGATATCATGGCATTTGGCAAGTTACCATTGGAGACATGCATCACATTATCATTTCAATTTTATTCTCTCTTTCTTGGCTGTGCATACTGGGAAAACTGATCTGTAACTCAAAACAAATGGTGAATTATTGGCCTTCTGATTTGATTCCAATTGTCCGAATGTTAGGGCACATTTCTGAGCAAACAGCAGATATTGGCCGTCAGATTGTGAACTCATATTTACAATTATCGCAATTGCTGTACTTGTAGTACTTCAAGACCATCGTCAAAATATGGTTGCATTACTGGCATGGCATGGCATGGCATGGCTTCTGTATCCAGTATATGTTTCTTTGCTTCTGGTTCTTTTCAGCTCACTTTGCATGGATTATATATATTATTACAGCACTATCATTATTATCATTATCATATATCATATAAGTATATAAAGACGAATAATCATTCAATGCCAGCGCTGAAGTGTTGATCTAAAACTCTTAATCATTCATAATTTTTTATTCGTGCGTTTCATCAGTAAGATTTGTACTAATTTTTATAATATGTGGTGTACGTCCAGTTATAGAGATCATATATGATTTTTTTTTATTATTATTTTGTGAAAATTCATATTGATAATATTTTAAGAAAATTAACGATTTAAGGCTCGAGATGGAGACTTGTTAATTAATTAGTTAAATCAAAATAAACATTTTGTGATGAATGATCTCACCCTTTTTTGGCTTCATTGTCTCTCTTGGTAAGATTTTATTCGGATACTTTTTATGTACACACAATATTGTGTAACGTATGGAGATTATGTCCTTAATTTCCATATATACGAATGATATTTGAGAAATAATTAATTGGGTTTTGAAAAGATATTTTAAATTTAATTAAGGGAATGATAGAGATGTTGAACCATGCATCAAAGAGTCGGCAACCTATCTAATTAATCACTCATCCCCAATATCAATATATGTTATGTTGATAGCAAGACAGATTTTATCCATAATCAAAGTAGAAAAAAGTATGCATCAATCTCACCCTGGCCTTGCAATTAATCAATCGCATGAGCACAGTTTAATCCGAATAAAGCTTGCATATGAGACTAATGTTTGTTCACTCTATAATTGTTCTATATATATATATATATATATATATATATATATGTTGCCCAGCTAGCTAGCTCTTTGAGATGATATAGAAATTAACTCTGCAAGTGCACATGTATGGTATGGTTTAATTAGGAGCTTATGAGGATATATACTATATATTAACACTAAAAACATTAATAGATCCTCTGATAATTGATTCTGTACACGTGCCTGAATTGGTGCGAGCTATATATGCAATTGAAATTTGCTTTAATTAGGGATATAACTGGTTATTTAAATAAGTAGTTTTCTTCTATCAATTGATAAATAATTTAAATTTAATAATTAAAAAGTTTTTACAATATTAAAGATTTTAATTTGTTAAAAATTATATGTTAAGATATGAGATAATCGTAATTACTCTTATTCCTTGAATGAGATCGGTGGAGATATACTCTTTAATAAAAAAAAGAAATAAGCATTTTTTTTCTTAATAAAAAAGATTAACATAAACATATATATAGATGCTGCGAGATTTTTAGACTTAGTTTATACAAATAGTTATCGCTTTTAGCGATGAATTCATAAAAAGAGCATGTTTCGATGGTTTGCGTAATATATAAAGAATTAACTTGTCTTTTTTATGCTTCATGTCTGTCTTTCATGAGCTTAATTTATCTGTGAGCTTTAGTATAATTCAACTTTAATTAGAACTATATACAATGTCAAGTGTGTAGGATGCATGTAGCTATGCATTGATATGCTCGAGAATAGATTCTCCAGAATCTAATCTCTGAATTCTTGTAAACTGTACTCAACATATAATATGAAGTTAGAGTCTTGTGTTATGCTTCGTTTGCTTGTAATCAAGCAAAGAGAGAAGAAAGAATGATCATCGCTAGCTTAGAATGGGTTTTCCCTTTTCATACATTAATATAATGCAGACTTGCTCTTTCTAAATTAATTTATTTGATAATATTGTAACTCATCGTTTATTTAACGACATGCAATTTTAAGATTTTTGTAAGAATTGATTATACGCTTAAAGAGTTGTGAGAGTACGTGTTAAATATATTTTTGGATTTCATACAAATTAATAGCATATGCCAATGTCTTAAGTATGGTAAAGGCCCACATTAATACAAGAAATTATATATTTATTAATAAGTATAGTTTTTGACCTAATAGTAAGTGTTCAGGGTGATATAGATATAGATGTGTCGATTTGTATATTACCGCAAATTTAATCTCGGTGATATTATTTGAAGAGAATAGTTAATATTGAGAGTACCAGGAGATGGTAGGAGGCTTTCTTCTCCTGCTGGACTGGGAAAACAGAGACAGGCACTGGCATGACATGCACTGCAATAACCCTCCTTCTTAATAATTTATCTTCATTATCATTAATTATTATAACTGCCATTCAAACAATTACTTATAATTAACAATAAAGTAATTAGCAATGCATAGAAAGACTCGAATACATTCCCCCAGGACTAAGACTAGGACTGTGTCTGTGTCTTGTCTAGAGATAGAACTGAATTTCAGTTATGTTCATGCATTCTACTTCAACTTAATTTGATTCCTTTCCAATTCCTTCCTTCCATTTCAAGAACTCTCTCTCTGCACACATGCTGCCTAGCTAGCTGCTCAATAATTTGCTTCTCTCTCTTTCTTTCTCACAGAAGCAGCATGAGCAATATCACAGAGAATTGGTCCAGGGTGCCTGCACATACATTTGCTTTCTGCTCTATATATTAATTATAGCTACTTTCCTATCCAAATTAATTAATTATCTGCACGCCATGATCGATGTATAATTTCAGTTGGTGAATGCTGCTTTCTTAACCTGTTTTCATTCGTCAAATATTTTACGCGAAGCTAGCTAGCCAGCAAAGTCGTTGCTTGGTCGGTGCTTCCCACTTTCTTTTCTTCATTGGAAATATATACGTACCACTTGTCATCTCATTAATTAAAACAAAGATTGGTCCCGACAGGCTCAACTGATCATATGGCCTGCCTGCTGACCTTTGATTCAATTAAATAGTTATCTTTTTCAGTCATCGATCGTTGTTCAGTTACATAAATATATAACTAACTAACTGTATCAAGGTTTCGTGATCGTCTCGCAATGTTGCACTATATGTCTCTTCCTTGATGGCGAGGTAAAAATTATTTATTATATAATTTATAATCAATGTCTCATTTTATTATTTTTCCTTGTGAAGCCAGCGATGCTTAATTCTACTCTTATATCGCGTCAACATTTCTATAGCATTAGCTGTGTTCTAATAGTAAGAATTAATGGCTATGGCTATGTTAAATGATGTTATAGTATTATGTGTATTAACGATGATGACTCTTATCCTTCTATGATGTATGCATACAAATATATTTTCATCAATCAATCGATCTTGCTGATGTCATTCTCTTGGTTCTAATCCTTCCTAAATTAATACAAGCTCGTGATTTATCAAAAAAGACAATAAATAGTATGTGTTTATTTTAAGTCATGAGCCAGTCCTAAAATTTTTTGCATCATTAATACATTCCCATATACTTTTTCTTCTGCAATATTTTAATAACAAGTTATGGTGAGAACATGATGCTTAAAGCAATCTTTTAATGATTTGGCGTTGTCATCTTGAGATGGAAATGCATAAATTAGATTAAAGATGGCATTGACCAAGCAACTTTTAAGAGTTTAAGTTAAAAGTAACCTACCATCTCATCTTCTTTCGAAAAAAGTCAAACCAATTAATTATTTAATATTTTTGGCCCAATTTCTCTCACTAGTAATATATAGGAGATTATGAAATTGCTATCTAGTTCAGCTACGTGCAGGACATTTTTACAACATTGGCACTAGCTTGGACAAAATTAATAACAATATTAAGTTGAACCACGATAATGCAAGTTTCTGATTTTTCAAATAATAATAATAATAACTGCTTATTTCAAGTCTAACAGACCTAATTATTTTCACTTAATCAAGTCTCAGTTATTTTCCTTTTGCATTGAAGAGAAAATAATCCAAAATTATTGAGTTCAAAATCAATTAGAGTTGAGAGAAATTTAGCATTAATTTTTTTTTTTTTTTTTTTGTCTTGAATTAATCTGAAGGTCAGCAAAACCAGTTACTGCCGTTACTGGGCATGAAAGGATTGGGATGTGAAAAGAAAAAAAAGGGGGTGATAAAAGAATCCCTTTATTGGGTTCATGTTTTTCCTTACAGGCCTAGCCGTTTGCCATCTCCTCTTATTGGGCTTATGTTTTTCATTTCATAGGTGCTATATAAACCCCTTCCAACGAGCTTATGTTTTCATTACATTAATTAGTTAAATCCCAAAAAAATTATGTTTCTTGTGACTCGTTAATTAATGTAATGAATTGAACTCGCTTATTATTAGAAGGTTCACAATTTTGTCCCTTCTTGCTGAAAACTCCCTATTTGGTGGAAGACGCTCATGACAAGACAAAGGTTGGTAACCGGTTGCAAACGCAGACTGGCTGGCATAAAAGCATAACTTGTTCTTCTCCTCGCCCGGCCTAGTTATAAAAATAAATTAACAATCATATATATAAATAAATATTAATATCATCGACTGGTCAAATTGTTGCAAAGGAGTGATGGTTATTACGATTAATAAATATTAATATTATCAACGGCACGATAATAAAATAAGCACAAAAAGAAATATGCTACTTGTGCTAATATTAAATATTATATTTATTTTTTTAGTATAAAAATATTCGGGAAATGGAAGGCATTACATATTACGAGTCTAAACCGTGTAAGATAAAGTAAGAATTTATAGTGAAATTTTACTCGGTCTTATGGTAATGCCCATAGATTGCTTACCAAATAACATTGTTCTAGTGAGATTCGTTATGAGGGAAATGATTTAATGAGCACAATGATATTATCTTTAGTATTCTCGAGGGCAAAACAAAAGTATAAAATCACAAGAATTAAATATAATTGGAAATAATAATCTTTCTTATAATTTTATCTCACCATTTTTTTTTTTTTTTTAAAAATCACACTATAACCGCGTAGAATGGCCTAGATCATTTCAGTCATTCAATGTGTCGGCTAGGCTCTTCCTTGCCAGTTGCCTGCAATACGCGCAGCCTAGATTTTTTTCTTTTTTTTAAAAAAATTAATATATAAAAAGTACTGCTTTTCTTTTTTTGAAATTAATATGAAGTCAGCAGAGTCAATTATGTGAAGGGAAGAGGCGAAATGAATGAGCGCGAGAGCGGGATTTCAGATCGGATTTCCTTCTTTCGTTGTCCCGGAAAATTTTCCGTCCCCGTCTTTCTGTATCCACTAGGTTCCCGCCATTTCGCCTTCGCCATCTGAAAAACGCAGAACCAAGAACCCGTCTCAGTTCATTTTCTCTTTTTGTTCTATCTGAAAATTCACGCGCTTCTCGATCCTCTTGTTGTAACCCTATATTTACACTTTTAAGCTTCACGCATAAATTGATTTTATTTTCTAATAATTTCAGTTTCTCTTCTCGATCGATCAAGTACATTCATTTTTCCCCAAACAATTTGCTGCAATTCGCAGCTGTTCTTAGCCAAACAAACACATTCGCCTTTTTTGTTCTGGATATTCTATATTCATTTTGTTTCAATTCTTTGTTGAATCTGTTCGCAGCTGTAGAATTTTGGTTTTCAGAAAAATGGATGAGTTTGGGGTATTGACTGAAAAGTATGGGTTGAAACCACAGGGAAAAGCGGCTCCAATGGCATCGTCAAAACGACCTACCAATATTACTCAAACAGGAAATTTTGGAACTAACCCGAAATCTTCCCAATTTGGATCCAGATCTTTTAATTCCAATAATTCTTACAATTCTTTTCTCGACGATCATAGTAGTGGCAATAAGAAAACCCAGCATTTTGGGGGTCTTGATGATGACATTGATATCTTCGGTGGCCTTAATAAACCCGCCTCTGGGTCCAATATGGGTAATGGCGGTTCGTTTGATTATGATCCGATATTCATGGGGTCGAATAATGGTGTTTATTCGTCTTCATCTTCAGCTGCTTTTGTCGATGACATATTTGGTGGAATGAAGACCCCAGTATCTGCCGAAACAGACCATGGGTTTTCGGCATTTACTTCACCACCTAAGCAGAGTGTTCTTGTTGATGATTTACTGGATAAGATTGGTGGGCTACAGACAAAATCCAAAGGTCCAAACCGCAAGGTGAATGGGGGCTTCGCTGAAAAAGGAGTTGATTTTGATGACTTGATACCTGGATTTGGTGTAAGCAATGTAACAAATAATGGGTATGGATCATTTGACTTCTGGCTTCGTTTTCTGCATTTGATTGAGTATCAACTCCTTAAAGAGTAGGGATCGCTAGTAGTTGATATAAATAGTCATCTTTGGATGTTTGATCCTCTTGCATATAATCTGTTGCAAATGTTATTCATCCTAATTTTTTGAATATTTACTTCCTAAGGCAACGATGATAACTTCATCGAAAACACAATAAAAAAGAATAGAATGTGGTACTAACAATTGATACGCTTCTATAATAGTATGAATTTCAAGCAAGTTTTGATAGGTGTAAAAGTTAGATGTTCAAATAGAATTTCTCTCTTTGGGAAGATAACTTAACATGTGACAATTTTGTTTGTTTATGTCGCTCAATTTTGGTGGATTTAGAAGCATGTTCTATATCATTGACTATCAGTTTCGTTCTAGAAATGTATTTGAGGCGCAACAGTAGTACTCTTAATTAACTATTATATATTTTCAATCATTTCCTGTCCCCAATGAATGTAAACATACAAATTCAACATCCTCATTCTGAGGTTTTACAGAAACTGTGGATGCACGACTTTCATTTCTGGGTATGTGCATTGGATGGTCATGGAGTTGAACTAAGTCATCATGATTTTCTTGCATCAAACAGTATAAGCAACTGATGTCTGGCGTGTGCTTCTGGATGTCCATATTTTTTGGAGATGCAATCAATTCTTCATTTCTTCCTATTTAATATGTTAGTGCAACGTAGAACAAGTCTTTTTCCATCTGCAAGTAGTTTAAGTTATTTATTTCTTGTAATCAAAGGGAAATTCCTTCTCTGACCTTTTCCATTTGCGGACATCATGGTTCTCTGTAGTCTCACTGTCTTTCATATAATTGTTTCAGTAGAGCAACTCCTAATATGAATAAGTCAAACAAACCAACTGTCACCTCTCACGACGACCCCTTCCTAGTATTCGAAACAGCTTCAAGTGCAACATCTTCAAAACAATTCCCAGATCCACTGGAACAAATTAGTAAGTCCAGTAATTCTGGAGGGACAAGAGGAAGTTCTAGCAATGTTCCCCCATTGAGATCTCCCCCAAAACCAACAACAAAAGTCACAAGTTCAAACAAAGGTTCTTTTGCATCCACAAACTGAAAAACTTGAATAGCTCTATCTTTTTTCGTTATTGACCCTGTAAACTAAGTTACTTGAAATGTTTATGATGCAGACAATAGCTCAGGTGTATCTTCAATTGATGAACTCGAGAAATTTGCAATGGGCCGAGTGCATAATAATGCCAGCAAAAAACCCCATAGTCATTCCAGTGGGAAGACACAAAATGCT
The DNA here is from genome assembly GCA_022379115.2 of Bauhinia variegata. Lineage (NCBI taxonomy): Eukaryota > Viridiplantae > Streptophyta > Magnoliopsida > Fabales > Fabaceae > Bauhinia > Bauhinia variegata. The sequence goes on from CM039437.1 coordinate 16,155,503, forward strand.
GCTGCAGCTAAGACAAACCAAAACAAAGAAGCTACAGACTCCACGGGAGTGAATCAATCAAAAGGCATAGATGATCTTGAATCCATTTTTGGTATGGGTTCTAGATCAAGCAGCGTGCCGAAGTCTAGGACTACAACTTCGGTAATAGCTATTAATATAAGGAACTTCAACTATTTCTGTAACACTAAGAGATTTTATTCAGTGTTTTTGCTGATGATTTCCTTAGGATCATACATTTGATGGCCTAATGCAACATAAAGGGAGACCTGAAGCTCCAAAAAGGGTGCCATCTGGATCCTCTGCCAGCATGAAGAAATCTCCAGTCATGACATCTTTTGATGACCTTTCTTTACTTTTTGATGGTAATTTATTGGTTAAAATTTATCAATCTTTGTTATAGTAATTTGCTTGCAGCATATATTGTTAATTTATTTATTTTTATCATTATTATTATTTGCAGAAGCTTCCCCTTCATCTGCCTTTGAGGAAATTGAAGGGGAGCCGGAAGAAAGACGGAAAGCAAGATTGGGACGTTATCAAAGGACACAAGAACGAGCTGTGTGTATTTTATTTTTGCACTTTTAATCTAATCCCTTTTTTCAATTTACTATCTATCCTTATGATTTCATAAATGCTCAACCAATATTTATTCTCAATTTGAAGCATAGCTATAATACTTAACCTTGACCTTTTCCACCTTCCCATTATGTTTTTTATTATAATTTTCTCAAATTATGATTGTTTGCCATATTTCCAGGCAAAAGCAGTGGCTGACTTGAATCAGCGTGACCTTCAAAGTAAGATGGAGCAAGCAGAGAGGCATGTAAGGGTTTCTTGTGTTTATATGGATGGAGATTAATTTCCAAGGATTGTTTTTGTATTGTTTTTCCAGAATTATATTTCAAAACTGCTCTTCAACCTGAGCAAATGTTGTTTGGTTGTTAATGTGGTGGTATTATCATCTGTACCTGTGTTTCTTTGTTTTGCAATTTCATATTGTTCTTTTTGTTACATCTTTCTTAGTTTGTCTTTTGATCTTAACTTGTCAGAGGATTGCTGAAATTGTGAATGCTGAGATAAAGCGATGGACTGCAGGGAAAGAAGGCAATATGCGGGCCCTTTTATCAACATTACAATATGTATGCTCTTTTACTACAAACTGTATTAATATGTTGTTATGATAGGCTATAATGCTATGTTCTTAGTGGTCATCTCAATTCCTGAATTGGGATGTGAATGGTTCACAATCAAATTATCATTTCTATTCCATTGCTTGGTTCCGTCAGGAGTGGAATGCTAACATTCCATTTCTTTCTGTATCTATTTTTGTTAGACAAAAGTAGTATGGAATGGAATGACTAAGATGAGATAAATAAGTAAACAAATCAAGTATTAACTCATTCCTTGTAGCTAGGAATTACCATTCTCACCTCCTAAGAGGGGAATGATGATTCCTGAATGGAATCCTTTATACCAAACGTGGGAATCCTCATTTCTACGGAATAGAGGCAGGAATTAAATCTTCATTCCGCAATAGGCTTCTCATTCTGCAAACGTTATAAAGGCACTTAGGTGTCCAAATCAACAGGAAAAAAATTGCACCATTCTCACAAGCTTATCATTCATTGTTTTCTTTGTTGATAAAGAATTATATAATTGAACCTTTTGAATTGATATACAGGTGCTTTGGCCTGAATGCGGTTGGCAGCCAGTATCCCTGACAGATATGATCACTTCTGCTTCAGTTAAAAGAGTTTATAGGAAGGCAACATTATGCATTCACCCAGATAAAGTTCAACAGAAAGGTGCTACTCTTGAACAGAAATATAGGGCAGAGAAGATTTTTGACATCCTGAAGGTATCTCTCTTTTTATCCCTCAATCAAATCTTTAAATACCAGGAATATCCTATGACTTGTGTTTTTTTCCTAGTAATATATTTCTACGTAAGTTATTTCATATAGTGCTATCTGTTTTGTCGATGGTGTATGGGGGCAAATGCAAAAATTGCCATATGGCACCTTGGTGGATGCTGAGGTGGCCATTGTGGCAAAAATGTAGAAGTTTATGAAAAATTTACAGAGACAAATAAATAAGAAGGTCTAACAATGTCTATTCAACCATGAACATTCGTCATGATAACAAGGTTTTAAAGCGAAGGATAAAAACACGTCTTAAGTCACAAATTCAAACATAGAAGTCGGAACAAAAATACAATGACACAACTAAATTAAATAACAAAGTCATTTGACAGCACATAATCTAAGTCTAGTCCTCCTCCTCACCCTGGCTTGGATCAGCAGAATCACTATCAGATAGCCCTTTTCTGATTCTCGAGAGTCAGCCTCCTCTTTGGCAACTTTAATTTCCCTAAAGGCCCAAATGTCCCGAATAAATTGACGCCCATCAACAGGATCACTATCTGCATCGATTGTTTGTCTTATTCTCCTTCATCGTCAATCAAATGATATTGCCGTTATACTGCTAGAAAATTGATATGTTGGATAGTAGACGTTTAGTTTAATAAAAGTAATATTTTTGATTGAAGTTTATTCCTTGGCAACAATTCAGGCACCTCTTCAGTATTTATTTATTTATTTTTGGGGGTGAGGGGCCCTCTTCTATCTTATACGAAGAAAAATTTCTTTATCATAGTTTCGAACATTATTTTTTACTGTTTGTTCCTGAAATGTTATGACCATATCTCTTGTTGCTTTTACTAATAGTTCTTCTGATGACAATGATATCAACAGGAAGCTTCCACGAAGTTCAATGCAGAAGAGCTTTATTAGATCGCTTTGGTGTTTGTTCTTGCAATTTAAAAATCCCATCTAGCAATTGCATAGTTGGCACTCTGGTATGGGATATTCACCTGCCCAGTTTATGTATCGTCACTCTGCCATTGAAGACAACGCGTGATAGATATTTCTCGGCATCAGATGGTGCAGATTCTTGCTCCAGATGCATGATGCTGAACACTTCAATTTAAGTTAAGCATTTCATGTTGTAAAGTAATTCTAATTCAAGATTCTGTAAAAACTTACAAGGTTCCTTAAGACGCACCTTGCTAAAAGCATTTTATAGACCCTCCCACTCCTAATTGTATTGGTACTAGACTTGTTAGTTGGCATCATTTTTTGGGACTGAGAAGTCAATTACACGAGGTAATTGTTACGAGGCTAAATGGTGTCAATGTTTTCCTGTTGATGCATTGCTTACACCGAGAGCCAAGAGGAACAGATTTCATGAGTTACTAGTTTTTCAAGGCTTGCATGGGGTCTTAGTTGGGGCAATTGTTTTGTTTATTGGTTATTTTCTTGGTATTGTTTTTCCTCAAAGCATTAACATTGACTGACTATATTATTTAATAAGGACACCTTAATTTGTTAGTGTCACGTTTTTATTTAATATTGTTTAAATATAATATAGATTAAAGTACTCTCATTTACGATAGAAAGTGTTTAGTTAATTTTAAAAATTCTTATTTATAAATCTTTTATATTAAATGGAGATAAATTAACTTATATTGATATCAAATAAGATTTGGCATTAATAAAATAGAGTAAGAAAATAGTGATTCCTTCTAATAAATTCATTGATTATGCAAAATAAATTTTCTTTCATGAAGCATTCATCTACCAAAGTTCTTTTATAACAAATTACAAATTGGAGAAAATCCAATATTATCATCATCTCATGATTCCCATCACTCTCCTTTTCCTTTTCTTCTTTTAACGAAAGCAAGCATCTTACTAATGAGGAATCAATCAACAATGCATAAGACAAAATATGAGGATCCTATCAAGAATGCACAAGACAAATAAGAGAGGGTCTACCGACCGAGATCATCACAAGTTTGCGTTCTCACACAATCTGAAACAATCATTTCGGTGGAGTTATGGATCAGTGACTGAATTTGTGCTAACATGAATAAAGTTAACCGTGTGGACCTGTAAATTCGATTGCCAGAAGCTCCAGCCAGAAAACACAAAAAGGACAAACAAATAAAAGGCATAGATTGAAAGGTGAAAGATATGATGGAAAGGACATCAGAAATTTGGTTGTTACCACAATAAAGGCATATATACATTCAGTTGATAGCGACGCCATTGTAATCGCAATCCACATATGCATACTGTTGGGATGAAGTTATAGATAGGAAAATGATACTCGTAAGTAGGGAAATAGCCTACAAATTTTAACACCCACTTGAGTAATTTTGTTTATGAATGCATAATGATTGATTTTTTATGCATTTTTCTTCAAAGTCTTAGCCCTATAACTATAAAGTAGAGGGAATCTGAAAGCTAAAATTGTTTTCTCATAAAATAGTTGTATAGATGTTTCATTTTTATTTGATAAATGAAACAGTAACATATTTGCATTCTGCCCATCCTCTCATCATCTCAAGTACAGGCTAAGATATGGGAATCTTATTTGTAATGAATAATTAGTTGATTCAAGGAGTATTCAATTACGGAGGAAAAAGAAAAAGATTTTCTTACAGATCCTGAGATTCATATTTTTTCAAATATGAAAAGTTGAAAGAAAAGTCTAACACTAGCAGCAGTAAACTATCATAATTTTCTGCCTTTGTCTTGCTGTAAAGCATTTCTTTCATTAATAAAGTGGATTCTGCAGTAAATTAAAGTGGGAAAGAATCTCTGTATCCCATGGTCTTTGGAGATTCTTCTCTAATCGTAGCTCCATTACCACATAACTAATTATATTTTCTTAAGAAAGATACAGAAACCACTTTATAGCCCAAGTATGGAAAAGGGCGAAACTTCCTACAAACCCACATATAACCCACTAGCATTCATGAGATTGAGACTGCCATTAAAATTATACTAACAAGAACAAAAAGAAAATGGCAAATTAGTAGTATATCTGATGATCGAGACATTTCAAACCCACCGCTTCCAACCTACCAAAACTTTCTGGCGGCGGCGCAGCCACCCTCCCACTACCGCCCCTTCCCCATTTCAAGGGTCTTGTCTTATATATGCATGCACCTTCTAGCTTGCTGATAGTTATTAATTAGCAAAAGGTTTTCAATTCAGTGACCTTTGAAAGTTTGAAGGCCTTTATTTATTTTTTGATTTGACCAAACCATTTTCCCTCATTTCCTTTTCCAACAATCTATGGGAGAGGGTCACTTGTCACTGACCTCTAATCTCTAATCTTATGGAAACAAACATTGCATGAAATTTATAAGTTAATCAGTCCTTTTCTAGGGCATGGAAAACATGCAAATCTTAGTTGTATTTGTGATTGTGCTTATGTTGTTTAATGCTTCATACCGTGATGTTTTATATCTGGCAAAAGTCAAGGTGGCTAGGTTCCAAGGGGTAGTACCCTGATTTTTTTTACATATTTAATACGTTTGGGATGATGATGAATCTTAACAATTATTTAAAATGATTAGATTTTGAGATTGACTTAAATTCAATGAATCAAATTTAAATTAATTAATACATATTTAATGTGTTTGGGATGATGATGAATCTTAATAATTATTTAATATAATTAGATTTTGAGCATGACTTAAACTCAATGAATCAAATTTAAATTAATTAATGTCTAACGTAAAGTTAAATGTCAAATTTTTTATTAAAAAAAATTTGGGTTTGAGTGAGTGTTCTTCATTTAAACCTTTTTTTTTCTTTAAGACAAAAAAGTAATGCCCAAAAGTAAATATGATGTGATCTCTCTCTTTTCTAATATTACCAAAATGTAGTTGTCGGTATGTTAAGGGCTATCTGTATATTTGTACACAATATTTTCAATTTACACATTTCATTTTCAAGCATGGTATTCTGAAGCACCCAAGCTCACAGGCAAGTGGTGAGGGTAAGAATACTGAACCATGGTCCATAGTCCATAGTCCATAGATGCTTATTTGAGACCACCCTAAGCTCTTTACTACTTTCAAATCTGACCCATCTCTTAATTAAGATCTTGCATGAAAAGGTCGCAACTCATGCACAGTAACTATAACTTATCACCTATCAGTTCTTTACCATCAGATCACTTCACCAGTTGGTACTAATGATCCATCAATTTCAAGTTCTAATCAGATTGAACACCGTTCTGGAGAGTGCAGTGAATGGTCCAGATCGACTACGATTCTCTTTTTATTTTTCTCTGTCAGTGGGGCTTTCACTTTCTGTGGTCCTTAAGAGTTAGAGGTACCACTTTTTGTTATATGTGAAATGTATCATGAACTATGCTTTCCCTTGTTTCTTTCTTCAAACTTTCTTTTGTTTCACTTCAAAATCTGAGAAAATTCATCTGAAATTTCTAATTCCTCATTAGATGCACTTCACAGTTTTCTTCTTTTTCTCTTACCCAATTCATTTTTATTTGAGTAGTATGATTTTTGTAAATGACTTGAGTCACTTGACAGACCGTGTTGCATTGGAATATAGAGCAAGTTACACGATGATTACCAAAAAAGAAAATACAAGGCATGCAGGCTAAGCAACAAACAAGAAGATCACCATCCTAGCTAAGCTTGATATGAACATGAGCAAGAATTGAAATTTCTTTTCTTGCTTTTATGGATGGCGATTACTGTCTAGTCCTAGTAATTAGTAGCTGGTATGGAAAGGCTTAAAACTTCCAAGATCACTGACAATTCCAGCAACGGAGCCAGCTGCGGCTGCTAAAGTAATTATAAGGCAAGCTATACTGAGCAATTGGAGGCAGATCCATCTTGTGCTCCACTTTGGGATTCTCTTTTGAACAATGTACATCTCCACTGGAAAATAAACAGTTAGAGGCCAAAACCCAAGAGCTCCAAGAAGCCCCAAAATGTCGTTGAAGAATGGAAGCAGCATTGATATCACAGTGGTAATGATCACAAAAATTGTCCTCCAGATAAGTCTGAAGAAGTTGAGTTTACGGTAACCTGGGATTGGTACTTCAATTTCTTTGTTCACAAAATCACTGTCTGGGAATCTATTTGCTGCTGCTTTTTCAATGAAAGCAAAAAGGGGTTGGCAGTAAACTTGGTATGCTCCAACAAGGTGGATAACTATAGCAGCATTGGCTATGTCAAGCAGCCAATATGGGTTATAGAAACCAAAACCAGTAAGGAGGTTTCCAGGGCTTCCATCTCCAAAAGCAGCATAACCAAAGCAACCACAGAGCATGTAGAAACTGGTTGTGACTACAACACTAATAAAAGTAGCCTTCTTCATTGTTTTTGATTCTGATGGTGGAGATCTGACTGTGTTCTGTTTTAAAACAAACCCATTAATTCAAACTTCGATTCAAAAAAAATTTTCTGGGTCTGAGTCCAATCAGTTTAGGACAAAGATTATACCTGAATTTCTATAAGAATCATTGAGTATGAGTATGCAAAGGCTATGTCACCGAGAGCTTGGAAGCTCCTCCAAACTTTCTGTGTTTCTGTCACGGTACCAACGCTTATCCCAGTTAGGCTTCCTCCAATTCTACCGTTTTCTGTTACATAACCAGTTTAAGTCAGCTTTTGCCACAGTAGCTTTAATCTTAAACGGAAAAAGATAAAAACATTGAATTTAATCGTGGCCTATGTAAAGAGAGCTATACCTACAACTTTGGCAATTCCTAAACCAAGTCCAATTGTTGAGTAAGTGAAAGACATAACAGCAGCTACAAGGGAGAGCCACCATAACTGATCGAAGTCTGGGATTTGAGAGAAAATAATCTCAGTGATACCAAATGCAATCATGTAAACGTTGCTATTCATATGGCATGGATCTTTGCCACCACTACTGTGAAAACAGTTGGACCTTTTGATTGCCCTGTTTAAACAAAAACCCAACAAAACCAATTAGACTATTTCTTTTTTGGTTAATTTAACAAAAATTAAATATCTAAAATTGCACTATGATTTCAAAACTTACATCATGCTTATGGCAGATGCAATAGTGTAACCAATGGCAACTCCGAAAAGGTTAACATATTGAACCAGCCCACAGAGCTTAACCTTCAAGCCGCCTGAACATAAACAACCCACAAAAGCAAAGATTGAAAATTTGAAACTTTGAAACAGCACTCATAATTATAACTCAAAATAGAAGGCAAACCCGGAATTTGTTTCAATCAAACAAGTGAGGTAGCTGAAAATTTACCAAGGTTTGATCGAATAGCATCCATATAAGTGTAATTCCTCTTGCCATTGACAGGGTCACCAGTACGGTAGCAAACAGAGAGAAGGGTGGAAGTGTAATAAGTCACAAAAGAGAACAGAATCATCACAGCAGGACCAGCAATCCATCCAAGCTGAGCTATAGCCCATGCCAGAGATAGCACACCAGAACCAATTACAGCTGTTATGATGTGGGCACTCGCAGTCCACACAGTCCCTGTTTCGTCAAACACAAAATACACTCAGACTCAATGACCACCACTTGCGCAATAGATCAACCACCTAAGCTACTTTCTGCATAAATTCCCAAAAAAGGTATAAAGAAGTTGTAAAATTTACCAGTTCTTTTGGGGCGGTCATCGTCGTCGAAGAACTTAGAGTCTCTTTGTTGAAACACGTCTATGGAGACATCAAATGCTTGATGGTTCTTGTTGGCGGCACCGTTCTCAACCATCTTTGTCACTAAATAGATTGACCCAAGTCAGTATTATGAATAAAGTTTCGGACTTTATAGGAAATCTCAAAGCTCGTGCAGAGTGGTCAGTGTTCTTCTTCGGGTCAGCGAATGCAAACAAGACTAGCTTTGAACTAGAGGAACCGAAAGAGATGGGTGGATTGAAGGTTAGTTATGACTTATGAGTCTGTAACTCGTAAGAAAGCTCAACTGCCACTCTCAGTAGTGCCAGAAATTTCTTATGAGTGAGCTCAACACACCTCCTTTGAAGTTTCAGGAAAAAATGGTGTTACTAGGGAATGGAAGAGAGGGCCTCTGTGTGTGTGTTGTGGTTAGAAGACAGCACACAGAGGAATTGAATTGGGGTGTCCATAAGAAGGGGAGAGGGAAGGGGTATAAATAAGTACTAGTGTGTGTGGGAGAGAAAATAAAATTAAAAATGTTCAAGAGGGAAGTCTTGTGGCGAGTGGTGAAGTGCCACGCGATATAAAGAAACCAAAAAGTGAAAGGACGTCAACGACCCACGCAATTAGTCTCGTCGCTCCTCGTGTCACGCTCTGCCGTTTTACTCACCGCTTTGACTCAAACCGTGTGCAGGTTGCGTTTCCGGTCCCCTCCCATATGTTCTATTTGGTGCCCCCACCTCAGTTTCCTTCACATTTCGTTTCCTTTGCTAAACCTGATTGGGTTTTCTAAAGCGACAGCCAAACACTGGCTTGACCGACTTGCTGTATTTTGGATTCTAGTCTGCGTACACATTCAGATGCATCCTCCCCTGGAAGGTTATCCTCAATGTTCACACGTAAATAATTGATGTTATCACGAAGAGGTACTAACATGCAGCAACATGGAAAATAAGTCAAATATGATTTTTTTTTTTTTTTCAATAAGCGAGCAAAAAGCATTCAGAAGAGTCTTACCTTTATTATAATATCTTCAAGGCTTGTCCTTCCCTATGCTTCACTGTTTCCAGAAACGACTGCGCTTTATTAAATGCAATTTAAAATGGCCAGCATGAGCAGAAACACTGCTTTGCTGGGAATGGGAAAAAACCAATACTAGGGCTCCGTTTGGTATGCTTAGTATGCTGAAAAGGGAAGGAAAGAGTAAGAAAAGAAATGAGCTACAGGAATGAAAAGGAAAATTATAGTCTGAGTTTGTTTAATATGTAATAGAAAAAAAAAATTATTTTTTTTATAATGTTTGGTTTATACAAAAAATTAAAGGAATGAAATATATATTTTTGTGTAAGTATAAATTTAACATTTTTTTAAAACTTATATATGTATAAAAATATCTTTATTTCTCAATTTGATTACTATAAATTTTATAGTTGATATTAAAAAAATTAAATTAAATTAAATTTTTATAATGTAATTTTAATTTTATAACTTATATTAATATATAAATTTTAATTTTAATTTTAATTTTACAATATAATTTTATAACTTTTATAATTTAATAATTTTTATAATTTAATTTTAATTTTATAATATAAAAATAAAACTTTCGAGAATATATAAAATTATATAATATAATTTGAATTTTTTTAAAATAAAAATTTATTTTTTTCTTTTTTTTTATTTTTCTTCAAATTTAAAATAAAGTTACAGCCTTCAAATTATAAAAAGTCATATATTAAAAGAATGAATTTTTTTTTTATTTTAAAACTACCAAACAATATAAAATGAGATAAAGTAAAACATATTTTTTTTCCCTACCTTTCTTTTCCAAACAGCCCTATAGTGCTATAGTGGATCTGTCGTGGTTGTAGCTCTCTTGGGCTAATCTCTCTGGCTTATATAGTGGAACATGTAGACGTTTATGCCGATAGTAACATATTATATTAAGATAATATCTATCTCTTTAAAGGACCACCCCAGAATCAAAAATGCTCTTAATGAAGAAGAATACGGTTCCCTTTATTATTATTATTCTTTTCTCAAAATTAATTAAGTTGCCTAAAGTATATTATTGAAGTCAAAATTGTTTCTTTATCTATCTAGTCGACAAATAGGGCTATCAATTATTGTAGCATAAATAAATAGTAATACTGAGCTCTTTATAGGTGGGCAAGTGGCATATTATTAATATTCTTATATTCTAGTTCCGAATAAATGAGGAAAGAAAGGTTATAAACCAAAGTCGCTTGGGGCATCTTTGAATTGAACTGGTTTACTTCAATTAATTAAAATTGTACAAAAATTTTCAATTTCTACGTTTAATTTCTTCTGCTTTTTTAATTAAATGGCTGTAAACACAAGGTACTCTGCTCGTCTCTCTTCCGCTGAAATCCAATCATACCATAGCAACTTGTGATGCTCTTGTTTAAGCAATGGGAATATATAATGTAAAGTGGACCAGGTTTTTCACACGTTAAAGAAAAATAAATATGTCTTTTTCTTGTGCAATTTCAAAGTAACATATTGATCAATCAATAAGATTACTTAAAATATGCATATATGTGGGTTAAATGATCAATAATTTATGCGACGCACCAAAAGAAAATTATTTAAAATGTATGTTCCCGTAATCAGTTACCTTAAAATGAACAATTCAATAAACTAATAATAAATATTATATATTTTATGTGCAATCGAAAATATTTTATCGATAAAAAATAAATTTTATTAATAGTATTCAAATGAAAACATCTAGATTTTCAATTAATCAGTGACACATAAAAATGTTGTAAATTTTTGCATATATAAAATGTCCGATTGAAAAATATATAATTTAAATTTTTGAAACTGACATTTTATGAAACACGCGAAGCAAAACAAACGAGGCGCACGTTTCTGCTTTTAGTTCAACTTGGTACCAACCTGCGCATCATTAGAATCCCATTAATCTCAAACCACTTTTCTAAATTCTTTATTGTAATTATAGAAAGCTATTAATGGACTTATTAGTAATTGACATTGATGTATAACCGAGTGAATCACATTCTAACTTGTTGATTTCTAGAAATTAATTAAGCCAAGAAATTGCCATCAGTTTACTACTCAATCTCTTCATCATTACACCGCGTTTAGTAATTTAAAAACATAATTAAGCATATAAAATGAATAAAATCTAATTATTTTTATGATATAAAAAATATTTATATTATGAACTAAACAAAATTGTGTTTATACGTAGATGATTAAACACATAAATTAATTAATAAAAATTATTTTAATTTAATAAATATATCAAGTTTTAACCTAAAAATATAATTCAACTAAAATTTCATAAAAAAAAATTACCAATTCTTATAATTTTAACTAACTCAAATTATTTCGTATCCAAAATAGTGTGAAGACGCGTCTACACATGGAAGGAAGGCAAACGCCCAATAATTGGAAAGCTTGTTACTTTAACAAGTCTTCCATATTAATTATTTGCAAAAGGAGTGTCCTAACCGCTATACGTTGCTTCAATGCTATGTTTGGGACAAAAGAAATGATGTACCATGTATTTACGCGGAAGCAAATTAACGTACGAATCGTTGTCTGGTTGAGTTTGGATTCCCTTAATTTCACGAGCTTGAATTATGTGGTTGTCTGTTTAATCAAAACAATCAATTTATATTTGTCGGGTAATGAATCAGGGTCCTCTTTCATTGAGACCCTCATGACGGATTCACACGATACGTCTTCATCACAACATTTGGAGCTATCTAATCCTTCTTTGATTCTGGTTGTAAATCATTATCTATGTTGGTTATTCGAATTTCCAGCTTGATATGTTTTAATTTTATTTTTAATTTTTTATCACAATGTTTTCCAATTTTTTTCAAAAAAATTATATAATTTGTATAAAAGTCTTATTATAACAATCGTTGAGGATTTTTTTTTAATTACAAAGAATTTCGTTACATAATTGTGATTTTTTATTTCATTGTCTAGAACATTTGTTACATTGATTTTTAAATAAGTCATTTTAAACTAATATTTTCATGAATCAGTTTTTTATTATAGCAATTGTTTAATTAGTCAAATGATATTTAAAGATAAAGGAAATATATATTTTTTTTTTATTGAGGTTGGAACTTGTAGCTTCGAGAATCTTAAATAACCAACTTCCAGTCGTTCCTAACCGCAGCTCTGTAAATGGTCTATATAGCTAGTGCTTTATTCATGTTATACATTAACTGTAATTTATTGATTTCCAGCTTTAATCCTTGACAACATGGGAATCTGCAAAGTCGTTGAACAGGGATTGATGATGGAAAAAGCAGTAACAGTAATTAGATTTCGAAGATAAAAAGCTTTTGTTTGGTACCCCAGAAAATTAAAATATGCTGTAAAAGAAAAAAGTGATGGTAACTGTAATAGTCACTTTGTCTTGGCTAGGTAGCACAGAAGTTTCACTTATAAGTTTTAAATTGGAGAGAATATTTAGAAACAGACCCACCTGATCTGATCATGCGAGTCAAAAGTTGCTACAGGCACGCAGCTGAAATGTTTGAATATTTGCTTCTTTGTGGTTACAGGAAAACGTTAACATCTCATCTCATGGGTCGGTAAGTGGAAGTTTAAAAAAAAAAAACTTCTGGCCAGAAAAGAAAAAGATTCTCTAACCTAACAGACGAAAATATAATATTTCCAACCGTGTGTATATATATATAAGATAATAAGAAACTATTTTTGTTTAATCAATTGAGACCTTGTATATACGATTAAGAATATAATTAAAATTATTTTAATTATTTTTATATTTTTATTTAATTCAAATTAAAATTATTTGATAATTTTTTATATTTATATATGATGTCAAATATTAAATGTTTAAAAAGAAAAAAGGTTAAAGTTAGTTTATAGTTTGAAGTGATCGAACACTTTATCTAGAGAAATTTACCTTCATATACTAAAATAAAAAAATATTTATCAATATATATCACTTTTAAAAATATTTATTAATATATATCATTTTTTTCAGTTATCGCATTACCGTAATGCGATATTCGAATAAAAAATTAATTAAATTTTTTATTTTTTATAAATAAAATATTAAAAAAATTTATAAATTTTTTTAAACACATATACATCATTCCAAAAATTATTACCAATACATACTATTTTTATAAATATTTACTAATATATATTACCTTTAAAAAAATTACATTACCCTTTTACAAATTTATTTTATTTAATTTAAATTTATTTTATTTTATAATTTAATTAAAAGATGACACAAGATTCATGAATTAGTGTTGAAATGTTTCTGCAAGATGATGATGTGTTTATTTTTCTTGGATGCCTCATTTGAAGGAAAGGAAAATATTTATTTTTTTAGATAGATAATTAGTTGTTTGGAATATTTTTTTTTATTTTTTTCTCCCTTATCTACTGTATCTCTTTTTTTATATGTTTATTTTTATAAAAAATTATAATACATTAAGTGAATTTTTCAAAATTAATTAACTCAAATATATATATAAAAAATGTATTTGATTTTGAAATATGTAATATTAAATTTATTTAGGCAAAACCACTTCATAATTAGAGATTTTATTGTACAAGATGATGTCGTATGTATTGATAATAATTTTTTAGATTGTGTATATGTATTTAAAAAATTTTAATTTTTTTAATATTTTATTTATAAAAAATAAAAAATAAAAAATTTAATTAATTTTTTATTCGAATATCGCAGTACGATAATACGATATTTAAAAAAAGTGGTATATATTGATAAATATTTTTAAAAATAGTATATATTAATAAATAATTTTTTTTTTTGGTATATGGAGGTAAATTTCTCCTTTATCTACTACCTTTTAACTGCTTCAGAGGATCGTATCCACGTTTCCAAACTGTACTACCTTGTCTATGCCTTAGGAGAAACAGTCGAGTGGACAAACAACTTGGATACATATGCATAGGAAAGATACTGGGACCTAAGTAGGTGAATACAAAAACCAGCTTTTATTTCAGTTTATTATTATTATTATTATCAGTACCTTTTTCTATCGCTCGACTTTTTCAAAACAAATTTTTGTGTAAGAGAAGATTTTATATATATATTATAAGTGCTATGTTGTAACTTAAAAATGCTTTCATTCCTCTTTATCCACTAACTCATACAATTGTTAATCAATTTTGTTGTCCATATTAAATTATATGCCCACTTGCTCATACACAAACACGTACGTTAATATTTATAGAAAAAAAAATTTTGTTTAATTTTTTAAAAAATTATTTTTTAAATTAAAAAAATAAAATTTCACATTTTAAATTTAAAATAAAAATAAAATTTTATATAAATAAAATATCTTAATAAATTTTTATTTTAAATTTTAAATATAAATTTTATTTTATTTAATTCAAAATTGTTAGAATTATTTTTAAATTTGATAAAAATGAAAAAATATCGTTCTGATATTCTTATCATCATCGTTGTCATCTGTATATATCTAGCCATGTCGTGCGTACTATATCCATGACGTATCAAACATGTTGCTATAAATCATGATAGAATCACAATTTGGATAAGAGGAGATGAAAATTAAAAAAATAAAATTTAAGGTAGTTAAATATAAATTCCATATAAATTTGAGGACTAATTTTATGAAAATTATAACATATTAAGATAAAATTAAAAATTTAAAAAGATCTCAATATCTTTGTCTCTTCTATTTAATAAATTTGTGATTTTATTAAAATAATATTAAAATTACATATTTAATCAATTATAATCTTATAAAATATGAAATGAGATGGAAAATTTTGTCTAATTTCCTCTAATAAGGATGTATGATTTCAGTGTGAAGGGAACAACCATTCGGTCTATTGTAACACTAAAATACAATGACATAAAGACAATACTGAGAAGAAGGCAGCGTAAGGAATTAGAATAGTGACTAAAATGATTAACCAAATGGTAGGGAAGCGGCTCTGCAAGTTGCCATAACATGTTTGACATGAATAAATGTGTCCAAGTATTTGACCATAGATATCATCCTTCATTATTGAAGATGACCAAAGTGACAACCAAGTTTGAACTTCAAGAAATAATTAATGGTCATATAATTTATACGTATAAGACTTTTGTTCCCCATGTTCTTGACTTTGAGGCCACAAGTGTTTTCCAAGCATCACATCAGGTCTTACTAGCTATGCACAAGGATGGATCCATAAATTGAAAAACAAAAACAAAAATACTCAAAATAGGAGAGCCAAGTCTAATACATAGCTCTGCATTTATATGCTGTTTAATGCACATTCATCTAACCAAAGACTATTATTTTTAATTAATTTAATCAGTACAAGAACTTAATAGCTTAATTAAGTGCCCTTATTGGTCAGCAAAAACTACACAGTAGGGCTGGTTTAACTATTAAGACCCAATATTCAATCATTAGAATTAAGACACTATAATAAAATTTTCCAAACATCTTAAAGTACTACGGTTTGTATTATATATTGTATAAAAACAATATTTACTTGACTTATAGCTTGCTTAGAGATATTAAAAGAATCATAAATAATGTTTAATTAATTAGGTAATAGTCATGATCTCTTGCTGAACAACAAGTAATCGATCAACGGGAACTCTTTTCTACACGTATGTGAGTCATCAAATATTTAATTATTAATAATTCAATTGATTTTCCCTTAAATTCAAATGCTTCATTAAGAAATTCTATATCTTATCTAAACATAAAGCAAATAATCATTGACCAGTTGAATGGTGTATTTGAAGTTTGAAATAGAGTCATAGGCTGTCACAGATATTGTCATTTATATTGGGTAGTTAAATGAAGAAACTAGGATTCAACGAGAATCCCCAAAGGACAAAGAGCAGCTTTGACGATTCATCCAACACGATCTGTCGGATAATATATATTATGAACGCATACGCCACTGGATAAGAAGAAAATTAGACTAGGAAGATTTTATTTTTTTTAGAAAAAAAAAAGGACAGAAAATTTTCTTTTTCAGACGAGGAATCTTCAAATTGTTGTAATTTCATGTTTGTGCGTATATGTCGCTTTTATTACAGAAAAAAAAAAAAAAAAGAGAAAGAAAGTAGGAATATGAAACTAAAAATATCAAAAAAAGAAAAAGAAATCGTTAAAGAATCAAAGGCAAAAAGTTTCTATTTCTAAATAAGGGAATAAAATGAAAATCATGATAAGATAGAATTAGAAATCCGTGGTGCTCCTTCCTGCGTTATGAATGTTATCGCATAGAATAGAACTAGAACTAATTCTAATTGTGAATGTTAGGAACCGATAAAATGGAAAACGACCTCAATTAATAATGCAGCTAAATAGCATATAGAATCGCCCGCATGGCTCAGTTGCGAATATATTTTTTATAGGCTACTCGTCATCAAAACGATTGCATTGCACTGCAAGGGAATGAGGGGCCCACAGAAGTCGACCATGCTAAACATTTGATGACGACGGTCAACTATGGGCGTCTACGACTATATAGGAGCATTTTTTTCGCGTCTGGTACTTTAGATATACATACATAATAATGGATAGATATCTTTCTTTCTTGATTAATTGGGATACAGTTGTACTAGTCATGTTGGGGTATGGGCGGACCAAATCCCCCTAAGGTATTGTCCTTTAGGAGGGCGAGGTTGGTCTCGAACCCAAACCTAGAGGTTTTGTCCTCTGAACTAAGTGGTGTGACCACTTGAGCTAGAGGCGCCTCTAGGCCTGGGTTCGAGACCAACCTCGCCCACCTAGAGGACAATACCTTAAGGAGACTTGGTCCGCCCATACCCCCAACAAAAAGGCGCCGCGGGATGATAACTCTTTGCAGGGAGCATCAGACTACGGTATTGTCCCTCAGAGTGGGCGAGGTTGGTCTCGAACCCAGGCCTAGAGGCGCCTCTAGCTCAAGTGGTCACACCACTTAGTTCAGAGGACAAAACCTCTAGGCCTGGGTTCGAGACCAACCTCGCCCACATAGAGGACAATACCTTAGGGGGACTTGGTCCGCCCATACCCCCAACAAGTCACTACTCAGATATTCCTTCGGTTAACTTTGGCAAGTCGACCAATTGGGTCTTGTGTTGGTGATTCATTATTACCATGGCACGTGTTTTTGTTTTTGGGTGGCTCTGCTCTTCCGTCGGAGTGGGAGACTCGGGGGACGCGGCTAATTGGGATAGCCACACTGATTCTTTCTCTCACTTAAAGTCTTCCAATTGTGCGCGCGGTATGAGATGAATGAGAATTGAATTGAAGCAGTGTACGCCAATGAGTGCACCCCGTGATGCCATTGCCTATCCTAGGCCAGGAAGATTAAAGAATTAGGGCTGTTTGCGGTGCTCCTCATAAAATAAGAACGGATGGAAGTAGGATATATAATGGTTTGATAATTTAATGTTTGATGCGTATTAGATAATTTTTTAAATAAACATTATTATATTATATATTTAAAGTGAACCAAATAATAAAAATAAAATATTTATATATTTAATTTATACTTAGTGGTAGTAATGGTAGTTGCTTTGCTAAGTGAGCATAACAATAACAGTGTTAATGACTTTGCTAAGTGAAGGGTAACGGTAGTGGTGACTTTCTTAAGTGAATGTGATAATAGCGGTGACAGTGACTTTGCTAGGTCAGTGTGGCAACAACAGTGACAATGGCTTTGCTAAGTGAGAGTAGTGGTTTTACTAAGTGAAGGTAATAACAATAGTGGTGGCTTTGTTAAGTAAGTGTAATAGCGGTGGGCACAATGTTTGTTAGGTAAGTGTAATTGCTGTGGGCACAATGAGTTAGAGACAAATAAAACTGAATGAGTGAGGAGTGAGGTGAAAAGAAATTTTTCTTATTCTATTTTATTTTCTTTTAATCAAACTATCCCTTAAGTATAAAATTTTAATAGTGAGAGTAAGATATAATAAATAATAAGATAATTCTATTATACCCTATTAACTCACCAAATTAAAAATAAAAATAAAATATAATAACTTATCATATTTTATTTATCTTATTAAATACACCAAATAACCTAGCTCCTAGAATCAAGAGTAGACATCACTCTTGACTAAACTAAAATGGCCTTGTCTATTGGTGCTTGCCACTTAGTGTTGTAGGTATACACGGGTGTGTGTTAACTTTGATAAGTGAGAAAATAAATAAATAAATAATAACCCTTCCATATTAGTTAGAGGATTTGCCTAGATTTCCTTTCGGTATAAGTTTTTCTCATAATCATGTTACAAAATAGAATCTAATAATGAAGAATCTAAGTAATTTATAAGAGATCTTAAGTTGAAATCTCTCAACTATCATTAATTTAATAAGATTAACCTACGAGATTACTTTTGGTCTAACCCTACAAACCTAAAACATTAAAAGAAATCCAAGTTAGATGAACTCTGTTACACTATCTCCAAGACTTTACAGTAGCAGAAAACGTAGTGGGGAGCACTAATGAATTGAAAATACTGTTTAAAAGTCGACTTACAGAAGAACTCTTCAGTTCCCACATTGTGTGTGTGAGTGCGTGTCTTGTGTCCTTGGCAGAGATATAAATGTTATGCGTCTGCCCCTTTTCCTTTTCACGGAAAAGTGCATACCCCTTTGTAACGCATATAAGTTGATCCATGAAAAATCAACATGCCCAAAATTTTCAAGAATAAAGCTCAGCGATCACAATACCAACTCTGTCAGATATTTTTGACAGCACTTCTAGATAAATTCGAACATCGTACTCGGAAGTGGGCTGCGGAAGGTGAAGGAGAGCTTAGTGGGCTTTATAAACCAATTGATAATCGACAGCAGAACCGCTAGATAAAGTTGAAAGAGATATATATACATTCCATTCCAAATGCTTGATAAGTTAAACCATCCATTTCTGCCAAATTGTTATCCCACCAGCATGTTCATGTTCAGTTCCATGAATTCTTTTCATGTTTGCAAGGCACGTGGGTAGCCAAGTCGTGCACGATGAAGTGGCATACAACACAGCAGTATCTCCAACTGTGACAAAAAAGAATAAGTTCCCAAGACACCAAAATGGTGGGAGGGAAATCAGGCTTGTACGAGCTCATATAAGGCAAAGGCAAAAGCAACCTATGTTGTGTCTGCCTCGTGCTCTGAAAGGAGCGACCCAAATCCAAATCCACTCACAACGTCAACTAAAACATGCTTGTCTTTTAACAACAACTCAGGCATAACTTCAAATATATACAAGAAAACTGAACTTGCAATACCCATGGTAAGTTTAAAATTTACATAATGCTTCGTGGAGCAACGTCAGTCAGTGAGCCGTATGCAGAAAATTAAATGGATTTTCCCTATTTTGTCTGTTTCATACTTTTTCTTTTTTTTTTAAAAGAAGCCTCTCTATGCGAGCATATTTTGGATACACGAGACAAATACACTTGCTTACAATGTTTGAATCATCCATGAAATTCCAGAGAAAACTGAGACTCCAATACCCATAAGCAGTGTTAGCAAATAATAGAGAGGCAATGGCCAACCATTGTAGAAAACCAGTTCTTCCAGCAAGTTTTCCAATAATGTTGTGTCAACGGGGTCTGTGACAGGACATGACATATCTTCCAACTATGTTTTTAACAGGAAGTGGTCCCCTGGTCGTCATTAGAGAAGGTAAGATTCAATATGAAAAAGCTAAGAAAAACTCTAAAATGCCAGAACGAGATTCATCTTATGATATCCAAATATAAATGTGATCAACAAATGCTTTACTTGATTTGTGTAATGTGTACAATTAGAGCAGCTTTTGTAAAATGATGTTGCCTTAAATTTGTATTAGAGAGACACTGAGCAACTTATATTAAATTTGTTAAAATGATCTTTCTCTTACAGAATGTCAAAGTGACAATGCCCTCATCTCCCAGAATCAGACTACAGAACGGTTATTCCTCAAATTCAATTTTAAAATCACAATGCAGCCCTCTCCCAAAATTTAAAATGAATGGAAAAAAGAAAAAAAAAATGGAAGTACAGTACTTTGTAGCAGGAAGAACTTACCAATAATGAGAATCATAACTGTTATTGCGATTATCTCCCAACATATAAACATGACCCTTGGGCACACGCTGCAAGGATACAAGTATGTGAGGAAAAAACGAAACATGTATAAATAGAAAGAAACTATAAGACAGTAAAAAAAAATGGTTTGAAGCACACTGTTAATTCCGTTGTGTATGTTGGAGGCTCCGCTATAAAATCTTCCTTCTGAGCATCACCATTGACATATAGACAACCATTACGAACCTGCAAGGTATTACAAGATCGAAGCAAGGAAAACCTGCCATTAGTATGGTTCCCCCATGCTCAGTGAACAAACTATAACTAATTAGAAGAAAAGTAACATGATCAGTGACAGAAATATATTCTAGGTTATTATTATAATGATATTGGCTATATCAAATTCCTGATTAGATATTTAACTTGGGTGTGTGGTGTAAAAAGCGAGTGTGAATAAACATTTCTACCTCAACGAAGTCTCCTGCTTTTGCCACAATTCTTTTAATGAATACAACATCTGTCCTATCTCCAGGAGGCTACAAAGAAACTAATTATATAACTGAACTGCGAGAC
This sequence comes from Bauhinia variegata, assembly GCA_022379115.2. Taxonomy (NCBI): domain Eukaryota; kingdom Viridiplantae; phylum Streptophyta; class Magnoliopsida; order Fabales; family Fabaceae; genus Bauhinia; species Bauhinia variegata. The sequence goes on from CM039437.1 coordinate 16,176,625, forward strand.
AGGTTACTTTCTAAGCATGTGCAAGAAAGCTATGGATTTTATATCATGTCAATATACCTGTGTTGGATCCCGGAATGTTACAATATCATGTATGGCGGGGCTTCTGAAGTAAAATGAAGCCTGGGGAAATTGCCAAGAAGTTGAAAATTAAAATTCAAACATTAAAAAAGAAGGAAAAAAGGAAAATTCAAAGAAAAAGAGATAAAAACCATTTATGTTATCTTTGAAAGTATTTCTGATATGAAAGCAATTGGCAATCTGCTGAATCAAATAAGCATATAACACATAATGAGACAATACAAGCAGTCTTCTGATTGTTTAATGGTAGGACCCTTGGTCCTAACTCCTAATACTACGACTACAGGGCCTGACTTATTGGGCATTGAGCAGTGGCTGGATAAAGTGCCTAAGAAGCCTAAGGAATGGATAGTTACAGAAGGTTCTAGGGAGCTGAGATGGCTGTCTAGTCAGCAGCTAGTTAGGAGGGAAGGCATGGGAGTTGTGTATTTGGGCAGGGATTCTTCCCTGAGGAGCTCATGCTCTGTACGAGCATTCTGCTCATTTTCAATCATCAATAATACATTGATCCTGACTTGGAGTTTGAGGTTCCTATCATTTAACGTCAACAATAGATCTTTGGATTACTTAAATGCCAAAAAGTTGTTCCAGAACAAGATAGAGTTTCTCAGTTGCTAGAACTTCTTGGCCATTAAAATACAAAATAAAGAAAAACAACAATGATGACAAGCCTTAACCAGATAATTTTCATCAAGTATGAAAATCCTTAATCAAAGCCAGGTTCAATAATCCCTCTGCGTTCTCTTTTGTTATTAGTTTTTAGCCTTGTTCTCTACTCCTGCTGCAAACAAAGATCTTATATTCATTTTCCTACATGAATTTTCTCAGTTAATCAACCTAAGGTATTAGCATTTTGCTTGTGCGTATCTAAAATCATTTGCACAGTTCTACCCTTGGGACAAAATCACGTGCCTTTTACATCCCTCTTCATGTTACAGCATAACAACCATGACGTTCCAGTCTCCATATCTCAGTTCCCTAACTGCTATCAGATACCCCTAATTCACTAAGATAAAATGAGTTTAGTGTACATATATTCCAGCAAAAAAAGTCACAGGGTTTCAGTACTATTCTCCACTGATACACAAATCAAATCCGTTGAACTGAATGGATCGTTTGAGCCACTAATTGAAAATGGCTTCATGCTTTTATTCCAGAAGAAAACAATTCCCCCCTCCCCCCGGGACACACACAAGACATTACCAATATTTGCCGGCAGAAAACAGTAAAATCTACCTACCCCACAACAGAAGCAATCGCATTAACTTTAAAATCAATAAACTTGATTGAAGTTTCTTCTCAAGTTGCTGCTAGCAAGGAGCAATTTATGGTACTTAAATATGGGAAGCACAACCAAACAATATAAGCGTATATCAGACTTCTAGTAAAACATGAAGACATGTTTTTTTTTAAGGCGAGGGAAGCAATATCTGTATGGATTCTAGTTTATAATCCGACCGAAGAGGGAAAAAAATGTGATGTTTTCTCAGAAAAATTGTTACAGTTCAAGCGCAGAGCGTGTGGTTATGAAATGCTTAGACAAAATAGTTAAACTGTCGAACTTAAAACAACATAATCATAAAAAGTTAAGAATCTATAATGTAGGTTCGACTACTTGGAATGCTGAGGTCAAAAAAGGCAATGAACAACACTTTAAGGTTCTCCCAATGGGATAAGCTAGAAGAACTTTACTGTTGGGCAAATAAAAAGGGCCATAGGCACTTTTCCATCTCCAAAATGATATTGGCTGATAGATGATGATTATAGATGCTCCAACCCAGAAGCAAACACTACGATGATAATGACAGAAACAGAAAAGCGTCAAGGGAAAAGAAAGAAACAGCTTAGAACTTGGAAATCATTATCCAAACTTAAGGGTTAGAATATGCAAGAAAACAATTCAAACAATCCTGGAATGAACTAAACAAGCAAACAGAATCAGAACATATCAATACCAAATCATTTGAAGATTTCACAGTCCAAAATTCTGTACCTTTTCAACAATTATTCGATCCCCAACATTAAGAGTAGGGTACATAGATAAAGAGGGTATGTAACGAAGCTCCGAAAACGTAGACCAAAGAAGCACCACCACCAAAAGCCTCATAAACCCATCAAGACCCGGCCATCGAAGAAAGCCCCAGCTTTGACAAGGCATCCATCGCAGCGAAGGAGAAGTGATCAGGAACTGGTACAATGCAGATGGCCTCAGAAAACTCATCACTCAAACTGCAGGATGGTAAATAGGAAATAATGAAGTCAGAAAATGCGAAATTTTCACCCTTAAAGCTTCAAACTTGTGATCAAAGAGCAAAAGGGGTTCATCAGATTTCATTTCTGGTTTATATACAAGTGATCAAGAATTTAATGTTAGAAATGCAAGTTTGAATTAATAATATGAGAGAAAAGGAGAAATAGAGGATTGTACAAATCGCATAACAAGTACATCCAATAAAATTGTAAAGGATTTTGGATTTACGAGATTTTGATCAGTTACTGAGTGAGATAGTTGTGATCAACGGATGAATATCCCCAGCTTCAGGCTCCCAGCTGGGAAGGGAAAGAGAGAGAGCAAGATAGGAGGCAAGTGGATATTTATATCTAGAGAGAGGAGATACTTGGCGACTAAGTTTACACAAAGAATAGATATTGGTTGGTACATGCACCCATTGACTTTAAAGGGTTGAATGTTACAGTTGACACCAACTACCGCAAGTCCCAAAAAAGAAAACAATAAGAAGAGCAAATATGTGTTAATTTTAAGTAATTTTATTGAATTTATATGTAAATCTTATTTAAGCTTCTCTTATTGGAGTGAGGGTTGCAGATAATTAATGAAGTTAAAATCAAATAGATTTTTTAGATAATATATCTTAATACATCAGCTATATAAAACGTCGTGCTATTATGTAAAAATAAAATATCCTTTTTTTTAATGGACCGACACTAACAAGAGTGCGATTGAAAATATAGGAGCCCAGAATTAAACCCATCCAATAGACCAACCCAATCAATTAGCAAAAGCCGGGCGGATTCATATAGCAGCATAATGGGTCAAGTACGTAAAGTTCAAATTGGGGAGGTTTACACAATAAATTAAATCAGATCAGAGACTAAGCTAATAATTCAACATACTCCCTGCTCATGCAATATTAACATCTACGTGGCATGAAAATAATTAATCATATAAATTATATGCATAATTTGTACAATCTTTAAGTTAATTTGAAAAGATAAAATAAATTATATAATCAATATAATACTATGACTTAATTTTTTTTTGGTAAAAATCATTTGAAATCTAATGTAACATTATACATAACTTATCTGAATTTAATTTGGACCGATCGTAACTACATTGTATTGTCATTATTTTCTTTCTTACCATTTTCCTTTTGATTCTAACAAAGCGAAGCATGGGTCTTTAATTTCTATCTTCCCTTTAAACGAGATTGGTCGAGAAAGTACCATACAGACAGACACAGCCCAAATGAATAAAAAGTCAATGGTTGAAAATCATCGACAAACCCACATCTGGATAGAGACGAAAACGGATGCACCACACGTATCTACAAGTGGGACCCTTTCACATCTTGTCTTGTAGTATAATCTGGATTGCCTTCGTCTCACGCTTAACTGGGCGAGACGGACATTGACACTGGCACACAGACGATACAGTGAGGACTGAGGAAGTCTCAAAAAAATGAAGGTTTCGATCTCACTTTTTCTTCTGCTTCTACTCCGTTTCCTAACATCTTTATCCATTTTAGCTGCGGAACATGATGCATCCAGCATCATCTTCACTACGCTTGGCAGAAGTTACTATGCCTTCGATATCTATAGTCTCTCGACCCTAGAGCCACCCAAAGCTAACAGTGAAATACGAATCACAGATGGCCAATCCGTCAATTTTAACGGTCAATTCCCTTCTCCGTCGTCTTCCTCCTTCCTTCTCTCCCTCCTGCCTAACACTACTGGCATCCGGGTATCAACCGACCCGCCTCCTCTGCATCTTGTTTACGTGACTGAGAGAAACGGAGTCTCTAACATATACTGCGATGCAGTTTACTATGATGATTCCAGAATCACAAGAAGAAGATCCGCCCTTGAATTCATCACGGATAGAGTTCAGATACCTCTTCTGACTAATCAGCTCAGGGAAAATAGAGTTTCAATGAAGGATAAGCCTAGTTTGACTGGGGAGCATTTGATTTACGTATCGACCCATGAGAACCCTGGCGTGCCAAGAGCGAGTTGGGCTGCGGTTTACTCGACCCACTTGAAATCGGGTCTGACCCGGAGGTTGACTCCTTATGGGGTTGCGGATTTCAGCCCCGCGGTATCGCCATCTGGGATTTGGACTGCGGTAGCTTCCTACGGTGAGAAGGGTTGGGCTGGGGAAGTTGAGGATCTCACTACGGATATCTATGTTTTCCTCACTCGGGATGGAACTCAACGAGTCAAGGTAGTTGAACACGGTGGCTGGCCCCAGTGGGTCGACGATCGTACTATTTACTTTCATCGGAGAGGCGATGATCAGTGGTGGAGCATATACAGAGCAATTTTATCCACTGAAGGGCCGGTTTCCACTGAGTCAGTAGTTGTTGAGCGAGTCACTCTACCGGGTCTCCACGCGTTCACACCCGCAACCTCTCCAGGCAACCACAAGTTCATAGCTTTGGCAACGAGGAGACCCAGTTCGAGTTTTCGTCATATAGAGCTATTTGACCTGGTTAAAAAAGAGTTCAAGGAGCTAACTCGCTTGGTCTCGCCTCATAGTCACCACCTTAACCCATTCATCTCTCCTGATTCTACACGGGTCGGGTACCATAAATGCAGAGGAGAACCCAATGGAAAGGAAAGCAGTCCCCAGCTGTTCCTAGAGAACGTTCGAAGCCCAGTACCTGAACTATCTCTTTTCCGGTTCACCGGTTCATTCCCTTCGTTCTCACCCTCAGGCGATCGAATCGTTTATGTTGATATGCCGGGCGTTTATGTTGTAAACAGCGATGGTTCGAACCGGCGTAAAGTTTCTGACGTAATGGCCTTCTCGACTGCATGGGACCGGGTCCGGCCGGGGATTATCTACACCAGTGCCGGACCAACATTTGCTTCGGAGAGTTCAGAAGTTGATGTGATTTCCATCAACGTTGATGACACAGACCAAAATGGTGGCTACAAGATCAAGAGGTTGACCCTGGATGGGAAAAACAACGCTTTCCCTTCGTCCTCGCCCGATGGTAAACGGGTTGTGTTCAGATCGGGTCGTTCGGGTCATAAGAATCTGTATATAATGGACGCTGTTGATGGAGAGAGCGCTGGGCTTCAGAGGTTAACGGAAGGTCCATGGACCGACACGATGTGTAATTGGTCACCGGATGGTGAATGGATTGCTTTTGCATCGGACCGGCGCAATCCGGGTAGCGGGAGCTTCGAGTTGTACCTGATCCACCCGAATGGAACCGGGTTGAGGAAATTGATCCAAAGCGGGTCAGGTGGCCGGACTAACCACCCGTATTTCAGCCGGGATGGGAAGAGTATAGTGTTTACTTCAGACTATGGGGGTATATCAGCTGAGCCAATCTCAAACCCACATCATTACCAGCCATACGGTGAGATTTTCACTATTAAATTGGATGGTTCAGATATAAAGAGGCTAACCCATAATTCTTACGAGGATGGCACACCTGCCTGGTCCCCAAAATTTATCAAGCCTGTTAGTGTTGAGGAGTCAAAGAATGGGCCCTATTGTTACTTTGAAGATTGTCATTGGCTCAATGAATTGCCAGATAGTGGCCACTCCAAGATTCAGTGTGGTGTGTAAAATTCTAGCAATAGCGTCTTATGCTTCAACTATTGTGCATGGACATCGCAATCTAATATCTTGATGTAAAATAACAGGTTTGATCATGTTATGTATGTATATACTGCTACAAGGCACTGATGGGGTTGGTGTAAACAGAATAGTCAAGAAATAACGATGTAGTCATATATGCTTTTGTAAGCCAGTGTTCATAATAGATTGCCATTAGCATATTTTGAATGATGTCGCTTTTATCCGCTTTTATCCCGAGTGGTGTGCAAATCAAATATTAGTTGCTAGGGAAAAGGGAGCTGCTACATTATACAGACTGTAATAGAAAAACAGAGAACTCCTTCACTTGGAGTAACTACAGTTATGTTAAACTAGGCCTATCCAACTAACAATTGGACAATCAACATGGAATTTTCTACTCAATTTTGGAAAAATTCTTGAGGTATTGACGGCGGGCAGTACTTCTTCGCTACATATTTGTACTGAAACAGAGATAAAGCACCAAGAGGAAATTAGTAAATGGACAGAGAAAACATGTCACCAAGTGTATGTGTGTTTCTCGCTTACCTTGTGCTGACTGTATTTCTCCCGAATTGCGGGAAAATTAGAACTATGGCTGTTGTAGCACAGACGATGAAGATCCTTTACGCATGCATACAAATCACTAGGCTGGTAGTGTGTGTAATGTTTCAAAGTGGAATCCTGTTTCCCACCAAACAGCAAGTTAAGTCATCACTTGAAGACATATAATCAGTTGACAAAATCACAATTAAGGATATTCATTGTTTCTAGCATACCCATGGTTTACTTGAAGGGAAAAGTATGAACTTGGCCAGGAAAATGGCAGAAGCAGCTATTAGTGATGGTGCATAACAAAGCATGCTGTACTCCAATAGAGACAATTCCGCAATGTAGTTGGTTAAGCATTCTAATTGCAATGATGGAACCTGAGAGATGGGCATATAAGATAAAACCACCGAAAATGATCAATATTTTATTATCAAAGTTTAATTGAAAAATGAATCCCAAATGAAGAGCTAAAGTGAGAAAGATACCTCATTGACTCCCTGAGCTGCTCTGACAAATCGTCTGAAGTCATATCAACAAAGCACAAGAGTTAGAGCAGTGTCAAAGAGAATGAAATTGTTTATATATATCACAGTCACCTGCAAGCCATTTACCTTAAGAAACATTTTATTGTTGGTGCTGTCATTTCGAATTTCAGATAATTCAAAACGGCAGATTCCATTTGCAAAACCTGCATCAAATCATTTACTTAGAGACTCAAACTTCGATCATTGCAAAGAAGCATGTTGGAAATGAACAATGTAGACAAATGATTGTAACCCAAACCTCTTCTTTGAAGTAGGTGTTGTCAGTTATGTAACAAAATTCCTCCACCTGAGGTGCACAAATCTCCTCGTATTTACTGTCAGGAGAACCAAAGAGGAAAAAGAAAACATTGTTACCGTATGTCTTCATGCCAATATACTAGAGAAAGAATAAGAAATAGTCCCATCAATCTGAAAAACACGAGATGGAGATTGTGAGTCCTTACGAGGCAATCATCATGCAGGATACACCCAGTAATTGTAGCTTTTGCCTAGTTATCACATTCCCTGAAAGATACCGGTCTAAGTAATTCACTGTCAAATACAAAGTATCAGGAACAAGCCGATACTCTTCAGCCACCTGCAGTTGGAACTAGAAGTTTAGCATTCACAAAATGATGTCATAATGAACTCTAATTTGAGATGTGTAGTTTGTCAGGGAAAAATACATAATGGTATTGACAAACATAGACCCAAGTTCTCAAGCATAAGGGTAGAAAAATATATTAATATTAACAAATGTTACCTCTACAAGCCAATCAATCAATATAGCACGCATACTGGGATTTATGTCCTTCTGAATTTTCTCCATGAAATCTGTGGAAGGCCTTTTCTTTACCTAAGATTTCAGAAGAAGAAAATATATCCAAAGATAAGAGTACGGACGGAAAACATTACATAATATAGCATATATTTGGCATGTTAGCGGTAGTGGCACCGGCAACTAGAAGAATTAATTATATCCCACAGAGAAAGGGCTAAATGAACAGAAACCATTGTTTTTAAGATGGAAATAGAAATGCAACCTCAGATGCTCGCAAGTGGTTGTAGATATCACAAGCAAAGGTTGCACAAAGCTGTGGATCAATGTAATTGCTATCGACATTCACAACTTTGTCATCTCTTTCCAACTCAACGAGTGCGTCCCTATTACATATATTGCCTGCAATTTAACAAACCAATGAAACTAAATTAAAAAGGCGTTGGAAATTGAGATATTTTACGCCACCACCAAAAATATATAGATTTGATTGGCCAAAAATTGCATGGCCAAATAATGAGAAAGGAGAACTTAAAACATTATGAAACCTGCTTTTTCCGTGTTGTCGGAAATATTTAGGCTGCTGAATGTCTTTCTATCAATAGAATCAACAGCTGAAATATCGCTATTATCTAGATATTCAACTTCGGGACTCTTGAAAGAATCACAAGTAGACATGCTCTCATCCATGGAAACTGACATGGCATCTGATTTACTTGGAGAAACATCCATGTTGCTTGAAACAGGAGCAATGACAGTGGCCACTGTAGGAGCAGCTTCATCCCTTGGTGGAAAAGAAGCAACTTTAGGAAAAGCAGCTGCACTTGATTTAACATATGGTAAACCTGGTAATTTATTCACAGAAATTGCTGAGTTGCTGGTGCATGCAGAGGGCTCCTTCTTTATCTTGGCAATTTTGGTCGTGCATGGTACCTAAAAATACAAAACTCATCACATTTACAATCCAATTATGAAACATTATCAATCAACTAGCTATATTATGCCACAGCATCCTCTAATTTGCAGATACTTATTGATCAAGAAGAGGGATTAAATCCATAGTTCAGATAGAAATTTTCCTTTGCACAATTAAGAACCAAGGCATACCCTGAAAGCAAACAATCAAGCAGCAAAATATTGAGAATATCCTCGGGCTCTTCACAATCAAGAATTCTAAATTCTTCTAATTAACTCTGTCTTACAAACATTGAGCTCAACCTTTCTAGTTGAGCTTAACTTATGGTTTTCTTCTTGGACATAATTCACCTACCTCCGCCTCCACTAAATTTACCATAACCAAAAGGTTGAGGCTAAAATTCAACTATATTATTCAAAAGCATGAAGAATGGCACCAAAAGCTTAATCCTTTACTTAAAACAAACAATACCCACTTAGGATTCTATTTGAAAGTCAACTGATCTCAGCTCCAGAACATAATTTGTGGACTAAGATTAAGTAAAAATTATGAGAAGTTCGAAAGAAATTTCGTTTTATCATTCTTTCTCAAACATTCCTTCAAACAGGTAAAAAGAGTTAAAAGAACGAAAAATTCAATACCAGAGAAGATGATGGCATTGAGTTCCGCGAAGCACTATGAGCCACATTCTTTTGATTGGTCAGGTTACTGAGAGGTGCTCGCTTCTTGGTCATTTGTGGAGGCACAGCGATGACCTTTCCAGCATTCTCCGACGATGCATGCCGCTTCGCCAGAGATGATGTCGTTGAGGACGAAAGCGACGAACGACGATTCTGGGTCGACATTTCAAATACAAAAACAAACCAAGTCTCAACTTTGGGGCAGGAAGACTCGTTTGGGTTTCTCTCTTCGTACCTCCCTTGTGCTTTCTTGCAGGCTATCTTCTCTTCGCTCCACAAGAAAGCAAGCTAAAACCAAGATACTTGAGGGTAAAAAGAGAGTGTGTTTCAAAGGTAGAGTCTTTGTGCTTTGTATGCTTGCTTGACACTTTTTGCAGAGGGAGAGGGACAAAGAAAGAGAGCGTTTTCCGTGTGAGTGAGTGTGCAATGTAATATTTATTTATTACACTTTTGAGGCGGGGAAACGGGTTAGTTTGAAATGGGAATAGATCCGAACCGTTGGTTGGGCTCGGTAATCGTTAGGAGCGGATCATAAGTGGGCCCCACTTTGCGGACGCATGGTTTCAAATTGGGTCCGACAGCATTTAACACCAAGCACTGTGATGACACCAAATAGTCAAACAAGATATTCGTCAATTTTCCACTGTTTGGATAAATCTAATTGGCCTGTCATGCCGATCGACGGTGACGGGCTGTGAAGTCAGGAGGATTTGAGTTTGAATTCGAATTCAAACGGTCACTGGATCTGTGGTGTGGTGCTTAGTGCACAGTATTCTAATACTGGTATTGGTAGGTCATGAAAATTAATAAGTAGATTCCAAGAGTTCTTAGTAGTATTTTTTAATTAAATTCAAAACGTGCATAGAAAGTGGACATCAGGCTCAGGTTCTCGAATTAAAGCTGCATTAACGGGAAATTTTTTTATGTAATTCAAACAATAAATAAATTCAAACTATCTTATTTTATGTAATTCAATTATCATCATAAATAACATAATAAATGGTAAAAATAAATTTATTTTTAATTTAAATATTTAGTTTTTCTTTTAAAAAAATTAAACTATATAAAAATTAAAATCTAAAAAAAAAAATTACTTTCATTTTTTTCATATCCTTATACGCTCTCTCCCCTCTCGTATCTCCATGTGTTTTTCTTCTACGAAAGATGAAAACCACACTCGAAAAAATAATAAATAAATAAGTGGCAACCAAACAAAAAAAAAAATATCAAAGCCATACATTGCAATTTTTTTTTTCTGTTTATCCAACACTTGTAACTAGGGATGGTAATAGAGCAGAGGCGGAGAGTATAGTTTCTATCTCTCATTCTTGCTAGGAAATTTTTTCCCTCCCTGTCCTTGCTCATATCATTAAAGAAAATTTAACCTCGCCCCCTCGTACTCGCAGGTCTCTGTGAGAAAATTTTTAAAAATGTTTTTATATAAAAATTTAATATTTTAATTACATAAATTTAATTTAATATAAAATAATTTATAAAATTATAATAATACTCTTATCATATATATTTTATTTTAAATTAAATAATATTTTATATTTTTATTAATTCAAAAATCTCTCAAGATGGAAATATAATTCTCGCCTCATCTCAAATTTCAAAAAAATTTCCTCCATCTTCGCCTTTAGAATTTTTTTTTTATCTAATTCTGTTCAATCAAAGGAAATTATCGTCTCTAATTGTGGCTATTTTTTAGTTGCAAATAATATCTTTTTTCAATAAAAAAATTCTTTTCTTTTTTAGATGGGAAATAAAAAAAAAATTCGTGTATTTTTTTCATTTTTTTTTACAAGAGGTTAAATCAAAAAATAATTTGGAACATTTTTTATTAATAGTTGCTCAATTCAAATTCAAATTTTTTATATTTAATCTCTTCCTTAACCATAAATAGAAGTTGTTATATATAAAAAAAAATTCTTTTGAGAATTATCTCAATTTTAAAGGTGTAGTTTGAGAGGGAGAAATTAGTAATTTTAAGTGAGAATAATAATATTTTAATAATATAATATAAGTAATATATTAAAAGAATTACGCTATAATTCTAACAATTGTCTGTAAAAAAAAAATTCCAGCAATTGCAAAAAAAAAAAAGTCAGTAATAGAAACACAGAAGGTAAATTACAACCCACGATGAGTACAGAGTAGATTAAATCTCAATCAAAACAATAATAGCGTAATTGGATATAGAATATCTTCTTGTAGTAACTGCTTCTGATTCTCACTGTGATGAAGTAATCAATTACTTGTTTCTTTCCTTTTTTGTTTTAGAGTTTGAATACGTGGTGCACGCGGCCAGACCCTTTACTTTTCCTAGTGCGGCGTTGATTTGGTGGCAGAATCCTCCGTTGTTATGGACTATGGACTTGAGCGTTGATAATTCTTTCCTACAGTATTGAAATTTTAGGGGGCCCAATTGCCATGTATAAGTTTTAAATAGAATTCTTTTGCCACACCCCATAATTTCTGATCACACACCCAATGATGTGTGATTAGAAATTTTTGGGTGTTCCAGTTTGAAATGGCGGAAGCAGTTTATACTACTTAAATGGGCATGTGGACAAATGTTAGAATATGAGAGCAAAGAATTAAGCAGCTATGAATATTTGCACATATCTTAGGTTTGTCACTTTTGTTGATTCTATTTGTTCTAATAAGATGACACAATTCTAATGAAAATTTCAGTTGTGTATTTTCACGCAATGTGTTAAACGTTGCCAAGTTTCTTGTATAAGTTCCTTACCTTAAACCAGTTCATAAAAACTATTATTATTGTTACACATTTTTTTTTTGGTATGATAGAAAGGTTTTAAAAAATATGATTTGATTTGATTTTTTTTTTTTTTGCAAAGAATTAAAATACGTAAATAATGATTTTATTTTATTTTATTTTATTTAAACCGAAAAATTTAACCTTAATATGTCTAGTCTAATGTAATAAGTATATACTATCAAATATATATAATTTAATGAATATAAAATGTAATTATTGCACGTTTCTCTTTTTGTTGGGTGAGATTTATTACACTTCTCTAAACAAACTTAAAAGTTTTCAATTATAGATATCATTCGTATTCATACTATAAGAAAAAAAAAATTGAAGCGAAACGCTGCGTTGGATAGTTGAATTTAGCGTACGCGGCAGACAGTTTTTCGGAGACAATTCCCTCTTCGTGAGAGTGAGACCAGAGCGGGAAAAAGCCCTATAAGCAGAGAGTGTGAGAGGGGACATTGGGTGAAAAGAAATAGATGGCGCCAGTACTGCAGAGCTCTCAGCCATGGGTCGAGAAATAGTAAGAATTTCTTTCTTTATTTCTTATTTTTTACAATAATCTTGTCTCGTTCCCATATATTTTGCTTGTTCTCAAATTTCTCCCTTCAATTCATTTCAGTCGGCCAAAGCAAGTGAAAGACGTAGCTCACCAAGACGAAGTCGTTCGAGTACTCACCAACACCCTCGAAACCGGAAGTGTAATTACTGTTTCACTAAGCATATTTCTCTTACTGCTCTTAGTTTATTTTGTCTGGCATTGGTTTTTATTTTTCTTTTTGGGTTTCTGAATATCTGCTTTGATTTTTTCAACCTTGTATTACAGTGTCCACATATGCTCTTCTATGGTCCTCCAGGAACTGGAAAAACCACAACCGCACTTGCAATTGCTCATCAGCTTTTCGGGTTACGTATACTCTTGCTTATCTGTCACTGTTATACTTTCTTATGAATTATTTATCAGCACCAGATTCTTATAATCATTCTTATATTCTGATTTTTTTTTTTTTGTGTGGGTGAAATCATATTTTACCCGAACATATAATTTCTATATAACGTCACAATATTTGCCTCATAAGATATTTTGGCTCGAGGTATAAGAATTAAAAATTTTACTTTTATAGTAGTCATGCATATATAATGATAGAGATGCCTGAAAAAACATACATTGCTTGCGTAGCAACCTATGGTGATAAATCAGCTTGAAATTTTTTTGGTCAAACCCGATATGAAGCAATAGTCTTTGTTTTGAGACTTGGTATTTATATTTAGCAGCACGCAGCTCTTCTCTCCTTAACCCAACATTGAGTAATGATATGCAATTATGCATTTGAGATCTTGGTCTATGCAAATATTTTTTATATATTGATCATGTTTGTCGTCTTCTTGACATTCTGTGACAACCGTATATTTACAGGCCTGAGCTCTACAAGTCTAGGGTACTGGAGCTAAATGCTAGTGATGACCGTGGGATCAATGTTGTTCGCACAAAAATCAAAGATTTCGCTGCCGTAGCTGTTGGTTCTGGTCAGCGTCACAGGTACTTAGAATCTGTTCTCGTTTGGGACAGCTTTTCTTCCTCCTTTCTTTGTCTATAAATTTTTACGTGCCTTCCTTGTGGTTTTTTGTTGTAATATTTCAGTGGTTATCCATGCCCACCATATAAGATTATTGTCCTAGATGAGGCAGATTCAATGACCGAAGATGCTCAGGCATGATTACTATATCTGTTAGTCCTGATTTGCTTGATGTGTTGTTAATATGTGCGTCATACCTTTACCACTTACATTCTCTTGTACAGAATGCTTTGAGGCGCACAATGGAAACTTACTCCAAAGTTACAAGATTCTTTTTTATATGCAATTACATTAGCAGGTACATTGGCACAATGTTATTGTTTATGAATAACTTCGGTCTCACCTTTGGTGACTTACTTTCTTATGTTTCTTACTTTATTTGTGAATGTTGTGGCCGTGGTGAAGAATTTGGTGTTTTCTACTAAGTTTTGACAGTCTAAGCTGAATCAACCCTAGTAGTTGCCTTCTAATATTATTATTAAAAGGATTTTTTATGGTTTCCTTAAAGTTAACATTTTCACTATTTTGATTATTAAGTTGCTTTCCAATTTGCAAGAAAATTACACATAGGATTACATTTTTTGTACACAATCTAAAACTTAAAGAACGTATTAATATTACGCGCACACACACATTATATTGTCTTTGCTCTCTGCCCATTTCAATGCTTTCATCAAGGAGAGTTGAGTTTAGTCACATATTTTATGATCTACATGTTTGTTATTTCTATAGGATTATAGAGCCACTTGCTTCAAGGTGTGCAAAATTCAGGTTCAAGCCACTGTCAGAAGAAATAATGAGCAGCAGAATACTGTACATCTGTAAAGAAGAAGGGCTGCATCTTGATTCTGAGGTGGGAGCATTAGAACTTCAAACTTGTTATGTATTGTTGATGTTTGAAATGGATTCAATCCTCTGTATATAGGTTTCATTGTTACCATTTTGAAATATTTGATATTTTGATGTGTCTCCATAGGCTACTGCTACCCTGAGTTCTATCTCTCAAGGTGATCTCCGTCGGGCTATTACATACTTGCAGGTGACATAAATTCTTTTGACTTTCACATGATGCATACTTATCGACTTATTGTGTTTTGACTTAATGGTGTTGTTAGTTATAATATTCATGGGTAACTAGTTGAAATGAGCCACTTCACTTTGAATAAAAACGTGCATATTAGATGACCATGATTCCAACTTTACAAAGAGATCTTTAGTCAGTTCTATTTTAGAGTTTTCTTTCTTGAATAAAATGGGGATTGTCTCATAGATTAGAGTTGAAGCCATATATATTGTTATAATCTAGTGTTGCTAACTGCTAAGTTCTCATAATGATTTATATTCTCTTAATGAGAGTATTACGTGATCTTTGATCATGCAAATATATATACTCAAAGGCAATCTACTTGAAAGTAAAGGGATCAAGTCAAGCTTCAATTGCTTATGATTTAGACTTTGACCTCCTCTTCCATCCTTTCTATTTTACAAGCTATTATTTAAGGTAAAAATGGCCAATTTTAGAATATATCATCTAGCTAGTCTCACAATTTAACATATATCATTCTAACTACTTTATTCTTGAGATTGCAGTCAGCAGCCCGGTTATTTGGATCATCCATTTCTTCAAAGGACTTGATTTCTGTGTCCGGGGTAGGTTGTCTTACTATTCTCTGGCTTTTTTTATAGATTAATCTGTATGTTGTATATCTGTTATTACACATCCTTCTAAGTCTCTGATAGACAGTACATCATGTAGTCAAGTGTTAGCCTTCCAACTTAGAAGGATACTGGGAGAGAGGCTTGAATTATAGCTACGCCCTTTTGTTTTCTGAAAAATGATTTTCTTTCTAGCTTCATTTCTTGAATGGATGAAGAGTTTCTTAATGGGGATTTTAATATTGTTCTTTTAATTTAATGTTAAAGTTCTTGTAGTTGCAATGCATAAGTATTCAATTTTATAGAGGCCAAAAAAGAAAAAGAAAATGTCATTTTCTCAAAAATGGGATGGTTGATGCTAGTATCTACTGCTAGTTCTTTGAAGTGGCTTTCCTTACAGAATCTTCTATTCTTTGTGATAGGTTTTTACCCTGCCACGTCCTAACTTTCAAAAGTTTTGTTCTATCAGGTCATTCCAGCAGAGGTTGTGCAGGCACTTCTTGCAGCATGCAAAAGTGGTAACTTTGATTTAGCAAACAAGGAAGTCAATAACTTTATTGCAGAGGGATATCCAGCATCTCAAATGTTATCTCAGGTCTTTTTTTTGTGGAATCATTTTCGTAATAATTACACTGTTTACACAGTTAAATTCTTTTTCTTAAGATGGATGGTTTCTTTCAGCTACTCGAGGCCATCGTTGAAGCGGATGATATATCAGATGAACAGAAGGCAAGAATATCTAAGAAGTTGGGTGAAGCCGATAAGGTTAGTTTTGGTCCCAGAATAGGTTTACCAGACCTTTTAACTTTTTCGGTAATGAACCAAACATTAGTTTATGATGAAATGGCATATGCCATAATGTTGGTAGCGTCTATGTACAACCCCTTTTCATTTTGTTTTTCCTGCTGGTAGATTGGGTCTTGACAATTTATGATTTAACCTCCAAATTAACTTTTCTGTTGCCTTTTTAAGAGCTTCAAATTTTGCTTGAACCATAGTTGTTTGGCACATTCTTACTTAAAGTTTGTCAATTTGCAGTTCCTAGTTGATGGCGCCGATGAATACTTGCAGCTTCTTGATGTGGCCAGCTGTACAATGCGTGCTCTTTGTAACATGCCAGAAGAATTTTCTTACGAGAGTTAGATATTAGTGTAGCATTATCACATTATCTGGATGTGGGTGCCATTATTAAGCTGCAGAAAGTGGAATTCTGTGAGTAAAACCGGAATTCGGCCCTGATGTTTACTATAGTGTAAATGTAAAATTTGAACAATTTGGAGCGGTATGCATTTTCCAAGTGACTAGGCCAGTAAGCAAGTCTTGTCCTAAATAGTAGCAATGCAATCTCGTATTCAAAATCATAGCCGGTAAAGTCGAAATCAGGGAGTCACAGGCAGTCTAACATAACATTTCTTGTTTCCCTTCACGTGGTAGTTCTTATTTTCACTCTAGAACTTAAACTAGACACTTATTACAATATTCCTAAAATGGATAGATATGTTAGGGTGGTGTCCTTCTAAGTTGTTGGATGTGAGAAATTTCTGTAATTAATCGAATGGTCTCTGGCACGCTGAAGATTATTACAGTGGGGAAGCAGTAAGTGCGAAAAATGATATCGATCAGTATTCTTGTTTCCACATAATGGTTAAGAAAACCGTTTTGTCTGTACTCATTAGCACGCTTTCCCCAATCGTGGCGCCAATGATACTTCATTTTCAAATTAAGTATGGCCTACTTGTCTTGCCATCTAAATGATAACCCTTGGCTCCAACTTTAGCTAACCTTAAAATAGAATATAAGGAACGAAGTATTACTCTTTCCTATACACATTCCACAGCGAATCAAATGCATACGCAAGAAATTTACTTGCTCTGAATTAGGAAAAGTCTGAGAAATGAACGAAAACAGCGTGTTCATAATCTCAAAAGACGCATTTTCCCATTACAAGTCAGATACTCAAAGCTTAGTCCCATGTTGTGTACCTTGGATTTCTACGAGACCTGTGCGATGTCAAGCAATCCAAACGGACACATCGACTTCCAGTGTGGCCCACCAATCCATGCCTTTAATCTCGCCGATACCGAAAGTAATCACTCATGTTTCTCACTTCTCATATAAATTCACATCAGCCTTTGGAAAAATTTTAAGTTCAACAATGGCTGTAGATGATTCTTTCAAGAAGCCAGGGGCAGTTCCATTCAAGTGGGAGATAAAGCCAGGAGTTCCCAGAGTTCAACATCAGCAGCAGAAATGTGCAGCACCACTAGCATCGCAGCCACAGCCACCGCGACTTCAGCCGGATAATCATCACCGCTTATCGGAACTTCCGTCGTCACCTAAATTGAAACCGCCACCGGCTGGGCGCTATGCATTTCCCTCTCCAGTGGAGCCCCGAACCCGATCCTTCCGATCAACTCCCCGGGTTCGGTCGGATCGGTTTCGGTTTGAACAACCGCTCATTTCCCGACCCGATAGTGTGTCAACGGGCTGTTTCTTCTCGCCGTTGATCGGGCGAATATCAAGCAAGAGGGTGATTCGGAGGCCCATGATTGAACCCGAAGACGATGACGATTATACGTCTGGCCTGGAGACACTTGCTCGGTGGTCTTTATCGTCAAGGATGTCCCTCTCGCCTTTCCGTGGTTCGCCGTCGCCGTCGTCTATGTCGTCGTACCTGTCGTCACCCCGACCCATGGGCGATGCTGAATGGGCCGGGTTAGGACTTTTCTAAAGCACCCGCCCTTTTTTTAAGAAAAAGTGTTTCTGAACTCCGAAACTGTTTCGTCTCGTTTTTGTTACTTTAAGCCTTTCTTGTAAATAATGATGCAAGGATATATCTAAAGGGCACTTTAGAGATGCTTTGTGTGTGATTTGTTTTCTTCTACTACTACTAGTACTAATATTTACCTTTGCAGTTTGTCACGTCACTCCCTTTTTTCTTCATATCAACTTTTATCATCACCGAAAAAACTTTCATTGGATCCTCTCAATTAGAATGAAAAATGATAGAAAAAAATAAAATAAAGATTAACTATATTTGTTAATATTGTAATAAATTTAATTCTACGTGTATCACAGCTCACAACTATATCATAAAATCCATCTTATAGTTGGAGAAAGATCAATTGACAGTGGTGTAAGAATGAGTTTTTGAGCCATTAATTCTGTTCCTAATCAATGGCTGAAAAGCATCAAAACCCTTAGTGAAATGCAATTTCTGATCAATACAGATACAACTAAATAATGTCTCCTAATAAAGGACCCATTTCTGTCATTAACACTCTTTCTCTCTCGTCACTACAAAAATAAAGAAATAAATAAAAAGCCTCTCTTTCTCTTATTTTGTAACCCTACAATAGTAAACTTGGTTTAGAATTTTAAATTGAAAATTTCAAAGTCTCATTCTTTGTGCATGTCATTTTTTTTTTTCAAAGGGCAGAATATATAAAAAGATTTAGTTGTGGATAAATATACAATTTTAAGTTTTTTAGGGAAAAAGATACAAAAACTGAAATACATTACCAAGGATTTATATTCTTAATGTTCAACAATATGTCAAAAAATACTCCCTTTAATTAAAATTGTAAGCACATGTATTTAGAAAGTTATGTGTTTGAAAATATAAAATATATTTTTTTAATTTTATGAGTAATTAATAATTTTTTTAAAAAAATATTTTTATTAAAAAACTTGTTTTGATAATTTTTCATATATTTAATTTAAGAGACAAAATATTAAATAAAAATATTATAAAATATATATATTTATCTAATTATATTTTTTAAAATGTAAAATATATAATAGTATTTTACAATTTTAAACAAAAAGATGAGTATATTTTAATTGATTGACTCACATATACCTTTAGCTCACATACCAGATACATAATAGTTGGGCTTTCATGGGCTTGAAACTTCCAATCACCAGGCCATGGTTGGACCTAGTCAACTAGGCATACGATACTCCGAGTTACTATAACCAGTGTTTTCCTTGTCTCAGCCCAATAATGCTGACGGGCTCTGTTTAACCCGACCCGGATCAACAGAGAATCCGAACTATTTTTTCTTAATAAAAAAAAAAAAAATTGAGAGAGAAAGAGAGAGATAATAATGTGCAAAAGAAAAAAATAGTGATTCACTTGAGTTTTATCTAATTACAAGAAGGCTAGAAAATCAAAGAAGCCGCCGATCGAGTGTTTCCTTTATTCGTTTCTGCTATGTCTGATTCTGATATGCGCTTCAAAGAGCTGGAGTTGGACGGCTTATCAAACGGTAGCAACTAGCATGTCACTATCTAATTAATCAGCTTTTAATTAATAATATTATCAGCCTAATCATCCCTATCTTATTGTCTCTTTATAAGTGGTTAGTTATAACAACAATACCTCAGTATCCATTTAACTATTTATATATATTTTGGTATATATTATTTTATTTTAATTATAACATATCTCAATTTACATGGGCGAGTAAGTGATCAAATAGAGTAATCAACCACGTACGAGAAAGAATACGAATGATTAAACTTCAATTTGTATAGCATTAGGTTAATGAAACTTATTGATACTTGTCACAATCTAACTGGATTTTTTTAAAAAAAAAATTAAAACTTGTACATACTTCAAAATTTAAAGAATATTTATAAAGGTATTTATAAATTATACATTAACAAAATCTTTGTATTAACATCAGAAGAACTTATATCTTTTTATGATATAAATTATGTTTTCAATAACTAAATTAACTTTTGTTGACACTCAATAGAAATTAGCTATTGCTTATAATTAATAATTAAATAAATAAGTTATCTTAGTTGTTGATCATATAGCAACAACCTCGTAGCGACAAGAACCGCTGGCCAAGGTATTCAAAAATAACAATGATAGATAGTGGCCGGCGGGGACTCTGCGTTACTCAGAATAGGAATGTAACATACCATTATAAGAAAAGAATATCTCATCTTAATTTGATTTATTTATTATGAAATCTCAGCTTTTAATAAAAAAATGTACCTATGTTATTATTTAGAAACTTTGGTTTTAAATAGTACTATCATCATAAATCACTCCGCATAGGATTCGAATATTAAAATCCTTGAGGACAAATTAAGATGTCACTTTATAGGACGACAAATGTTTTAATTTAATTAAGGAGTCATCGTGTTTTAAATCTCAATTCACTGTTAGTTAATTTTCAACATTTTTATTAATTAACGATTACTACTTTTTAACGTTGTTTTCATTAAATTATGACATTGCAATTCTTATTTAGATTATCACAGCATTTAGAGTTTAAGATCAGGGTTATATATAAAAATTTAATTAGTAAATAATTTGGTCTCGAGTATTAGCTAAGTTCATACTTAATTATAGTTTGAATTTATCAACTAATTAAATCTCATGTAATAACTAGAAAGAAAGACAAAGCATCATTAAACTACATTCCATTTGGCTTGGAGATCGCTGACGTAAAAATTTGCTTGTTATTAAGTTATGGACATGGAGATGATTATTTTATCTGTGGAGTATTTTTATGAGTTTGTTATTGTCATGCACATTAATCTACATTATCTTTAGAAATAAATCAAGTAATTGTGGAATTGTAATCGTACAATAACATTTTAAGAGTTTTAGTTAAATTTAGAGTCATTTAAATTACATTCAGGTGTATCTATCTGATCTATTTATAAGAAAAATCTACGTTTTTCCCTTTTTACTTTCTATTCCCTTTTGTCTACAGTATGGTTGCCCAACTGAGTAATTTGACTATAAATACACTGCACTTCTCTCTATTCATTGTTCGTTCATATTGAAGCTAAACGAGAGTTCTTCAACTGTTCCTTTCACAGAAAGACACGTACCTAGCTAGCGTGAGTGAAAGAGAGAGATGGAATGTCTGCAGCAAGGTAGTGATGCAGGTAGCAATCGCATCGCAGCCGTCGCAGTAACTCCGCCCACCGGTTCTCCACTGCCTGATCATGATGACCACTCAAATAATGAGGTCTCTCCTTCTTCATGTTTTTTCCCAAAAAAATTGTTTTAATGCGCATGCAGTAGCAAATGTATTTTGTTTGATGTTACAGAAACCTGGGTGGAGAAAGTTTCTGTCTTATGTAGGACCTGGTTTTCTCGTCTCCTTGGCTTACCTTGATCCTGGCAACTGTAAGTGTCTTCCTAAATTTCTGTCTGTATTTGTCTTGTGTTTGTGGTTGTGCACGGTTGGTGACTATAATGTCTTAATTACATGCAGTGGAAACTGATCTCCAAGCTGGGGCTAACCACAGATACGAGGTATATATATATATATGTACATGCCTAAATATAAGCTCGATATTGAAGTGATTGTGTTGTTGTTGTTATGTTCAGCTACTGTGGGTGATACTCATAGGGCTGGTGTTTGCACTTATAATCCAGTCATTGGCTGCAAATCTTGGAGTAACTACTGGTAATACTATCATACACAAGTCAGGTTTATATATATATATATGCATGGGCATATGATATGCTGAATTGTGATTTGGTAGGGAAACACCTTTCAGAATTGTGTAAAGCTGAGTATCCTTTGTTCGTCAAATACTGCTTGTGGCTCTTAGCCGAGCTTGCTGTCATAGCAGCTGACATACCCGAAGGCACGTTATTATTATTCTCACTTTTGATTTATTCCATTCTTCTTTTAATAATTAATAAGACTAAAGAATTTTGCAGTTATTGGAACTGCGTTTGCGCTCAACATACTGTTCCACATCCCAGTTTGGGTAGGAGTTCTGTTGACTGGCTTCAGCACTCTCTTGCTTCTCGGTCTCCAGAGATTTGGGGTATTTTGTTTATTTGTTTATTAATTTCTTTCCACATTTTAGTTCTCTACTTGTTAGAAATTATTAAGGTTTGTTTGTGCTTACTTTGTGCAGGTTAGGAAACTGGAATTGCTTATAACAGTTCTAGTTTTTGTAATGGCAGGATGTTTCTTTGGAGAAATAAGCTATGTGAGACCACCAGCTTCTGATGTCTTAAAGGGAATGTTTGTGCCTAAACTCAGTGGTCAAGAAGCCACAGGCGATGCAATTGCCCTTCTCGGTGCTCTTGTCATGCCGTACGTACTAATACTATTCCTATAAATTCTTTCTTTATAATTAAATTTCTCCATTCCTGTCGTTTAAATGCAGCCACAACCTCTTCCTCCACTCTGCTCTTGTGCTTTCTAGAAAAGTACCCAGTTCCGTCAGAGGCATAAATGTGAGCAGTCGATTAAGAAAAATTCTTCCTTTAAACCAAAAACACACGAACTGCTTATCTTATGTGCAACTTTCTATATATTCATGCAGGACGCTTGCAGATATTTCCTGATAGAGAGTGGGTTTGCTCTCTTCATAGCATTTCTAATTAACGTTGCTGTTGTTTCTGTATCGGGCGCTGTTTGCTCAACGGACAACCTTTCTAACGAAGATACAGATCGGTGCAGCGATATTACTCTTAATTCTGCTTCTTTCCTTCTCCAGGTATATACTAATCTTGCATAATTCAGTATCGTAATATATACCCGAATTTGTCACTAAAATATTACAGAGCTTTTTGTCTATATAGAATGTCTTGGGAAAGTCCAGCTCAACCATTTATGGCATAGCACTACTAGCCTCGGGACAGAGCTCTGCTATTACTGGGACCTATGCAGGACAGTATATCATGCAGGTCATTGCGGAATTTCATCAAACACCTTGTTGATTCTATGCCATTGTTTGAAATTTATTAACCAACAAGTTCTGTTGTTTGGTTCTGTAGGGTTTCTTGGACCTCAAGATGAAGACATGGGCTAGGAACTTGATGACTAGGACCATTGCCATAACACCCAGTCTTATTGTCTCTATTATTGGTGGATCAGCCGGTGCAGGCCGGCTTATCATCATCGCCTCGGTTTGTGCTTGTCTATTCAAATCCATAATTCTATTTTTTCTTTACATTGATAATAATTAGTTGCATTTAATCTCTCATGATTATAATGTTCTCGCAGATGATACTTTCGTTTGAGCTTCCATTTGCTTTGATTCCACTCCTCAAGTTTAGCAGCAGTACCACCAAAATGGGACCTCACAAGAATTCTATCATTGTGAGTACTATATTTGTTTTTGGTAAAGAATAATTTAAGTGGGCAAAAACAAGAGCAAGCCTTTTAATAAAGTATTTACAAATTACTTAATATGGGAGTTACTCACATTAATAACGAGACTCAAACTCAAACATGTGATATGACATGTTCCAATTTGGTTGCAGATTATTGTGATATCATGGATCCTAGGCTTGGGGATCATCGGCATTAATGTGTACTACCTCAGCACTGGTTTCGTGGGTTGGCTAATCCATAGCAGCCTACCAAAAGTGGCAAATGTGTTTATTGGGATCATAGTGTTCCCTCTGATGGGAATATATGTTGTCTCGGTTATCTACTTAACCTTGAGAAAAGACATTGTTAAGACATTTATAGAGACCAAGAATGTCCCAATAATGCAAAACCGCTTGGAAAAAGGTCTCACCGATCCTAATGAACAAGTAGAAATGGGTGGAGTTCCTTACAGAGAAGATTTAGCTACTATCCCACTACCTGAATAGCGAAGATATTATTACATCATCGTCAACCAAGTTTTTCTTCCACTAACAGGAACTTTCTCACTTCCTCTCTCTATGTAAATATATGACAATAATTATAGGTAAAATAAGGGATATAGAATAAATTATTTAATACAACTATTTTTCCTTTTCAATATTGGTAGCCTTGTAAATAGATTCTGCCCTACTGAAATCCCTCGTTAAAAATGATAATTCTTAGTATTTTGAAAACTTACGCGTAAACACAATTTACCAGAGTTAGGAATATTCTCAAGCTTTTCTTTTTCATCTGCTTATTTTTAATACTATAAGTATAAAATGACAGTAATCTCAATTTTCTTGCTTCTACAGTAAACAATAATTTTTTTTTCTTTTTTTAATTATCTGAAAGAATTGAACCTCACACATATCACATACTACCAAAATCCCTTCTACACCTAATAAGCAATCTTAACTAGAACGGAAAGAATAGAAGACAATAAACTTTTAAGTTCAATGATATTCCCACAACGCTGAGCGCAGGCACCATCGGTAGACACTTTTCTCTATTCCTTTGACATCAATATAATAAGGGCGTAATAAAGTCAAAAGTACTATTCAGATTTTATTTTTTTTGAAAAAAAAAAAAAAAAAGGTACTATTGGACTAAATCCTAAATGTTAGTATAGAACAGGGACTACAAACATTAGTCACCGCGGGCAAGGTCCAACAAGATGTAAATTGTTAGTGTAAGGTAACTCAACCACATTCGTTGATTAATGACCATAAAATTCTCATGGTCCTAAATATACAGTACCACAGGGGTAAGACTAGAATTTTAGCCATCAAATGCTACTTGGTTTCCCATATGCAATACTTCCATAATCAACTGCAACCAATTACAGGCTCTAAAAGTTAAAATAACTATCTTTGACAAATACACCTAATTTCCTCTTCACCGCAGAAAACAATGCCAAGTGGAATAGCGCCATTAAAATTCCAAAACTCAAATCTAATTCCCTAATTAACCTAAACCAGAGTTAGTCCCTGATACAGGCCTCAACAATGGATGATTGCTAGTAGGCTGCACATTACCAGGGGCACTGAACATGGCATTTGAAGTTGTCTGGGACTGTTGTATCATGGATAGGGGCAACCTTTGCCCTAACCCAAACATTGTAGGCCGAGGGACAAAAGACATGTGTGGATGAACTTGAACTGGTTGGCTGTTGCCGTATCCTGAAATGCTAGGCTGTGATGGAGAACCAGACATCATTTGTGGCCTACTATTGCCATTATTGTTGACCATGGAAGGACCAACACCAGATACATTCATTGGAGGCGTGGCACCACCAGTTCCAAGCCGGGTTGATATAACGCGGGACCGTTCAGCAGCAAACCTCTGCCTTGCCCTCTCCACCTGTTCGCATTCTTTCATCAATAAAGTTTCAATTTCTGCGAACTGCTTCAGCTTCAACTCCAATCTTTTCAACTGTCAAATGATCAAGCTAACCAAATTAGCTCTTTTGGCAAGGTTTTAAATTTCCTTCAATTGAATCGTTACTTCTGCAACGAATAATACCTTAGTTATGTGCACAACATACATGTACAAACATGTATCTTCAGATAGAAACGGAAAGCAAAGAGAAGAAAAATACTGAATCTAGTTGAAGGAACTGGAATTGAGGAAGTATTTTTACCCATAATAAAAGAAAAGAGAAAAATATACATATATATACCTGATGATTAATTATATTAGCACAGAGTCTCTGAATTTCCCTCTCTTCATGATCAGCAAACAATTTAGACTTCATGGCTGCAGCGGATAAGCCTGCCTTAGCAGCATCTTTAACTTTCTCTGCAGATAGTGGGGTGGCCTCTCCGGCATTTTGACCCCAGGAGCCAGGTATTTTTGCCTTGTCCTCTGTAAACACAAGAAGCTTTTATCAAGAAGAAAAATAAAGAATGCGTCTTCTCTGAAGGGTATAATTACACATCGATAACAGTTAAGTGCAACAACCGTAGCTCACCATTTTGCTGATTTGAGATTGCAACTTCTCCATGAAGACCACCATCTCTACCATGCACGCTTTCCAAGTTCATCCTTCATAGATAGAAATAAACATTAACTGTACACAAATGGTCATAAAATAACAGGGCCAAATGAAAAAATTCAGCAAAAGCTTCAATGTCCCCACTCAACTTCCTAATTCTGTTATAGACCATGATGTAACAACTTATAAGCAACATAAATGAAGCGAATAACAAAATCATGATGATTACAAATTAAGCAAGTTTCCGAGATATGTGCTGTTTTCTGTTTCCTTTTCTGGGGGCCAGGGATGAGGGTAGAAGGCAAGGAA
Source organism: Bauhinia variegata (assembly GCA_022379115.2). Taxonomy (NCBI): domain Eukaryota; kingdom Viridiplantae; phylum Streptophyta; class Magnoliopsida; order Fabales; family Fabaceae; genus Bauhinia; species Bauhinia variegata. Next base: position 16,202,939 of record CM039437.1, read on the forward strand.
AAGTTCAATGGTAACAAGAAAAATAGCAATGCCAGGATAATTACTCACCTGTTACCATGCCCAGGTGCTTCCGCCTGTGACATGCTACCAGAATTATCCTCTGATAATACCGCTAATGATGCATGAGCACAAGCAGCAGCTACTCTCGGTCCAACGGCAGAGGCCAAGAATGTAACCTTTAGAATATATGCACCAAAATCAGATATGTAAGTATCCAAGTATTCTGAGAACTCCAAAATGTAGAAGACAGTCTACTCTATAAATAGATCCTATCTCAATCTCCCCCCTCCCTTTCTTATTCATCATGACATCCTGTTTTGTTAAGATTATCTACAATATCTACATAATATTTCCCCAAGAACTGCTAGATTCAGTTTCAAGCAATGACTGTATTGGGCTCGGTTTGGTGCACAGATCTTTTTTTTTTCTAAAAAAAAATTCCTTTTCAACAAGTAGAAAAAAGTCTATTAAAAGAATCAAAGACACACAAACGATTAGAAAATTTTTCATCAAAATATAAACAAAGCCCAGCTACCACTGTTACTACTTAACTGATTAACTTTTCAAATGAATTCAAAAAAACAATAGACCACTAGAATTAATATAAGCATCTCATTTATATGATCATAGGATGAGTACAATTCATTGGATTGGTTTAATTAAAAAAAAAAAATCTTGGACAAAATCAAGCTTAATAACTGAGCTAAACCAAGCCAAACCAAACTGATTATCCTTTCAAAATTAACCAAACGACTCACTTTGGGTTTGGTTCAAAATGAAATGCCACTTGTAGAAATAAGTTAGGGACATAAAGTCATTTGTAGTCAACCGGTCTCAAGTACATGCATTGATAAAATAACAAAACTTCGTCATATCATTATCACATACCAGTGCCATAACAGGGTTTCCAGAATTTGCAAAAGGAAGCCTGCTGTCAGAGTCACTGCTTTGATGGAAGGGTCCTGTGGGAACATAAATAGAAAATTAAAACCACATCACAGCTAGTAGGTTTGAAAGTGCAAGTAAGCACAACCTGCAGAATCCCCATTTGAATTTGAATGTGATCCTCCGCAATCATCTCTATTCAATTTATTGGATGACAATGGCAAACTTGGAACATTGATATTTTCCAATTTTCCATCTTCCATGGGTAGACGGAGAAAATGAAGAATGCACTGTGCCTTTGACTTGGTGCTGACATACTCAGCAATTTCATTCCAATTCTCATTGTAAACCTCCATTGCTTCAAGCAGCAGCAAAGTTTCTTGATCAGTCCAACTATCACCATCTAGATCACCATAATCCCGTGTCGAATCCATCCTCATAAAATCTATGCTTGAATGACCAATAACGAACTTTCCATCATGGAAGCAATCAGTGCAAAGTAGAATATCGGCCTGTAACATGAGATGCTAATAAGATATCATTGCAAAGGTTTTCAAAAGCATTTGTCACAGCATAATTTGGAGTGGGAAATCATACAGGTCCCACAAAATAACAATTGCTTAAAACTACACTCATCAGGTAAAGCTCCCCCTAGTGGTGGCAAGGCAATTTTGAAAGTAAACCAATTAATTTTGCATGAACAATCTGAACAAGCCTGTCATGTAAAACCATATAGCATTCATTCTAACTTAGCAAGTAATAATTGTAACTGGCAGACTTTATTATGTTTAAAAGCCAAATGCTGCATTCAAGACCATAAATAAGATCAGAATTTCAAGACTCCAGTTGAAGCATGCAATGAAAGAGCCATTGATGTGAATCATAACAAATGAGCAAGTTTGATGCATAAAGACGATGAAGCAAGATATATATGTCTGTGATCCCAGCCACCATGATAGAGGTATTTCAAGGATGAAAAATATTATTAGAAGCATCAAACAAGACAAAAGGCATGGAATATATTCTTGAGAGAAATGGGGTGTTCAAGAAAGAAGTTAAGCCTACAGCAAAGTGAGCTACTACTTAACTCTTAGGATGTGACGTTATATTACTGAAAACACCTAATGTACATGCAGTTTGAATCTAATGTACAAATCTGACTCAACCAAGCCTAACTAATCTGATTCACAAAAGTTTATATTTGCGAGATTAGAAATTCCCATCATGTGAAAGATATACTAATAATGCATTTGTCTTATCAAAGAGATAGTTTTCCATGAATGCTTTCCCCTCTATATAATGATGGACCATAAGACTTTCACATGCTAGTAACACAACAATCTCAACCTTCTATGAGAACCACAATAACTCCATCACTGTCTATTTACTATTTGGGTATAGCTTCCATAAAACCAGGCAAGTGGGGATAAACCAGTATTTAGGTTCAAAACAAATAAATAATTTTATTTTTTTAAAAAAAAAGGAAGCAATAAACAATCTGCACAGCATGTCATCCAATGATATCTTGACAATACAGTATTACATAAGAACCCAGATGACAAATTTCATCTCACTTAGTTCGTCTCTTATCTCTTGTTTCTTTATGTAATTGGTCCAAACTAAAAAGAGATTATGTCCCCCATGAATTGTAAGAATTGCACATTTAGTGTTATGTTAACCAATTCTCAAGTGTAATTTAAGTAAACTAGAGGACTTCCTAATTCCAAGTCATCTTTTCACCCAGCAAATGGCATAAATGAAAAGAGCTACAGAATGGCCACAGTACTCTTTATACAGTAGTTATTATATGGATAAGATAATAAAATCAAAGTGATGATTCAATGTACCTCTTTTTGTGACTGATAGTATACAACAGGAAGAGGTCGAGAGCAACAAGTGCAAAAATTTTCAGATAGATGCTCTCTGATTCTGTCGTCCAAATCAGAGATATCAACATTTTGAGTTCTCAATGATGAATAAATTTCGCCTGCTTTAAGCTTACACTTGGGCCTGTCAAATTTTATCAAACTATCAATGGATTTCAAGGCATCTGATGGCAGGCGGATCTCTCCACATGTCTCTTCCTTCAAGTATGAGTCATCATTCAAAGCCTCGTGACTAGGAACCTGAGCACAGTAATTGATAATTCCCCAGTGATCAAGGAACCTGACAATTCGAGCTAAATCTTCATTATCTACCCCAGCTAATAATCCCTGGCAATCAGAGACTGTAAGCTTCCTCCCTGGATCTTCCATGTACCGCGCTACAATATAGTTCCTTAAATCCATGTACTTCTCCGGTGTATGATCTTGTGACTTCCCAGAGAAGAAATGCGGCACCACCTGTCTCTCAAGTCGATGCACAGTGGCTGGCGAAAACCAATCTGCTCATAGAAAACTCGCATTAACATATACTTAATGTGTTCCTAAAGAAATCACACAGTATAACAGGAAACTATTCCACAACCCCCCCCCCCCCCTTCTCTCCCAAAGGAAGAAAAGAAAAAGCTCCAAACAGAATATGCAAAGCCAGTACACTAAGGGGCCGTATGTGGAATTTTCTACCAACTAATCCGAGTGACCTCAAAATCCACCCAGGCAGTTAGCTGTCGAACTGTTTAAAGAACATATGACCAAAATATCAAAAATTATACATAATGGTCTAAAAATTGGGTCTCTTACAGGGGTTTCTATTTATGTCAAGTAATAGATTCACCAAGACTCGCCTACTGAAACGGGAAACAAAACACTGTTCATGAATATTACAACCTATACTTATGCTATTCGCAAGCTAGCTTTGAAAACAAGAGAAAGAAAATTGATAGAGCACAACAGAAGCTAGTTAAGCAACTTAGCATGAGTACTTATAGAGATAAAAGGGAGAAGAAGAGAACCTGAATGCATTGGGACTACAAGAACCCTATTCCCAAATCGCTTAACAACGCCACGACCTTCCAATATTGGAGGCGAAGTGATCACATAAGCCGAATTACTGCCATCGTTCCGGTCCTGATCCAAAGATGAACTATCTTCGGGCACGGAGGACAAGGCCTGCAGCTGCCCATACGACACATTCTCCAAAAATGGAGGATTCTGCAACTGTCCCTTGTTGTCTCCAGACTCGTTGGCTCGCTCCAAAGCCACAATTGCCATAACGGATGAGTGGGGGCGATTAACAGTGCGCTTGATCACTACAGGGAACTGGGATATTTGGATTCCTTCGTCCGACAAGACCTCGATCTCCTGATGTGCCACAGAATTAGGCCCAGATTGAGAATTAGGGTGGTGGGTTTGGTCCTCGGAATCGTCCTCGCGTTCAAGGTGGTCGTCTTCACCATTGGGTTCTTCTTCGTCGTCGTCTTCGTCCTCGTGCTTCAGCTGCCGCCGTCCGATTTGGGACTCTCTCTTGCGCTTCCTCCATTTGGTTCGGTTTTCTGCTAACAATACGAAAACAATAGTAGAAAAAATCAGAAAACTAAATCAAATTACTCACAGAATAACAAAAAAAAATCGCATCCATATCCTCGACAATGGTAGAACAAGTGAGGGTTTTAGAGAGGGAGAGAATTTAGGTTTGTATTGTGATACCTGAAGGGAAGGAGGGGGAAGCGGGCATGGCAAAGAGAGGTTTAAGGGGGAGAAGGAGGGAGAGAAAAGAGAGAGAAAGAGAGTGGGAAATTTTGATTGTGGGGTCGTTGATTGGCGCTGGTATGGGATTACGGGGGGAGGCAGAGAAAATATTTGAGAGGATCTCTCTCACGCAAACACACTCACTCCACAGCTTCTGGGCTTTGATTTTGGTTGTCTTGCATATGGAGCAAAAATATATATAAACATATATCTACTTTTTTGTGCCAGAATTGCCCGGGTAGATTATTGCTGGAGTTGATCGTGACATAAACGCTACAATTTCATAGGGCGGTGCTTCACACGCTCTAGTCTGAGTCTTCTGTCATATAATTATTTTAAAATGTTAAATAATACAATTATTTTAAAATTTCACAGATACAATTTTGGGGGTATTCCAGTTCTGCATTCGAGCTGCTGGCATTGTTGTGACGGGTCACCCTGGTTCGAATTATTTCTGGGCCACTACTTTACTGGCCCAACTTCACTCTAATAAGAGTCAACGGGTTATGAAACTGGCTTGACCTTAAATTTTTCACTAATTCCCTATAAAATAAAATAATAATTATGAATTCACGAAAATAAAAACATTAAATATAAACTCATAAAAAAAATTCAAATTTAAATTATGGGTTGTCTTCAACTCAAGTGTACATTTGACTGATTTGAGGAATGCCACTCCCGAATTTTTTTTTTTTTTAAGCCGTAATTTTACCACCGACACAACTATAAAATTAGGTTAATCAAACAAGCTAATATACTTTTTTTTAAAAAAAAAAAAATCATCTAATATATGATATTGTATTGGGGAATTATTTATTTCAGATTCGGAGTAGATTAGAACTATAAAAATAATAATAATTTTTAATCTAATTATATTTTTAGATGTCAAATATAATAAATTTAGTGAAATTAGAAAAATTACTAATCAAATAATTTACACATTTGAATTCCAAGATAACGTACCCTTGTTTCATCTTAGTATATCATTGTATTATAATTCATCACTTCATTTAATTATAAAATATCATTTGATTATTTGATTAAATATTTTAAAAAAATGAATCAACTATAATACAATGATATAAAAAGTAACACTTACACGAGCTATAACATAGCATACGTTGATCTAAATGGGTCAGCCTACCAAGTCAGACCCAAATCAACTCACTTTATTTAATTATTGAAGATTGATTGATGCAATGTTTTTGCAAGTGGTCTCTTGATTTCTCTTCACTTGTTAGTTCATACAAGTGTTGTCACTCTCATTACTAATGCAAGTTGTTGGTATTTTCCCCCATTTATTTACCAAACTTTTAATTAGTCAAAAACTAAATATGAGTTTAATGTTAAACCCGAATGAGTTTTATTTTTTATTTATTTTTTGTTAGAATTATACGCAAAACTATGAGAAAAAGACTGGCTAAGGAGTCAAATACTGTTGTTTCATGAGTCATGTTTTATTTAATTTTGTAATGAAATTATTTTTTTCTATTATTATAAAGTATTTTTTTAACAATTTATACACACTTTAATAAAGTGAAATGATAGAATAAGTAGCATAGCCAAGAGTGTGCTTAGTGGCAAGAAAAGGTGAGAATTAAATTTCTGTAATAAATTAGATATATGGAATAGAATATAAAAGTAATGTGATGAATATTATTTAAATTATCAAAAATATTTTTTTCAACCAATGAAATAAGAAGAGGGGACTCCTTTCAATTGGTTTATCTTTTTCAGCTTATGAATTATTTCTTGGGCCAATGGCTGAATAAAAGAGACCAATAATTTATATTCTCACCCCTGCTTTTCGCTTCACACTCAATCTTCTATATTTTTATTGGCTGAACGGGGGTAATCCGGTCTGTCATCTTTCAACGGTTACCCTCTTTCTCCCTCCTGGATGCTGGGGAGCCCTGAGGAATTGAGATTGAAGGGAGAGCGAGCCTCTACCAATTTATGCATTCACTTAGACCGATTCAGGTGATGAAGAGAACACGATCCAACGCAGCAATCTCCTCTTCCAAATTGGCAACTCCTCCATCAACGCCTCCAACTCCACAAACTCTCTACAGAACCCGCCACTCCAAGGCGACCTCAATCTCCGCCTGTTATAGCTCTAAGAAACCAAAAACCATTCTTAAAACCCTTAAAGCTTCAACAGAAACCGATCCAACAAAGTGGGTACCTCTTAGTTTTACTCAAGCAGAGCTCTACTTGCCACTCACTTTCCCCACTGGTCAAACCTTCCGGTGGAAGAAGACTGGGCCCCTTATGTACACGGGCGTTGTCGGGTCTCACCTTGTATCCCTCAAGCATATTGAAAACGGCGATGTTTGTTACTTCCTTCACAATTGTACCTCTGAGGATGATGCGAGGACGGCTTTACTTGATTTTCTCAATGCAAGTGTTTCTCTCACTGACATTTGGAAGGTGTTCTCGGCATCAGATGACAGGTTTTCCGAGTTGGCGCGTCATTTGGGTGGAGCCAGAGTGCTCAGGCAAGACCCCCTTGAGTGTTTGATTCAGTTTCTGTGTTCTTCAAATAACAATATTGGAAGAATTACCAAGATGGTTGATTATATTTCTTCTTTGGGAGATTACTTGGGGACAGTTGAAGGTTTTAGATTCCATGCTTTCCCAACACTGCAGCAGTTATCATTGATTTCAGAGGAAGAGCTTAGAGAAGCTGGTTTTGGTTACAGGTTGGACGTAATAGTACATGCATTAATTTGTGATATCTCTATATCTAAATGCAGAATGATTGTTGGTTATCCGAATTATGTGGCAAAGTATGTTTGGATATGGGAGATATAAGATATTGGTCTCAGAAGATCAATGATAGCAGATGTTACGTGTGAGGCAAATGAGTTCTCAAATACCTGATTGCTTCTTCTTGTGCTTCTATTGACCTTTAAAAATTTATCCTTTCACGGGAAATTTGTTTCCTTTTTTCGTTAATAAAAGAACTTTGAAGGAAAAACCATGTTGTGTTATTATAGGTAAGGCAACACGTGCTGCTACGGTTTATCATACTTAGGCCTCTAGGTACTTCTAGACTTGAGATTTAGAATTTAGAACTAAGAATCTATTTCGACGAAGTATTACTGGTTTAGTCACACAGAATCTCTCTGTAGTATGAAGCATCCTGATGATAAGCAGATTCATTGTAAAATTCGCCGTTCAATTCCAAACAGATATCATTGTCTTGTATAATTATGCTTTTTTCTGGGATCCGGTCTATGCATTATGCACAGAAAGTTATTATGTCGTTTAGTCTCTTTGATAAATGTTGATTCTAATGACAAGAGAGGACACAGAAACTTGGAAAATTCTTACATATGCCTCTCTATCTATGAGTAGAGGATCCGTAGCTGCATCTTTGTCACACATGTGCTGTCTGTCCAGCCAATATTTAATATGAATTTATTGCTTTAGGTCTGTAAGTCTGCCTTGCTCTGATTATCATAATTTTGACATGTTATTTTCTTTGTGGTTGTTTTCTTTCTAACATACGTCACACTAGCAGGGCCAAATATATAATCGGCACCGTAAATGTTTTGCAAAAGAAAACTGTTGGAGGTGTAGAATGGCTCGAGTCTCTTCGTAAGTTGGATCTTCAAGAGGTAATAGATTCCCTTTGCACGTTACCTGGAGTCGGTCCTAAGGTGGCTGCTTGTATAGCTCTCTTCTCACTTGATCAACACCATGCCATTCCTGTTGACACGCATGTGTGGCAGGTAGGCTCTTAATTTTACTTGTCATAAATGCTTGAGACTTGACAGCATTATTTATCTTGATGTTGATCCGGAAGTCTAAGTAGTATTCTTTTTTTTTTTTCTCTTTCTTTTACATTGTTTGCTAGTTCCCAACATAATTGCTGCTGAACACATCAAGTCCCTCCCAAAAAACTGACAATATTTCATTAACTTGTCATTCAGAAAAATACTGTGGTAACAAAAAGCAAAAGATGAAAAATATTTGATATTTTTGCAGACAATGATGAAAACAAAAGTGTTGGTTCTATTATAATTTCTGCTTCAATATTACATGTCATGAAATTTTCTGATTTTACTTTTAGTGTATTCTTGGGTGACTTACATATATCGTTGTTTAACTTGGGTAAGATTGCTATAAAGTATCTCTTACCTGAGCTTGCAGGTTCCCGTTTGACCCCAAAGCTCTGCAGTCGTGTTGCAGACGCATTTGTAAGCAAATATGGTAAATATGCTGGCTGGGCTCAAACTCTCCTTTTCATAGCTGAATTACCTTCACAAAAAGCTCTTCTTCCTTCACATCTGTGGACTATCGAACAGCGCAATCATGCAAAGGAACGGTAAAGAAGAAGTTGGTAAGAGAAGCAATAGTGAACGCAGTCTTCCAATCTTGATCTTATTAGTTCGGCAGTCAACATTCGGCTCATTCTTCTGTCTTCTGAGATGGCAGTTACTTACGATATTTACCGTTTCTTTTCTTACCTGGATACCGGAGTGATATCTTCAGAAGTTTATGCGCATAGGATTGGAATACGAAAAACTCGAGGATGATGCCCAAACTACTAAAAGCAGGTTATTCTAGTAACCATACTGTTAAACATACTATGGTTGGCCTCAAGTGTTGTTCCTTGCATTTTACATGAAGTCAACTGGTGTAATATAGTATTAAGTTGCATCTTTCTTCTTCATTACAATTACCAAAAACATACTTTTCTTTCCCCTGTTTCTCATTATGTAGCTTGACATCTTGATTTACCTTCAAATACTTTCATTATTTGATTGTTCGATCTACTTTTGTTTTAAATTCTACTTTTAACTCCAGCAAGTTAAGACTTTCCATTTACTCTCCTTTGCTTGGTATAACTTAACGAGTTCTACTGAATTTTATTAACATATTTTTTTTGTATTATGAATGTGGTATGCTGATAAGCACTTTCTTTTGCGCCATGGATATATATACATTGCCCTCCTTGACTCACTGACACTTACAATCCTTTTAATGTTTGTAAACTACATTATTGGATACATGGCATTTTATTGGAAGCAAGTTTTTCTTTCTGTAACTGTTATCTGGAACAGTGTACGCTAGAACAGGGGCAGTGTACACTTTGAACTGGCAAGGTTAAACCTTTTGGTTTGTACGTGTGTGCTTATATTTAATGTTATACTGGTAAGGTTGTGCCTGCTTCCTTCAGTTTAAATTCCTTGATAATAAATTCATATTTTCAAAAAAGAAATTACAAGAAATGAATAAAAATCATCAGAATAACTAGATATCCATTCCAGTCACTCTACACATCTATCTATCTATGATATATGTGCAGCAACAAGGTATGATTGAAAATTGAGTATTCCCCTTTTATTGAAGATGCACAACCTTTCATTATGATGCGCACTGTACTTCAACTAATAGAGCTTTTTGACCATTTGGACATGGGTCAGCCCCAAAAATTTTGCTCCTTACTCCGATCGAACATCTTGTTTTCCCTAGACAAGCCTGTAAATTTGTAACGGAGACAACAGACAAATGTCAATACGCTTTTGTCAATCAGACCACCTTATCTATATCAAATGAAAAGGTATTGCGATTCTATTTATGCTAGTATCATAAAATATATGCTAAATGCTTCGAAAAAAATTGATGTAAAAAGGAGATTACCTTTGTGACGACAGCTTTAGAATTGGGTGAATGACACCTTGTGATGGTTTTATACTCACTCAGACAGTTACCCGTAGGTTGTCCATAGCTTGCAAACAAGATTCTGGATACAGTACTGTTTGCTGGACAGTTTAGTTGGAGTTTAGGTGTTCCACGTTGACTTTTAGTATATTTCCTTGTTTCTACCCTCCATGAAGTCACTGGGGGCAAATATGATTTTAAAACATACCCACATGCTTTTGTTACTGATATTGTATCCAGAGAAATCTGTAGGGGGTTCCCGCTTTCTTCTTCTTGTAAAACTAGTAGGTTACCAGTAGGTTTTAGGAAGGATCCAGGTACATGATACCTGAACAATAAAGTTAAGTTTTAAGCCAATGCCTACTAGTTTCACCTTAGGATGTGAGCATTTGTGAAAATTATATTATCTGTGGCGTGGAAACATACCATGTCTGTGAAGGAGTCCCCTTTGGTGTCCGGAATGATACCCAATATCGACCAATACTATTGCCATTAATCCAAGCTTCACCCTTTCCCATAGAACCTAGGTTGAGTGCGACAGGATTATTTCCTGCCGGTGCATCAAAGGTGGTCTGTCAATGAGCAGGGAAAAAAGTTACTGTGGTTTCAATGAGGAAAAAAAAATGCCTGAAACAATAGTCAAGAAAAAGGATGAGGAGTAAAAAGCATGGACCATCTCATATTTAGTTGCATTGCCTCTAAAGATTTTCTATACGTTGCGGAGGAAATTAAGTGAACCAAGAATTTATAAACCGATAATTCTCTTACCTTATACCACGTGAGTGATTGAGTAGAGCCTCTAAGCTTTTCCCATCGAACTTTACTTGATCCAAGGGGTGTAAAGATTTGCAATTTCTCTCCTAGCAACCCAACCTTCATTCAAAGGTTAACATCGGCAGGGTGAACTAAATCTGTTTTTCTGGTAGAAGTGAGGACTAATGAAAGTAGAGATACAGTTCAAAGTTCGAAAACACCCTTAATTATTTCATGCAGTTTAAGTTTCAACGGTAGCCTAGCCAGCTGCTGAGATAATAGTTTTTACAGTAATATGATCAGTATAAATTGAACAGGAATCAATCATTCGGGAAAAATTATAGGAAAAAGGCATGGTTAACGTTAGAGAATCATGTTACAGAAGTTGTGAACCTATTAGGTTATCATTTCTTAGTTTAGATGGTCACCTGGTATCCCCATGTATAATTACTGAGATCTCTGCCATCAACTTGCACCCTACGTAAACCAGCATCTCTACGTTCTAGGTATGCTCCTGAATCCTTCATGCAGAAATAAATACAAATTTTTGTGTTAAGTCTTATATCTCAGTAGAAAAGGAAGTCCTAAGAATTGAGACAGGATTACCGGCAATCCAACCGTCGCACTAAGCAAGGAAATGCTGTTCTCCCCCCTTCTCAGATTGACGTTGTTCTCCATAGTGAAAGTTGGATCCTTGAGAGTGCCATGCGCAGAACCTTAAATTCATAGCAGATGTAGAGCCCGCATGCAAAACATCGATAAATTTGATGTTTTCTATGTTCTATCATGTATAAAAATGGGTCTGGGGGCGTGAGATTTAGAGTTACCTACTAAAACTCCATTGATATATGCATGCACAACATGTCCATGGCTATATACACTAAGAGCAGATTTAAGACTAGGAGAATTCTGATTCAACCTGCGCGAACAAGATTGATAACAAGCAGCTTAGTGGACCATCATGAAGTGCAGTTGGTATTAACTACTGTTGTTGTTTACCTGAAAGTGTACCATAGATAATCAGATGTATCTTTTGCCGTGCCAATCTGATCTAATAGTTTGTTTGCTCTTATGGAAGTATCATGGAAATTTGGAATGGCTTCTTTGTAGACTTCCCATTTTGCACTCGAATCAAATTTTACTCTAGGTGTCATTGATCTGGTATTGTATTGTGTGCTCACCTACAAGAGCAGCTGAAAAATTAGAAGTATCCTTTATAATAGTCGAAACTGCTGCCTGTTGGATGTGAAAATTCGTGATTATATTATAAGTATTTTGGTAGAATAGTCAAATTTCAAAATGTATGTGCATATGATTCTTACCTTGGCAGTGTTGAAGACCACATTCTTGCAATCTGGTAGGATACTAATTGAATTTGGAGGCAGTGTGTATGGAACATTATGAAATATGACTCTCGCTTCTTGGCCAGCACTGTTTTCCAGGAAAGCTGCACACTTGCCTGAGCTTCCTCTGAAAACATACGCCTGAAGAAGAGGGGAGGCTAAAAGATTAATCTTGTTTGAATAAATTTATGACTTTCGACTAATTAATATCCAGCAATTGCGTTTATTTTTTCTTACGTTTTGTAGATTACCCAAACTGATTACATTCTGTGTTCCATAAAGTAAAGGCTCTGAGCATAGCTTGATTGCAGCATGTAGTTCCTTAAGATGGCCCCATGTTGGTTGCCTGATCAAACCTGATTATATTAACTTTGCCAATCAGAAAGTGATTCAACATTCTGCAATTTGGAGGTAATTTCGCAGAGCAGAGAAACCTACCATACTCATCTAGCGGAGCTGGATCGTAATAAGATGTAAGTGTGAAAGCAGAGGCTGTTCTGTCGAAGTTGGTTCCTCCATGATACTGAAACAAAGCCATAATCACGTGAGTTCAACAGAAGAAAAAATGCAGAGAGATCGTACAGCTCAGATACTGGGTATAGATTATACCATATAGTAATTGACATAGCTTCCCTTTTTTGCAATGATGAACAAGGCAACATTGTATGCAATGTTTTCAACTGATCTCAACTGGGCTTCTTCACCAAAGGTTTGATACCTTCAAATCCATTTTAGAGTTAAGACAGTTTGATATCCTTGCTTTTTAATCTTTGGCCCCCCTTACCCAAATCTTCACTCCGTCTCCGATTGAAACTTACCTAAATGTCCAATTCTCTGTCCATAGAGCAGGCTTATTTGGCGAGTTAGGTCCCATAAATCTCTTCCCACATTCCAAGCCATTGCACGTATTGATCTGCAAATTACAGCATATAATTAATATGCTACTTTACTCTCTGTATTATTGTAGAGTAGAGTGTTAAATTCAAAGAAGGGAAATAAACTGGCGAAAGAGACTAACCACTGGATCAGGAGCATCATCTTGCTTGCACATTATCCAGGGCACACCAGTTTGAAGTCCCACAGCCATTTCTGCAGCCCAACGAACATAAGAGGGTCCTCCCTCGTGGTAAGCCTTTTCAACCATACCGTACTCATTCTCAATCTACATCATCAGAATAAAACACTCGATACAGAAACAAAGAGAGAATGAAATATGATTCAACATAATTGGCAAGCTTTGAACCTGTGATAGTATGATTGGCCCTCCTTGTGAGGCATACAGCTTCGCTGACTTCATCATGCTCACTATCTTGCTTGTGAACCTTTGCATGTGATACTGCCATCAACAAAATGAGAAAGGGTCAAGGGTGCACTATTAGTTTTTGGTGCCTGAAAACTAATAATACACGGGTTAAGAGTGAAATGACCTTGAATGCCTCGTTATCTGATCTGAAAACGATACCCGGAACATCGTGTAACCAAACTGGGAAACCACTACAGCAATGAAATTAAACAAAAAAACATTCATTAGCCACTTCGATATTAGTTCAGGAAGAAGCACGGTTGAGTAACAAAATATTCTCAGTTAAAAATTTTGACTGAGTTATTAATTTTTATCTTAAATAAAAATTAATTTTATACTCACGCTACAAAAAAAATGAGAAATTAATGAAAGAGTTATTTCTTAATATTAATTCTTACCCATATGTCCATTCACTCTCGATGAATGGACCAATTCTGAGGGTGGCATATAAACCTTGTGCTTGGATTTCCTTAATGAACCTCACTAAATCTCGCCTGCCACTGAAGTCAAACTGCAAGTACAAGCCAAGACAATCATTTTATAACCCCCTAATTAATTTCCAAGTAAACGAAGAGAATATCATAAAAGAGTTGTACGGTTACCTGCCCTTGTTTGGGCTCGTGAAGGTTCCAAAACACGTAACTTTCTATCCCATCCAAACCTCCTTCTTTAGCTTTCGAAATTAAATCAGGCCACATCTGTTAGACAAGCAACAATTTTAATACGAGCACTTCCTAAGCTGTTAATGCTAGAAGCTGCAGCTTATTTTGATTCGTTTTGTTTTGGGATACCATTCCAGCAGATTAGCAGTGGACTGGGCTGTGGAGGCCCGGATAGAGTCCTTGAGGGGAATTCTTTTGGCACATCTCATAACTTCTAACTACCACACACCCCACCCTCTCACGTACCCAAACCTGATTTGTACAGGAATAAAATTTATTGTCTTATTTTAATATTTTATATATTATTTTATTCATCACAATTAAATGATTGGTCTAAATGAGTAAAATTATTTATTAAAAAATAATATTTAAATCAATCATAATGTAATAACATATAAGACACTAAATGAGACATTAAATTTGTTTCCATTTTCTATCATAAGAATAGGATGTGTGGTTAAAGCATGGGATGTGCCAAAAGAATTCCCCAAGCAACCTCAGCTCGCAGCCCACCCCCATCTCAAAGTGAGTAACGAAGCCCGCACAAATGCACTATAGCTCAAGGTAGCGTCATTATAAATAATGTCAAAGTGAAAGGATATCAATTAGCCATTCACTTTATAAAATCAACTATGTTGTCACTAAAAAATAAACTGTGTTGTCACATATTAGATTTCATTTTGTAAGTGACAAAATAGTCTTACTAGTTTTATGTTTAAGGTGAGGAAGAAACTCTAATTACTCTACTTTTTAAATATATTAATTTTTCTTTTTAACGTGGTATGAAAATACTAAGTTAAAAGAAAAATAGTTTATGTTTAAGTCATAACATGTGAATACTTTAATAAATTCTATAAAGGCAAAGGTTTCAAGAAATTAATTGTGCACCAAAACTTGTAAAAGACTCATAGCTCATGTTCTTTTGCAGAAACACAACACAACACGTATTTCTTGGTTCTTACCTAACGAAGAACAAGAATAGCATGATTCCATTACTTTGGGACCAAAAAGAAAAAGGAGAAGATGATGAGGATGATGACTGAATGAATGTACCTCGGGGGTGCTTCGAGGATAGTGAATTGAGCCTGAGAAGAGTATCTTATGTTGGCCATTGATGATTAATGATCTTCCATCATAGGTGACACTACCACCGTGAACGGTGGCCAAAGCAACCACGAAAAACAATGCAAGTGAGCACCGCCACCAACCCATCACCACCTTCGCCGGAAGCGTCATTTCTACAACTTTTAAAGCCTCTCCACAGTTCTATATAGTCTTCTCTGTGCCTCTCTCACGCACTCGAGAAGAGGGTGCGTCTCACTCTGAGAGAGACTCTCTCTCACACACACACTTTTTATGAAGAGAAGTGATAGTGTAATTTGCATTAAATTGATGGCTCCTTGATTTATATATAGAAATACAGTTAATATGTTTATTATGAAATGCATTTTCCAATTGTAAAGGTCAACATATCATATAACATCAAATTTACAGTAAATGTTTATTTAATAGCATTAAATTAAGTTTTCAATACATTGGATAAGAAATAAAACTGAAAGTAATGATAAGGAATGTAATTATATCACTATAAATTAAAGTCTCACCTTTAATTTGAAGACTTTATTAGCGATTTTATAAATATTTTTTAAGTTTTTAGACTTATTTTGAATTTACTGAGTTCTTGGTACACAATTCGCATAAATTTTTTGATTAAAAAAATGAAGTTGAAAAATATAGGACTAAGAGATTTAAATATAGAAAAGATTAAATAAATAATTACTAATTAATATCGTATGATAGACGGCACGTCGTTTTCATGTCGAGTTTCATTACCAACCTGTTGCTTGTTACGCTGTTCCTTCTTGGCCATTTTTATGGCGACTTGCGAGATACACATGAAGGCAGCAAGAGAGACACGAAATAGAAGGAAAAAGAATACAGAGATTGATGACGATGCATGCCCAGCTAAAGTGTAAATTTATCTCATCTTTTTCTTCTTTTTGAAAGTGGATATGAAAATTAAATTGAAATGAGATCGAAATGTTTTAAGATTTTTTTTTTTTTTGGGTATATATTTTTGCTATAATTTTATATCCAAACATAAAATACAATTCACAAAAATAAAAGCAAATAATTGAAATTATGCGAAAAGAATTTAATGATTAAAGTCTCTATACAGAAATATTTAAATTTATTTAATTTTTTTCTTCTTCTTTTGAAACTAAACAGATATGAAAATTACAGAAATGGAACCGTCTTTAAAAATTCTGATACTCTTCTAATCTTATCTGATAAACATTAAAAATTATTAAAAAAATTTAAAATCTCTATATATAGAAAATACATCTTTGATTTTGTACATGGGAATATATTTTCTTTTTTGATTTGATATCCAGGAACATATATTGTTTCTTATTATGTTTTTTTCTAAATCAAGCATAAATGGATTTTTTGCGATATTCTACTAACGATTTGTATTTTTACCAATATTGTACTATCAAATGTTATATCCACCACCAAAGAATAATATTATATCCAGAAAAAAAAAATCATAAATATCTATTTGGTGAAACTTAATCTTTCTTTTCTTTTTTTTCTATTTATAGAACAGTTTATAATTACCTGATTCACCTATAATAGTTAGATATACATCATGTGTGTGTGTGTGTGTGTATATATATATATATATATATATATATATATATATATATAATCATACATATAATATATGTTGGGTTACCAGGGACTGCGGGCTAGTGAAATGATCATATAGATTAGGCTACCAACCAAGTGCAGAAAACTGGGAATCGTTACATGTGAATGCGACCATTATTATACGAGAGTAGCATAAACTGTTTGACATCATATATAATATAATATAGAAGGGCATCAAGTAAACTCCAAATTAAGATTCGAAGAGAACCAAAAAGCCGAGAATGCCAATTACTTATTTTGTGCTTTACGAAACGCCATAGTGGATTATTTCTCAAGTAACAGCTCCAAAACCCAGTTTTTTATTTTTTATTTTTTATTTTTTGATAAATCATAAATTTCATCTCAATTTATTAATTTATTTCTTATAGTATATATCACTTTGCTACCATTTGTCCGAGTAAGAAATTTTAAAGATATAGAAGAAATTAATGTTTATTGCTCTCTAATTATCACAAACAAGAATTAATATCATAAAAAAAAAAAGAGATTAATGTTAAATGCTATTAGCGTCAGGTTACAAAATCTTAGTTATTAAGGTAGACTTCACACATAAGTTAGATGAAATGAGCTAACTAATTAAAAAGAAAAATCACATGGGTCTTGAATTCTATTTTAATTTTCGAACAATAGACTCCAATAGGCAAGTCTAGAATACTAGTTAAATCTGAATCGTAGAGTTGTCGAAGCGTAAAAATAAAAATGAGTGTGAAAATAAACAATAAAAAAAATCATATGGCTGACTTCCACTCAACAAGACGATGTGATTTCACCGTAAGACCGTACTGTCCTTCTGGAGATTCCTTTCTTGGCTCATAACACGGCATAGAAACCTGCATAATTTAGGATGCAAAACGTGGACGTTTCGTTAATTGTTCATCATCAATTAAATTAAGTATCACTCCAAGTGAGCTTGGAACATTATCAACGCTGATTTCAGGGAAGGGAATCTCGTGCAAGCAATTCGTAAACAATTAATTGTTTCCATATATAAATAATTCCTATCCGTATATAATCCTTTAATTTGTAATTCATATTAAAATATTAGGTTATGATTATTAATTTTTCATTTGAGATGGAATATTCATCCTTTTCTCTAGTTTTGGATGAGGGAATTAGAGAAAACAGTCTTTCAACTCAAATGCAACATAAAATATATATATATATATATATATATTATTCCCACTAGACTTATTACGATGTGATTTTTTTTAGGTATTTACCATATTTTATAGAGTTAATTAATGGATTTTTTTTTTAATTGCATATGTATAATTCGTAAGAGGAGATGGATATTGAATAAAAATTCATAAGATTAATTTGACTAGACTTGGCCAAACTAAATCGCCAAGCCCACAAGAAAAGCAAGTTAGTTCCCTACCAGGGCCCGTATTAATTGTGGAGGCCCAATAAGGGCCCAAAATTATTAAGAAGCAGCCCATGGTTGCCTTCTCTTGCCACTGGAAAAGCTAGATTGGGGGACAAGCCATGTATGTATTCCTGCTTTGCAAACCAGGGCACAAGGCTTAATAGAGTTTCGCTCTGTAACCCCTTTCCTTCTCTCGGTTCTGTATTTGAAATATTTTTTTCATCAGAAAGGAAAGAAGAGAAATTCTCTAACAGAAGTTTGTGAAACATGTCGATTTTCGAGTACAACGGAAGTGCTTTAGTAGCCATGGTTGGTAAGAATTGCTTTGCCATTGCCAGCGATCGGAGACTTGGTGTTCAGCTCCAGACGATCGCCACAGATTTCCCGAGAATTTACAAGATTCATGACAAATTATTCATTGGTCTCTCTGGTCTCGGCACCGATGCCCAGACACTGTAAGAATACTCCACGCTATTCGCTGCTAATATTTTTAATATATTATTCTTTTCCCACAAAAGAAATTTGGTTATCGTTCATCTTTAACTGATGTTAATCCCATTCTACATGAAGGTATCAACGGCTTGTGTTCCGGAACAAATTGTATCAGCTTCGGGAGGAGAGGGATATGAAGCCCGAGACCTTTGCCAGCTTAGTCTCTGCTATTCTATACGAGAAAAGGTGCGTAGATCGGAAAAATTATTGTAGGAGCTGAATTTCCTAACTTGTATGAATTAAGTAGTGTCACTTTCAAATTGCGGCTACATAGCCATATTTACCAAATGGGGTTGGGAGGGGAAGAAATTCTGAAATGTCTCTAACGCTGCTTTGAACTTTAGCCATGAATATGGAAACGCTAAACCCTAATCTAGTCAAGCATAGAAATGTCAGTCATTCTATTTCACAGTGCTTCCCAAAGGCTAACACTATCTAATCCAAGAGTAACAGATAAAACCTAGGTGGAACGCATGCTATCTGGTATGTTAACTACATCAATACTTTGTAATAAGAAAAACAAAGTGTAAATACTTCTCTTCTTTTCAGGTTTGGTCCATACTTTTGCCAGCCTGTAATTGCTGGATTGGGCGATGAGGACAAGCCCTTCATTTGCACAATGGATTCAATTGGAGCAAAGTAAGTTTACTTTTCCTAAAAGCTGCAATTGTATGCATCTCATAGAATGAGGTTTATATATGTTTAAAACTGCAAGGAATGGGTGGACTGTCACTGTTTTAACAAAATGTATGTGTCATATTCCATTCCCCAGGTCATTTTCTTGTCTTCAAAAATCCTATAGTCTATCAGACAATTTATTTGAAAACATGGTGAAAATATGGGGCCACCATATTTGTAAACCTGACTTATTTTTCGGAACTGTATCAGTTTCCAATTTCCCTTTACTCTGGAATCCAAAATTAGTGGAAGTTTGTGAGAGTTGTCCCGTTACGAGTTTCTTTGTCATTTTAAGCATCTATAACCTAGTAATTTTTTCTTATGGAATGAGACAAAAAGGAATGGTTTTCATAGACACGGCTTCTACTACTAATGTTTTGCATGTTCAATTTCTTATCATATTGTTACTGGTAAACATGTATAAACCCCAACCTGTGAGCATTAAGTGACTGAGTATGAGTTCTAGATTTATAGTCAAGTTTCAGTAGACATTGCTAAAACTCTTCCAGAGCGTGATTTATATCTTCTGTGCTATAACTTTGAAAGGAAATTAATAAATATATTAAGATTTGAATCTCTCTCTAATGCAACACCCTTTTCTTTTGTAACCTCCACTACTATGAATTATTTCAAGGTGGTATGAAGTTTTGAAGTTGCTATTCTTGAGAGCAATGATTAAAACAGAGCGCAAACTTACTCTGCCTCTTAATTATTAGAATGATCTGAGTTGGATTATTACATATGGTCCATATGTATCTTATACTGATATATTTTCATTCTCTTTCTGTACAGGGAGCTTGCAAAAGATTTTGTCGTGGCTGGCACTGCTTCCGAGTCCCTTTATGGTGCTTGTGAATCAATGTTCAAGCCTGACTTGGTTCGTGACGTTAACTGAGTATATCTTTTTGTATGAATATTCAGAGTTTGTATAGTGGTGCTTTCATTTTTGGAAGATTGCCAATGCTCAGTCTTTTTATTTTGATATTCTTCTCAAGAGATACAACTCATTCTTTTTCTCTTGGTTTCTTTTCTGTCACTCAGGAACCAGAGGAGTTATTTGAGACCGTCTCCCAAGCACTGCTTTCATCTGTTGATCGGGACTGTTTAAGTGGCTGGGGTGGACATGTCTATATTGTGTAAGTGTGACATTACAGTAAAATGCTGTGATTTTTCTTTATACTTTGGTCTATTAACGTCTATCTTTGTTGCTTACACTATTCTTCATACAAGTCACGAGTTAAAAAGTGTGATGGTTGTCATATTCTGGGGAAAATTTTACTGTAATGGCATGAAGTAAACAAATTCTCCTTCCCTCCGGCTTTCTCCACTCATATTTCTCTCTGAATTCGCAGGCTTGCATATTTATTTGTTTACCTATTTCTGTCCCATCACTTATTGTTCTTTTGGTTGGTTTGCTGCAGTACGCCCACCGAAGTAAAGGAAAGGATCTTGAAAGGAAGGATGGATTAACTTTTAAGCCACCTATGCCTGCTACAATATGTATTTTTTTTCTGCCGTGTCCTGAGATACTAGCACAGTTTTTTAATATGGTGATACCGAAGTCTAGATATTTCAAGCACCAATGTTGTTCTATATGTCAGCTGTGGTTCGAGGAACATTTTACTGTATGGACTCCTAATATTTCCATTGCGTCTCAATGGAACTGTCTGTGCTTTTCCTAAACGTTTCCAAAGTAAACTACTTTCAATACTAGCGAAATAGCTGATATGATGTGATGGCGTCAAAACTTGTGAAACGCCATCGTGAATTTTCGCACTGCCATGACATCGTTTTGATATTCCACTATTTTTTAACCTCCACTAAAGCATTTTTGGGCCAGTTTCTTCCACTCTGTTGGTTGAAAGGGAAAGAGAAAAAAAGAAAAACTCTTTCCATCACTTTTGAAGATAATTTTTGTTTATATTTATTTGTTATTCCAAAGTCAAGATAATATTAATTATTTTTTATTTATTTATACTCTTGTTTTAATATATGTTCAAAGAGATAAATATGGAGAGAATACATAAAATAAATTAAGAATATATATTAAGAAATTAAAAAAGAATATCATGTATTTATAAAAAAGAATTTTATTATATTAATTGCATGTTTCAATTTGTATGCAAAAACCAAGCGGCATTTTCCCTAAAACCATTATTTATTTCTGTTCTTTAAATAGATTGCCAATTCTTGTTTGCCTTTATTCTTACTTGGTAATTTGAACTTACTTTTCACTTCTTCCAAATGAGGTAAATCATATCACATCTAATTAATTAACTGAAAGTGTTGTTTGTTCTATTATTCATTAGGTTATGATGGATAATACTGGAAGCATTCTGATATGAATCTTTTGAGGGTGCTCTCGATGAATCATAATAAATCAGTCGGCATTTGCCTATGTCGCTGTTACCCTAGATGGATTTTCGCCAAATTGCAGTGAACTTAACAGTTCTAAGAAGAAATGAGTAGATAGTTCAAATTGTTTATCTTATTCAATTATGTGATTTAATAGATACATTTTCCAATTCTGACATTGCACTGATAGCAAATGTCCAATCCCTCCTTCTTGGAAGACTTTTTGGCTCTCGAATTGATTTTCTTTCTGGCAATTCTTGTAGGTAAGACCAAGTTGATTACATTATAGAACTAAGCAAACTATCGACATTATTGTATTTTTCCCTTCTTCGCTCTTTAAGTTGATGCTCTGATGAATATAACATTGGGGAATGTTTCAATTAAGTATGCGGACCAACATTGGATTATATGCTATATAGAAAGTTTTTAAGGTATATTGTTAAGAAGAGAAGCAGGTAGCTGCAAACGCTTTGCTGATAGCTTCAACTCTGGAATAAGGTATATTGCTTCTTATGGAGGATGTGTTGCCGTTTCTTTGCACGAAAGCTTCCTTATCCACAAAGAAAGTCCAGAGTCTATGAACGTTATCCATAATACCAGGTGGGAATTGACATAGGACCTCGATGTAGTCAAGAATATCCATGAGAAAGGATTTCCATTACTTCACATGGAAGTTTATTCTTCCAAAATAATCCCCCAGAATGATGCCTCAATTTCTTGCCTCATATACCAGAACTGCTTTGTTCCATTCTCAATCCACCTATTGTATCAGCACACCACACTTTGTCTTTCCATGGAACGTGAGGATGACAAAAAATCTTCCCACAAAAACCCATACACAGAAATTGAGCAAGTTAACTACGATTTCATTCTGGCAATTGCTATGCAAGATCAAGAAAGAGCATTCACAATGCTCTCAACAATTGAAAGTGAAAGCGAAAGCGAAAGCGAAGAAGATGAAAATGACTCTTCCTTCAATGATGGTGATGATGATGATGATGGTGCTGATTTTTTCCGGAGCCAACCCTTTGAAGGAGACTTCGGATTTCTTGAGGGCGAAGAAAGCAACGATGATGAAGACATGGAAGAAGACGACATGGATCTAGATGTAGATGAACTAACTTATGAAGAGTTAATTGCATTGGGAGAGCTCATTGGAGAAGAGAGGAGAGGATTATCAACCAGTGAAATTCCTTTTGTTTACATCCTTATATTTCCCATTCTGCAGAAAGCAAAACTGGGATAGATCGCTGTGTGATTTGTCAGGTTGAATATGTAGAAGGTGAAGCCCTGGTAGCCCTTAAATGTGAGCACCCTTATCATACAGATTGTATAAGCAAATGGCTTCAAATTAAGAAGGCTTGCCCAATATGCAGCACTGAAATTTCAACTTCCAAAGATGGCTAAGAATTTGCAATACAAAATTATGCATACAGATTTGTGCAAACTGCATGTAAATGAAACTATCTTTGATAAAATAAAGAAGCATAGCAGCATTTAGAGCATTATTACAATCAAAAGACAGAAAATTAATTATGTTTCAAAAGAAACCTTGTGACACAAAATTTAATTTCACATTTATTGTTTTCTGTTCCTCCTTTGGTGTATGAACTTCTTGACCAAAGAATTGAATTTAATCTCAGGAGTTCTGGATGGCATTTGAAAATACACTCCCTTATGTAAATTTATTCACAGATATCCCCTTTTTTACCACTCTCTTCTTAACTTCAAGGTAAATAACAATCCTGCCATGACAGAAACAGATGGAAGATTGTGATCTTCAGTACATATGATGTAACTATCAAAGAGATTGGACAAGGGTACCACAATGCAGAGCTAGAGTCCAATTTCCAAGAGAACTTTATCACTAAATTCCGAATAATTAGATACCAATCTTGCTATTTCATTGTTCTCTGTGTTTTTTTTTTTTTTTTTTTTTTTTGTGGGTAAAATTATTCTCTATGTTTGATGGCACATGCAGATATGTCCGGTTGCTATTTCTCTGGAGGCTGTCAGGCTGCAACTTGCAAGAGGCTACTTTAAAATTTACCCCATATAGTGCATGCAAGCTGACATAGCCTACACAAGAAACAGTCATCTTCAATAAATATATGCAGCCGAAAACAACATCAGCCGCAGATGGACTTCAAAGGTTCTTTTGATGTAAAGTTCACAGCGAAAAATTAATTAGAAAAAGACAGTAAGTGGAATTAATGGAATTATTCATACGTTATCAGTGCAGAAGAACAATTTCTAATCATTAAAGGACAAAACAAAGATTAAATAAATTATCGGATAAACTAAAGAAAGGCACTAGACACCAATACATCCAAAATAGACGGCTGAAATTTGAGAGCAATTCAAAAGTTTCTCCCCTGTGCAGTAAGCAAAATCATTAATTAACTGCTTCTAGACTGGGGATTAGTTCAGGTTTCAGATTAAAGCTGTGGGTTAACATAACTTTTATATATATATATATATATAGTGGAAGCGAACAAAAATTGTGGCTTTTTTGGCGGCTTTAGCTTTTTATTGTTGTTTTTTCTTTTGCTTTTTTTTTTTTTTTTTTAGATAGAACCATCTTTATTTAAAATGAAATAATAAATGATAAATCTCGATTTTAAGTTTAATATGTTTAGCCTAGTAGCAAGAGTGAAGAGAGGAAAAATACTGGTGCCATTGTTTCAAGTTTTTAATTTTAACTTAGTATTATATAGTTATTATACATTAAGATCTTAAAATTTATACAAAATTTATATTTGACCTTAAATTTTGACTTTCTAATCTTGACTCCCTTCTTAACTAAACCTTAACTCTTTCTTGTTGGAATTCAACTTAATTTTCATGCAGCCAGCAGCGTAATCGTCGGCAGCTATAGTGAAAGCATTGTTTTTGAGCTAGCTATTAAAAACAGGTTTTGTCTGTTTTGTGAATTTCTAACTAGAATTAAAGAATTGAGGGCAAATACAAGGTCGTAATCTTGCCGCCCCTCGCGTGACTTGTTCACAAAACGTGTTCAATTCACATGGACACAAAAAAACCCTCTTGTGTTAAAGACGCTTGAAAATTACAAGAGAAACTTGAACCATGAAAGGTCAAGCCAACCCACTAGCCATTTAGTGCACATGTACTTGATTAAAGCCATAGCATAGCTTCTTCAGTTTTAACCTCAGCTCCAATAATCATACTCTGGTCTTGGTTCAGTTGCTTCATTAGTTTATCTTTAGGACACCCTGTGGTTAAAGGTGTTCCCCACTAATTATAAAGTTGCAAATACCATTTTTTGTGTGAAAAACAATTTAGTTTACCATTTCTTTCTGCACTAATTAACCAAACTCAAAAAGTTTTGGTTACTCATTATGTTTTTCACTCAAATTCTATGTCCATGTGGGTTGAATTCTTAATGTATTAATTGAATACTCGTGTGATGCCACCGACTCCTTCCATTTGGTCAAATTTCAATTATAAAAATACTTTTTTAGCTTATACTTAGGTGAGAATTTAATCTTTATTTATGGCAAAAATATAATAATAAAAGATAATTTATTTTTTAATATATATATTTTTGGATTTTAAATTTAAAAATTTAATGTTTGAGTCAACATCATTTTTTGTATTTCAACTCTAATATTAATATTTTCTCAAATACTAATTTAAAATGTAGGAATGCCCTTATTTTTTATTAGTTTAGTACTGCTAATTTTGGCAAACCGTTGAATCAATGACCACTTATCCATTGTGTACATATAAAAACCCCATGCAACAATATTTTAACGATCATCTCAATCGTTCAAATGTTGAATTCAAACAATTCTCATGCCTGTTCAAAGTATTATCGTCTTTTTTTCATTCGATAAAAAATAGACTCAAAATTTTGAAGAGGTGAGAAAATTGAAGATTTCTAAGAGCCAACAAAAAAAAAAAAATCAATTTTATGGGATGAAAGATACGTTTTATACATATATATAGAAAAAAAAAAAAAAAAACCTTCCTTATATATTAAAATTGTCAAGAATATATTAAATTAAGATATATAAAAATAAATAATACAAAAATGTGATAACCATAAGAGAATCTCATAGGGATTATTAAATCTAATATTAACATAAGGAAAATTTTATAAATTTGAGCCGCTATTCTTTAATGTAAAATAATTCCAATTCATTGAGGAATCAACGGAGTAAAACTAGTTTTAATTTTAAGTGGGCCCCAAAATTGACCCTACTATTTTACTATTGATTTGACTAACCCAAATTCAGCCTCTTAAAATAAACTTTCATAACGAGGATTAGCATATAATCAGTCTTATTATTTCAATCAACGACCAACTAATCATAGTACGCCATGTAATACACCTAGCCATAGGGTCACCCCACGAGGATCCCAACTACATGACCTTGTTCCACCATTAGACGCGTGCCCCCCTAAAAGTTCGAGAAATGTCTATATTCATGGGAGACGCGTGGAACGTTCCACGCAGATTTGACATGGTCCCCTGCTCTTAACCACGTGGCAGATTATGACCGGACTGTCACAAAACATCATAGACCCTACCCTAATACTAACAGGCATGGCATGATACATGTAGCAAAGCGGAGCAGCCACCGAACACCGAAAGCGAAGCGGCAGATCCACGTAAGGGTGGAGGCTTATCTGTTTCTTTAATTTTCTGAATGAGCAATTTTTGTCGGATCCGACAAAAAAATAAATAAATGAAAAAAGAAAAAAGTGGGTGGGCTCGGTGCTTACCTGGTAACTTCCTGGCGCTTGTCCAAACTCGAAAGTACACTATCCACACGTCCAACTCAATACTCAATTTCCTTACCGAACGTTGAATCGGATCTTTTCAATAGAATTAATGTGATTTATGCACTATTACTGATTTTCATATTATTTCAGTTCGTCTTTTCTGTATATTAATTAATTATGCGGCTATTTCCGCACTAACTTTTTCATTTCCTAACAATGTTAATTACAAGTCATAAATTAGAATTAAAGACGGCTTTTTTTTTATCATGTCGACTTCTATTGAATTCCTAAAAATAGTCTAGCTATTATTACCAAATTTATATGTAACCAATTGACCATTGCATGTCATAGATTATAATTTGTTGTTAAAAGAAGAATCAACAACTAGATATCATTCATTTGAATTCTAAAACTATTTAGTCAACTGTAAAATGATACTACTCCATAAGTCAGTAAAAAAAATTCATTCAACGGCTTTAATTTTTTTAAAAAAAGTATCAAAAATAAAGAAATGGGGACCAAAGATTTGCAAAAACGGAGAATCTACACACTGGAGGTGAGGGACCAAGGGTGGGCAGTGCCCTGGTTCACTGCGGTCAGGTGGGGCATAAATACTGCCTCAGATGCAACAAATCATAAATCACGCGTGAGATGATAAGATGATCAGACGCCGAGGATTTGTAAGAAAAATCAAATCAAGGCGCCGACTCCATGCGAATCCCGAGGCTAAGCAATCCGAACCGACTGTCGCTCCGCTCCAAAACTAGTGGCGTAAGCAGTGACAAAATCGCTTCATGTGGGCTACCGACACGCACGCACCACACTTCCATGCTCGACACGTGTCCCACTGCGTCAGCACTGAAAGCCTAGCTCCAGCACCACCAAACAGTGAAAATTTTATCGCCCACGTGTCTTCTAGAAACCGCCGGCTCCCGTGCCACGTGTACCTCAATTTGCCTATAAATTGGCGTCTCTCCCCTGCGTTCTAAGTTTCAAGCGCCGCCAACTGTCTTAGACTTGAGAGGAGGCGATCGAGAAGACACTAGTGGTGACATATTTTTTTTTATCTTTTTTAATTTTTTTAAAAAATAAGAGAGAGCAAAAATGGCAGCAGAGCTACAGTTACCACCAGGCTTCAGATTCCACCCAACCGATGAGGAGCTCGTGATGCACTATCTCTGCCGTAAATGCGCATCTCAGCCGATTGCCGTTCCGATCATCGCCGAAATCGACCTTTACAAGTACGACCCGTGGGACCTTGCGGGTAATTTTCTGAATTATTTTTCTCTCAATTCTTACAAGATTATTCATAAAAACAACTTTATTTTGATATTAATTTTTGGTGATTAATTTAATTGCAGGTATGGCCTTGTATGGAGAGAAAGAGTGGTACTTCTTCACCCCTAGGGATAGGAAATATCCGAACGGTTCAAGGCCGAATCGGGCCGCGGGGGCCGGGTACTGGAAGGCAACCGGAGCGGATAAGCCCATTGGTCATCCGAAACCGGTTGGGATCAAGAAAGCTTTGGTGTTTTACGCAGGTAAAGCACCTAAAGGGGAAAAAACTAATTGGATTATGCACGAGTATCGTCTCGCCGACGTAGATCGCACCGCTCGCAAAAAGAACAGCCTCAGGGTATAGACCTATCCCGCCACCGTTAAAGATTAGGGGTAGAAATGACATTTCATTGCATTAGAATCGTCAACTTGTTAATGTGGAACTGAACCTGTCTTCGAAATGACATTTCTGGCCTTGAAAAATAATCTAACGTGACAGTTGGGCCCCTCCTGCCTTTCCTTGTTCGGAGTTGAGACTAAAGACATTTCGCTGCCACATATGCATTTGTAGGGTAAAGCACGAAGAGAGGTTTATGATAAGTCTCCTTGTTCCAATCGCGTTTGGTGAAAACGAGATGTGGATTTGACGATCCAGATCTGTCCTCCATTTTTAACTAATGGGAATAGGGACTTTCAACGAGCGAATACTTCTCTACCATGGAATCATGTGGTTTCAGATATTGGGGGCCCAACTGTTATCGCAGTCATCACATGCATCGAATAGAATCTATCTAACAATAACATCAATCATCAATAGTTCAGTTGAAATATTGAAAATCAATTATTTCTTACCCTTTTTAGAATGATTCCTTCTTATCGCTGACCCCAGATTGGGAGAGTGAAAGATGAGATTTTTCATTTTTAATTTTTTAAGAAATGGATGGCTAATCATCATACGGTTATATGATTTTGCAGCTGGATGACTGGGTGCTCTGCCGTATCTACAACAAGAAGGGCACCATTGAGAAGCAACCAAGCCTTGTTAGTAGGAAAACTGAATATTCTGAGATTGAGGAGGACCAGAAGCCCCAGAATCTGACATGTGGCGGTGTACTTCCTCCACCGCCACCTCAAGCGCCGTCGACCATGACCGATTACATGCACTTTGACAAGTCGGATTCAGTTCCAAAGCTGCACACTGACTCGAGCTGCTCCGAGCATGTGGTGTCGCCGGAGTTCGCAAGCGAGGTGCAGAGCGAACCCAAGTGGAATGAGTGGGAGAAGGACCTTGATTTCTCCTACAATTACCTGGGAGCCACTCTGAATAACAGCTTCGGTCCACAATTCCAGGGCAATAATCAGATGTCGCCGTTGCAAGACATGTTCATGTACTTGCAGAAGCCTCTCTAAAGTACTGAACAACTAGCCGAGCTAAGAGCTGAAGAGAAACATCCACGGTCCGAATCTGATGATACATTAATTGCCGTAGCCGCAGCGCACGGTAGCACGAGACAGAAGGTCCATGAGTGCGCCTGTGCGGTCGCGTAGGTGATTATTTTGATACGGCCTGAAAGAAAAAAAACAAAAATCATGGGGGAGAAAAAATAGAAATTGTTTAGGGTGCTATAATTAGTTGGTAATTGGAACCCACTTGCGGGATCTACATTAATGTGCACTGATTATTTTAGCCGGCGGCAATGATTAGGGTGATCTAACGGTGGATGTTGGATTTGTCTCTAGCATTAACATGTGTACAGATTGTAGATAACATATGTTGTTATTATTGGTTCCACAAAGGTCAATTTTGACCTTCCAATTAATATTTGTAGCAGATGTTCCATTTAATGGTCAATTTGGACCTTACAATATCCAGGAAATGGCTTTTGGTTCTTTATTAGTCTTTCTCTTTAAGTTGCTTATTAAGTTATTTCTCACACCTTTTTCCCTCGTAACTTGTGTTGTGGTAATCTTTTTGTTAATAGAAAACTCACATGATTATTTGTGGCTTGCTTTCATTTTTGTTTGAATAATTTTGTGGCATTCGTAATTTGGGAAAAAAAGAAAATGGAAAGAGGGTTAGTTCGTGTACACGCGCGAGACACACGCAGAGAGACAAAGATCTATTGGATCATGGTTATGATGTTATTCCTTTTTTTTATTATTATAATTTTTTGGTCTGTGGAGGTCGCAACTATATCTTCTTTAGGTTTGTTGATGGCAATGGGGATTTGGTTCCTCTACCACATTGTGTGAGAATGAAGGTGGGAGGGGTTGAGATTGAGAGTGGTTAGGAGTTGTGCGAGTCTATTGTGGGGTTAGGGGTAGAGATGAATTTTAAGGGTATTTTTGTTAACTCATTATAAATGGGAGAAAGGGGTTAGATGAGAAATTTTAGGAGTTACAAAAGAAATGCACTATTTATTGTCAGGTTGGGTATCAAGGCCCAATTCCGGCCGGAAAAGAAGAACGAACAGGAGAGGATGGTCCAACGGATGACCAAATAAATAAATAAAATATGGAAGTTGATTTTCCAACTTGCATGCGTCGCCGAAGCTTTGTTCATAGATAAATGTATTTTTCCAAAAATAAAATAAGAAAATACATTTAAAAACTGGATCACCACTTCATCGGTTGATCAAACTTTAGGATTATTATTATTTTTTTATTTATTTATTTTTCTTGGCATTTGTATGGCCCGACTACCGTGATAACAACAACCAAAAGAGAATTCTGAGCTTTAAACAATGTTAGCTTGACTAATTCATACGACGATAATGAAAGCTAATGTTGACCGAGAGGATTTCATGGGAGTACAACGTCATGCTTCAATGTAAATCCAAAAGAGAAATAATTGAGAAAAGAAGAGTAAACGATATGATCAATTGAATTCAGACATTTCTGCTTAACGTAGGCCAACCAACTAAACTAGAAAAGTAAGCCACTGACAAAATTAACCAACAAACTTCGACTTCAAGTTAAGTAATTCGTAAGCAAAAAAGGAACATGCTTTTGGCATTTCGAACAAAATATAATATAACAACTCGAATCCCTAAAACTCTAATTTCTATGATTAGGCAGTAATTGTGAAATTTTTTACTGGGAGAGAATCTTGTGTATATATTATAATTAGATTAAATTAAAAGAGTGAGGATGCATTTTGGCATGAAACCACATGCAGGGGCCAGAGTAGATTCTTATGGATCGAGTGCAGGAACAGATCATATCCCTTAATACGTATTCTGTAAAGGTAGGAGGAACTGAGGCTAACCATATGTCGTTTTCTTCCAAAACAACACAAACTCCATCAGATCGGCTTCGTCCCACCCCTCCCTCCTGTCCTTATAATATTAAACCGTTTCATATTGTATCAAGATTTGTCGGTCTGCTGTAGGGACCACCACTCTCTACTTCCCCAAATCAAATCGATGGATGCCTTTGCTTAATTAGTTAGATCCATTTTTTTCTAATCACTATAAAAATTAATATCTGTTACTATAGCTAACAAGTATATATAAATAGACAAATAAACATGTTGCCAAAATATATGGACAAAAAATACATCGTATTGCATCCTTGTTTCCCGCTGCTTTTCTTATGAAAGAATAAACTGTCCTTAGTTAATGACTCGCGGACAAGTCCCATTTAGTTATACGAAACCAAATCTTGTCCCTTAATAAAGTAATTATTACAAAAATTGATAAATCACTGTTAATAAATTAAAAATATATTTGTGTAAGTTTAAATTTTATTAATAAATACTTTTATAAATATTCTGGTACGGTGAATATCATGGGCAAGCCCGTAGACATCCTCCGTGATCAACTGTTAACCGTATATATACGTATACGTAATTAATATAACGAAAAGGAAAAGAATAGTAATTTTTGAAATTTGCAAATTTCTTTGGCTCATTTGTTTTGTTATTTTCCATTCCTATTTTTAAATTTTTTATTACGATTTATTTTTAGTTTGTAAAGACGAAAAAGTGAGATAAGATAGGCTACTATTGCAGAAGGCAGATACAGGAAAAATTCATCAATTAATTGTAGAACGCAATTAATGTTCACGTGAACGTTTTCTTGTAGAGACGGGGATGCATGTTCTACTGTCGTATGGTAATGAAATGGTGAAAGGGAAAAAAAGGATTTGTGCGATAATAATTGGAAAAGTTAGGAAATGCATGAATTTTACCAAAAAAAGAAGAAGGGAAATGCATGAAACTTGCGGATGATAAAATTAATTTTTTATTAAGATGAAATTAATTATTAACCATTACAACCACAATTTTTTATTTGTTTGACAGACATAAATGATAAAATATTCTCATATAATTTATTTATTAAAAGACCATGGATGTAAAAAATAAATTATGGATTGCATTTATATCAAAGATTTGTGTGAGCAACGAATGAACTGAAAGAATTCACTTTAATAAAAAAAATTTGGAAGGAAAGAAAGAAAAATATGCAAACAAGTCCGAGTTAAAAAAAAAAAAAAAGCACAGATCCAAGCAAGAAAATGGTTAAAACTTGACTGTTATTCATCTAAAACATATGCGAACCCAACTGCCTCTCTCTCTCATTGAACATTTAATCGAATCAGACAGCCGCTCCATTTTACCAGCCAATAAGAGTACCGTTAAAAAATAATAATTATAATTTTAATTTTAATTTAATTAAAGAAAAGACAGATAGAAGAAAAAACAAAACAACGCACACATGTAAAGGAAATGAGAAGACTGTAGTCTCTCTCCGACTCACGTCCCCCTATTTCACTCTCTTTCTCTGTCTCGTATCTCCTTTTCTGCTTCCATTGGCGTTGCTCTCATTCAGGTCCTTCTCAGGTAGGTAACTTTCCAGCATCTATTCTGCATTTTCCATTTCTAGTTATCCACACTCAAATTCTTGTCTACTCTGCGATGACTGTTACAGAGGTACTTTTCACTTGACCTAGTTCACTTTCTAGGATGTCCTTCTTTTTGATCTGGTCTGAGCACCTTTCTAGTTTTCTGCTTCTTTTTCTCGTCCTTCCTTGATGCTTAACTATGTCATTGGTATTGGATTTCATCCAATTAACTTTTATCTTTACTGAATTGCTACATGAAGATCTGAATTTGCTTCGAGCTTTGATCTGGATGGTTTTCGTTGGTGTGATGCAGAGTTTTGAGCTCCGGCAAGTATTGCGAGAGAAGTTCACTTTATTTGAAGGATTTTGAGAGAATTGGACCAGAGGTGACGGTGAATTGAGCTGGCGTCTTGAGTGGAGAATGTGATTTTGAAGGTAGTTAAAAGGAGGGAGCTCTTCGGCATTTGCATTTTGTGATTGGGATTATATTAAGAAATGTTGCAATCAGTAGACTATAATTTGGTTCACTAATTAGTTTTCTCTGTCCCTCCATCTCTCTCTAATATAAATAAGCATTTTAAACCAGTGATCTGCTCGCTGGTTCTGCTTAGAAATGAGTGTAATGATATAATGAGAGCTCAGAGATCACAAGGAAGAAACCGTAAATAGTTTACGTAAAAATGAGAATTGTGAGTCATGTTAATATGGAATGAATCTGGTGTGCTTCTCTTTATTATCTCGCTGGGGTGGGGGGAGGACGATCAGAAAGACATCAATCTGGGATTCAGTTTTTAGAATTTATAAGTTTTTTTTATTCACTTCTCAGGCATCCTACAAGGAGGCTAAACTGGCGCATTGGTGCAAATGTCAAAGTCTCCCTCTTCTGAACCACGGCAGTCCATTTACTCTTCTTGGACTAGGTAAATATTTTGTTTTGCACTCAAGAACAATTTTATTGCTAGTGAAAGTAAACTATTAAGAGCACAGACAGAATGGCCATCATGAATGAGGTTAAACTTTTTTAAAATTTGTGAATTATCTGGTCGGATTAGTCTCGAATGTTTAATTGGTGATCAGTTATTACCAATCCGGGTTTGATATCATATCCATCACCTTTGTATGACAACATGCTAACCAGTGACTTTTTGATACCCATTGTATACAGGGAATCTAATGGAGCAACAGGAGTGGATGATCCAGAATCTACTATGGCTACAGTTGCTCGTTTTATTGAGCAACTGCATGCCAACATGTCATCACCGCCAGAGAGAGAACTTATCACAACACGATTGCTAGGTATTGCTAGGGCAAGTAAGGATGCTAGAACACTTATTGGTTCTCATGCCCAAGCAATGCCATTGTTCATAAACATTCTCAGAAATGGAACCCCTCAGGCAAAAGTTAATGTTGCTGCCTCTCTTAGTGTCTTGTGTAAAGATGAAGACTTGAGGTTAAAAGTACTTCTTGGTGGTTGCATCCCACCATTACTGTCACTTTTAAAGTGTGAATCCACTGAGGCCAGGAAAGCAGCAGCTGAAGCAATTTATGAAGTTTCCTCTGGTGGTCTTTCAGATGATCATGTTGGTATGAAAATTTTTGTTACTGAAGGTGTTGTTCCAACGTTATGGGATCAACTAAATCCAAAGAACAAGCAAGACAAAGTTGTAGAGGGTTTTATTACCGGGTCATTAAGAAATTTGTGTGGTGACAAAGATGGCTACTGGAAAGCAACATTAGAAGCTGGAGGTGTGGATATTATTGTGGGTCTCCTGTCTTCAGACAACGCTGTTGCTCAGTCAAATGCAGCTTCTTTGTTAGCACGTTTAATGTTGGCTTTTAGTGATAGCATCCCCAAAGTGATAGATTCTGGAGCAGTCAAAGCTTTACTTAAGCTTGTTGGTCTAGAAAATAACATTTCTGTTCGCGCAAGTGCTGCAGATGCTTTAGAGGCCCTTTCATCAAAGTCAACCAGGGCTAAGAAAGCTATTGTTAGTGCAGATGGAGTTCAAATCCTTATTGGAGCTATAGTTGCTCCTTCTAAGGAGTGTATGCAGGGTAATTATGGCCAAGCTTTGCAGGAGCATGCAACTCGGGCTTTGGCAAATATCTGTGGTGGAATGTCTGCTTTAATACTATATCTTGGAGAACTTTCCCATTCTTCTCGCCTTGCTGCACCAGTTGGTGATATTATTGGAGCTCTTGCTTATACACTGATGGTCTTTGAGGAAAATCTTGATGTTGAAGGGGAAACCTTTGATGCAACTAAAATAGAGGATATTCTAGTAACACTACTAAAGCCTCGAGACAATCAGTTGATTCAAGAGCGGGTCCTAGAGGCTATGGCTAGTTTATATGGAAACATCTGTCTCTCCAAGTGGCTTAATCATGCAGATTCCAAGAAGGTTCTTATTGGACTAATAACTATGGCTGCTGCAGATGTGCAAGAGTGTCTGATACTTTCCTTAACAAGCTTGTGCTGTGATAAGTTGGGAATATGGGAGGCCATTAACAAAAGAGAAGGTATTCAGTTACTTATATCATTGCTGGGATTGTCCAGTGAGCAGCATCAAGAATATGCAGTTCAATTGCTAGCAATCTTAACTGATCAGGTTGATGACAGTAAGTGGGCAATCACAGCAGCTGGAGGGATCCCTCCACTGGTGCAGCTGTTAGAAGCAGGATCGCAGAAGGCAAGAGAGGAAGCAGCTCATGTTCTCTGGAATTTGTGCTGTCACAGTGAAGATATTCGTGCATGTGTCGAAAGTGCAGGGGCTATCCCAGCATTCTTATGGCTTCTGAAGAGTGGTGGACCTAGAGGACAAGAAGCTTCTGCTATGGCTCTTACAAAGCTTGTCCGCTCAGCTGATTCTGCTACCATTAATCAGCTATTAGCATTGCTTCTAGGAGACTCTCGAAGTTCAAAGGCCCATATAATCCGAATTTTAGGTCATGTACTCACAATGGCTTCCCACGAGGATCTCCTGCAAAAGGGTTCTGCACCTAATAAAGGGCTGAAATCTCTTGTCCAGGTTCTGAATTCATCAAATGAGGAAACCCAAGAATATGCAGCTTCCGTCCTAGCTGATTTATTCAGCACAAGGCAAGACATTTGTGAGAGTCTGGCAACTGATGAGATTGTTCATCCTTGCATGAAGCTTTTGACCAGCAAAACTCAAGTTGTTGCCACTCAATCAGCTCGAGCATTGAGTGCTCTCTCTCGTCCAACCAAGAGTAAATCTACATATAAGATGCCTTATATTGCTGAAGGGGATGTCAAACCACTAATCAAGTTGGCTAAAACTTCCTCTGTTGAAGCTGCTGAAACTGCCGTTGCTGCACTAGCCAATCTTCTTTTTGATCCCTCTATTGCAGCTGAAGCTCTAGCAGAAGATGTTGTTTCAGTTTTAACAAGACTATTGGCAGAAGGGACTTCAGAAGGTAAACAACATGCATCACGTGCACTTCATCAACTACTGAAGCATTTTCCTGTAGGTGATATTCTGAGGGGGAATTCTCAGTGCTGCTTCACTGTGCTTGCACTTGTCGATTCATTAAATGCAATGGATATGGAAGGAACTGATGCCGCAAATGTCTTAGAAGTAGTTGCATTGCTAGCCAGGACAAAACAGGGTGTCAACTTCACTTACTCTCCATGGTCTTCTCTTGTGGAAGTACCATCAAGCTTAGAACCTCTAGTCTGCTGCTTGGCTGAGGGACCCCCCCTAGTGCAAGATAAAGCAATTGAAATTCTGTCCAGGCTTTGTCAGGATCAACCAGTTTTGCTTGGTGACTTGTTGGTCACTAGGTCTAGTTCCATTGGTTCATTAGCTAATAGAATGATAAATTCCTCCAGTTTAGAAGTAAAAGTTGGAGGGGCTGCCTTACTCATTTGTGCTGCAAAGGAACACAAAGAGTTGTCAATGGATGTGATTGACGTTTCAGGTTATCTAAAACCATTAATATATGCTTTAGTTGATATGATGAAGCAGAACTCAAGCTGCTCTCCATTAGAAATAGAAGTCCAAACACCTAGAGGCTTTATGGAGAGAAATGCATTTCAGGAAGTTGATGAATTTGATATTCCTGATCCTGCCATGTTTCTGGGTGGTACTGTTGCCTTGTGGTTGCTTTCAATTATTGCTTCTTTCCATACAAAGAACAAGCTCACAATAATGGAAGCTGGTGGACTTGAGGCTCTTTCTGATAAGCTTGCAATCCATACTTCCAGTTCACAGGTACACTGGCTTAGGCTTTTTCATTATTCAACTTCCAGTCACTATTTGATTATAAGTTGCACTCTACATGCTTTCTCTTTATGTCTTCTGGGTTAATTTTCTTCTGTATTGCTTTTTCAATAATACCCACTTCTAGAGCTTAAGTGCTGATACGCCTCCAAATAGGAAAATGAAATGCCAGACAGGCCACCTCACTACTTTGCAGCCTCATTTATTATCAGAGTGGCGCTAACACTGAACATTGTGGGTGAAGAAGAAATAAAATTTTAAGAAAAAGAGGGGGAAAAAGAAGAGATTTCTTTTAGTGTATTATTTGAGAATAAGAAGTTTGTTAAAGCATTCTTAACGTTTTAACTGTATTGAAAAGCACTTATTGGAGTGGTTTTTCCCTAAGGGGTGTTTGGTAGAAGGATTCTTTTTGAATCCCGAGAATCCTAAAATTTCTTGTTTCCTATGTTTGGTATGAAATTTTTTTAAAATAGAATCCCAAGAAACATGTTTTCCAAGATTCTTTATTGATGTAAATTTCATTAAAAAAAATCCCACTTGTGGATTCTAGTTTCTTGACCTTCTAAGAATATTTTAAAAAAGTTTCCTATGAATGTTTAAGTCTAACCAAACACATTTTAAGAACATTTTAATTAGTGCAAGGTTATTTCTTCAAATGCTAGATAGATTTAATTAATATATTCGATGAGTGATCTTTAAGATCTACTTACCTAGATAACATTTTATACACCTTGTTTTGAGAATTTAAAAATTCAGTGTTAATTTTCTTTATTGACAGGCAGATTACGAGGATACTGAAGGAATATGGATCAGTGCCTTGCTCCTGGCCATTTTGTTTCAAGATTCAAATGCTGTTCTATCTCCTGCAACAATGCGCATTATACCTTCTCTCACACTTTTGGTTAGATCTGATGAAGTGATTGATAAATATTTTGCCGCCCAGGCTACGGCCAGTCTTGTGTCTAATGGTAATAAGGGAATAAAACTCGCCATTGCAAATTCTGGTGCTGTTGCTGGTTTGATAACTATAATTGGTTATATTGAGTCGGAGATGCCAAACCTTGTCGCTTTATCGGAAGAATTTTCGTTGTTGCAAAACCCTGATCAAGTCGTTTTGGATCACCTTTTTGAAATTCAAGATGTAAGAGTGGGATCTACTGCACGAAAATCCATACCCCTGCTAGTGGATCTGTTGAGACCAATACCAGAAAGGCCTGGTGCTCCACCAGTTGCTGTTAAACTCTTGACATGCATTGCAGATGAAAGTGATACAAACAAATTGATCATGGCAGAAGCTGGAGCTCTTGAAGCTTTGAACAAATACCTGTCTTTGAGCCCTCAAGAATCAACAGAGGCTAGTATTTGTGAGTTATTGCGAATACTGTTTTTCAATTCTGACCTTATCAAACATGAAGCATCAACAAGTTCCTTGAAGCAACTCATAGCTGTTTTGCGCCTTGGATCGAGAAATGCTAGATATAGTGCAGCGAGAGCACTTCAGGAACTTTTTAATGCGGAGAACATTAGAGAGTCTGAATTAGCTGCACAGGCCATTCAGCCATTGGTTGACATGCTTAATACAGCACCAGGGAGTGAGCAGGAGGCTGCTCTTGTTGCTTTGATTAAGTTGACTGCAGGAAATTCTTCAAAAGCATCTCTTTTTACGGATGTGGAAGGGAATCCACTTGAGATTTTATACAAAATATTATCTTCTGCTTCTTCCTTGGAACTTAAGAGCAGTGCTGCACAGTTATGCTTTGTTCTTTTTGGCAATAGCAAGTTCAGAGCTGATCCGATTGCCTCAGATTGCATAGAACCCCTTATATCTCTGATGCAGTCTGATTCTAGCTGTGCAATAGAATCTGGAGTTTGTGCTTTTGAGAGGTTGTTGGAAGATGAACAACAGGTGGAGCTTGCAGCAGCATATAATGTTGCGGATCTCCTTGTCAGTTTGGTTTCTGGTACAAATTATCAGCTTATTGAGGCTACCATATCTGCGCTCATCAAATTGGGCAAAGATAGGACACCCTGCAAATTAGACATGGTCAAAGCTGGCATTATTGATAACTGTCTCAAGTTACTGCATCAAGCACCTAGCTCATCATGGTCCACTATTGCTGAAATGTTCCGTATTTTAACAAACAGTAGTGCAATTGCTAGAAGTTCTACTGCTGCAGAAATTGTAGAGCCCCTTTTCCATGTTTTGCTACATCGAGATTTCAACTTGTGGGGACAGCATAGTGCCTTACAAGCACTTGTAAATATATTGGAGAAGCCACAAAGTCTGGCAACCTTAAAGCTTACTCCCAGCCAAGTTATTGAACCGTTGATTTCTTTCCTAGAATCCCCATCCCAAGCTATTCAGCAGCTTGGCACAGAACTGCTATCTCATCTTCTAGCTCAGGAACATTTTCAACAAGATATTACAACAAAGAATGCGGTTGTTCCCCTTGTACAGCTTGCAGGAATTGGAATCTTAAACTTACAGCAAACAGCAATAAAAGCATTGGAAAAGATCTCCACAAGCTGGCCAAAGGCTGTTGCTGATGCTGGAGGTATTTTTGAACTTGCAAAGGTTATTATTCAAGATGACCCTCAGCCACCGCATGCACTCTGGGAATCTGCTGCTTTGGTTCTCTCGAATGTATTACATTCCAATGCTGACTACTATTTTAAAGTTCCTGTAGTGGTGCTTGTAAAATTATTGCACTCGAGTATGGAGAGTACAATTACCATAGCTCTTAGTGCTCTGATAGTTCATGAAAGAAGTGACGCATCAAGTGCTGAACAGATGATGGAAGCTGGAGCTATAGATGCTCTGTTGGACCTTTTAAGATCTCATAACTGTGAAGAAGCATCTGGGAGATTACTTGAAGCTTTATTTAACAACGTGCGAGTACGAGAAACCAAGGTATCTCGGTATGCAATAGCAACTTTATCACAGTATCTGTTGGATCCGCAAACCAGATCACAGTCAGGCAAGCTTCTTGCTGCTCTTGCTCTGGGAGATCTTTCCCAACATGAAGGACATGCTAGAGCTAGAGATTCTGCATCTGCATGTCGAGCATTGATAAGCTTACTTGAAGACCAGCCTACCGAAGAAATGAAAATGGTAGCCATTTGTGCATTGCAGAACTTTGTCATGAACAGTAGGACTAACAGACGAGCCGTTGCAGAAGCTGGTGGCATACTAGTTATTCAGGAATTGCTACTGTCTCCTAATCCAGAAGTTGCCGGACAAGCGGCCTTGCTATTAAAATTTTTGTTTTCTACTCACACTCTTCAAGAATATGTGTCGAATGAGCTAATCAGATCTTTGACAGGTACATCATAATTTTATCTACAGACAGCTTTTCCTGACCAACAGTGTGGAGCTTGTGGTCCTCTCTAGCTATTGTTTTTGGCTATCTTGTCTTTTATACATTGCCTAATTTTCTTTTCTTTATATATAAATTCACTCATGTAGTGTTTGACTTTTTGGCTTACTGGTAGTAATTCATTCAATTGAGTCCTTAACATAAAGTAAAAGGAGTATAATTCAATTTATTTCTGACATGTTTGGTTGTACAAATAAATTGAGGGCAACTTTTTAGGGGACTAATGGAGGGGAAATATTATGGACCCCCTTCACAATTGCCCAATCTCCTCAAACTCTCCTCCCTCCTTCGTCTCTTCTCACCAGACATAATTTAAGAGTAATATTTACACCCATTGTTACTCCTCGAAAAAAAAGTAAATATTACTACTCTCTTAATATTTACCCCTACACCCCTCTGCCAACATACCCTTAACTTAACTTCTCACTTGAAAAGATTATTGTAACATCTTGCCATGAAATAAGATGCCCTTTTCCTGATATAAATTTTCATTAATTTTTTTCCTCTTTTTGATTTTTTTTTATAAAGATTTTTTTATTACATCCTATGATTGCCTTGTTATGAAGTTTATAAAATAGCCTGTCGTTGGTTTGTTATGCAGCTGCACTGGAAAGAGAGTTGTGGTCAACTGCCACAATCAATGAGGAAGTTTTGAAAACTCTACATGTCATATTCATGAATTTCCCTAAGCTCCACACATCCGAAGCAGCAACTCTTAGTGTTCCTCATTTGGTAGGGGCACTCAAATCTGGTAGTGAAGTAGCTCAGGACTCCGTACTTGACACCTTATGCTTGCTAAGACATTCTTGGTCAACTATGCCAATAGATATATCAAAGTCTCAGGCTATGATTGCTGCTGAAGCCATTCCCATCTTGCAAATGCTCATGAAAACCTGCCCCCCAAGTTTCCATGAGAGAGCGGATAGCCTTCTACATTGCTTACCAGGTTGTTTAACTGTCACCATTAAACGGGGAAACAACCTCAAGCAAGCCGTGGGAAGCACAAATGCATTTTGCCAGTTGACAATAGGCAATGGTCCTTCAAGACAAACCAAGGTAATTGAATAGTTAGCTACAAGCCTGCATAAAGCACAACTAGTTTGTCCTCGGTATTTTGATTGAAGTTCTTTAGTCTTTTGTAGGGATCTGGAAGTGGGAGGTTTTACTTTTTTTAAAAAACAAAGAAAGGGTAGTTTTTAAACTTCACTTATATGTTTTATACTTCTTATGTAAGTGCAACGCTAATTTAATTAGTTGGTCGTTGTCAAATGGAGAGGAAGTTTTATCTTGTAATATTAATGCCATCACTTGTAATTTCTGATTTTGTTAGGTAGTGAGTCACAGTACTTCTCCAGAATGGAAAGAAGGATTCGCATGGGCATTTGATGTTCCTCCAAAGGGACAGAAGCTCTATATCATATGCAAAAGCAAGAATACTTTTGGAAAGGTAATATTTCTTGTGTAAGCGGTTACATAATTTCTCTCTGCGAGTGACTGCTCATTTGTTTTCTTAAAGGATGAATAACTTTCTCCAATATTCTTTTATGCCAAATAACTATGCCTTTGAGGGTAGCACATTGAAATTATTAGTTGATCCGGTTTGCTACGTTGATTTGAATGAATCCATTCTCTTGCTTTCTTGTTACTGACCTGAACCATTGTGCCTTTCTCCAGACAACGCTTGGAAAAGTGACCATCCAAATTGATAAAGTTGTAACAGAAGGAGTTTACAGTGGATTATTCAGTCTTAATCATGACGGCAACAAAGATGGATCTTCTCGGACTCTTGAAATCGAGATAATCTGGTCCAACAGCATATCTAATGATGGCATTTGAAAACGATAGAAGCTCCTTTCAGGGTGGCAGCACTGCAGCAAGCATGATACATGTGAGTTCGGTTTCGCTTGTAATTATCAACAAACTTGAGAAGTCCGGTTTTGTAGTCTGGCAGACTAAGTTGCTTGAGTTGTAAGTATAAATTAATTTTATAAATCTCCTGAGGCAGGAGTGTAGAAAGGAGATTCCTACGGTATAGGGAATTTAAAAGGTCAGAATTGTACAGTTTAGTCTGTAGAAATTAGCAAAATGAAACATAAAAGAAATGGCATTCAAGTTAAACTATTAAAAGCATTATTATAATTTCTATTTTTTAATTTTTTAAAAGTTGGAAATGATCCAGTTTGTATTATAATAAAGATTTTGTTCGGAAGGTATTTTTTTAAATCAATTTTAACTAGATAAAAAATCAAACCTATCAGGTTAGCTGGATTGGGATTAGTTAAAAAGAATGAGAGATAAATTTAAACCAAACGATGTAATTTTATTAAATATTGATTAAGAATTTAGATAAATTGAAGGGATTATATTTGAACTAATCTTAATTGCGCAACTATTTGAAAGTTAAGTCCTAACAGAGTAGATAATGGCACATGGCAAAGCGACAAGTAGGAATAGAAAGGAGTTAAACTAAGTTGAATTACACTAAATTTAAACTCAACTCACAATATTTAAAGCGACAAGTAAGAATAGAAAAGAGTTAAACTAAGTTGCACTACACTAAGTTTAAACTCAACTCACAAAAAAATTAATAAACTCAAATTCAACTTATTTAGTTAACAAATTAATTTTTTGAACTCAAGCTCAACTCATTTCATTTTAAAATTTACAAGCTTCAATTAACTTGTAAATTACATTTAAATAAAATATAAAATAATAACTTAATAATCATAAAAGATGAAAAAATCTCACACAACATTAATTTATATATCAATTTTGACAATTTAATTTTAATTTCTACTATTGTTAATTACCTATTAAATTTTAATTAGATAAATTCATGAAAACATACTTCTTAATTTTTATTATTTAAAAACATTTATATATAATTATATATAATCAATATAATTATATATAATATAATATTAACAAACTCACTTTGAGCCAAATTTATGTTGACTCACACTTATGAAAATTGTTGACTTAAACTTGACTTATAAGCTTAACTCATAATTTTTACTAATTCAGGTTATTTTCTTTCCTAGCAACGAGCCAAGGTATCGAATACCACCGCCTGAAAGGTTTTGACAAATTAATAATTGAAAGTGCTAACTCATGAGAAAATCAAGAAACAGAGGAAAGAAGCCGCTAGCGAAGTTAATTTTTCTTTTTACATACTCGGGCTAATCTCAATGGTAACAAACAGACGCCAGAAGTTCTAAAAAAAACCATGTGCCTACGAGGCAGGTGAAGCAATATGCTAAATTGGCAGAACGCAAATTATCCTGCTGCTGCAACAAGGGCAGATCTAGCACGTGTAAAAGAAGCAATAAGTGATCCAAGCTGAAGCTTCGCATTGCACCCAAAACTCAATCTGTACCTGGAAGTAAAAAATAAACTTCCATTCTCAGTATAATAAGTCAGCATAAAAATTCCAAGAATCAAA
This sequence comes from Bauhinia variegata, assembly GCA_022379115.2. Taxonomy (NCBI): domain Eukaryota; kingdom Viridiplantae; phylum Streptophyta; class Magnoliopsida; order Fabales; family Fabaceae; genus Bauhinia; species Bauhinia variegata. The sequence goes on from CM039437.1 coordinate 16,246,728, forward strand.
GGTTTTAAAACACAGAAATCATAAAAGAATCAGGCAACTTTCTTTTTGCTTATATCCAAAAATTTACGAACACGGCTTCACGGTATAATATCATGTGATTTCAATTTTCACCTACTGGACCAACTGATCAAGCATCTTTAAATTTGCGGTTGGTCAAACTTTCAAGCCTATGTACGTCGTTGACCAAATGAACGACCGAATAAAGACATATCACGTTCCCATGATCTTGAGAGATATGGAAGTGGACATGTAAATTAGTGAACAATCTTTGACGAAACAATTAGATTAGATGATGCTGTACAATTAGATTGATGATTATATGTAGACATAATTCCATTGTTTAACGAATATGCGTGGTTACTCCGTATTGGGCTAATGGACTAAAGCGCTGTGACATTTAATGCTTATAATCATCACAGCTTAAGTGAAATGTTGACAGACAGACATCTCTATGTTCGACAGGCAAAGGAAAGTTGCATGCAAAGAACAGGGCAGAAATACATACTCTATGTCAGCCAAATCATTTATCAACTGTACTCGAACATCTGAAGGCATCTTAATCTTAAAAACAAACCTGTGATAAAAGTTTTAAGAAAAAAAATGTGACAACAATTCTACGAAATAAGATCAAGTAAATAAATTGCCAGGAAATTAGACAGTCAACATGATGCATAGAGCTTACATTGTCACTTCCCTCACAATATCTATTAGGGCCAGTCCTTTCCTTGTCTTGACTTCATATATTCCTATTGGAATTTCATGGCCAAACAAAGAAAATCATAAGTTGTATAGTTTAAGTAACTGAGAATAATGTCATTATAAGGAGTAAGAGATAACTGTATACTTTTAAAACTCTCTGCAAATTGTTCGTTCAGAAGCCAGTAAGATATTTGCTCAATGTCTTTGGGTAATGGATTGCCAGTGCATAAGTAAACAGCTTCTTCTGTTATCTGCTGAGAAGCCATGTACGTTGACTGCAAAAATTTTAAAGCAACAGAAACTTCATCTAGGATCCATTGACCAAGAAATCAATAAGGGGGTCATAATGAAGCATTATAATACTCATTCTCACTTCCCAACATAATGTCTGATCTAGATACATCTGGTATAGTCACTACTTTGATTTCAATAAAGAAGACGAACAAAAGGAAGGCAAAATAAGATTTGTATATCTCAGAAACTGAAGGCTATCTGCCTATCTGTAAAAGTAAAGCAGCATGCAATTAAGAATTACAACCTGCAGAATGTTCAAAGCCTTTCTCATGTCACCATTGCTAAGCCGTACAAGTGCTGCTAAGCCACTGTCTGTAACATCAAGCCTGGCCACATAAAATTGCTAATCAACATATTGTCAGTTGTTAGGCTGGAACGCTAAGCACAATGGTGCAACTGTTACAAAAAGATGCAAGGGGTTCGGTCTTAATGGACTTGGAAAAACAGATAGTTTGTTTCATGACAGACTTCTAAAGAAAGGCGAGACCTAGAAAAATAGATAGCTTGTTTCATAACGGACTTCTAAAGGAAGGCAAGAAACTTAGAAACATATATAGCTTGTCTTCTTTTAACATGCTTCTAAAAAGGACAAGAAACATCTCAATGAATTTAAAATTCTAAAGTATAATAATATTTGATATAATGATTTTGTCGCACAACATGAAACATTTAATCATCATAATACTCAGTAACAGGCACACATTAGCAGAGCTAACATGAAATATTTAATTATCATAATATGGGAGCTCAATAGGCACGAATGTCAACCTTCCGAACCAAACTAATACGTGTTCATACTTGATGACATAAAAGATGATACTTACCCTTCGGCCTTAATAACATGTTTCAGTCGGGCAGAGACATGAACACCATCAAGAGGGGCAAACCTAAACCGAGTACATCTTGATTGCAGTGCTGGAATAACCTTGTTTACGTGATTACAGATAAGTGCAAACCTAGTATTTTTTGTGTATTTCTCAATCACTACAGCAAAAGATAATTAAAGGTATTATAACACAAGAAAATGGATTGAGGCTAAATGAAAAGTCAATTAGAGAAAAAAAGAAAAAAATGAATACCTCTACGTAATGCAAATTGGGCATCCTTTGTCATGGCATCCGCCTCATCTAACAAAACCAGCTTTACTGATGACTTGAGACTGTACACATAGGTCCTTTCAAAGTCAGCTAAGGCCAAAATAAAGGGCAGTTTTCAATAAAGCTTCAGAATAACAAAAGGTATGAAAAAGAAAAACGAAACTAGACTTGCACTAAAAGCGTGTAATTTTACAACCATATAGGCAGAATAAATTTGACAGCCAGTTTAAAATCAAAACCTGACAAACTGTAAGCTACAAAAACCCTAAATATCTATACCAGCCACAAAATAGTAACCACAAACCATAAAGCACTACATAAGCAGGGGAGAAAGCAGCCATTGAAAACACCTACCCAAATGAAAAGCTCTGAGTGCTAGCAAAATCTTGAATCTGTTGCCGTACAACATCAATTCCCCTATCATCTGATGCATTGAGCTCCAAAATCATATTGTGGTATTGTGCTCCATATAGTTTACGTGCCACCGCCAGAATGGTTGATGTTTTGCCAGTGCCAGGAGGGCCATACAATAGAAGGTGGGGCAACCTACCCTCATTGGTCAACCTATCAACTACCCAAGAGACGAACAAATATTGAATAATATGCAATATAAAAACGAAGAATCACAGTAGAACGAAATTTCAGCCCCCATAAAAAGGAAGAGAAAACACAGCAAAATAGTAATTCAAGCTCACGCAGCCTTCCGCCTTTGTTGGGGGAGTAAAGACGGAAGGACGCTATAATGCTCAATATTTTCACCGCTATGCTTGAATATGGTGGCCCCGTGAAATTCTGAAAGGAAAATAAAATACATGGTTGGGTACCATAATCTAGCCCCTCCCTAGCTTCCTATCGTGACCTAATATTTGTTGTTTTTCCTACAGTAGTTACACCGTAAACATGACAGGAGGAAGGGCCAGTGACCAAAACCCTAGAAGAAAAACAACTGAGGAATGAATTCTCATTATAATAGGATGTTAAATAATAATTGGAAATGATCTCAGATTGTTCCGCATGAGGGAGACATCACTCTAGAAAAAAATATCGGAACCAAACAGAAACGGATGAGAAATAGATACAATTGTTATTACAGTAAACCCTAAAGAAGAGAATAGTATTTTAAATATTGATCCTTACTGGTATCAACAATATCACGATGAGCAGCGACGTCGTCGAGAGACTGAGGGCGATACTTTTCCACCCAGGGAGTGGCCTTGCCGTCGGGCGCGGGGGCCGAAACGATGGCGCTTTTCCCCTTGTCGGGCCTCGCAGAGAGATTATTGTTATCGTCGTCAACGTCCATGGGACTGATCACCTCTGCCATTTTGTTAGATTGTCAACGAAAGCTCTTCTTCGTATATCTGAGTTTCTTGAAGAAAGAAGCGATTTGAAAGCCGAATTTTGCAGTGAGAAACAATGGGGAAGTGAGTGATGGCGCCAAAGTTGGATTCTAGAGCGGGAATCTACAGGTGCAGTTCACGCACTGCGGTTCATAAAGTTACTCTTTTCGTGTTTTGGATAATTTCTCCACTTTTCCTCAAAGCTTCAGATTTTTGTTTTTTTCCCTCTATCTCTCAAAAAAAAAAATAGTAATTTGATGTTAAATACATATATATAACTGTAATGTTAAATTAATAATTTAATTGATATGAATTATTTTGCTGATAAGAGAGCATTAAACCCTATACATTTTAAATATTGCATAAATCTATTACCATTAAATCATACATAATGGCTTAATTGATATGAAATATTAAAAATTATTTATCAAAAAGTATATACAAGTAAATACCTTGGAGAGATCATTAAATATTTAAAGTCATGTAACTAATTTTTAGATGGGAAAAAATGTGATATATACATAATTTAATTTTTTTTAAACTCAAACTCCACAATAGGATTTTTTTTTTTTGCTATTAATTTAATTACGTGATATATAAAAAACAACATGATTAATCTAATAATTGTTTGAAAAAAGTTGAGGTTTCAAATTAAAATTAAAATTTTCTATATTTTTATTAAAAAATTCAATTATATGGACAAAAACAAATTGTTAGATAGTCAATAATGCACTTTGATATTTTGTAAATTAATTTTAAGTTTTGAATTAACTCATCTAAATTTCTAGCGTGTAATTGAATTACTTTTATATGATCTTTATTACTCTATTTTATCAAAAATTCAACAAAATTAATTACATAATAAACTTTAAAACAAAATATGAATCTAAATGCAGTTGAGTATTTGTCTATTTGACACTTGATTCTAGTTAAATTCGTCTTGATACTGTCACTTAATTATTGTTTAATCAATTCTGATTAATAGATTCGTACCATGTAAAGTTAACAAATATTATGCATTAATTACCCAACAAAAATATCATACATTAATTTATTTAAATATTTTTCTGTCAAATCTTGGAGGAATGTATAAATAATAAAATGATGACAGTGCAGACTAATATTTTTTTTCTAGGCCAGAAAAAAGGCCGTTATTGTGTAAAGACAACATATGTCATTTGTTTAAAGGTTAGTTTCTATGTGCTAGAGTGCTAAAGCCAGACATGACAAGGTGCCACCATTTTTTAAAAAAAGATTTTAAAATGGATTATGGCAGAAACTCACGTACCGCCAAAAACCAAACAGTGACAATCCGCAAAGAACCAATAAAAGCCAATAAAAATTTGAAAAAAAGCTACTTTTTGATTTCGAAGATCCTGACGTTAAACAAATTAGCCCGTTTTGGAGGGAGCAGGGCAGAAGGAGCATACTCCAAAGCCTGCATTCCTGTGGCCGGCATGTGACTTTCTGCTTCCTTCCGGTCTCAATCCAAAGCAAAGCTCTCTTTGTAGCTCACATCTCCTTCCCCTTCAATGTCTGCACCCGGTTACGCCCGCTCCCAAAGAGCCTCTTCCACCGTCTCGCCGTTCCGGTCACGGAAGTCCCCGGCTCCACCGCCGCCGGTGAAGAAACCAACCGGGAGACCTGTTACTCCGTCTTCAACCTCTTCATCAAGGCCTTCGCCCAAATTGTCTGTCTCTCCCGTGAACAGTGCCAGCCCTCAGACCCTTGAAAGGCCTGATGTAAGCAAGGCAAAGGAGAATGTGACTGTCACGGTCCGGTTTCGACCACTCAGGTGCAGTACGCTGTTATTTTCTTGTAGACTTGTAGTATTTGTCACTTGAGGTTGTTTGTATCGAGTTCGGTGGTGGTAGTTAATGTGTGCAAGTGTTTTTCATTACTTATTTGGGTTTGAGCAGTGCCAGAGAACTCAATAAAGGGGACGAGATAGCATGGTATGCAGATGGAGATCATATAGTCAGAAATGAGTACAATCCCTCCGTCGAATATGGATTCGGTTAGTATTAATATGGCCTGGGATAAGAACATATGTTGATCCTTTCGTAACAAAACATAAATGTCATAATATTTCTAATTCTTATTGCATAGGCACTTAGATACTATAAATCCATGCCTTTATTAAAATAAACGTTGTTTAAGTGACAAAACACACGAGGCTGTTTTGTGACTAACAGCTGACATCGGTTCCGAATGTAATTGTTTAAGGGAAAATTACTGTTTAAGAGCGGTGTTTTATTTCTTTGATATTTGTGAAATATTATTATAGTTCTCGTGTTGCAGATAAGGTGTTTGGGCCCGCTACTACAACTCGACATGTTTATGATGTGGCTGCTCAGCATGTTGTTAGCGGTGCCATGGAAGGAATTAACGGTAATCATTTTGCTGTTAGCTATTCATATATGTTCCTATATGTATATTGAGTAGCCTTTTGTTTGTGGAAGGGACAAATGAAATTGGGATTTGCAGTGGGTTCGTGGATGTGACAAATGAGTGCTTTAGTTGTCCTGTCTTTCTTTCTTAGTTTTAATTCTGTCGGACTTTGATGTTCACAACTTCCAAGGTGTTTACATGAGCAACTTATAATGTAAACCATCTCCTAAATGATAATCTTAAATGGGCTTGGCTGTCCAATCAAACTTAATAATTACACTCCTCTATTGCACTTGTACATGAAGATTGTATTAAGCATAATTTTGACAAATACGTATAACAGAAACAAGCATTTTATATTTGGGAAATTTTGGGTTGTTTCTTTAGTTTTTACCTGACGTGGGACCCAACCTGGTAGTTGGTTGACTGTTGGTCTAATGTATCTACAGGTACTGTATTTGCATATGGTGTTACTAGCAGTGGAAAGACTCATACCATGCATGTAAGTTAAATTGGTAAAGCCTTGACCGAATTTTGCTTTGGCATCTGGCGTGAAGCTGTTGTCTAAACTAAAAAAAAATTAAAATGTTAAGATAAGCATCCTCTTTACAAATATTTATTATTATTATTATTTAAAAGATGAGTGCTCATACACTAGTAGTCCTCCTCTCTCCTTCTCTAAACCTTCTTGATGGTAACCTGTTGAATAGCTAGAGTGTTGAACATCCCTGATCTGCTATAAACTTCCTTTGCTTTTTCCTGATCTGTATGCTTTTTGTATGTTGTTGTATAATAATATTTTCCAGGGTGAGCAAAAGTCACCTGGAATTATTCCACTGGCAGTGAAGGATGTCTTCAGTATCATACAAGAGGTAAGGACTAAGGAGTTAATTTTTCTGAAGTTATATCTATCTTTTTCCCTTAACGAATCTTTTTTGCCAATTTCAGACACCAGGGCGGGAATTCCTACTCCGTATCTCCTATCTTGAGATTTACAATGAGGTCAGCATCATGTGCTGTGTTATAATATAAATCTTTCTCATCCTTATAAAATTTTTATGCCTGTATTGGTTAATCAATATTACGTTACACAGTAAGAATGACGGTCAGGTCAGCGCCTTGACTATAATGTTTGACAATAGGCGTAAGCTTAGAAGGGATATCAATGGCTAAGCTTGATTAGTCATATTAATAATAGGTAAGATAATTGCAGGTAGAAATTTTTTAAATGATAGAGGTGACATTAATCTACTTTGAAATGATTCCGAGAGGCGTAAAATCGTCATTCATATCCAGCAAAAAGTCAAAAACTTGTAATGCATTGCACTGTTATGTGATGTGAGATCTAATGCTAGTAGGAGAGGCAAGAATAGTTAAACTTTGAAGCAGACAAATATCCATGTGGTGGACCCAAAATAATTTTAGAGAAAGATTTCTCTTGCCTACATCAGCTGTTGAGGGAGTATGTTGTGCTTATGGACATAATTGTATTTATCTTTCGGCAATTAAATTTCCATTTTTCCCTGTAACAACAAACTTGTTTGTTTTAAATGATCCTTTAATCTGCTTGGTGCTTATGGCTGAAAGAATTACAAGTTCCTTCCATGATTGTTTGTTATTTGTTTTTTTTGTAGGTCATCAATGACTTGCTGGATCCAACCGGGCAGAACTTAAGAATACGAGAGGATGCTCAGGTGCTTCTCTTAATATAGCAAAGTCAAAGTTGGTCACTGTTCAATTCTGTTCTCATTTGTAAATATCCTTGTAATATTAAAGCGCTAACTGAATCTCTGTAATAGCTAAATCACAAAATTAAAATAAATAATTTTCATCAAATTCTGGAGTCCGAGTGTTTCTTCAGTTAATGCATAAAAGTTCTAGTTAATCAGTGCTTCCATGTCATCACTATGGCTCCAATCAGTAATGTGGTCTACGCTTTGTGACGTTGGTGTTTATCACACAAATTTGACTATGTCTGTTTCCCTGTTAAATACCTTATTTAAAGAAGATTGGATATTTCTACTAGTTGAATCTTATAATGAGCATAGAGGCATGTAATGTTGACAGGGGACTTATGTTGAAGGAATCAAAGAGGAAGTTGTGCTGTCCCCTGCTCATGCTCTTTCTTTGATTGCTTCAGGAGAAGGTATAAAACCCTTTTTTTTATTTTTGTTTCCTGTTTTGTATTTTGTATTATCGGCTGCATTGCAAGTCTAATACTTTTCTTCAAAAAGCTTTCTTTGATGCTCACATTGGAAATACAGTATTCTTTTCCCCCTAAGCTTCCTGTATGCTGAAAATTTTATAATCTCTTAATTATGCTTCTAACCTTTGCTTTCTGTCTTATATTGCTAGTCAGATGCTTGTTCCCTCTTATTCATACGTTTTGATGCTTCCTTTCTCACATAATGCAGCACATAGACACGTGGGTTCTAATAATTTGAATTTAGTTAGCAGCCGAAGTCATACTATATTTACCTTGGTAAGTGTCTCCAGTTCTCATATATTTAAGACTTGAATGCACGCAACTAGGTCCATTTCATACTGTGGGAGAAATGCCAATGTTTAAGCTATTCAAATGTGCATTTAACATTTGGGATGTTTGATTAATACCATAATTTCTATGAGTAGCTAAAATTCTCATGTATTGTTATGAGGACTTTGGAATACTTAAAATAAGCACCAATCACACAGGTTTAGTGTTTGACAGATATGGTATGCTAGAACACATGAGGCTATGGATAGTAGGAATTTATTAAGGTTTCTAGAGGAAGGAATTAGATTTAATGGCTATATTAAGTTTTATCAGATACGGGTTTGAGAGAAAAAGAGATTCTAGAATCCATGGATTGGGTTCCTGTAGTTCTGAGGTTGGAAGCCGTCTCTGTGAACTATATTTTTAATGTGGCACTTAGTTGTTGCGATGGTTTCTCTATCGGTCTTGTCCTGCTTTACTAAGTACATTTTTTCTCATCAGACAATTGAAAGCAGTCCACGTGGGGAAAATATAGGAGAAGAAGATGTGATATTGTCCCATTTGGTAAGAATTTGTCATAAAGCTAGGGTTCCCATTATTAAAATTCTATTCATGTTAAATGCTTAATTTGATTTTTTTTTTCCTCTTTTCCAGAATTTAATTGATCTTGCTGGATCAGAAAGTTCTAAAGCTGAAACAACTGGGTTGAGGAGGAAAGAGGGCTCATATATTAATAAAAGCTTGCTCACTCTTGGAACGGTAATTATATGCTAATTTTTTATTGTTTTGAATTTTATTCGTCCCTCTTTTCATTATAACCAAATTCTAGTTTTATATCTGTTAGTCTGACTCTCAGTTTTTCTTAATGGTACTTAATATTGCAGATATATTTGAGTGATAGTTACTGCACATCTCTTGTGCCTTGTGCTTAGTTTCCTATAATTGCTATCTGATTCAAAAGTTCTAATAAGCATTATATTTGCCGTCCTCTCTCTATATTGCAGGTGATCTCTAAATTAACCGATGGAAAGGCAACTCATATTCCTTACCGAGATTCAAAGCTTACTCGTTTATTGCAATCTTCCCTTAGTGGCCATGGACGGATATCTGTTAGTCATTTCCCAAAACGAAATTCTCTTTTGAATTTTCTTCTGGTTTTCTTAAGACTCTAAACAGTTTTGTGGTTTACTGATGTTTGGAAATGCCCTTCTTTGGTTTGGTTGGCGCAGCTCATCTGCACTGTTACCCCTGCGTCCAGTAGCAGTGAAGAGACACACAACACGTTGAAATTTGCACACCGAAGTAAGCATGTTGAGATCAAAGCTTCTCAAAATAAGGTGAATTTATGTGAAATGTCATTGATATGATACTCTCTGGCCGCTGTGACTTAATCATATTAATTTTCTGCTTATTTTGTTGTCTTAGATTTTGGACGAGAAGTCTCAGATAAAGAAGTACCAGAAGGAAATTTCTGATCTAAAGGAGGAGCTTCAGCAGTTGAAACGTGGCATGATGGAAAATCCCAATATGGCTGCATCTTCACCAGAAGATTTGGTCAATTTGAAGCTTCAGGTTTCTGCTGTTGCATATATCATAAAGTGTCCAAAAAGGAGATTTTTCTTTATCTCGCTTTGCTTTCCTCATTGCGCATCCAAAATGATATATTAATTGGTGCTTTGTTTCTTGACTGTCTCCTAATAAGCAATTACTTTATAATGTGAAAGCTGGAAGCCGGCCAATCCAAATTACTGTCAAGATTGGAAGAGGAAGAGCAAGCAAAAGCAGCGTTGATGGGAAGAATTCAGCGTTTGACCAAACTAATCTTGGTTTCCACAAAGAATTCAATGGCATCAAGCATTCCTGAAAGGCCTGGCAACAGGCGGAGACATTCTTTTGGAGAAGATGAGGTGTGTTATGGTATATTATTTTGTTAGTATATCAGGCGTTAAATTCTCTGCATGTTTAGATGCCTTGAATTTAGTTGCCGCGTTGTGTTGATTTGCAAAATGGATTTTTCAGTTGCTTGGAATGTAATTTGATCAAATCATGAAAATGAATATTCTGCTGTTGTTGCAGTTAGCATATCTGCCAGATAGAAAACGTGATCAATTGATTGATGATGATGCTGGAAGCTATGCTTCAGAGCTTTCAGTGGACGGAAAGAACGACATTACCAATTTAGATGAGTTGGTGAAAGATTATAAAAGGAACAAAAAACGAGGAATGCTTGGTTGGTTCAAGCTAAGAGTGAGTTATTATCTATTAATATTAACGTAAAATTTGTACTGTTCTGTTAGAAACAGATAATTTACGTGTTAATATTTCAACCAATTAATATTAACAGTGTATGCCTCCTATGCAGAAACCTGAGAATCTGATTGGGTCATCACTAAATGTTGATAGTGATGGCTCTGCAAATGGGTCACCCGCATCCGCTTCAAAATTAACTCCAAATAAAGTTACGCTTTATGACATGGAAGACTCTCGCAGGAATTCAACCAGCAGAAAGGATAATGCTTCAGCTCTGAATTCCCTTGCTGGAAGAAATCAAGCAGGTGACTTGTTTAGCGTAACAGCTGGTGGTCGCCAACTTCCTCCAGTAAGATCTCAATAACTTATGAACCATTGTATCAGGAAAAACAAATTTGTGTTTGGTAAAGTGAGTTCAATTGTGTTGACTAGAACCATAACTCTGCCGAATGACTATCTTTCAGACTGGAACCACAATTACCGATCAAATGGATCTTCTTCGTGAACAAGTGAAAATGTTGGCTGGGGAGGTGGCATTTTGTACCAGTTCTCTGAAAAGATTGTCTGAACAAGCAGCTGATAAACCTGATGATTTGCAACTACACGTGAGCTATTAGTCAATATTGTCAGAAGAACAAAATTTAATTTAATATTCTATATTAAAATTGCGTGCACATTTCTGGTGATCATCACAGGATTACATGCAGAAGTTGAAGGATGAAATTAGCCAAAAGAAGAACCAAATCCGTATTTTGGAGAAACGTATGATTAAATCATTTGGGATGACTCCACATGCACCAAGTAGCAGCGAAATATCTCAGGTAATTACGACACTAAAGTATACTTAATTGTAGTAGCATACTTGTCTACTAATAATCTAGTTAAACCTTATGTAGGCTCTGTCCAAGCTTACTATTGAGCTCAATGAAAAAATTTTCGAACTTGAGGTTGGTTATTCTATCTTTCTTACTTTTATAGGTTGTAGTATATCAATAACATATAGCAAGTAGAAAATGCTAGAAGTGTCGTACTAAGATGTTCTCTCTTGTTGATTGAGTATTCAAGATCAAGGCTGCAGACAATAGAATACTTCAAGAACAGCTACAGTTGAAGGTATGTTACGGAAATTGCAAGACCTTCTTGTGTGGGTACTTGAACTTTCTAATATTTGCTAACTCTCTGTAGAATTCGGAGAATGCTGAGATGCAACAGACAATTCTTTCGCTAAGGCAACAGCTAAATTTATCGCTGGATAAAAACTCCACTGATTCGCAATGGTTTTTGGGTAGTGAGACTGATGTGCGCAACATGTTTTCCAAAGAGATTTTGGATAAGACTCAGGAACTACCTGGTGTCACGAGATCAAATACAATATTTTCTCAAGAGGACTCCAAGCAGGGCAGTGACGATTCATCTTTGAATTCTCAAATTCTCATGCAGGCAGCTGAAATAGAAAATTTGAAACAAGAGAAAGTGAGACTGGTTGAAGAGAGGGATGGGCTTGAAATTCAGTGTCAGAAACTTGCAGAGGAAGCTTCATATGCAAAAGAACTGGCCTCGTCTGCAGCAGTTGAACTCCAAAACCTGGCTGAAGAAGTAACTAAACTGTCTTATGAAAATGCCGAACTAACTGGCGATCTGGCAGCTGCAAAGGAGGCTTGCTGTAAACCATACTTGTGTCAGAGGTGTGCTTCATATGATCACAGGCTAAGTATCAATGGTGTTCAACACGATGAGCGATTCAGAAAGCAAGGGAATGATGTTCTAATTGAGGAGTTGCAGAAGGACCTTGATGCTAAATGCCATAGAGAAGCTGCATTAGAAGCAGCTCTATCTGTGAAAGATCAAATAGAAGCTGAACTTAGAAGAAGGCTTGATGAAGCAAAACATCGTGAAGAAGATTTAGAAAATGAGCTTGCAAGTATGCAGGTGCTGTTTGCAAAGATGAGAAAGTCTGACATTAGTGTTGAGGAAATGTCGACAGTTCATATGCACAATGACATACAAACCAGGTTCAGAAAAGGAACTCTTCCATCAAATGGTTATTCTTATAGGAAAACATACAAAGAGGATGAGACTTTTGCAATCATGGAAGAACTTAAAACTAGTTATCAAAGAGAAAGAAGAAGATGCAAAGAACTAGAAAACCTTATTTCTAGATTGAAGGTATCTCATTCTCATTATGGCAGATTATATTACTTATATATGCCACAGTATTTACATTCTCATTAAGGTTTTCGGATACACTAGGTTTTTTTCTGTTCATGCTTTAGGTCTGCTCTGTGAAACGTCGCCTTCCTATTTCATGTCATGTCATACAAGGGCAGGCTTGTTCAGATTTATGGACAAAATGAAAGGAACTTACGAATGACATTAATTTTAACATGTACAGGGTGAAGATATCGCTGGTCTGGATGTTATGGCCCTTGAAGAACTCCAAAACCTGCATATTGAGGCAATAACAAAGATTTGCCATGCAAAGGTGATTTTCTCGTTTTGCTGCCTTCTAACATGCTTGCTATGTTCTAATGATTTACTACTCGATTCGTTGCTTTTGCCCGGAGAAGCAAAAATTTAATTCTTAAAAGAATGCTTTTCTGGACGGTTTGTTGCAGGTTGCTAGTTTCTTAAATGATATATTCAATGTAGTTTGGAATGGACTTTGTCGCTTACCTTAAGGGACCTTAAAAATACTGAGCCGGCTCGATTTGGGCCAAGCTGGCCCAATTATCTTTTTTAATATACATTTGTTATTTTATTATTTTTAAATGGTAAAAAAAAATGGGACCGTGCTGGCCCTTAGCGGTATACTATTACTTTTCATTTATAAGAGTCAGCTGAATTCTGAAAAATATACATCTGGGGTTCTGTTAATCCGTTCTGATTATATTGCAATCTCTTATGACTAATTTTCCTCGACTCGACTGATAAAGCTTACTTTCGAACTTGCAGTTTGCAAATCAAGACTTGTAGCATCTTGCTGTTGGCCACTGTGAGTACTCCAACCACACACTGCTTTTGCAAGTTATTAACATTATTTTTTTGGCCATATTCTTTTAAGTCTCTATTGGTAAGTGAAAGAATGCTGTTTCACATTAACTCACTAAGGGTGCACTTGTAATGCAGGTACAGTTACTCTATTCGCTTATTGACGTACTAATAATTAACTCTCACTCATCTAATGTGAAGGTGTATCCTCCCTCCAGTTTACATGCCAGGCTAATTGAGCGGGTGCGGATTGAAAGACTCTTAATTTATGAATTTTTTCTCTGCTTATGATAAATATCATATCTGTATTGGGTACACCCATTTAAAAATTCATATATTAGAAAAAAAAAAAATACAGTAACCTGTTCTAAAACGAACGTACCAATATTGTATAGGCACATATATTTTGTACTAAGTTTTTACGCTTGCTGTCTAATTTGCATGCCGGTATTCTCAACCAAACAGCTATTGACAATGTTTCCCAGAAAGGACAGCCAGTTAGAAATTCGCTTGTTACTTTGTTATGTGTCCAAGAGAGAGCAGCTCGTCGTTTTAAAGGGGAGTGATGCTACGTCGACATCTATGTTTATATTTACTTTTATATATATATTTTTTACATCTTTAACATCTCTTATTTTTTACTGTAATTAAAAAAGTGGGTATACAATCTAGGTGGATAGATTTAGATATGAAAATGGTTTTTCCGTTTAAGGTGCTCAGAGAGACAAGCAGATAGGCTGTGACTTTTATGCCAAATTTAGAATAGCCGACTGACTCTGCATCTAACAAGCAGCAATTAGAGATAAAGACGATTTTATCCCAAAAAGAAAATTACTAAATTTGTAGTCAAGTGTCTAAAATGTGTGTGAGTTTCCACGTAAAGAATTCCAGCTCTCATATTGACCAAATAATTTCCCATGAAAGATATGGACTTGTTCTCCTTACTAATAACAGACTCTGCTAACAAAAGGCTATGCCTCATATTTGGTTCACGACGCATTCTCCCGTTTAGAGTCACTCTCCTTTCTTCTCCCTCCCTTTTTTTTTTTCATTCTCTCCTGATGGTTCGTCGTACCTGCTCGATTGGCTTATCCTCCAATCATAACCTTTTCAAAGCATACAAATCAATCATCAGAAAATGGTTTCGCAGTAAGAAATCATCATTTTCTTCGAGGAAACCCCCAATTGTTGTTGAACCAAAACACAACTCAGAGCAACAGGGAGGTTTTGAAGAAGAAGATAAGCAGAAAAGGGAGGAGAGAAGCATGAATGGAATTCACAGCTTTAGATACAATGAAGATCCATTCAGAGGGAATGATCCCACCAGTGCTAGTTCGAGTCCTAGATTATATAGGCATCAAAGTGCAGATAATTCCTTCCCTTCAACGGCATCATCAACCATGGATGCAAGCAGCAGAAGGAGAAGTCCAACTCCAACTTCTTCCCATCAAAGCCGAAGCAAGAGCATGAGGAAGAGCAATGAATCATGTCACAGCCATTCTTCATCGAAAAGCGCAGAGATCTTGAGAACTTCCTCTCCTCTCCCAACAACTCCCAGCCGCAGAGGTACCACTCCAATCATGTTCTCCAATTCATCTGGAATGCTAAAACCCCCACCAATTCTGAAAAAGCTCGAGTGCACGCTTGAAGAGTTGTGCTATGGCTGCAAGAAAAATATCAATATCACCAGAGAAGTCCTCACAGATACAGGGTATCTCACCATTTTCCTTTTTTCTGGATTAGAATCTGATTATTTTTGGGTCAACTGGGTTTATATATAATTGTTGCTTTGTTGTAAACAGGGGAATAGTTGTAGAGGAGGAAATGTTGAAGATCAAAGTAAAGCCGGGATGGAAGCAAGGAACAACGATTAAGTTTGAAGGAAAGGGTAGCGAGAGACCCGGTGCATACAGAGAAGACGTAGTATTTTTCATCTCCGAGCAAAGACACCATTTATTCAGAAGAGAAGGTGATGACTTAGAATTGGAAATAGAAATTCCCTTAGTAAAGGCACTTACAGGGTGCACGATTCCAGTTCCACTATTGGGTGGGCAAGAGATGGACTTGACAGTGGAGGATATTATCTACCCTGGCTACGAGAAGATCATCCCTGGCCAAGGTATGCCAATCTCCAAAGACCCGCAAAAGAGAGGAAACTTGAAAATCAAATTCCTAGTAGAGTTTCCAACACAACTTACCCAAGATCAACGATCCGAGGTTGTTTCTATTTTGCGGGATTCTTGTTGATCAATCACTTCCCTCCACATTTTAGTTCTGTAATTTGAGATGCTTGTTGGCGAGCAATTTTTTTCACTTTTAATTTAGATGGAGCACCGTAACATTATACAAACGATTACCATGTGTAGGGCTGCCATGGTGTCTCGTAAGACCAAACGGGGCAGCTTTAATCAACTTTACAACGAAAGGCAAACAGAAACGATAATGCATTTTTCTTTCATTAACATTCTCGAAAGTACTGTCTTGTTTAATGAGTTTTAAATATGTGTGTGTATATATATATATATATGCTACACAAAGCGCTATTAATTACAAAGAAGACAGAGACAAAGATACATCCATGGCAACCAGATACCGGCACAACTTAAACCTATGATTATCCGAAAAGAGCTCGGATTATACCATTTATACTACCACCAATCAGGGCCTTCATCAATCTTAGCTTCATGTACGAGTATGGAGGGTACCTCACTGCTGCATCACCATGAAAACTGCGATATAAAACTGCTTTTTTATGGGTAAAAGCATCAAAGGAGAATTTCCCATGGTATGCACCAATTCCACTCTCCCCAACTCCCCCAAATGGCAAAGTATGAACTGCAAGCTGCATCAGAACAAAAGGCCAAAAGATAAATGAAAACTTAACAGTTCAACCAATCAAATTAACATTGTTTCAATTGCATAGAAATAATGATAATGGTATCTGAAAACACATATCCCAACTATTGCAAATTATTACCGAAGAATCAATCTTTTTAAAGTTCAATTTTTTAGAATCTTCCCTGTAGCATTTTATAATGGTATAATCTACCACATTATTTCCCCTTAACTTCCAGTCTAACGGTAGTTATAAAATGATTTCAGAGAAAACACTAATGAAAAGCAATAGAAATACTTGTAATCCTAGTTCCAAGTCTGATAACCTTTAATACACAGACACACTTAAATTCATGTATTCAGAGTCAGATTGTAGAAGTTAACGATGTTTACATGCAAGGTAGTGTCATTGACAACCAAACCCCCAGCAGAAATACCCTTCGCAAACTGCTCCTTGAGTTTCTTGTTGTTGGTAAATAAATATGCAGCAAGGGGCTTTGTTCCTGAATTAATCACGTCAAAGCTTTCTTCCAGTTTATCGACCTGTTACAAGCAAGAAGAAAAAAAATATATTTAAAGAAAGACCATTGCATATAGTTCATATCAGATTAGCGGATGAGCAGCCAAAGAAAACAACAGAGATTAAAAGAAAATCTGACTAAAAACAATTCTGTCAGTGAATTCATGCCTACCGTGATAATGGGCAGTAAGGGACCAAATATCTCCTCATTCATTATCAGAGAATTTCGAGGAACATCCAATAGAATAGTGGGAGCAATCATCCTGCCAATTGAAGGAAATAAGAAATGCAGGTGTCAGAGCCTATTGTACTTCACTAAACTGTAACTTATCAATAAAGTATTCAGAAAGCAGATAGGGAGCTTACAATTTGCTTTCATCCCTTTCACCTCCATAAACGATCTTACCAGAAACCTTATCCTCATCCAAAAGCTTTGTCAAGCGACCAAAGTGGTTAGAATTCACAATGCGAGACAAATCTTTTGATTCCAAGGGGTTCTTTCCATAAAATGTCTCCAATTCAGTCTTAAGTGCATCGACCTAGATTAGGAAGCAACAAGTATTAATCAAACTTCAAAAAAGAAAAAATAGTCAAAATTCTAATTAGACGTAAGGTAACTTCTTACCAACTTGGGAGCATAATCTTTGGTTGTTATAATATAATCTGGAGAAATGCAAGCTTGCCCATTGTTACACCCCCACTTACCTGCTATTATTCGTCTACTTGCTACCTTGTCAATTTAAATCACTTTCAATTAGAAGAGTAATTCAAGGAAGTCAAGGTGATATAACAAGAAAACCATCAACAACCATTATACCTTTATATTGATATTTGAATCAACGACAGCCGGAGATTTTCCTCCAAGCTCTAGAACAACTGGTGTAAGGTGTTTTGCAGCAGCAGTCATCACTGTGCGTCCTATTCTTGCGTTGCCTATAAATCCAAAAATTATTTATTTAAGAATACAGGAAAACTAATATATATTGTATAAACAATAGTAGACAAACTATAAAGCACTTTTTATCTTCAGAAAAACCCGAAAATCATTTCAACATTTTAAAATAATCCAAGAGTAACAGAAATAAGGACCTGTATAGAAAATTTTGTCCCACTTCTGCTGCAGTAGTGCAGTTGTTTCATCAGCCGCTCCCTCAACAACCCTTACACAAGAGTTATCCATATACTTTCCTAATAACTTTGCCAGCAGTGAAGATGTGGCTGGAGAAATTTCTGATGGTTTCAGAACCACAGCATTACCAGCGGCAATAGCTCCAACAACTGGATCAAGTGATAACACTGGAAAGAAAGATAACGCAGGTAAAACAAAATTATCATCATTGCAGCTTTCAAAGAGAGAGCTCTGAGAAAATTAAAGCTTCAATACCAGATAAAAACATATAATAATATGAGCAAAGGACACCTAAATATTAACATACATATAGGGTAATTCCATGCAGAGATGACTAAAGCAACACCCAGCGGTTCTGGTACTATCTCAGCTGAAGAAGGAAAAGTTGTGATTGAAGTTTTGACCTACATTCAGGAGAAAGTTGTGATTAAACCAACCAACCAAATTGTGTTAAACAATGCTCATGATTGATTTCCTACTAGGTGGAAGAATTTCAGATGAAACATACCTTTTCTGGCTTCATCCAATGTTTCAGTTCCCTAAGTGAGACTTTACACGAGTTTTTCAACAAACCAATCTGCGTGAAAAGCTCTCTCCATCAGAAGAAAAAAAAAACACATGTAACTATTGTCTTGATGGAAATTTTAAAAGTTCTAACCAACTTGAATTCTACATGCTTCAATATTTGTGATAAATATCAGAGCCATAATAGAATAAGGTCTCCAAGATGTTCATCACACCACACGGATTTTCCAATTTAACTAGACAGATTGTCTGTATGTTGTCCTTGAAACCACCAGACTAGATGTGATATGCATCACTGAGGAATGATAACATATGTTCTGACCATGTACTATGACCAGCATTTCATTGCCAAAATGAATCTTATAAGTCAACCTCAGGCAAGGAGACTCACAAATGCACTCTCAATTAACTTAAGAGAACCTGTGACCGCAGTGATATATACCCCAAAAAACAGAACAAGAAGAAAAGGGGAAAGGAAAACTTACAGCCAACTAAGCCAATGTGTGCCATAAATATAACTAACTAACTAAAAGATCCAGTGAAAGAAGTTTTAAAAATAGTCTCTTTATTGTCGCAATAAATTTAAGAACCTTTCTTTAGACCACTACAAATTTAAGAAATTAAACCCACTCTATAAAGGGAAAAGTGTTTAATACCCCTTTACAAAGGGCAATGTTAAAAGCCATAAGATTGGCCCACCGAGACTCCTAGAAAGCCAAGTGTCTTGTACCATTAATGGTCACAGTACCCACCCATATACTTAATCCTTTCCATGTCTGCCACTCAATAGATGAAACTAGGACGATTCAGTCAAGCCTCTCACTTGTCCTTTCCTATTACTATGCTGATAACTTTAGTCTCCCGAAAACACGAGGCCTCAGCCAAATTCAATGGAAAGAAACTAAACAATCAGAGCAAAACAAACATCTTTATCATTCTTTTCGCATAAATGGAAGGACCACATAAAATAAATGAACAGGGCAATGAATCATCCATGATAGCTTTTCAGAGTTATTGTATAGAAGGTTTATGTCCCCACGTAGTAGCAGGTATGCAAGAACCCACTATTGAATTTTTGTTTTATATTTAGTAATAGCATTCTTGCCAAATTAAATTGTAGGAGATAAAACATAATCAACGTTACCTAGTCCAAACAGTACACTGAAAATACTTGGAAATGAGAAAGACCAAAAGCAAAATCTGACAACATCAGAAAACGGGGAAAAAAACAGAGGAAAAAGAAAACGAGAAATTACGCAACACGCAGGAAAATAGGACAAGACTATGAAACAGAGTATATTTGTGAAATAGAGACCTCGCATACGACAGATTCCATAGGGGGTTTAGAGAGATCGGAGCGCAATGCATCGACAATCTCTTGCTCATTATCATCAACCAACTTCAAAAGGGCCTTCAACTGAGAAACTCTCCATTCATAACTTCGCGTCTTACCAGAAAGGAAGGTACCCCTCAGCTCCCTCGCGAGCGAGGAAGCAGCTTCTGCATCGAAAACGTTCTTCGGCTCCTCACCAGCCATTATTAGCGATGAACACAGAGGCCCAGAACTCCAAAAATATAAAGCGGTCACATGTGCTTATATAATAATGGCTCTGTAGTGTGAGCTGAACTCAATTAGCTGTAAATGGGAAAGGAAACGAGACCGTTGTGACGAGGGGGCTTGGTGTCGTGTTGAATTACTCTATATATTATGTGGATCACGGCGTATCTTAGGGATGGGATGTGGGTCGGATTCAAATTTATACTGCATCTTGCACCCAAGGCAAAAAAAATTACATTACATTCTCCTTGACTGTTACGAGGAGTGAGCTTTTCATGCGAACCCAAAATCGCATGGCATGACGAGAAAGATTGTCCGTCCGCAATATCTTTCCTCAATCCATGTCGACCAATCCTGATGACCCGAGGAAGTGGAATTCTCGTTTGTTTATCATTTTTAGTGTAAAAAAAATAAAATTATATGAATTGAGTTAAATTATGTCTTCGTAGGTCTAATTAAAAGTATATGTTCTTCACAAAAAATTAAAATTATATGTTCTAATGTATAAATGTAATTGTTAATGTAATTCTGTAATTAAATCCAGTTACCAACGATGTCTTAAGAGGTAAAAAGTCAATGGTGAATCAACTCTACTCAACTACCTCGCGTATTTTTCAAGGCACTTGAATTTGTTGAATCAACTTATACTTAATCTAGTTAATCAAATTACTGGTGGCCAAATAATTTGTTTGTGAATTATAATATTTTTAATGAAAAATTATATGGAAATACATTATAAATGAAGTGTTAATTAAGAATAACACTGTTAACTTTCTGCAACTATTTAAAAAAAAAAAACACGGGAATATGAATTTTTGAAAAAAAGGTCAAGTTTGATCATAAATATAAAAATATTGCATCAAACCAATTTCTATTTTTAACAACTATTTAACTCTTTCACCTACTATATTTGAATACTTGCACTACTCCGTTTTTTCATGATATATTTTGATAACTAAAAATAGTATAAATCATATGCCTTTTCAATAGTTTGTCTGTTAGTTTTTTTTTTTTTTATAAATCATTTAGAACATTTTAGAAATGGTCTTTAAAAAAATGAGAAGCTAAAAAAAATAGAAATAAAAGTTAAAAAATTATTTTTTATTTAAATTGAATAATAAAAAATTATTTTTCACTAGAAAAAGTGTGTAATGCATAAATGTATAAATATTTTAATATATTAAATGATAATAATTAAAAATATTATTGTAATTTAAAATTAGTTAAAATGACTTTTACTTTTACTTTTTTTCAAAATCATCCTCTCATTTGCTTATAAAAAAAAATTAACTTCTACAAATATTCCTCTTTCTACACATAAGTGAATTTAAATATTAACAAATTGAATAAAAATACTTATTTTTAAATTAAAGAAGAAAAACATTTCCGAATATAATATCATATCAACTTTTGAGATTTTAAATATATTGAGATGGAATAAAATGAAAACTGAGTTATAAATTAAAATTAGTATATATATTTTTAATCAATATAATAAACTTTTTGGTTTTTCAATAAGAAAATGAATGACTGTTTGGTATCAATTTTCATATGCTTATTTGAATAAATGTGAAAACAATTTCCATGCGTTTATTTGAAAAAATGTAAAGTGGAGTTATGTTTAGAGTTCGCACGTCTTAAGAGTTAGACCATTCGAATTTCAAATCTAATTAACGGGATCTAGTTATACACACAAAAATAAAATAAAATAATGATTACATCTAAACTTTTTCATTTAAAATATTTAAAACTAACATTATAATACTTATATTTCTTGAGTTAATTAAGGTCATTTCTCTATTATTTAACAAAAAATAATAAAAAAAGTGCAAGAAATAATTAAGTTGAAAAAAACAAATATTATTTATTAAATAATTAAAAATTATTTTGGAGGCTTAGCTACAGTCTAACTAATCAAATTTAATTGATTGATTCAGAATTGATTATATGTGTAGGTATAGAAAGTAACAATTAAATAAATTCAATTACATGTTTTTTCTAAGATATTTTTTTTTTTATGCATACTTTTTTTTTTTAAGTTTACTCATGACTTTTGTATGAGATGAATCTCATTTAAAAAATTAAATAATTACAACTAGCTCTATAAATATGCCTAAAATAAAATTAAGAACAAAAAAAGCTAAAGCATCTTTACGTTTTAATTTGATAACCAAAAAGTTTGTCTTTTTTTAAAAAAAAAAAAATGAGTGTTCAGTATAATAAAGGGTTTGACTAAAGGACTTACTAAATCAAGCTTATGGATTTTGGACGTCTTTATTACGTTTCTGTCCACACAAGTAAATAAAACGGCCACTGCCCAACATTGTCGAATTGGATATTTCCGATAAGACCGATCCAACCATGTAATGTAACCAAACAGAAATAAGAGAATATCTATTAAAAATTACTTTTTTGAGAGAAAAAAAAAAGTCCGACAAACGCTTTATTTTATTTTTTCAGAATGAAAATTTTGTTTACACACACATCTCTATCATATCCTACATTGTACGGTCCAGTGAATTATTGGCCTCTCATTAATGGATGAGTTGAGAAAAACCCAATCTCTTTATGAAAATTCTCATCGTAACATAATCGCTGTATCTTTTGTAACTCTTTCTTTGAATAAGCATTCACATGTCTCATTCACTTTCATTAACATTAAAATACGAAAATTTATCCTGCAAAAAAAAAAAAAAGAAAAAAGAAAAGACAATTCATAGCATATAAGGTGTACTAATCATCTAAGAAAAAAAACTTTGATTGCTAATAAATATTAGATACTTGTAAGGTAATTAAAAAATAATAGTTTGAAAATTACTGTAGAAAGAAATAACCTTTCTCGTTCAAGACTAATGGGATAAACTACACATGGCCTTGATCAAACAGAGAAATAATATACACTAAGAAATAGCACAAATAAAATAATAAAATATACAAAAATTTACATAGTTCGACATTATCGGTCTATATTCACAAAAACACCTCAACAATAAATATTCATTATTTTAAATAAGAATATAAATTATAAAATAAATACCTCAAAATTGTGTATTACCCTACAAACCTAAAACCCTTTCTCAAAAGTTATGAAGAATGATAACACTCACATAAAAAAAATTCTCAATATAAGTAATTCACACTTGCTTAAAAATTCTCTCACACTATTTAAATTTTCTCTTCCTCTAACCCGAACTCTCTTATTTATAGAGAGTAAATAAAGCTCCTACCATACTCTTAAATTCACTGAGCTTAACTCTTAAGTTTTCAAAATGTGCACTATTTATTATTTATTATATTTTTTTAAAAACATATCTCCTTCTTTTAAAGTGATTGGGATTCTCCTAAGATTCAATAACAACTTTTTTTTAAAAAAAAAAAATAGTAATTTACTGTGCTTGAAAATAGCGAATTTAAATATTTAAATTAATTTTCCTAACAACAAATACGAGATATTATCAACGAAATTAATTGAGATATTATCAAGAATATGTACGAAGTTACGAGAAATTAATGGATAAAACACGTTTCTAGATTGAACTAGGCCATGCTACTACTCGAAATAAACAGGACGTACAAGCAAAGAAAGACAGAGTCTATGTATAACATCAATATCAAATTGATAACTGAGAAGGGCAATATTAAGACGATTGAGCACGGAGAGTAGTTGCGGGAATTAGGGAATATCTGTTAAGAAATCACTTGGCCTATACAATGTTTATCATTCTTATACGATTTAAAGAATATTAATAATATGTTATATGTCTTGTCTGCTTGTTTCTCTGGAATATAGCAATACAAGTCCATTAGTTAAAATATGTTATATGTATGGTAATTATGAAAATCTTAAAAAAAAAAAGAGCACACACATGGTAACAGCTTTCCTTCACTTGCACTGTGAGAGATGGAGAAGGAAATAAGTAACACTTCGTAATACAATCCAAATTGGATTGAGCAAGATTGTGGGATTGAAGGGGTGTGTTTTGCCTAAGTGAGGGGGTGAGGAAGCGTTCCTGATGGCGTGGGCCGAGTCTGTTGTGGGTGAGAATAGAAAATTGAGGTGAGAACTAAAAATCTCCACGTGTAGGTGTCCTGTTAGGCCCAATATTTACTTTCTTTTGGTGATGAAAGCAAAAAAATAAAATAGTGGTTCAGTATTTGCAGTCTAGTAACAATCCATCAAAATGCAACATCAGTTTCAGCCTAATTTCATAGACCAGCCCAACATGACTCACAAGACGCAAGAAGAGGAAATTATCATTCTGTTGAGTAAATGGTGCAGCTTCTCAATTCAATCTAATTTTATGATTTTATCCTCTGGGGCAAAAATGGCAACCCAATTTAATCACTATAAATGTTTTTGGAAAAAACTTTCACATTAACTCTATCATATTTTAATACAGCATATTCTTAAATCTAAAACTCAAGATGTCTAAATAAATCAAAACACGGATTTATTTTTCTATAAAATCTTTGACTGCATGGAAGGGCTTTTGTACAGATTACGGGTCAAATACAAAATATTGACATTAGTTAGACCTAAATCCCTCCGCGCTTGTTCTGGAGAAGTCGCATTAATCGTAACTTTGCTTTCTAATTTGATTATGGATTTCCAAATTCATCGAGACAATAACGCGTACATCCAAAATCGCAACCACCTAAAATCAAATTGGAAGGATGGTCCAATTCCACCAACTCGCAATTAACATCTCCTACTCCATGCTTGACTAATGGCAATCTTAAGTACTTAACCACTTAAAAGGAGCATTCTTTTGGGTGGTACAGCCTGTGTACGTCGTGCCTCTTCGGAATAGGATAAAGACGGAATTAGCAAATAAGCATTCCCAAACACACGGACAGTCCCTGTTCCGTTGCGTTTTGGAGCGTGTGCGTGGCATCGTGCATATTGGCAGTTCGAATTTCGATCATCATCCGAGAGAGAAGGAGAGGCGAGGAATAAAGGCTGACCCACATGGCAGAGCGTGTGTCACTGATACTTTCACTTCCATCAGTATCACATTCTCGAACGTCCCCGCCGAGGATGGCCGCCTTCGCTGGTGGCGCCGCAGTCTCTTCTCGTCTTAACCCCTCCGCTACCAGAGCCTCTCTCTGCCTTACTTCTTCCTCTCGCTCGCCATCACTCGTCTCCTTCACTTCTCTGGCCTCGCTCAAATGCCTGAGATCATCACCGCGCATTTCTCACCTCTTCCTCGATCAGGTTTCGTCTCTTGCTCTCACTCTCTCCGCTGAATGGCTTTCTTCTTTTTCCTGAAACTTCTGAATCGCACGCGATTTTCAGAGTAGAGCAGAGGTTCGTGCATCGAGTGGAGGATACAGCACAGTGTCTGCGCCCAAGTCCTTTGCGTCTGATCCTGATCAGCTGAAGAGTGCTAGAGAAGATATCAAGGAGCTTCTCAGGACTAAGTTTTGTCATCCTATTATGGTAACATTCAGACTAGCTGTGTGCGAAGCAACAATGAACTGTTCTATTTTGTATTTTCAATTCTTTGTTTGGATATATTTCTATGTAGAAGGATCTTATAATTTGAGCTCATATTTATTTTTATTTCTTTTGGCAATTGGATGAAACTGAAGCAGCACGTTTTTTTCAAATTCTAAACACATTTTATGAACACTAATATCCGGTGAAACATTGTCCAAACAGAATTGTCGAATCTCACAAGATCATCTATATAATTCTTTATGGATAGATTCTACAAAATAGGAAAATCAGTAACGCATGAATTCTTAGCTTATTCAGCTTAAGGATTTTTATGAGTATCGAGGTTTCTCCTAAAATGTGATCATTTATTTCTTCAGAATGTGATAGAGTTTGGGCAGGGTACTTGAAACTGAAGCGAAGTGGTTTCAGTTATGATGAAGCTGGTTGTATGGGCCGCAAGAGTATTGTCTCATACATTCTTGTTTCTTGCCTTGTTTTGGGTGATTGAGCAGATTTAAGACCTTGCAAATCATTAAAAGGTTATCATATGGTAGGGGTAGACTCGTGTCTTCTTTGTTTTGGATTGTCATTTAGGCCTTCCTTTTCTATTTGTGTTTACGAGTTTATGCGTCATTGATGACATGCCTATACGAAGAGTAAATGAACCTTTTGCTTTGTTGATATAATAACTGGAGTTGATCGCCGTCTTTAAAAATTGGTTAGACGGTCCATAGTCCTTGTTGCCTTATACACAACTGTGACTACAAATTTACAATATACATTTTCTGTGTGGTACCCTTTTCTATTTTTATTTTTAAAGGTTGAGCTGGGGCAATGATGCCCGTATACTGTGGAATAGCCCATGCATTACAATAACCATACTAGTAAAAAGCCTATGAATTGCTTGGCAATTTTTGCATCTTTAATAAGTTTCTTAGGACTGTGAATATACTTTATGAGACCAAAATGACTTCCTAAGTCAACGCACCAACTCTGGTTTACATCTGATGTCCTGAATGGACGATATATTTCCTTCTTACATGTAATTGGATCTTTGTCATGCATTTTGGATTTCAGCATATTGTGGTAGTTTTTAAGTTGTATCAATAGCTTATGTACATTTCTTTTTGGCGATAGATTCGCTTGGGGTGGCATGATGCTGGTACTTATAACAACAACATTGAGGAGTGGCCACAGAGAGGTGGTGCTAATGGTAGCTTGAGATTTGAGGTTGAGCTGAAACACGCAGCCAATGCTGGTATTGATTTTATAAGGCTAATTTGTTTATGAGCTTGATCGACAGTAATGTTGACTGATGAGCTGCTAATTCAGGACTTGTAAGTGCACTGAAGCTTCTTCAGCCAATCAAAGACAAGTACTCTGGTGTGACTTATGCAGACTTGTTTCAGTTGGCTAGTGCAATTGCTGTGGAGGTTTATCTCTCTCCCCTTTTCTTCTTCCGAACTGAGTATGGGCTATTTAAATAATTGAAAGATATATTGACGCTTCCTTGGAAATTTCAGGAGGCTGGAGGCCCAAAAATTCCAATGAAGTATGGGAGAGTTGATGTCTCAGCACCTGAACAATGCCCTGAAGAAGGGAGACTCCCTGGTAAGTTGACCATGCTTCTTTTTGCTGTTGTATTGTGAAAGAGAACTTGGGAATATCAAACACTAGGAGAATGGGTATTTTATTCGTGAGATAACAACTAGTAAAATTAATTTCGCATTGGAGGATGCAATAGGTGTGCAGTAAGATTGTAATTATTATCCACTTCTAGGGCTTCATGGCTCATTGACTGCAAATTTAATAATTATTGCCTTGTTGGCTTGTCATTGATAAACAAGGTACACCTAAATGTGTTTTTGTAGTGAATCAATATAACGTTAGCTTTTGAAATATTGTATCTCTGGAGATTTAATTGAATTGTAGATAGACTTGTTCAAGTTCAGAAGTTCAAATCATGTGGTCTCCACAGACAACGAATCTTCATTACTATAGCATGGGCTGGGATCAATGGAACATAACTATCCTACTTTGAACCGCTATTCCCGTTTAACATTGTCGAGTAACTAATACTTAGAAGTTCATTATGTTTAGATGCTGGCCCCCCATCACCCGCTGATCATTTACGCCAAGTTTTCTACAGAATGGGATTGAATGACAAGGTAACTTCATTTTTTCCTATACGTTGACGTCCTAGTTGCTGGCATTAGGCATGGTATGTCATCATCAATTTGCTAAATCTGCAGGAAATAGTTGCATTATCTGGCGCTCACACACTGGGACGGTCTAGACCAGAACGTAGTGGCTGGGGTAAACCTGAGACGAAATATACGGTATGTTTTCAGCCTAATTTTCTCAAATATCTGACAACGTTATTTGTTAAACTGAATTCAGTTTAACTTTGTCATCCCAAAGTCCGATTCTTATGTTTAAAATCCTGCTGCTTGATGGTTAATAAAGGTCACTGATATTGACAGAAAAATGATTTCTGTAAGTAATATTCGGAAGCAGTATTTTCCTCTAAAATAGACATGATTACTCGTCCAAAAGATGAGCCACTATTTCATTGTTGCAAAAGTTAACAGTAACAATTGTAAATTTCCTATGCATCTCCTGAGCCACAGAAAGATGGACCGGGAGCACCAGGAGGGCAGTCCTGGACCGCACAATGGTTGAAATTTGACAACTCTTACTTCAAGGTCAAAACGTCGGTATGCTGTTTTATTTAGTACAAGGAAGGGACCGAGTGTCCACAAGTCTTTTTCGTAACTATTATTGCTTTGTGCAGGACATAAAAGAAAGAAAGGATGAAGATTTATTGGTCTTGCCAACTGATGCTGTTCTTTTTGAAGATCTATCGTTCAAGGTAAAAGTTATAGGAGACGTTCATGGTTTTCATGATTCAACATTAAACTTCGAGAAATATGCAGGTATATGCTGAGAAATATGCTGAAGATCAGGAAGCATTCTTTAAAGATTATGCTGAAGCCCATGCCAACCTTAGCAACCTTGGTGCTAAATTTGATCCTCCAGAGGTCTGTTTATTTGTTGATAATGTCTAGTCATTTTCTTTACTTGAAATTAAGATGTATGTGGTAATGTGAGCTTGGGATTTGCCCCATTGTAGCTTACATACTTTTCTTACCTTTGTCTACTTTCTTATGCCTGTCCGTGTATCCAAAGTATCCATATGAGTAGACAACAGACCAAGTTATCTAAAAGAACTTCCTCTGACATCTGATTACCAGGGTATTGTGATAGATGATTTTTCTCCAAAAGTTCAACCAGAGAAGTTCGTAGCAGCCAAGTACTCGACTGGAAAGGTTTTGTAAACTTGCATGACTTATCAAATTTCAAATATCCATTTAGTTGGTAGCAGTAGAAAACCTAGTACATATTTTTCCATGAAAGATTATTCTAGACGAAATTATGCATTTGCATATTTTTCATTGTTTTACTTTTCCTGGTTTATTGCAGGAGTAAAAACAAGTGTCATATTTTCTTGTGCCATTGTCTTTTAGTAATACGAGATGAAGCTATTTTCAAATCCTGTGGTCTAACATGTAAAATTTGGAAGTCTTAAATGAAGGAGAAAGGAATAAAATTCTGTGGTTTTGTCTATTTTGAATTGCAGAGAGAGCTGTCAGAGTCTATGAAGCAGAAGATCCGAGCTGAGTATGAGGCGATTGGTGGAAGCCCAGATAAGCCTCTACCGACAAACTATTTTCTAAATATCATGATTGTGATTGCTGTTTTGGCAATTTTGACATTTCTGCTTGGAAACTAGTTGGTTTTTTTGTTTGGCTTCTCTATAATCCCATCGGCATATGCACTCGTTCTTATTATTTCCCAGGGTCATAGCAAGTCTTTCCTTGATTAAAAGAAGACAACATCCCTCAATAACCTATCCTTACTACCAATGTTCACAAAAATATATATACATATATATATATATATATATATATATATATATATATATAATTAGTATGGTTAGGTTTAATATATTCATCAATTATACTATGAAGTTAAAAACTTTAGGATTTGGGGGGTTAAACCCATGCAGTGTTGGTAAATGCTTTAAATAGAAAAGAGAGGAAGGGTCGGAGAGGGTATGTGTCTGTGGGAGGCACGTCTGTACGCAAGTTGTTTACACATGTCAGATAGGAAAACTTGCTGGTAACACAAATGCTTATTGCATTGTGTGAGGACATAAGTTGAAGTATTTATCGGATAAAAAAGGATGGGAATATGAAAGTTCTAACTGCATGTTACGTATCTCTTAAATTATTTAAAGAAAAGAATTTGTAGATTGTAAGTTCTGACTGCCGGATCACATCTTTTATATTATTGCTCAAATAAATTTCTTGCAAATACTGTACTATAACTTTTAACTGTGTACAAAATGTTACTAAATACAATATCTGTGATGTGAGTTGATGAATTGCTGTGAGATATCTTTTTTAGTTTGCTCATGAAAAATTTATTCTGCCAAAAGTTCTTTAAAAATTGAGTTTGGGATTTCAATACGAGAATCTTCTTGGTATTTTAAAAAATTCTTAAATTGGAATCTGATTATATTTTGGATTTAGGCTCTTTAAAACATTATTTTCACTACTTGACCCGTACCTTGGCCAGCTATGTAATTGGAGACAAAAAAATTTTGTTGTTAAATCTTATTTAATGAGGTGACACAAAGTGAAACATAAAATTTTATCTTGGAATGACATAACAAGAGCTAAGATTAACGCAGGGAGAGCAGCCCTTGTTGGATTTAGGCGGGCTGGGCCTTAGTAAATGTATTTATGTATATACATTTTTAGATTAAAATAAAATATCCGTTTCATTGAAGACCTGTTTCTGTGTCTATCCTTCGACTTCATCCCGTTGTGTTCGTAAATAAATAAAACTTATCCCGTTGTGATGGGGTATTTACTTATTTTTCCGAGAGTTTTTCTCTCCTTCACATAGACCCATTGGAAAGTTGAGAAATAAAAGGGAATATCATTATGTTTCATTCACGTTTGAATTCCACTTTCTTATAATAGAAAAACAAAAAAATGAACCCAGTTACTTCGGTTTGTGGTTTCCTTCTAATTATAGTGGTATAATAACTTATAATTCATGAATCCGTATTCGTTGAACAGTTGAACTAACTACCTTGGGTTGGGGTCGCTCTGTCTTACGTATATAAATATTTCTATATCTGCCTATTGAGATATGGGAATTGCATTTGCTAGCTTAATATATTAAAGCAAACATTTCTCGTTTTTCTTTTTTCTTATATATACTTCTGTCTTTCAAGATTAATTGATTTACTTGGATCAAATAAAGAAAATAGATTTTATTTTATTTTTGTTCATAAAAAGATTAGTTGATTTACTTTATGAAATATGCAACGCTGTTAGGATATACTATGAAATTAAAAGAGAGTACAAGCACAGATGAGATTGAGAGTTAGGGATAATCATCATTTATGGACAACTGTTTAAATGTTCCTCAATGATTCATCGTTAGTCAATCTGAGCCTTAATAAGTTAATAGCCATAGGAGTGTGAATCTTAGTTCATTGATACTCAGTCAAGGAAGATGATGTAAACGCGCCAAGACTCGTGCAATATATTACACCCCTATTCTTGTGTGAAAACGAGAGAATAAGTTGGGAAATGGGACATTCACCTAGACATTAGCAGTTTATATTAGACTATATATCATATGGTCCAATACTTCAAAATTTTCTATATATCCGATGGCTTACTCTTTTCCTGGAAACCTAGAAGTCTAAGATAGAACAAAATTGTATTGGGATTTTTTGGAAGATGTCACAAATTGCTTGGTCAAAGTAAGGAAAACTGACTAGAGTTAGCATGGGAATCGAAATTGTTTACACTTTACATTTCACAACTTACTTTTTTGTCATCAGAAAGTGCAAAGCTGAGAAGAAGCACGGTTTGGCTCCTATATTGGAAGCATATAGGTTCTTGGGTTAATTATAACTCTCGTAGATGCATCACCTTTGGAAAGCTTTTTGCCCTTTTAAATTATGAAGATTCGCCTTTACCTTACCTCTTCAGCTTCTTTTGATAAAAGCTAGCGCAAAGTTCCTTATCCGTCCTTCTTCACTTTCTGTGGCACTCATGCTGATGTGCCATTACTAGACCTTCCCACTATGTGCATGTGGGTTTAATTAGTTTGCTGGGATCTTTATTATTTTGTTTTTATCATAGCTATTACAAGTTGCGGTTGAAAATTTTTTTTTTAAAAAAAAGAAAATCTCGAACTTGCTTGTTAAAAAATAATAGGGTTCGGTAGAAAGTGGCCTTATTTTAAACGATTGGCTGTGACTACATCCGATCACTCGGAGTCTATAGTTGTCCAAGTTTCTCACTCTGCATATAAAAGAATGTGAGCATTGCAAACTGATTTTGATTAGATTTCTCTTTCCAAGTGGGAGCGCATGCCATAGTTTGCTGGGTGAAACGCTTCACTAAAAATAGCCATTATCTTTTGGAATTAGTCTCAGTTGTGATATAGATTCTTTTTTTTTTTTTTTTGGGTGTGCTATTTTTTGAATTGGGTCGCAATTAGAATTTAGAATTTAGCTTTTGATTCCCGACAATGTCAATATACAATTCAGGGGCGCATATAGTTTAGATTTAGCAGAGATAGACTCCCCTATGGCTTTTCCTAACTATTCTACCATTGGTTAGCCAAAATAAAGATTAACAATTTTAACTTGCAAATTCTAAGTTACGAATCCTGGATAGATATCTTGTCAATGTCAACAGCCAATATTTTACTTCAAATGTAATGGTTCAACTAAACTTGAATCTGAAATTTTGTCAAAGGACGGGATCAAAGAGAAGAGAAAAATTAAAATACCAATCATGGCGATGATATTCAGGGGAAATAGGGAAGAAGAGCATTGATATGTTATGATTGCTTAACCCTACTGACGAAATAATACCTTACAAAATTAAGAAAAATTCCTTTGTGTACCTTGAAAAGGAATAAAGCCGAAATCAAATTAAAGAAAAAAAGCCGACATGATATGATTATCTGCAATGTTAATCCCAACAAACAGTTTTCGAGCAATTCATAGTTTTCCCGCTTATTGCTTCCTTCCCTCGGAAATTATCTCTCAGTATTTTTTTTCCAACCAAAATTCCTTTCGGTTGAGATTATCTTTGAAGAGAAAAATAAAGTGATAGCATTTTCACGATCGGATTTATTCCTTAATGATAGCACCTTTAATTACTGATGATCTTGATACCATTATTGCGTGTTAACGATGGATGATTCTCTTCCGTCTTTTTAAGTGGAGAGTGCACTATAATAAATTTAAAGGAAAAAAAAAAATTCGATTCCTTTTGATCTATTAGGTGGGGATAGGGTTATTATTTTCTTTCTCAGGTCGAGGTCAAACAAATGCAAAATATTTTAGGAAAATTATAAAGACTCTTTTTGATAAAATTATAATGTTCTAAAAATTTCATGCCACAGAAAAAAAAAATCAAAATTTCAAAGATTATTTAAGCATAATCTTAATGAGATGTTTTCATTAAAAAAAAAGAAGATGTTTATGCCATGTTAATATTAAGTAAACTATAGATGTTTATAAACTATGCAGTGAGATGAATTTTTTATAATTGTGTGTTGACGGTAAACATTGCTGTAACGTTCTTCCCAAACATCTCTCATCACCGATCGTCCCTGAATAAGAAAATGTTTTTTGGGGTACAATCTAATATGAAATTTGAGGGTAAAGAATCATCGTACAGCAAAAGCTATTTTAATTGACAAAATGACAAAGGGAACAAAAACAAGCATTGCTTTCTACGTAATATGCTAAGCTATGGCTATGCGGACCCTCAAATCAAATGCTTAATTTTTTGAGCCACGCCAGAATTTGATTCTATCTACGCGTTAGGCTGTTGACAATCAAGGGGACCAAGTACAGTATCAAAGCGTAAAGAATTTGAATTCCATTCTTTCTTGGAACTCCAAATCCAAATGGTTTGAACGTGAACTTGGAACTCGGAAGCAGTCCAGTCTTCTGTTTCCACAAACACGAGAGAGCTCTACCAAAGAAATTTCGTTATGTGGATGGTGTCATGTGTAAACTGTACCATACCTTGGAATATTCAACTTACCGTGGAAAATAGCACCTCTGTGCCTATGGCTATGCTCTTGCTCCTGCTGTGGGCAGTGGCATCTTGGTACCACGAAGCATGCACGTGTCCATCACACATGGCTAAGGTCGGGTCCATTGCATTTAAAGAGCGTGCGGAGGCACCAGATCTGATCCCATCTCAAAAGATGGAGTAATTTGGCAATAGCGAACTTATCATCTCTGGGTCCGTAGCATCAAAGTCAAAACTGGGCCCACATAATATGTGGGACAATGTCACATGAGAGAACAATCCTATGCGTCACAGTGTACTATATGTCCTGTTGATGAAAGATTTGCAGTCTACGGACAGGATGAAACCCAAGCTGCCCAGTTAAGTTAATTACTCTAACTTCTTTTAAAATTAAAAAATCATTCTGACACGGATACTACTTTTATTTATTTACTTAATTTTGAAGAGAAAATATCCTTAATTATATCTGATACATGCCACCTCACCTTCCCATGTGGCCATGTCTATATGAGCAAATAGGGTAATGTTTGTGATATTTATATCATTAAAATGTTTACTTTTTGGGGTAAATAAACAATAACCCAATAACTCCACATTAGGTGATTTAGGTGGTAATTAGTCTCCTGACCTACGTCCTAACTAGAGTTATGAGCATGTTGTCCATTGACCTAATAAACTAAATTATGTGAAAAAGAAATTGGCAGTCATTGCGTGGGCTTCTTGTTTGATTGTGTTTTATTAAAGATCGAACCCTAGAAAGGACAGGCTTTGCCGAGGACATCACATTTAACAATAATTACAACTTAACTGTCGCTATAATAAAAATGTATATAACTTTTTCAACGATGGGTCCACCTTATATATATACATGATTAGGGATGACTTGGGTGGGACCAAACCCAAAAATACCGAGTGGGGTGTTATGTCAGAATCCAGCTAAACTCCATATTATAGGATTGTAATAAGCTCATCTACTTTTGGCTTTTATGATTATGGAAAACTCTTGTATTCTAGCCAAAATACAATAAAAAACAAATATTATATACATGCTCTTCTTCATTTTAGGAATAAATTCGAGAATGCAGTTAATTTGCTCTGTGAGATCAAAATTTCAGATGTAAAATACACATATGTAACCAAGTGAAACTCTATTATAAACTAATTGTAAATTTTTTACTGGAGACACGCAATGCATTTCTCTTTATTGGATTAGATATTATAATAGGACATTTTTTTAAAAAATTATTAAATAATGTTATAAGTTTGATTAATTATTTTTTTATTAATTTCAAATTTATAAAATAAAGTTTAGAGCATAGACTGAGGTAAAGAAAACATAAAAATTGTCTCCATGGTAACAAGGGAAGACTATTAATTTTTCATGACAACCTTACATAACATACATAACGACTCCTGTTCTAATTTTGTCTGTGTCAAGAGAAACAACAACTACTCTCCAACCCCCACGAAAACGAGGTCAAAAGGAACGTTTATTTAGTTACCCTTTATTGAATAATCGTCAATTTGAAATTGTGATACTGTGTGTGCGCGTTCATGGGTGTTACTAAACACTCTTGCGTTGATTGGCTTGCTATTCACTCAAAGATTTGGAGGGAGTCCTCCCCATCGAGTACCGACAGTAATCATCAGCTACTCTTCTCTTCTGCCCACCAAAACCAAACAATGTTTTTATTGGGTTTAGTAGTCATTAGTCCTTGGGAACAGCTTACCAACCGAACACATGCAGAACTTGCATCAATAATATATATATATATATATATATATATGCACGAGATACTTTCATATTTAAGCATTTTCCTTGTATTCCATTTGATGTAAACATGTGATTATCTCACAATATTATAGCCAATAATAATATTAATTAATAAAATTATCTCTTGGTTAGAAGCATAATTATTTATTTTGTAAAAACTGTCTAATAGTTAACATTAATATTAAAATCAACTTATTCGAATTTAAGTCAATATTAGGGAGTCCAACTTTATATTGGGCATTTATGTCATATCACATTGGGGGTCAACACGTGGAATGAGCTTAAGACGGGTTTATTGTAGTCGTTGCAAGGCTTATACACACCCAAACCAAGAGAAATTCAAAGAGAAGGAAAAGAAGGGAGAAGAAAGACGGGGAATGGTACTAATAATGAAAGGGTCCGTTACCACTGGCGGGTTCCACGAGCCTTCTGCAACTCTGAAATCTAACCCCTCTATCTCACTCGCACAGAAATAATCAACAAACAAGAAGAAGAAGAAAGCAACAAGATACAGATCCCCAACATCACCAATCTCCATGCCCATTTCCATTTTATTTTATTACTTTTAAATTACATAACGTCCTCTCCACCCTCTTGAACTTTTAAAAAGCCATTCATTTTTTTTCTTTTTTCTCTCAACTGGAAATCTCTGTCTCTGGAGTCTTCACTGATTGGAAATGATTCTCTGATTCTCTCGTCTCTCGTATGGACGGTCATCGTCCCATCTCTTCGATCTCAACGGTCCGATTTCTTCTTCTCTTTCACTCATTTTCGTGCTTTTTTTCCTATCATCATTCTATTATTAATATAGCTGCAGAGACGAGAAATGCATAGTGGTGTGTATAGATATAGTAAGTAGTAGCAAGTACAAAAATGAATTTATATGGCGTGCTCAGTGCTTGCTCTGCTTGTGTATACTTCCATTATCCCTGTCAGAAGATTGCTTTCTTCCATTAAGCGAATCATTTTTGGAATTTTGGATATGGGTTTGTGTTTATTCACGATGCTTCTTTTTCATCTGCATTTTTTCGGCCAGGCAGGGACACCATGAGCGAAGGTGAAGCATTCTGTGAAAGCCCAGTTCCTTATTTTGGGTTTTTTCGGTTGTGGTGGTTGCCATTGATGATATGGGCTGCGGACCCTCTAAGGCGGATGACACGCCTTTGGTGACCCTTTGCAGAGAGCGCAAGGAGTTTCTAAAAGCCGCAACTGAGCAACGCTATGCTCTCGCCGCAGCCCACGTTGCGTATTTTCAGTCCCTCAAGGATATTGGGGACGCGCTTCGCAAATTCGTCGATGAAGAGCTTATAATTGGTACTGGGTCTTCATCTCCGAGCTCCCCGGTTCTGACATTGCCCTCTGATGAAGGTAAAAGGAAGAAGCCTACACACATCGAGGGGAATAAGAATTCAACTTCTTCGACTTCAATCTCACACTCGGCCTCGATTTCGCAACACGATTCTACTGAGGAGGAAGAGATCGAGGGTTCCCACTTGCATTTGTCTTCTGGGTCTGATTCTGACTCCGAGTTGGGTTCTTCTAAGGGTCACATTCACATTGAGGATAGCCCCGACGAAAGAGGACACTTTTCTTACGATTACCCTCCCAAAGATTGGAATTCTTCTGGCGTGAATACCTACACATACCACATGAAAAGCTCTGCAGCTCCTGGTAAAACGGTGGTGTATGAGGAGCCAGAGAGTCATGTAGCTGCACCTGCGCAATGGCCTGATCCGTCTTATGGTTATGGATACCCGCCTCCGTACGGAAATGCTGGTTTCTTTGGGTTTCCAATGGGTTCGCCGGCACCGGGTGATTATCCGTACATTCATCAGCGCGAAACAGCATCGCCGGTTCCTCCGCCGGCGCCGCCTTCACCCCCGAGGGTCTCTACTTGGGATTTTTTGAACGTTTTTGAGACCTATGATAATGGTTACCCAGCTTATTATGGGCATGGCAAATACGGGCTTGGTTCTATTACAAGTAGTCCTGATTCAAAGGAAGTGAGGGAGAGGGAAGGAATTCCTGAGCTGGAAGATGAAGCAGAGCAGGAAATGTTCAAAGATGTTCACATGCAGAAGAAAAAAGTGAACGAGGAGAAACAACCGGTTAGAGATAATCATTTCGGTGAAGGTACTTCAAAGGCAGTGCCCTTGCAAAGCAGCGGTGAGGGAAGTTCCAAGACGGTGCCATTGCATAGCAGTGAGAGTTCTCATTCAGTTCAGGAAAAAGAGATTAAGAGCAGTCCTGATACAGTAGTTTCGAAAAGCTCTCCAGAGGAACACCCAAGGAAAAAAGGGGTGAGTTTTGAGGTTGATGAAGCTCCTGTGACGATGGTAGATGGTGAGTCTTCCAAGCCGAGTAGCATAACCACTTTGTCAACCTATGGTACCAGGGATCTCCGAGAGGTTGTCAATGAGATCAGAGATGAATTTGAGACAGCCTCTGGTTATGGAAAAGAGGTTGCATTGCTGCTTGAGGTGGGCAAATCACCTTATCGGTCTAGGCGCGCTGCATTCAAAGGTATGAACATAATTCATATTTTAGTTTATCCGTATACTCAAACGTTCATCTCTATATTTTGCACGTTATACATCATTCATGGTTGCTTATTTTGATTGTTGTGTAACGTGAACTTGTTGCTCCTATTTATCCATTTGCCTCTATTTTTCACATCTTGCACGTTTTTTCGCTGAGAAAACGAACAGAATCTCTATGTAGGAGGAGGAACTTATTTTGCAATGAAACAATCAAATTTGGAATTGACGGTGTATTAGTGTAGGAATCAAGCATTTGAAACACTTTTTTCAACGTGTTTATCCGGCCCTCTTTACTGGCTTGTTTGTCTCTGGCCTTCAGCAGCGTGCTAGTGGAAACAATCAATAATAATGAATAAACAATAGTTCCCTGTGTTGAGCTGAATTTATAGACCACAATACCATTGAGGACTGAACTACGTATTTTCGAAGTGGAGCTTGTTTCTTGTAAAACAATCAGCTGATTCTCATTAGATAAGCTTGACTTCTACCCACAGAATAGTTTCTTATGCTGAATATTTACAGATTAAATAGGTTAGATGCAGTGTTGCACCTTTTTTATTTACAGTTATTTTCCCTTTATCACTTTTTACTTCCTGTAAAATGCACGGTTAAATTTATCTGGTATTCACAGGCCGCAATCTGTACCAGATTTATGTTCTGTCTGACATGAATGCTTCTTGCTTCATCAGTTAGACACATTCACCCCAGTCTCCCTACCGCGTGCTTCAAGAGAAAGCTAGTTCAATTTGACCTGAATGTTAATGTTCATAACTTTAATGTATTGTTACTTGTTTATATGCAGTTATAATTTCTAGAATCATTTATCGCATAGCATCTTCCCATCCTCCATCAAGGCCATCAGCAAGATTATCTTCTAGGGCAACGAAATTGGCAAAAGCATACTGCGGGGAACCTGATAAAGACTTGAAGGCAACGCCTGGAAACCTTTCATCAACACTAGAGAAGCTTTATGAATGGGAAAAGAAATTGTATAAGGAAGTTAAGGTTCGATTGACATCATCTAAAACTCAGTTTGTATCCATTGATACTGATGATAATTATTTATCACATTGATTTGCTCTGACCCTAGTGCGTAAGGACAAGAACTTCTAACTTTTTTTTGCCCATGACATAGTTGCCTTTTTATACTTGTATGCTGGTGGGGACCCTATAATTTGAAACTTCACCACCACTCACTTTAACATGCATCTTTCATGTCAACATGCCCTGGTACAAAAATATTCAGCATTTTTTTTTTTATAAAAAAATTTGTTATTATTCATATTAATAATTGGCATCTTGTTGGTTATGCTTACTTGTTCATATGTTTGTACTGATCTAGGATGAAGAGAGACTACGAGTCACATATGAAAAGGAGTGCAAGCGACTGAAAATATTGGATGATCGAGGAGCTGAATCTGGTAAAATTGATGCCGCTGAGGCGTCAATCAGAAAGTTGCTGACAAAAATCAGTATTTGCGTCAGAACTATAGACTCTATATCAAGCAGGATACATAAACTGAGGGATGAAGAATTGCAGCCTCAGCTTGCAGAATTGATTCATGGGTATCAAATTGCTTCACTTATACATGCCAATCTTTATCTATCAGTGCTTGTTAATTTCTTACCACAAAGATTTATAATTCCAATAGGAAATAAGGCTTTCAAGGGGCCTCATTTGGCCATGTCGTCTTGATTTTTAAGGATTATACTGAAATGGGTTATAAATTGAAAAAGCTATTAATTTCCCGGAAGCCCTAAAAAAGTTTCTTACTATTGATGGATTTAGTGAGGCCATTTTTATGGGAGAATTGTCTAGATATCGCTGATTCTTTTTAATCTGTGCTATCGGTAAACTTGCAGCAATCCCTCTCTTTTAATCAAACATCTTTTTTATCAATCTCAAATTACGGGAACAGTGCTTTGCTGGTTCTGCTTGCTGTTATGATTTACGGATTTTATGTATAGTTAATGAGAAATTGGACTTGAAAGATTATCATGTCAACTGGGCAGTGGTTGTGATTTCACTCGATGTCAGTCTTATTATTACTGTTATACTTTGTAACAACGTGATTGAATTGTTCTGCTGGAGTATGACTTTACTAAGCTTGTGATACCTCCGTTTCTGGTCTTTTCCACTTCTGAATATGATGATTAGCCTATTTGTCAACAGGTTGATTAGAATGTGGAAATTCATGCTCAAGTCCCACCAGAAGCAGTTCCAAGCAATCATGGAGAGTAAAACTCGATCTCTGAAGATGAACACTGGTCTGCCAAAAGATACAGGTTTGAAGGCTACTGTAGAACTTGAAATGGAGCTTCTAAATTGGTGCTGTCAGTTCAACAATTGGGTTAAGACTCAAAAATCCTATATTGAATCTTTGAATGAGTGGCTCATGAGATGCCTTCTCCCTGAGCAAGAAGAAACCCCTGATGGTGTTGCCCCATTCTCTCCGGGTCGGATGGGAGCACCACCGATTTTCATAATTTGCAGTGATTGGTCTCAAGCAATGGCAAGAATTTCAGAAAGAGGGGTGGCAGATGCCATGAATGAGTTCGCTCAAAAGCTACATGAGCTGTGGGAAAGGCAAGATGAGGAGCAAAGGCAGAAGATCAAAGCTGAGTATCTCTCCAAGGACTTTGAGAAACGGCTTAGAACCTTGCGCATGGATTTGGGAGGGTCAGAGCACGAGCACGATAAGGCTTCAGACAAGTCTGCATTGTCAAAGGTTCCCTCTGATAGTGGTGTTTCCCCACTAGATGACTTAAAGGTGGATTTGGATTCTATAAGAAAAAGACTGCAAGAAGAAAGAGCCAAGCATAAAGAAGCGATTAAGCTGGTTCATAGTGCAGCTTCTAATAGTTTACAAGCAGGCTTGGTTCCCATTTTTAAGACACTAGAAAGCTTCACTTCAGAGGTGGTGAAAGCTCACGAACAAGTCAGACTTGAGAGTGCTGGATGATCGTAGTCATACCAGAGCTGCCAATTTCCCCTGCGTCTAGGTATACAGTAAATATCACGCGGTTGCATATACCGCTGGCTCTTCATTAGAGGGAATAGGAATGAGACATGGGTATCTTAGTGACTTAGTTAGAGCTGACTGAAAGTTTTGCAGCTGAGTTATCACTGGAGAAAAAGCAGAGTTTGGAAGACTTCAAGAGGTTTGATCGAAAGAAGTTCTTGTAATGAAGTGTTAGGGTGCCTAAATGTTAAAGAAGTTGGTCATCTTAAAATCAGCCCCGGCAACACCCCTTCCATAGTTAAGATTAAAAAAAAAATTGTACAGAGAAATTCATTTATTGATTGATTGGTTCTAGGTTTTCAGCTAACTTACTGTATATGCTGTTGTTGCATTTGTTTAGAAGAAGTAGGATCTTATGATGGAGTAGAGGTTAGTGGCAGTACAAGTTTCAACAACGATTTTGGTGAATCAAAATATGGTCTATTTATATTCCAACACTTGGATTCATTCTTTCTCTCTTGTCTTGCACTCGCTCGTTATGGTTTTGCATGAACTGTCAGATATGTATTCTAGTTCTAGTTAATTAGCTGCCTAAAAAAAATTTCTTCTGAAGATGGGTTGCAATTTAGTTACCACGAAAATGACGGTGACGGATCATCCTATGACTTGCCGCGTAGGGCAACCTTTTCCGGGCAGAGGTCACAATTTCAATCATAAGTGATTTTATAAAAAAAAGCACATGACTTTGCAATTCAGGGTTACAAAGCACAAACAAAAGTCAATGGTATCAATTAAGTATCAAGTTCTTCCTCAATCACCGGTGATCATCGCACAAACCAAACCAATCTTATTTAACGGCTGGATATCATGGAAAGAAGCCAGTTTTATTTCCGATATACTCTAATTATCCAAGCAATTAATTTTTAAAACGAAATCTGTAAATATATAGAAACCAGTTTCTTCGGGCCCTGAAAGCAGAGAGAAAGGGGAAAATAAATAAATAAATAACCGTAACTGTGACGAGTCCTCTCCAATAATATACCGCCACGTAAGATGGTAGCCTATGTGGGAAGAGGAGATTCGTCATGCGTATACGAGGCATAAAAAATATCTCAAAACGCTCAGGTGTCCTCACCACGTTTGTACCCAAGTGATGTCGCTCTAGTC
Organism: Bauhinia variegata; assembly: GCA_022379115.2. NCBI lineage: Eukaryota > Viridiplantae > Streptophyta > Magnoliopsida > Fabales > Fabaceae > Bauhinia > Bauhinia variegata. The sequence goes on from CM039437.1 coordinate 16,288,861, forward strand.
TCATTTGAGCGAAATAAAACCCCCGAGTCAAGACTTCTTCAGACCACTACGCATCACTTCAGAGAAAGCGCTTGCGACGTAACAATGGCGGAAAGGATTTCGGTTTGCTTCTTCTTTGTCTTTGTTTTATCTCTCATCGCATCGTTGCCCAAGCAGATCTCGGCGGATGAATCTGCAGAAGGCAAGGAGTTCGTGCTCACTTTGGACCACTCTAACTTCTCTGACACTGTTAGCAAGCACAATTTCATCGTCGTCGAGTTCTACGCACCTTGGTACCCTTCCATTCTGGGTTTTCTCACTTTTTTTTTTTGCTTTGTTTTCTGATTGATCTGAGATGGTTCTGATATGCCGTCCATTGTGTTACTAACTTATAGATCTCACTTTTGCTATTTGATTGATTTGCACATTTTGTTTTATTGATTTATTTATTTTTTTTTTTTTTGGTCTGTGTTCTCCGGTTTCTCTTATGCAATTGAAACGTCAATTTGGTTTAAGCTGCTACGTGCTTTGTTGTGTGTGCATCTGCTGGGTATAGATTAATTTGGTTTGTTTGTAAATCCGAGGAGGGAATGTCTAAGTCCGTTTAGTAGAGAGTTTAATTGACTGGAAGTAGTAGGCTTCTCGTTTTTATTATTAACTTTATGGAAATCTGTTCAGACTAGTCGGTCTTTGTTATCCAGTCAGAATAACAATATGTAGTATCTGTTTTTATTATTTTTTCATTCGTTTTGTAGGTGTGGCCACTGTAAGAAGCTCGCTCCAGAGGTAACTTGTTCTCCTTTTAACCAATCCACCTTTCTCTCTCCTGGGCGGATGATACAAATGCTGATTTCCTGTTGTCTTTGTGCAGTACGAGAAAGCTGCTTCTATCTTGAGTAGTCATGACCCTCCAATTGTTTTGGCTAAAGTTGATGCCAATGAGGAAAAGAACAAAGAAATTGCGAGTGAATTCGATGTTAAGGGATTCCCAACAATTAAGATACTGAGAAATGGAGGAAAGAATATTCAAGAATACAAAGGTCCTCGTGAGGCTGATGGTATCGTTGATTATCTTAAGAAACAAAATGGCCCTGCATCAACCGAAATTAAGTCTGCTGATGATGCTAGTGCTTTTATTGGTGAAAATAAAGTTTTTATTGTGAGTGATCTATCGTTATACCTGTTTTATGTTGTTGCTGCTCTGTTGACTTGAATTCACCCTTAAACTTGTTCCTTATCTTTGCAGGTTGGGGTTTTCCCAAAATTTTCTGGGGAAGAGTTTGAGAATTTCACTGCTTTAGCAGAGAAATTGCGGTCTGACTATGACTTTGGTCATACCTTGAATGCCAAACACCTTCCACGGGGAGAATCATCAGTGTCTGGACCCCTCGTTCGATTGATCAAGCCATTCGATGAACTGTTTGTAGATTTCCAGGTAGGGTTGATTTCAGCAGATAACAGCTTCACCAACATGTATTTATCCTTTTTGGTTGTGTTTAATCGTCTAATTGATTTCTTAATGCTTGTAGGATTTCCATCTGGAAGCTCTAGAGAAATTTATTGAAGAAACAAGTGTCCCACTTGTGACGATCTTTAACAATGACCCAAGCAATCACCCTTATGTTATCAAATACTTCAACAATCCCCATGCAAAGGTAACATGCTATCTAAGGTCATATTAATTTCATCATAATGCTGGAGACAAGTCAAACTCATTTGTTCAAGCAGCGCTTTATATTTAGCGACAAAGTCCTATATCCTGAGAATGTGTCCTCCTTTGGATTTTCCACTGAAAGTTTTGTTGTGTGTTCAATAATTTTGCCCATTATATACATATATATTCTCACCATTATATTCCTTCAGTGTTCTGGTAATCTAAATGAAAATTTTGTAATTGGTCAGGCAATGTTATTTATCAACTTCACTTCTGAAGACTTTGATTCTTATAAGTCAAAGTATCATGAAGCCGCTGAGCAATATAGACAAGATGGGCTAAGCTTTTTGGTAGGAGATGTTGAGGCCAGTCAAGGTGCCTTCCAGGTTAGTACTAAAAAAAATTTCCATTGTTTACTCATTGATTGTTCATCATCAATTTTCGACATAATGAATTTTGTTTGTCTTTTAACAGTATTTTGGACTTAAGGAAGACCAAGTGCCTCTTATTGTCATACAACATAATGATGGAAAGAAATTTTTAAAGCCGAAATTGGAAGCCGGTCACATTCCAACTTGGTTGAAGGCATACAAGGTGAAATTTATTTCTTTTCATGGATTTTTTTTATTATCTTGATCTGTCCCGTTATCTTTATTTTAGTAGTTACAGTGAAAAGATGGTAGGCACTTCGATTTTAAAGTTAGTGTGATATTGCTGCTATTTTTCTGGGAGATTGTATCCTTGGTAATCTCTTTCTCTGAATCCATAAATCCAGGCTGGAGAGGTTCAACCATATAAGAAATCTGAACCTATTCCAGAAGTTAATAATGAGCCTGTCAAAGTTGTAGTTGCAGACACCCTTCAAGATATTGTTTTCAACTCAGGGAAAAATGGTAATGCTTTGTTGCTTCTTTATTATGGTTTTATTCTCCAATTTTCTGATAGATATTGGTATTATTTGTGCGTTTGTAGAATATCATGTTTCTAAAGCAATTTATTACTTCTATAGTTCAATGCAATAGAACATTATGCTTGAATGAATAATGATTAAATGGCACACCTTAGGTATATCTTTACACTTGGATCTCCATGGTGTGTCAACATTGTCTTTCTGCTAGCATGTACTTGCTTGAGCATAGATGCTTTCGTATGACAGTTGAATTCTTTTGATTGTGTCTAACCACATCCTATTTTTAGTGGATTTTATTTGCAATAGAGGCCCTTAAAATCCTCATTGCATTCAATATTTAATCTGGCTCTTCATTCTTCCATGCTTACGAAATTAAACTGCTCAAAATTTTAGTTGGTTAAAATAGTTATATCTATTCTCTTTTTCAATTCTATTTGGTACATTTCTGATGCCAACTTATTTCTTTGGTTTTATAGTATTAGTTATGAATGAAAAGTGATGATAACTATTGGGTTACACATGATCATGGAGATTGAGAATATTTTAATACGATGACCTTGCAGTTTTGTTGGAGTTCTATGCTCCATGGTGTGGTCATTGCAAGAAGTTGGCTCCAATATTGGAAGAAGTTGCTGTCTCGTATCAAAATGATGCTGACGTTGTTATTGCAAAACTGGTAAGATCTACATCCATTTTTGGCGTTGAGAAATTGTTGTAGTATACTTGTTTTCAGTGTCATTTTCTATTAAGTCAATCGGTTTTTTTCAATGTCATCTTTTACTAAAGTCAATCGGTTTGAGTAGCCTGAAGACAGCTAAGCGGAAAGTTATTCATCACAACATAATGCAACAATGATGACGATAGTGTCAGCGCAGTAGAGTTTTAGGGAAATGAAATTTTATTCCAAAGTTGTATTTTATATCTATTCTGAGTCTCATTTTGCATGGCGTCACTCCAGGATGCTACTGCCAATGATATCCCAAGTGATACCTTTGATGTCCAAGGTTATCCAACACTCTACTTTCGGTCAGCAAGTGGAAAGATAACACAGTATGATGGCGGTAGGACAAAGGAGGACATCATAGATTTCATTGAGAAGAACCGGGATAAAAATGGTCAGCAAGAACAAGCAACTCCTCAGCAAGAAGGAGAAAAAGATGAGCTTTGAAAAGGTAATTTGTGGAACATTCTTTTTTGTTTGTTTTGCTTGCTAAGTATGCACACAAAACTTGGCTTCCAGAATTGTTCATTTTTGTATTTGATGTATTTGTCTTCCCTTTGCAGGCAAGCAGCTGTAGGAGAGGATAGACAGTTATGTGTAGAGTGTTCGTAGCTCTGAATTATGTCAGTGTAGTGCCAATCTCCCTTTGCCCATCTTCTACCCTGTCGTTTATTTTGTTCTTTTCCAATTTCTCTTTTCGTGAATAAAAAGGGGGTTTTCCTTTTGGCATCCTGGTCGGTATGGTTCAACATTGTGGAAGTCGTGGCTGTAAAATACTTTAAATGAGGTGAATTAAATTATACTTTTGGATAACGAGTTTCCAAATATCCGTATTTAGTTTTTTAGTTGTAGATTTTTGATAAAGGATGCATGGATCGTCAATCTAGTTATTTTCTCCGATTATTACTTGAACTTGAGAAAAAAGGAATCATTTTGGTTCAATAAAGTTTCGTCCCTGTGAATATACTTTTATTGGGCTGAATAAAAGCTGAAGCCTCAAGACTGAAGATATTGTGAATAGTCGACAACATTCTCATTAATCCGTGTGTAGTAATAAACTGGATACATGCTTATGAAGGTGGGTTTCGTTACTTGGCTAAACATTGGCCATGGTGGGCATAAACTGGATCGTGCTTCCCTGTTTCATTTTGGCCCCACTGTGTTACTAGAAAAGTATTTCTATCATGTAATTCAAGAAGAGCTATGGTACGGTACACTCATTTTTTATATTTTTGTTTATAATTTTTTTTTTTAATACTCTTGTGGGTGTACACCTGATATTTTCCCTTGAGGAATAAGGAATCTACCTAACCTAACCTAACCCGATCTATAGTATACTAGTACTATACTAGGTTATGATTGCGCTGTCTGTGGTCCCTAAACTAGTCTATAGTATACTAGTACTATATAAGGTTATGATTGTGCTGTCTGTGGATGCGGACCAACATTAATTTATGACGAAGGAGTCAGTAGGGTACTTCAAAATACGAGGTAAACAAGTCATTAAAATTTCAAGGCGGTGCCATTGCACAAAGCTTATTTCTCCCTATATTATTAATCATTGGTACCAATATGAATATGATTAGACATGTGTAAGGTTTTTGTATGGCTCAAGCCATTTCGTTCAATGTTCCGTGTGTCTTTCCCGGCCTATATTTGTTAATAAATAAAATAAATGAACCTGACTTGTTTGGTAAAGGCTTTACTGGAGGAAATTACGCAATGTTTAATTCATGACTTGTACATAACATTGGGTTGATTTACGTTAGTCTTCAAAATATTCTATGAATTTGATCATTTCTTTTTACTTGCAACTCAATTGATTTTGTAAACTTTTCCCAAGATGAAATTATTGATATTTGATCTTTTAACTTAATTTTTTTATTTTAATTTAAGAGCATAGTTGTATATATAGTTTGAATGAAATATTTATATAAGCAAATTATATATATCATATTAAACCTCTCCAATCTCCTCAACATTGGATTTGGGGTGTTTCATATTCTTCTGGTGAATTTTCAATACGATTGCATAACATTAATGCTGTCTGACGACCCATCAAAGAATTATTTCCACCCTTCAACTACCACCTTAGTTGATTTAGCACAGCTAGCTTGGTTATGGAATTTGTTTCTTAAAGAAAAGAGTGGCTCTAACTTGTTATAGTTTGATTCAAGCTGACCATGAACCATTCCATTAGTTTGAGCTTGTTGATCTTGAGCCAATCTGGAAGTGAAATCAATATAAATATTAAATGCTAGTAATTTCAAGAGCTGTTAACTTGAAAGAGAGTTCACTTAAAAACTAATTGAAGGATATGACAAGACTCTTATCCACATTTGGTGGAGCCTTTGCTCCGAACTAAGAGATGTAGAACACCCTCTAAGGGAGAAAGAAGGGCGCGTTACGTGAGAAGAGAAGCACTGATCAAATATAATACATGCATGGATTAATTAACAGTACTCCGCCATGAAGGCCCTTGGGGTGAAAAAAGAAAGCGAATAGCATTAATGTATAGCCTTTCACCTTTGTACCATGCAATGCATGCATAAACTTTATGCATCATTCTTCACAGGCCTGTCTCTTTACGTAGTTTGATTTTTTCTACAACACTTCCATCCCTTTCATTTTGGATCTTGATCTCTGATCCGAAGGTTCGGGAGACACTGCCTTTCTTTTGCTAAAACTATTATTGTTGTTAGGGTTACTGTTGTCGTCGACATTAGCATCATTGTTGCAAGCTGTGAAATTGTTAGCTGGTGGTTGTTGTTCACTACTAGAATGGTTCAAGGTTTTGAGAAGATGTGGCTGAAGCTTCTTTAAGTCAGATAACTTTAGAGGCTTCAATAGAAATTCCTCTGCTCCTCCCTCCAAGCACCTATATATTACACAGTTAGTTTCAACGTTAAATTAGAATTCAGAAGGTACACTGTACAGATTACATACTATTATGCACTTTCTATTCTTTTTTCTCTTTTCACGTATAACAAAGCTATGCATTCTAATAACTAAGTTCAATGAAACTGCAATCAACAGACTATGGAGATAGGAATCCTTGTATAAAGATTCCTTTTTTCTGTATAAAGATGTTTTATTTTCCGTACCCAAACGAAGAATAAAAAACAGAAAGGGTTGGGGGTAATAAACTCACATGCTGATTCTGGAAGGTATATTTTCTGATGACATAATCACCACTGGAACATCTTTCCAAGAAGATCCCTGCAGTTGTGAGCAATGTCAACAAAAGAAAAAGTTGCAGCATTCCTCTTGTAAAAAGAGTTAATTAATGCTGTTCATAGACTTCTGCATGCATGGCAGGATTTTAAGTGTTAAAAAAGAAGCCATTTTGGCAAAAATTATCATGCTCTCTGCAAATGTGAGTGAACAGCATTATACATTGCAGTGCGTACTGCTCGCCATGTTAATTCATGGGGAAGGGAATGTTTGGTATCTTTTCAGTGGGGATTGAAGAAAAAAGACAGAGGGAATTTCGGGGATTTGTCGGAGATTTTTGTTTTGACCTTGACCCGTTTAAGCAAATCATAGCCACTCATCCCCGGCATACAGTAGTCTGTCATGATCATATTCACTTTCATTCCCTGCAATATTAATTTCCACAGATTCAATAGTACTTGGTTACTATTTACCATTATTCAAGATTATCTGCAGTATTAAATTAAAGAGGAGCAATAACCATTATGGGTTAGCAAAATCCATTGAATATAATCACAATCATACAATACAAAAGAAGTCTTCCACCTCTTTTCCTATAGAAATTTTTTTAAGAGAAGAAAAATGGAGAGAGAGAGAGAATGTGAACTTGTTCAGGCTAGAAAAGACTGGATCCCTCTATCTTCACAAATTAAATTGTAGAATCCGTGTGTACGTAGTTTTTCTCTTGAGTGATATCTTAGAAAAGTCTGTAACTGTACACCATTTGGGGGTGAATTATTGTATGAACTGTAAATTTTAAGTGATACTGAATTTTATCTAACTCGTAATCATTAACAGTGCAGATCGGTACAATATATTCATGCAAAGACAAACTAAATAAGAAGCCATTGATGTTAAGACAAATTAACGGGCAGCATTAGAAAGGCCCTTTACGGTTAAGATAAGACGCGACTTCCCTAATCAGTTTTCATAAGCACTGTTGTTTACAATACAAACAATTGAGGAAGCAACGTATCATGATTCAACGTTATCTTATTGAACTATAAAATTTAAGGGGGAAAGCTCTCAAATGCCATCTCCAATCGGTATATATATTATCAGCCGATGAATCTGGGTGAGAATTAGAATTCCGTACGTACTGCTCAAAAGAGAGAGAGAAGAGGTTGGGGATGGAGGGATTCACGAAAGCAATAAAATATTGAGCCAAAAGTGCATGGCATTAATTCATAATTAATTGTCCGGTCGATGCAATGAGTACCTCTTGTTGTGGCGAGGAAGGAGAAGAAGATGATGATTCTGACGAAGTAGAAGCATTAGTGTCAAGCTCATCCAGCAGACCAAGATATTTGAGAGCCTTATCTCCGGAGTCAACTGAGGTAACTAGACAATTAAACACCCAGAAAATCATCATCCATTAACAGAAGCACAGACGAAAAAATAGAGAGGAAATTAAGAAGAAAAACGAAAGGTAGCATAGCATTACCCTTGTAGGAAGAAACTCTGAGGAGCCTTTCCAGAAGCTTCCTGTCAATTATACTGTCATCTACTGCTAAAACGTGGAAATGCTCCTCCACCACTTCCAGCTCCTTCTGTTGTCGTGCTAATTCTTCTTCTTTCTGGGTACCCAAAATCTCCGATTCCAACTCCATTTTATCTCTCAGCACAGATTTTGTACCTATGTGATTTCAATTCTGTTCTTGCGGTAATGTTAATGCATATCACGCGCAGAGAGAGAAAGACAAGAAGAAGAGAGAGAAACGTGGCGAATGAGAGGGAGAGGTGGCATGTCTGGTAGCTATTTGTAGAAGTGGGCATGTGTAATTGGAATGAGATATCAGAGAAACTTTTTTTTTAATTTCCACTCCCATATTTTGATGCACACTAATTGAATTATATTTGAAATGGAAATAAGAATTAGTAAATTGAGAATTTGAACTTAAAAAGAGCGTGTTTATAATATGATTGAGGAGGGAGAGGGAGAGGGAGGGAATTGTGAGTAAGAGGATGAGACGTTGTTTTTGTGTGTGCTCAAATTTGATGGGATTGAGATCTGTGACTAGATTCTCTCAACCACCACGCCTCACATAACTTTCTCTTTCCTTAATTTCCCCTTTCAGTTGGATTTTATTTGATTGCTAAGGAAAATCCCAAGATCTTTGCTTCCATTTCCATCGTCCAAACAAAGATCCACACTGCACCATTTTCCTTCTTATTGGATGGACTTTGAAAATTATACCCTACATCTCTACTTAACTGATTAAACCACGCTATGCTACTTACCTAGCTTTTCTCACCATTTTCCTGTGGCCTCTGTTTATTTTTTTATTTTTACTTTCTCACATTAAATATATGATTAATCTCTTAAAAGTTTACATCAGCCTTTTTATTAACATGTATTTTTAACTCTAAATTTCAATATCTCATATTAAAAAAGATTCTTTAATTTGAAATTCACATGATTTTCAACTTACTTTTTCTCATTTCCTTCCATTTTACGTGAAATAAAATAAATTTGTATGGGCAGTTTAAAATTTGGATGGTGTAACAAGACTTTGTTGCAACTAATGCTTATCCTTACCTCGACGAATTTAGGATATGACATTGACTTAATATTACTTAATCGTAGTAAGAAAAATTGCACTTTACAGTGATAAATTCAATAATAAAGAAAATATCCGTATCTCCAAAGAATATATATGGAATTTTTAATAGGGATTAGAATTCAAATATCAACTGAATTTGCATTGAAAAATAATAAATAAATAAATACACTTTATGGGGCTAAAAAGTTTATTGAATTTGATAAAAAATAAAAGATAGAGAGAAGAGGTCAAGTTGTTATCTCGTGTAAATAGTTTGCACTCAAAATTACGCAAACAACACTAAGAAAATCTTAATGAAATCTTACCGAATATTGTCATATAAAGGGTGTGCTTGCCTGAAATTGGACGCTATGTTGACAACACCGAACACCTCACCTTATGACAAATCAAATTAATTAAAGATTCTAATCCATTTGTCCTTTGTTTGGCTAAACAGATCACGCAGCCCAACATTATGATTGGAATTTTGAGAACTCAACCAAACAGAAAATTAATTAATAATTAACATATAAAAGGGACCACTATATTATTATTAATCCAAGTACGCAGTGCATTACATAAAAACTAAACTAGATCTAGTATTTCTTGTTTGCATAATAAAAGTGAGGATGAGGAGTGGAGGGGGACAGGAAATAAATAAAGGTTGTAGTTGGGACCAAAAGGAGGGAGGGACCCGCAAAGCAAATATTTTGAAATCTTATGTGGGACCGACCAAACATAATCTTTAGTGGGGTCGGCTTCCTCTTCTGATCCAGATCTCCCGTATTTCGAATCTGTTCCCATCGAGGGTGTCCAAACCAAAGCAGAAACTCTTTCCATTGCTGGTCTGCTAAGGTCAGATGCTTCAAAATCCCTTTTTTCACACTTGAGTGCCAAACCGAATTGTTGTCTGCCACGTGTTTCTCCATTTCATGTGTATTCCTAATCATAGGCCTGACAATGGGGACATCCTTCATACGTGGTCACACATGAACCGTCAGATCACATCACGATCGCAGGTCATCATTTACTTGCTTTCTCTCCATTCTTCCTTCTCGTTTTCTTTGTTACCGTGGTAAATGACACTATTCATACTATATATGTTTTACTTCAGAACTATATATATATAGCTTGTGTATGATGATGTGTAACAAAGTGAGTTTTGTCATGAACAAAAATGTTTAATAATTGAGTATAAAGTAAGTGTATCTGTTTCGGGATTCTGAAAGATATATACTATAATTTTAGGTCAAATTAAGAGATTTGGATTGGAGTAAACTAGTGTCCCAAATATTGAAATCATTTACTCCTACAAGTGGATAACATATATATTGACCTAAATTGAAACTACATCTATATATATAGATAATTTCAGGGTCAAATGTCGAGAAAGATAAAACCCAATGTTTTCTCCTTTGCAAGGGCAAGCCGTTAAACCTTAATCTTTCAACATGTTGTCAATATACGTACCCCCACATTAATTAATAAGCCCCGTTGATATATACCACGTAAATTAATGGACCTAGAGTTAAGAACATAATTCAACAACACAAGTAGAATTATTTACTAAGTAATGGCCCTATGACAGGAGAATATTGATTTGAATCGCGAAAAAAATATCTCTTAATATGAAAATATTTTAGTTTAAATAAATATCTTAAATTCAAACTATGTAATTATATTTAAATTTATTAAAAATATTATTATTTTTATAATTTTATTTAGTTTAAAGTACTTAATCCCTTCTTGCCTAGCTAGCTCCGCGAATGGTGAATTGGAATGGTTTGCCCGACTGCATGCATACGAAAATAAAAGGGAAAAAGTCGATTCATTTTAGTGCATGCATGTTTGCTTGATACTCGATTAATACCAATATTTTACAGTGCTATGCTACCAGAAGTTTCTTTAGACAAGTTTCGATTTTTACGTTATAAAAAGGCGAAAGAAGGCTTTAACTTTTTATTAGAATTAATTTAGCACCAAAAGAAGTACGGTAAACATGCATGCATGCATGCACGCGTTCCAAAAGATGGAAAAGCCACATTAATTAATTGAATATATCTCAATTAACTTCCTTTAATTTCTCCGAAGAAAAGCAGATTAAAGCGTATTTGCTTGTTAAACTGCCCCTTTCACAAAGCAATTAAACAGAAGTTTCTTCTCCAATTTGACTTATGTAACAAATTGCATCGTGGGACCATATGTATATATGTTTAAGAAGAAAATTAAAGATGGATAGTCTTGACCTATTATTACCTTAATTAGGTCATGGCGAATCATAGGAGATTTCACTAGATCTAGTTGCGGGGTCCATGCAGCAAGACTTAGGCCATCTCCCTTTTGTTCTTTTCTGGCAACCAAATTTACAGAGCCAATGGCCCAACCACCCTTGATTATATAATATTCGTTTGGGAATTAATTCGTTAGAAATATTATTATTTGCCCTCCTCTCCTGTCTTCGTTATTGGTCAACTTATGAAGCTTATAATTTTTTTTTAATTATTGGGTATCAGAATAAAGCTTAGTTTTCAATGCAACGATAAGAGGCTGCGGCCATCACAACTTTCAATTGGTCATCTTCTTCTTAAACAACGTTGTGCCACCTAAAGTGTACTGAAATATTTGAAAATACCCATCGGATCTATGTACTGATGGTTGAGCATGTAATGGTGGGCAACTTCACTGTGCTCGTCATTGGAAATTGTGGAAAATTCCAACATATAATGTTTGCCATGGATATATATAACTTGGCATTCACTAAAAAAAATGATATTATCTGCATGGATTTTTCTTTAAAAGCAGTGATTAGTGATTACCCACTTCGTTCGAGTCTACTTATAATTGAATGCATAATTTGATTTTTTATCTATATAAAAAAATGTGTAAGTACTTTTTTAATTATTTTGTTTAACGGAACATCATATCTCCTTCTTTCATTGATTAATCACGTTGATTTATGGTAGGCAGAATGTTTAATGCTCCATTTGGCTTTCAATTATTAGGGAATGCAATTTTGAACTGCTTTGACAAGAACCATTGTCATGATATATATCCAGAATTGATTTTTTAAAAAAAAAAAACTAATCGATTAATTAGCTAGTATGAATATGGATAATGGATCATGTGCACATAAATGTCAATATATATTCCAACTTTATTTCAAATCGATCAGTAAATCCCATCATGCATATCTTGGGCACATTATTCTGCTTTATCAAGTTACGCATGATCAATGAAGATCTCGTGTTGAAACTTGGACGTCAAGGCCACCACCCACCAAAATTGAAGCTAAGATAATTAGAAACCAAACAAAACAGAGCAAACAATATTGTTTTCACAGTAAAGGTTCAAGCTTTAAATAAAGGAAAAGAAAAAAAAAACGAAAAATGAAAAGTCCGATATATATGGGGTCCCCTTTATTTCATTAATGGGATCATGTTGGGAGAGTCTGCCAAGAAGAGATAAATTGCCAGCCTCAGAATCAACATGTATGCCGGTCCATATCTTTGTCTACAAAATTAAAGCTGAATTTTCATGGGGACCATATATGAATATGCATCAAACCTAAAGGACGAGAAGCAAAAAAAAAAAGCTAATTAATATTCTCATCTACATCTAAAGCTAGCTAATTCATTTTCCTCATATATATGTATATGGTACCTAAACGCATAATTTCATCTAATTGAGTGTTGCCTTTCTCAGTCTCTATACTTTTTCTTTTTTTTTTGTTACGAACAATGCACTAAGACAGAGAGACAGACAGGCAGACACAATTGAGGAATCTGAAACAAAGCAAAGGAGAACATGACTTTGAATGATCAAATTTGCATGCGCAATCTTCATCTTTGATTATTCGTATCTTACTACAGTTTATATAAAGTTTTCAACCACATCGATTTAAAGAGATATGTTTTTCTAGAAAAAAGAAGAAGAAGTAATTATTCGCATAGTTAATTCCCAGTAAAGAAATCCATGTGATCTATATACTATACGCAGAGAAATGAAGTTTATTAATGAGGGCTTAGTTAAATTCAAACATTATCATAGCTAAACAGCCTCTAAAGTTTAATATTAAATTCTTAGGTGTAGCTAGGTTAAATAATGAGAGAGCCAGTGAAGTATACATTGGACATAAGGATATTTTCTTGTTGCATATGCCAATTCAGAATCAATTGATATTTAAGAATTAATTAATTAATCCAGCTCTTGTATGTAATTCTTTTAAAATGATATAACACTAATTATCAATTTAATTTATAATATAAGGGAAAAAGAATATGGGTACTTTTAGAAAGATCACAAATTAAAGTTGAAATTAAACTTGGTATTGGTACTTTGGTTATAATTGTTTTGACTCTTGCTGCTTCTTTGTATATCTTTGAAGTGGGGCCAAATATATTTGAAGTGAACTTTTCAAACCATATGTACATGTCTTATATATATATATGTATACTTTGATGCTCCAATTCGTGATTGCTTTGAGGCAGACTAGCTATCATCATACCCTATTCTATATATATTTATATTTATCACACATGCATGTTTAGAACTTTAGATCCTCATCATCATACTATCGTAAGCACCAGGCATTTCAAGCGTGAAAAATCCACGACTTCATTGACGCCACTTTTCAACCAAAATCCTTCCCTATCTAATTGTGCAAAAATGCTATTTGCGCATTTGTTGGAGCATCTTCAATTTATAAGTTTAGTGCGTGTTAATTATTATTATAGGGAGTAAAGGAGTAAAATTATTAAAAAAAATTAAAAGAAATAAAAAGTAAAAAAAATAAAATAACAATATAATATAAATGTAAACAAAAGATACCCTCATAACACTGCTCCCAACAGTGAGATGAGAATGGGTGAAGTGAAGCTTAATAATATGATCGACGTTCTCTCTCTAGAAATTCTTTACGAGTCATCCACACTTGCTGTTTGAGCTTACTAGGCCTTTCCTTTTGTTTGGGTGAGACAATTAGTCTTTTTGACAATAATAATAACAATGGAGTCTGTGTGAGGGGAACATGCATCTTGGGCAAACTTTTTATTACTCAGATTCTTTTTGGGCCAAGCATCAAGGCCAAAAGAGTTAACCATTTTGGGCCAGGCCTCAGTTTGGAAAGTTGTTCTGGGCCTAGCCCAATAGGATATTTTCCAGATTCCAATTCAATATTTGGAAATTTGTTTATACATATTTTATATTTTATAGTATGATTCTTAAGTGGAATTCATGAAGTGAGTGCTCATACATGATACGGTGAATAGCATCCTGCTCTACGGACAATTTCACCAGACAGAATTTGTATTGGTGAAAGAATATGCTTAGCTAATGATATTTCGAAAATGAAACAGTGGTGTTAAAATTAGTGATGGAATGTCAATGTGAAAGTTCACCAGACAACCTGCGTCATATGCTAAAGGCCAAAAATGAGTGGTCATACTGAGTGATAACGTCAATGATGCTTATATAGGTGATGCATAAAACTCTGACCAGCTCACAATAATCTTATGCAATTTACCTTTATTTATTTACGAGTATTTTTTACTTTTATTTATATATGATTTTATCTTGTGAATAGGTTGAGTATAAACAACATTTTTTGAAAGAAAAAACTTGAAAACAATACACAATGGCGTGAACTAATAAACTTATTAATTTTATATTAATGGACATCTGCATCCAAACAAGGTTACAGGAAAAACAAAATTTAAACAACCTTTGACAATGACCTTAATTTCTAGGTTTACACTTGAACGAATTTAGTGGCTGTGCTTTGTCTCTACCTTTCCTCATTCCCAGGTAATAAATAATTCAGAGAGCCATTGGAACGGAAAGGCATGCAAGAAGAACATCTCTCTACTCTGTACAAAAGTTACTTTGAACAAAGTCTCAGCCTGTGAAGGCATATCACGTCGTTCGTGCACATTAGCCATGTTCAAGGAGATACCTCTCTGCAATGGTGGCATGAGTAGCAGCGCCAATGGCAAGACTGTCTTCGTCAATCATGAAATAAGGTGAGTGTCCTGTGTGAACAGACCCCAATGTCTCATTCTTTATTCCTACAAAGAAGAAAGCCGCAGGAACCACCTCTGAGTAAAACGAGAAATCTTCGGCACCCATCATAGGTGGGACTACCTTGAAATTCTTTGCACCCACCAAATCGATTGCTACCTTCTTTACATGTTCATACATGTGCTCATCATTTACTGTGGGAGGGTAAATCGCGTATTCCTTCTCAAAGAAATCAACCTCGGCAGAGCATCTGTAAACACTTGCCTGTTCCACAATTACCTGTTTCAGACAAACACAAAACGATTCTAACAAGTTATTCATTTTAATTTCTCCAAGTTAAAAAAAACTTGGATTTCACATGGACACGGAATGGCGATTAACCTGTTCTATTCTTTCAAGAATCTGGTAAAAACTTGTGTTAGAGAAAGCCCTAAAGGTTCCACCAAGGACCACTGTGTCCGGTAGTGTGTCAAGTTCGTTGCCTCCATTAAAAGACGTCACCGAGACAACCTGAGTAGTGATCATAACAAGCACCACGTTATTGAGAGGCTGAGAGCAAGTGTAAAACAGAGACGAGAGTTGGAGATATTTAGACAGCAAAAATTAGCACACGAGGACAGACCTGTGAGTCCAATGGATTGGCTTCACGTGACACAATACCCTGTAAGCTGATAACGGCAGCCGAAGCTGCCAAAACAGGATCAACAGTGTTGTGTCTTCTTCCAATACGAGCATTATTTGTACTGATAACAGCTCTGAAAAAACCACACCCAGCTAGTAGAGGTCCCGGCCTCGACCCGATAATTCCAGTTGCATATTCGTGAGATACATGAACAGCAAAAATGGCCTCCACATCCTCCAAAGCACCTTCTTGTATCATTCTCTTTGCACCATTGCCAGCTTCCTCTGCTGGCTGGAATAGCAGAATTACAGTTCCCTGTTATCAATACAACAAGAATAGCAGTTAGGTGGTAGGATAGACTAGCAAGTTTGGTGACATACACTTTTATTTATTTGGCTAATAACAGTGACATTTAGTTGCTGTTAGATATATGCATTTAGAGATATGTCCAATGTCCATACATAACCATAAAGTGTAACCTAGAAAAATAACACTACCAAAAAAAATCATTTCTGTTGAATTTGTCTTTGATATGTTATCAAAACTTTTTGAATTAACAATTCCTACTTAATATCCTTTTGTTATTATTTTTAATTAAATTTAAATTTTAATATATAATATAAATAAATTTATATTTTATTTATATTTAAAATTTAAAGAATTTGTTATTATTTTTAATTAAATTTAAATTTTAATATATAATATAAATAAATTTATATTTTATTTATATTTAAAATTTAATTTTTTTTTATATAAAACATGTTAAATATAATATAAAATTATTATCTCCAATTCTTTGGATTATCCTATTGCACTAAAATAATTTAGGATTTTTTTAAATTAATTGTTTTCTTGCGTGTGTGATTTTAGATCATCTAAGAATGTAAGCCTAAGAGCACCTTTAACGAGAAGTATTTGAAGGGAGCACAGCTCTATGCAACAAAGAGAAGAGGGTTTCATGGTTAGAGGATGCCCTGTTAGCATCCCGTTGGCAGAAAGAAAAAAGCATTAGCAATTATCCAAAGAACGGGAGCACAGCTTAGAGGGTCCCACTTTGTACTTGAAATAGTAAAAAAAGATAGGTGATGTTTAACCAAAATTAAATATTGTTATGTATGTTAGGTGATGTTTAATTTATTTTAATATTATTATACATCATGTATTTTAATTTATACAAATTTATTAAATTTGTCTAATATTAATTTTACACGTAGTATATTAAAAATAAAATAAAATTAATTTAAAAATATCACATTACAAAATAAATATTAAAATGAAATAATGATTGGGAGTAACTTATGGGACCTACTTATGCAACTAATATGAGTTGTACTACTAGAGAGAATTTTGTTTTCAAGTTACATAGAGTAAAATAAATGATGTGTCAGTATAAGACCTACAAAAAAATTATTAAATATTCATTTATGTAACTCTCATAAATACCATGATTAAAGATGGTTCAACGTGGCTATATACCTATACCTAATACTACTTCGACCTGATAAGAACCAAATAACTCAATGGGCCACTTTGTGGGTTTGGGCCTAAAGAGGTCCAAGGCCCAAATCCAGCCCTGTTTTCCCTGACCGGACTAAGAGAATATAAAAAGGTCATAAGACAGGGGAAGAGGGGACAGAATGAACCTTCTTACCCTGTACACTCATATCACCTGAGAAAGGATAGGCCATCCTAACCAGCCAAAAAGTGCGACGGCCAAAAACTGATTTCAGTTGAATCCATCAATGCCACCTTTCCCTAAGCACTGGCTAGGTTTCATCCATTAAAGTAATCCCTATATCTCTATATATAAGCTAAAGGCATCTGAATTTATATAGACTCCATTCGGTGCGAACGGACGGAAAAACTTATGCCTTGTTAATTATATAAGGGTCCACGTGCTTCGAGATTCCTTTCTCTTTAAATGAGAACCATAGCAGCCCTACAGAATCACGTGCCTAATACAAGACAAAACAATTGGTATTCAACTTCATCTTTTGGCCCCTATCAAAAAAAAATAAAAATTTGGCCATTATTTAGGTTAGTTCAAACATGTTATTTCTTTCACAGCACTGATTTATATGTGTGAGATGCCACTTAACCAAAAGCTTCAAAGCGCATTGGATAATACTCAAACATGCACAAAGTTGTTTGGATTTGGCATCTAATCTAGGAGAGCAATAATGGGTATATATAACCATTATTGCGTCTTATCAGTCCGAAAAGAAACTTACAGAAGTGGGGCAATGCTTTAAAGTACAGTTACTGAATCAGAATATGTAGTGCAGTGAGTGATGGAAAAAAAAGAAAAGCACTTTGCCTTTTCTTTCTCATTATGGCGGGTTTACCAATTATCAATTATTGTTCTCTTCCATACGAGTGTTAAAATTGTACTACACGTGAAAGAAATCAAACACAAGAGTGGCCGTTTCATGGAGTTCTATGGAGTATAATGGAGATCTATTCAGCCTCTTGTGATTGGAGATTCTCAAAAGTTTTCGATGATAAAGTTGAAGTGAGCAAAACATGACCGAAAGAACAACCACTGTCTCAATCAGTTTCAAGAAACTTGACCAGACAATCCACGACGACGATCCATACGAAGAGAGAGAAGAGTAGAGGGGGAGGGGGACACACAACCTTATCCTAAGACTCGATGCCTATCCTTTTCTTTCGTTAGATCTTCCCTTTTACTAGGAAATAGCCTGAAAATGAGGATTACAGATTCCCGTGTTGTAACAAACCCCATTTTCCCAAAGCAAGGGGAATTTTTTTTTTAAAAAAAAGACCTATCACCTAAAGCTGATATTTCGAAAGGGGAAAAAGAGAGAAGTAGTAGTAGTGGTTTGCCAAAGGTAATGCCAAATTTATGCTCAGAGAAAAAAAGGAAAAAGCAAAACTATGAAAATCCACCAACTGAGTTTTTTGCTGTTACTATTATCTGAAGACTCTACCCTAACATGAGATATTAACTTCTAGTGAAATCGGATTTCCAACGGTAAAAGAATATGCTGTCCATGTACTTGTTAACTACGCACCATAAATTATTAATCTATAATCATGCAACATTCAATAATTATAATGTATCATATTCATAATTATATTAATTAAATCTTTTTTGATGACATGAAATCTAAATTCATGCAACTAGCATATTTACAACTTAAACCGAAATGAACGTGGCTTTCTATGCCAAGTTTTTCTTTCTTTAACCTTTTCGTAACCTCTATCTAAATGGCTAGCGTAAGTAAAGAACGAAGCAAGGCTTTACAGACAATCTTCTTCTAGCAAGAATTGTCGCGCCCACAATCCAAAATGTGTGTGCTTATCCTCTCTACTACCTATTAAGAATCCCTTGCCAACCATAAAAGTTTATCCCCATCTACCTTTTTCTTTTGGACGTCATTTTTTATTTTGTGTTGACATATAGAGGAAGTAATTAAATGTTTTAACAGACTGAAGATTCTTATTTCCATTTTCTAATTTTATGGGATTGGGAGCCACAAAATGTTCAATTTATTTTAGCCGTTTGGTATAAAACACTAATTAAGGTGTCTCACATCCGAGGTTCGCCGTACAAAGGTTAAATAATTAGCATGTAAAAGAAAATAAATTAGCTGTTTTAATGATTTTTAACCAATAAATATAAAAACAATAATGTAAATTAAAAACTGAAAATTATTGTAAACATAAATCACCGACTTATTATATTTTTCCAGGAAGACAAATTTTCAAAAAATAAATATAGTGGGGTATCGAAGAATGAACCTTTAATAAATGTTCGCGACTCTTCAAGATCTTGGCAGCACCCACAAGCATGGCCACATGTGCGTCGTGCCCACAAGCATGCATTTTGCCAGCAACTTTAGATTTGTACTCCCATTCAACTGCTTCCTGCAACAAGAACCCAATATCAACCACTATTATATGGATTTATTTCCCAAGGCCTCTGCATAAAGTAAATCAACGACCATAAAAGCAAAACAATGAGGTATTAGCTACAGATAAACTAGCCTTTTTGGGTTTGAGTTTCGCAAGGGAAATCAAAACAACCTCAAGCTTAAACCATCTATATTAAGACATAATGTATGTACATTAAACTACACTAGCATAAACATTTTGAATCAACCTAGCTTTTACGATTTGTCTAATAGAATTTGAAGTACATAATCAAGTACATCATTATATAAATAACGTCAAACAGACATCTGACAACACTGAAAAACATTTAATGTTTTAGTATCTATGTCTGAATAAAAGAAACAAGACAAAAAATATCTGACAGATGATGTTTCTTGTTGGTATAAAAAAAGGATAATTTAAAATTTTAATTAATTAAAATTTTTTAATATGTCAAATAATTTTAAAAGAATAACTATGTCTAGTAATATAGTTGAAAAAACAAAATCACGTAAAATGGCAAATTTTTACATTACCATTATTGCTTTTTCTTCGGAAAAAAGATGCATTACCAAGTAAGTTCCATATCAAAGTAGCAAGTAGAAGCCGTTCACCTGAATAGGAAGTGCATCCATGTCAGCTCTAATGGCAACAAAAGGCGGACCTCCTGTACCGATCCTCGCCCGGATACCGGTCTTAGCGTAAGGATACCGGTAACTAACCTCCATCAGATCCAACTCCTCTCTTATCAAACGGCTCGTCTCGAATTCCTCAAAAGCCAGCTCGGGATTCTCGTGGATCCTCCTTCTCACGGCTTTCAACCACTTCACCGTCTCCGGCCGCTGCGCTATCCTCAGCACCGCCTCCGAGCACGCTTTGCTCCACACATCACAGCTTAACTCCGGTGTTCCTCGGCGTGTCTGGTTTTTGCAAGCCATTGAAGATTGCAAAGCCGGCTTGTAACAGCTCCGATCGGCGCCGAAGAAGACTCCGTCGTAAGAAGCGGAAGGTATATGCTTGGCGAGTGAGATCACCGAGTCTATGGTGACCAGAACAATCAAAGAGAATAGAACCGCTAAGTAAAACAAAAAGTTTTGAATTTTCATTTTATCGGAAGCAGAGTTATTATGGAAAGAGTTGAACGGAGAAGATAAGCAGAGAAGGAGGGGGCAGGAGAAAGGATGATGAGGGAGAGGAGTGGGGCGGGAGAGAGAAAAAGAGAGGGAGGAATTTAAACACGTGGTGATAAAAAGAGGAGAGAGGAAGTTGCAGAATTTGATCACGTGGGTAGAACAAGGTGGACATGCAGCGGTAGTCTGATGGAATTGCGGTAGAAGGAGTCATAGGACCCCACCACTCGACACATAGTTTTTCGAGAAGATGGATCGACACTCTGCTTTGATGGAGACCTTTTTTTTTTTTTTCAATTTCTTAAAGGCGATAAAGTAAATTTTATGACAAGACTGATATTTACTTTTTCTTTTTCTTTTGTAATAATAACGTTTTACTTTTATCATAGATAATCTTAAAAATGATAAATTTTATAATAATAAAATATCTAATTGTCTCAATAAAAATAAATTGAATCTAATAAAAAGAAGTTCTAAGCCAACTCCCTTAAGTTTGAACATTCAGTCTTATACCCAAATAAAAAAATATTTTGTCATATTTTATTGTATGTTTACTCTTCTTTCTTGAGATTTTAAATTTTAATTTACTGTTTTAATTTCAAATTAAAACATTAGAAGTCTTAAATATAAATGAGTTAAAATTTAATAAAAAGATTTTATTATTTTTATAATTTTGTTTAAATTAAATAAATAATTAATATTTACTATACTATTACATATTGATAATTTTACCAAAAAAATATTAATTCAACATATATGAATTTGTTAATGACAATTTTAGTGTTTCATGTCTCTAGTAAATAGGTAAAGAAAGCTTTAAATGCATCAATTTATAATACTTATATATTTAGAGCGAGATGAATTATTTTAAGTGTAAAACTTGAATATTTATTTTTTAATATTTTTTTGAAAAGTTATTTTTACGAATTATTATAGTCACATATTTATATTAAATTTGTAAATTTCTTTAAAAAATAATTAAAATGAGTAAATATATTAAATTTTCCCTTTGAAATAAGTGAAGCCCTACTTCCTTTAAAAATTTACAATGAATTAAAAGGATTATAAGCATGGCAACAATACATGGGGCCTATACTGTTCCTGTCCGCCGTTTAAAAGGGATAAGATTTATAAATAGTGTACGCACGATTCCTTTATTGGCCTTTATGCAGAAGAGAAGTTAGGGGGGAGAAGAAAAAAAAGAAAGAAAATATGATCGGCCACAGTAGTTTCAGTTTGTCACATGTTGACCTCACCTAGTAAGGATGGATAATCACTCTCGTCTTCTCTTGTTTTGGTAAAAATGTAAAATTGGAATTCTTTCCACAGTACAATTAAACGAGTTCACAAACAAGTCTCCACAGATGGATACAACAATATTGGTTTTTTTTTTTCTTTATTTTTATGCAAATATATATTCCAAAGGATGTAAACATTTTTAAATAAATAAATAATGCTATAAAGTTTTCAATCTAATTAAATAAATAAAATATCTATATTTTTGTTTTCTTGTTCAAAGACTTTTCCACGACTCTAATTTTTGCTCTTATTTTTTATTTAGTATCCATAAAATCATTTTTGATTTTGTTCCCAAACATACACATACGCCCACACGCAAAGGAACAAAATAACGATATGAGCCGTACAATTATGGCATAAATAATCCCAATTTAATGCAATGGAGATGCTTCATGGAGTCGTAATTTTGGTTCCTTTGCCGACCACGAGGTGGACACAGGTTGTCTGAGATCAGAACCGAACTGTGGATATTGGTGTCGTTTTATAGGTTGGCTCCACGGTAGGGACTAGGGATTCATGTTCTGATATGCTATAAATTCTGTAGAATGGCAGTAGGTATTCTATTCCTACTAGGTTATGACAAATCCATTTATTACTATTTGGTGCTTTCTTTGAGGTAACAGTAAAAAACTACTTAAAAATATCAGTCACAATCAAAGACCATGAGGTATGCATTATCTGCCGAGCGGTGATATCTAATTAGTGCCATTTAATTATTATGATGAATTAATTACTTTGGATGATTCTAATTATTTTGTCTTTTTTTTAATTTATGAAAGATAGTTTTAACAAAAAAAAAAGAAAGATATTAATTAGAATATTTCAAGCGAGAGAAGCATAGGGTTCATATATTTGGAATCTATTTATTATGCGATTCACTTATGGTTGGCACATGGATGGAGGTAGAGAAAAAAAATTGTGACTCAACCAAAAAGAGCAAAAGCAAAGCATACGTGCGACGGAAAGGAACAAGTCAGAAATGAAATTCAGAAAATGACTCAGGACAATAAGAGCACCATCAAATCAAACGCAATGAATTATGTACGTTATAACTCACTCAATCTTTTTTTTACCTTATCGAAATTAATTTATAATGTAATTAAAAATATTTTAATTTAAATTAATTAATATCTAATGTGATAATAATCTGAATCAAGGTATAAATAATGTAGATAATTCTGTATTTACATTTGATGCCAATAAAAACTATACAAAATGAGGAATTAAATCAATTGTTGGCAGCTTAAATATTCATCACATATATATATGCGGCTCATAGAGACCCAAAAAAGCATCCATAGCTATTGGATGTCGTTTCGAACTTCGTAACATAAATCTTAGGTTTATGAAACACATGCGCATGATTGAACAAATTTTGTCTTCCCTCTTGAGAAAATTAACGACAATGTGGATGAGTTCAGTCGAGTTAACAATAAAGAAAAAGCATCAATGGTGAGTCTTGACTATATAGGCACAATAAAAAGCTAAACGAATAAGTGAATAAAAGTTGATGGAATTTTTAAGATGGAAAAAACACCACTGGATGAACCAACCAATCATCTGAGATTTTCGTGTTTGAACCGCATAGGAATAATATTATTATTTCTTGTGAATTTCACGTTTAATTTATCCTTAATCATCATTTGTTTCTATGGCATATAAAACTAAAGCATCTCTAAAAATAAAAAAAAATCTCTTTTTATTTATACGTTTTAAAAATATTTTTTTTTAAAAAAATAAAAATCTAAAGGACTGTTGAGTAAGAGTGCAATAGAAATAATTAATTAACGAGGACAAGTTGGGACAATTGTATATATTTTGGGAGTTGGGATGAGACCTTTGTGGATGCCGTTTGATGACAGAATTGTTCAAAACTTCAAATCATCATCTTAAAAAAGATGAATTAAGTAGCGAGTGTGCATCATTAGTACCATCTCTTATCTTGTCTCTCTTTTTAAATATCTCATACTCACAAACCCCCACATTACGGGGTTTAATTAAAAACAATGACTTTGACATTTGGCAACTAATTAATTTAGGAAAAATATAAACAAAAGGAAAATAATTGCTTAAAAATGCAAATCCTGCAGATTGCATTCGGTGCTACTAACCGCAGTGATCTGCACGAAAGAGATGGATCAACGGTCTCAATTGCTACCGTTGCATTCGAATTTAGCTTTTCTGCGCTCTATTGTTCAATATATTATAACATATAAATAACCTATATTAATTTAATAAATATATTAACTGATATTATTTTTAAATATTTAAATAAATGACATAGATTAGATGTAATCAACCTAAGCTCTATTCAATTAAAAAAGTCAGCTAGATCTAAAATGAAATCCCCAATATAGGAAAATATCCAATAACCAGCAATGAAGGTGATCGTCTGGGGTTGGTACAGCATTTATTACATGGATCGCTTTATATTAATGTCATAACCAAGAATGTCTTGTCAAACATGAGAAGAAAAAAGTTATGTCCATTTTCTTTATTATAAAGTGTGATATTGATGGATTTTATTTTAATATGGAGTCATATATATATATATATATATATATATATGTGTGTGTGTGTGTGTGTGTGTTTTTTCGACAGTGCGTGCTGCCACGTGATCAAAGATCTAAAAATTACTTTTGAAATTATGTTTAATATCATTTTAATTATATTTATCAATCAATGTGAATTTTAAGAGCTTTTATAATATTATTAATCAACTTTTTCACAACTTGATTGTTTTCCACAATTATATAGATCGAACAGGTACGTAATGTTGCACGAATGTATTATGTTTCAATATTTTTTGTAAGGTAAATTATATTATAATATTTTAAGGATAATTAGTTATATAATTTTATTATATATTTTGATAGCAACCATTTTTTGCACTCAATTTAGTTTTTGCAAAACATAATATAATTTCGCCACTAATAACCCCTATTAAAATGCACAGTAAAACTATATAATTACTTATCTTTAAAAAAACTATAATATAGTTTACTTAACAAAAATTACTAAAGTACAAAAAAAAACTCCCGCAAACCTTTCATCTCATTTATGACTCTTAAAAAAAAATACTCAAAAGATGTTTTTTTCAACAATTTTTATACACCTATATTGCTTTCATGTTTTTTTGGCTATCAAAACTTATGAAATTGATGTGAAGGAATAGATAGAAAAAAAAAAAGTAAGAAAAAACCGAGAGAAAAAAAAAATAGGATCTATTTGTCTAAATTTTAAAATATTATGGACTAAAATTGAAAAAATAAAATGTAAATAGCAATATGATATAAATAACAACATATGTTATCACTTAATGTGACACATCATCATGCTCCGTCTAATATCTATAATGAGCATGGATAGAAGAATTGATTTGGTATGTTTTTAATACATCAGGGACTTAATTAAGAAATTTTAATCATGAGGGACAAATTATCTAAACTCCTAAACATAAAGGACTAAAATAATATCTTACTCCTAAAATTAACAGTCAAATACATCCTCGAGTAAGAGTACTCCCTGGTAGGTAGCATAAAGAGATTAATAAAAGCAAAAAATGATCTATAATAGGGGCAGGATTACAGAAAAACATATTAATCATAAGTTACTCAGGAGCCTATTATTCTATTAGTAATCAAGACTTCCCAAATATTGAATAAGAGAATAAGAAAGAGAATCACACCTTTATAAGTAAATTTGCTCAGTAACATCAAATCTCCTAATTAAGTTCCAGGATTGGCTCGCAAACCTTATTGCATGAGTATCAGTAGCTCTAGGGGTGGGCACGGGCCGGGATTTGGGCTGTCCCGGTCCCGTCCCGAAAATGCCCCGGGACAAGAATTCTTGTCCCGGTCCCGTCCCGATTTACTTAGCTGTCCCGGCCCGTCCCGTCCCGGTTGTCAACATGCTTGTCCCGGTTCCGTCCCGAGTCCCGTCCCGACTTGTCCCGAATGTGTCCCGTCCCGTTTTGTCCCTTGGTTTGTCCCGAATCTAAATGCTCAACAGGAGAACTAACAGCTTCCCTTGAGTTTGCACAAAGCCTAACAATCTTTAATGACAAAAACATGTATCATAAAGAGAGAAACAGAGAAGACAACTATTCATGTTTATTGTCCATTAGTAAATTAATGTTGATTTTTGAATCTTAATGCTTATTATTATCTTAGCTATAGATTTGATTTTAATAAATTTAAAAGGGTAGCCTTTAGTAGTAAAACCCAACTCCTCTTTGTCTTTGTAAATCCAGTGACCTGAAACTAAGCAAACAATTTACTCACAGTCGAACAATAACCACTTGTTAGCTATGTAAACTTAACAGAGAAACTAGAATTTGTTGCAGTGAAAAATAAGTCTTTTTTCTTTGAGTCAACTTTGTTACCTATATCTAAGTTACTGACCTGGTAAATCCAAGAATCAAACTTCTGGCGAGCCTCGTCAACTATTGGTCCATCATGGACCGTCCATGGATTACCTTCGGGAGCACCTGCATATCAAATAGGTCAAAATAAATATACTTAATAAGTACTTGAGAGAGATTATCTATTAATTTGAATAAGTTTTAGCTGGTTTGGCCAATTTATATATTATACAATAATTATTACTACATTAGTTTATGTTCATAAAACTTCAAAAATGAAGTAAAGAAACACTTACTGGTCTTGAAACAATAGGGGATCTATAAGGACGGGATCTATAAGGACAAAATATATATGCACCAGAAGCCTACAAGAGAAAACAGCAACTGTGTTTAACCATACACTGCACTGAACTGAAATGAACTATAAAAGATCCTTACGGGAAGTAATCATCAGTTTTTAGTGGCCACGATATGTTTTCTGCATTTCTTGCATTGGTGTAGATAGATTGTGTAGAATATTATGCATTCACACTGCCATTCTATCTAATTGAACCAAATCATCAACAATCACAACATGCCTCCATTTCAACTCAATAAATTGTGTCCACAGCAGGGACAAAAAAATCTAGATGGTCATGGTATCAAAATAACATATGGAAAATGCAAATGTTCAAGCTCACAAAATTAGCATCTTCACGAATCTGTATACAAAAACATAACTTGCTGAAAATTTAACACCAATACCTGCCTGAAAGAATTAAGAGAACATTTGTGAACTAAGAGCATAGTATATACCCCAGAATAGTCAATTTGACATTCTTTTACATCTATATATATATATATATATATATATATATATATTATAATTTTACTTTTACATAACTAAAAATAAAAATATATATATACATAACTAATCTCAAAACACTAATTTACACTCATCATTTGCATCAGCAAACGGATCTACAAGTTGTTGCACATACCCATTACATCACACACAATACATGGATCATTATTCAATAAACCCGATTGCAAAACTCAGAGCAAGTATTGCACATAACTCAGAAAATAGTATTAGTACAACCTTATAACTCAGCCATCACAAGTGGAAAACCCAAATGTGTCAATGCAAGAAGAACCCAAGTCGTATCTTACTTACATCAACACTACACCCAGTTTTCATTATCTTCACCACATAAAGAAAATAAAACCTCAAAATGTTTCCCATAAAAGACTGCCATTGACAGATGAAGTCTTCACTCTCCAACATCTATTTCATATTCATAATACTTTCAACCAATTGAAGTCCAATTGATAACACACAGAAAGCATCATCCTGACAAAGAAGTCAAAGGAGAAGAGCAGGCCCAAACTCCATAACAAGGCCACTTTATCTTAAGTGAAGGAAATTCGGGTACAGTTAGTTTTATAGAGTCTATAGACTGCCACAAAACTAATTATCCCAAAAATATTATTCTATCCAGTCAAATACATTACAGAAGGCTCTAAGGGAAAAGGCACATCTAGTTCGGAGTGTTAACAGCCATACAAATTGGATAAACGCAGCAAGGGAAGCTGCGACTAGAATGTCAAATTGGATAAACCTCTTGTGATTTTTCATTTGAAATTAAAACCCACACAAGCATAATCAACAAAAATGAGCAGCAATTGATAATAATAATAATAAAACCGAAGGGTAAGGGAAGGAGACCAATATTAGATCGGAGACCAATATTAGATGAGAGACCACATCTATGATTCTCTGAACAGAGAACAAGCAGCCTGTGATTGTTGGTGGACTTGCAGAGGGAGAGTCAAACGCAGAAAGACAGAGAGCTGCGGAGGGAGGACCTGGCGAGGGAGTTTAGGGTTAGAATTAGAAATTTGATTTGATTTTGGATTCGGGGTGGAAGGGATGACAAATGAAGGAGAGGAAGGGACAGGGGGGCTGTGCATTTCAGGACTGCATACGGGACGGGCGGTACAACATTGCATTTCCACACAATCGGGCCGGGTCGGGACGGGACCCGGGACGGAATTAGGCCTGTCCCGGTACCGTCCCGAAATTAGCCGGGTCACTAAAAAATTATCCCGGTTCCGTCCCGAGTCCCGATTTGTCCCGTCCCGATTATGTCCCAAACTCGTCGGGCCGGGCCGGGCCACCGGGACGACCCGACCCGTGCCCACCCCTAAGTAGCTCCAACCAAAACGTGTCAATGGAAGAGGCTTTAAAGTGAACAGGTGTGAAAAAGAAAGAGGTTACGATGGGTGCTATTTAGCAAAACTAAACTGGACAACAGAGAAATTGGTAGGGCAATAGAGAAAATATACAATAAAATACATTTAGGAAAAAGCAACAGGGCAGCAGCTAAAGTCAAGTAATATGGTAGCTAAAATGCATCAAGATAGTGGTTAAAACTTAAAATGCAACAGGAAAGCTATGAAAATGGCCAGTTAAAGATCATATGATTCAAAAAATTCATTTGGATGATCATTACTCTTCCCAATCTCTCTCTCACACACACATATTATATATACATAATCTATGTTGTAGGTAACGCCCTCATTTAATCATATACTATATAAACAACTCTTTCTAAAACCATCGTTTTCTATCTTACAGCCCTGCCCCATAAATAAATTTGACTTTATCTTTGTGACAAAGACAATAAAAGTGATCCATCCCTGTACAGATTTTGAAGGTCTAAGTCTATATTCCTGTCCAGTAACAAATGGGCATTGATTAAATATACAAAAATTGTCAACATATTCAAACTCTACAATGCAACCAAGCAAGTAAAAAAGCATATCACATCACTACAATATTAGAGGCACAGAACAATGGCAAGTAAACTTCGTCACCCAACTATGATAATGACCAATTACCTGAAAGGAATTATGGTATGCAAAACATTAATTTTCTGATGCAGAAAGCAGAAGTCCAGACCCAAAACAGTAAGAAAAAAATAACAATTTAAAGGGTATCAATAAAAAATAAGGAAAATTAATCAATGACCAAAACAGTGGGGAAAAATAACAATTCAAAGGTTCTTTTCATAGGTTATCACTTATCAATAAAAAATAACAATTCTAAGGATGAAAGGCATATATGTAAGACTTACCGAGTGTATAGGACAATTAGAAAGGAACCTAAATTTGACAACAGTAACTCAAAGGTGAGGCGAAGGTTTGACAATTTAATTCTGTGACAGTAACATGTGGTTGTGTGATTTCTTTTACATGGTGGTTT
The DNA here is from genome assembly GCA_022379115.2 of Bauhinia variegata. Taxonomy (NCBI): domain Eukaryota; kingdom Viridiplantae; phylum Streptophyta; class Magnoliopsida; order Fabales; family Fabaceae; genus Bauhinia; species Bauhinia variegata. Next base: position 16,318,454 of record CM039437.1, read on the forward strand.
GACAATTAGAGTTGCACGACAAAGGAAAAAAAGTTGCAGCTCAAAAAGCTAGCAGCGATAAAGGTTGAATGGCATGGTTTCCATATTTTTGTAGCTAAACAAATTGAATTAATGAAAATTTGACTACAAAACCTAAATTTCATTTAAACCACAAAAACATGTATTCTCTATACTTGCACAATAGAAAAATAGATTAAGAAATTTGAGAGTTCTACATAAATAGAAAAATAGTCATAAGTTAAAATTTGTTAAACTCCAATGCACAATAACATACATGAAAAAAATAAGCATAAAAAAAAAAAAATGACTTCACACTAACCTAGCAATGAAGATGCTCGATCATCTCCATCATAAGTTCTATCGTTTTCCCCTCTATCCAGAACCTGCATTAAATTAACAAATAATAAGGAAAATCTGCGAACCACCTTTCAATATGCGGTAAAAAACTGAACTAATAAACTAAATGGGCAAACTGAATCAGCCAAATCAATAGGAAACAACGACCATTATACAAAAGAATAATTGATGATGTGAAGAAATCAGCAAGTGTTGTGTAGAAAAGAAATGTATAAAATTAGTAAACCTTGCCTATGATACCTTGCCTATGAATCACATAAATCTATATCTATCACATATATGTATCATTAGATATTATATTGCTTATGAAAACCAAAGAATGATTAGAATAATAGGGAGAAATTTGAATAGGAGTGCTTATATATCTATCATTCTATGCATGCTTTTTATTATCTCCATTTCTCTATTGCTTATGAAAACGAAAGATTGAACAGGTTAATAGGGAGAAATTCGAATAGGAGGGCTTATATATCTATCATTCTATGCATGTTTTTTATTATCTCCATTTCTCTATTGCTTATGAAAACGAAAGATTGAACGGGTTAATAGGGAGAAATTCGAGTAGGAGTGCTTATATATCTATCATTCTATGCATGCTTTTTATTATCTTAATTTCTCTATTCACATAGAAAAAAGAATTAAATATGCAGAACATGATTACAGCGAGGCCTTCCTTTAAGCATCTCCCCATCTCCTGATCTTCAAATCATTTCCAACTAACAGATTTATTACAGAAACATCACTTAATGAAGTAGTCTTAGGCAAAAGACATCACCTCAGAAACCAGAAATTTCTATACGAAAGAGAAACAGCGGAGAGAAACTAACACAGAGAAGAAATCAAACCTCAGGCAGCTTGTCTCTCAGTCTTCCCCTTCTCCATCGCCCATTTTCTCTCTTCTATTACCGTTTCATTTTCTCCCTCCTCTATTCCCCTGGTCTCTCACTCGTTTTCCTCTATTCTCGTTCATCAGCATGCTTCGCAGGGGAGAGAGAAAGAACAAAAAGTGAATAAAGATACGAGAGAGAGGTCAGTTTTTGAAGAGAGAAACTACTTTGAAATCATCAGCTTCTTCTTGTTCAAGCCTTCAATCAGATTTGCAACTTATCCTCATCATATTTTTGAAAGGAAAGAAAAACTTCTTTGGCCATTTTATCAGGAAGAGAGAGAAAATAGCGAGAGATGGAGAGAAAGTCGAAGGGGAGAAAGAGACTCTGAAGCAATTTTTGTTTTTTTGTTTTTTTTTCCCTTGATTCACTGAATGGGTTTAAAATTTAAAAGCAGAAAAGTTTTGGTTTGGTTTTATTTAATAATAATAATAGGTAGTAGATAGTAGATAAAAATAATTTTATAAATGTCAGTCTCGTATTTCCACTGCACCAGGTAGGAACGTTATGGTGCTTTCATATTTATTATGTTTTCATTTAACCGCGGTATTGACTCATCAACCCCCTCTTGGGCTGCCCCTCCTCCTCCTTCGAGGATAAACATAGCAACCCACTTTGACTTTTTTCCATTGCGTTCAAATTTTATAAGAATGCCCAATGGAATGGAAATTTTCAATTTCATCCAAAGATTTCTTTGGATTCCTTTTTTGTTTTTCCTTAAAATGAGTTTTAACCCCTGAATTTGATTAGATTGAGTTTAATTAAGTCATAATAAAATTTATATAATTTTACAACACTCTATAATTTATTTAAATAGATCTACTGATTGTAAAGAAAAAAAAATTGTAACATTTCTTGTAATTTTTTTAAGTCTTTTAAGTATATATATATATATATATAATAAGAATTTTATGTGACTAATGAAATTTAAAAATAAAAAGTAGTTAAGATTAGTCTTTATATCTCTTTTCTCCAATTTAATTTTAATTAATTTAATATGCATATCCATAGAGAGATAAATACGTAAAAAAATCAAGATATACTACTACTTCTAATATATCATACTATTAATTGTTAACAATGATAAAATATTTTAAAAAATGCTATAATAATTTAAAAAATTATAATTTTTTTTAAAACATTTTTAAAAATAATAGTTATCCATAAATCAAGTAATTTAGTATGTTTATATTCATATTAGATTTATTTTTTATTTATACTGATATTGATTGATTAATTTGAGAAGAAAATAAAATAAAAATTAGTATATTTAAAAATAAATAAATAAATAAATAAATTTTATTATTACAAATTGGACACATGTCAAGCAAAGAAATCAAGTGTCAAGCTTACCTTAAAAAAAAAAAAATTGTGTATTTTAAGAAAACTCAAACTCATTTCTTCTATAGTACATGAGATGACCACTTTACCCCTATCGGTTGCAGCACTCACGTCCCTTCGTATCTTTCTCGTGAAAACTACTTGTTTTACACTTTATATATTTTCTTCCCAAAGTAAACGTCCGAAATCATTTTAAAAAAAGAAAAAAAGGTGAAGCAGGCCTATAGGCTATGGTCATATATCCTGACAAGTGACATAGTAGAGAAAGAACTAATCCAATTAATTTTTAATCATTTTTTTAATATGTAATCTCTCATATAGTTTGCAATTGCTCCTTATGTTGTAATGAGTAAAAGATATTTGTTTGGCCAAGCCATCACAAATGCTGGAATAGCTCAGTTGGTTAGAGCGTGTGGCTGTTAACCACAAGGTCGGAGGTTCAAGCCCTCCTTCTAGCGTTGACATCCTTTATACTTTTGGGCCAATAAAGCGGTGACATACGTATGATGAGCGAGGCGCGACGTGAATGAAGTATGATGTTTGTATTTCCTAATTATTGGGCCCCCGCCAAGGCCCTCGGTTCTGTACTCCATTCGTTATTGTTCATGAATCTACGATAGTCGGTGTCGGGTTCGACGGTTGTATTAGCAGAATACGAGCTTTCTTGTTCCATTTTCTCACCCCTTGTTCGTAATTTTCCTGAGAAAACCGTGAGCGAAGTCATGGCCTCAGGTATACCAAATTGTTGATTCTGAAAGTTCGGATCTCCCGAGTTTAATCATCCCTGTTCCTCTCGGTCTATGCAGCTGCTTCAATGTCAAGATTTTGTTTGGTTTATATTCCTACATGAGTGATTGTGCAAGTTATCTAAGTTTTTGAAATCATATGAGCTTTTTATCCACTAATCATTTTCTATTTTTCTGAATTTTGTCTAATTTAGAAAAATTATGATCAATTCTGGACCTGATTATGCATTTAAGATGATTACCTTGTGTTCCAACGAGACGGGAAAGACTCCGAGTTCTGTGCCCTATGTTATATTACTTGAATTTCTGCTGTTAATATGGCATTGCAAGTTTTTCTCAATGACTGGCTCGAGCATTGAATTAAATCTTCCTCGTCTTTTATATTGTTACTTTCTGCGTGCTCTGTCATTTTGTTGGTCGTGCTTTGCAGATTTTGGCTTAACAGTTCCTCCAGAACTCGAATCAGCTTTGAGGCTTAAGACTGTTGAGTACTTCATTACGAGGAGGCCGTGGCTTGGTATGTTTATTTGCAGCTGCTACATTGTTTTTATTGACCTTTTCTATTTCGTATGTGTCTATAACCATATAATATTTTATGCTTCATCCTGCTGCGTTTGTCTGGTTCAAATTCACTGTTGCGTTCTGTTTCAGATCTTTATGGAGTTAACGTGAGACCTGTCGCACCAGTTGGAAGTGCAAGTAGAAAACCTTATGTGGATTCTGCACTTATACATCGTACTTTACCAGATGAACTTCTCTTTGAGGTATTGATATCATTTATATTTTCTGGTCATGATTTAATTCAGCAAAAGAGAAAGTACATGCTATAGTTGGCCGTTGCTCAAAATCATTTTTTTTCCTTGGTTTCGTTTAATTTTTAAAAAACCAAGGAAAAAGGAAGACCAAAAAGAAAACTGGGGAAATCATAAAAAGGGATTTAGCAGTTTAAAATCTCATTTCTGATAGAGCACAATGATGTTATGTAATCTTTATAGCTGACTTCACCTAGTGGGATAAAATTTTCTGTTGTTGTTTTGTTTAATCTTTAAATTTGATGGTAACTGCCTTGAAACTGAATAGAGAATATAGTTGAGGGGCCGTGCCATGCTATAGGTGGGACTAGTACTATTTATCTTATTTCAGAACACCGAAATGTGATCCAAGTTGTTGGTATAGGACTGCTTGGGCCATTTTTTTAACCTAATATTATTAGTTATTGCTTTTGGAAGTAAGTTGTAGACTTGTCCCATGGTTTCATCGTTCTATGCTGAAACCTGTAAACTTTATCACTTCGATATACTTGATGTCAAACCCTTTTCTTTTTAGATTTTAAAGTGGTCTGAAAGTCCTTTTGAAAACGTAAATGTAGATGTGTTTTTGCGTGGTCTTCCGTCCTTTGTTTTTGAGACCAGAAAGTGTTCCCATAATAGGAACCTCTGCTCATTTGAAACTTTATTTGTGACTCTTAAGGGCCTTTTCAATGGTCTCTGAACAAATTAGATGATAGAAAATTTATTAAGTAGAAAAAAGGTTTATAGTTGCATGCAAGAACATAATCCGACAAGGAGGGTGTTGAATATGAGTTCGCAGGTCTTTGCTCGTATGACTCCATATAATTTGGGAAGGGCATCTTGTGTGTGTCGAAAATGGAGGTATACCATTCGTAACCCTGTTTTCTGGCGCAATGCATGCTTGAAGGCTTGGCAGGTAAAACTCAATAGAGGTTTTGTGTACTTCAGATGTTCCTTAGTATATCTGAATAATTTCTTATTTTGAGCCCCTTGTATGAAGATCTCTGGAATGGTAGAAAACTACAAGATCCTGCAATCAAAGTATGAAGGTTCATGGAGGAAAATGTGGCTCTTAAGACCTAGGTTGCGAACTGATGGTAAAAAACTACTATCTTATATTGCATTACATTTTCTGCACCATATATTGATCGATGATATGCAATGATCCAATTTGATTCTAATGTAAATTATAAATATCTAGTTTCTGGACACATCTGACATTAAAGGCCGTGATTCTTCATATTGATCACATGTTCCCTTCCCCTCTCCTAAACAAAGGGTGAAATTGATCTGACAGCGAACTGATTGTCAAGTTAATCAGAGTGTCTCTTGTTTTTCCCTTTTCCTTTTGACCTTTTTTCTAGGCTTTTTTGTTTTAATATGCTCTCACATTCAGGCCTTTATGTGAGTCGGAATACCTACATCCGCGCTGGAGTTGCAGAGTGGAAGATCACTAATCCAGTTCACGTGGTACGATGCTATATCTACTTGTGTATCTTAGAATGCCTTAGAAGAGGGTACTATTTGTGTGCCAAGGAATTTATTAGTATGTGAATGTGAATGTTGTCTCTGAAATAATTATCTGCTAGCAAATTTTTGGTTTTCTTGTAATCCTGGAGATGTATAAGAGAAAATGCTGCAATTTTTTGTTTCTTTTCCCCATCTATGTTTACTTTTTATCTTCTTTGTATTCTCATGCAGGTTTGCTATTTCCGGTACATGAGGTTTTTTCCTTCCGGACGATTCCTTTACAAGGTTATAATTCTAGTCTAACTCAATGCACTTAACATATATTTTGTTTTTGTATCTGGTATGAGATGCTAATTTTATGCTGTCCAGAATTCTTCTCAAAAAATCAAGGATGTCGCAAAGTGCATGAACTTTAGATCTGCTAAAGCAGACTGTGTTTTCAGTGGCCACTACACGTTATCAGATGACAAGGTATGTTATTATCTTTGTCAGACGATGTAATTGAGTTTTTTCTGCGAGTTCTCTGTTTTCTTACGTTCCCCTTAATCTTCAGCATCTGCTGATGTGCTTTGAAATTTTGCTTCATGAGAACAGTATCTCGTATTATTTATACCTTTTTATACAGATGATTGGGTATTTACAATTAAACTATCATTACAGGTTGAAGCTGCTGTCTTGTATCCAGGCTTGCGGCCTACTGTGTTAAGGATACGCTTGAGGTATTTCATATATTTGCCTGAATAAAAAATTAATTTTTAGTGCAACAGGCAAGAGTGGAGATCATTAAGTTGACAGTCATATATTGTCTGTGAAGCTTTTTGTAATGATTTGAACCAGTTAGTTAAGAAATTGAGAACCTTTGGATATGCCCACTATGCTGTTCATACTAGTGGAAGTTTCTGTTATATAGGCTTGAATTTAACCGTCGTGGGCTAGTGTAAAACAGAATACAGAAACAGAGAACTATTTTGCTTTGTATATCTGAGAATAAGCTTTCCTTGAGAGAGAAAGAGAAGGGAAAGTTTGTAGTTTGCTATATTTTGCATCATCTTATATTCCTGTTTTTGAATTTGACTTGTCACTCTGCTAAGCTTTGTTCTATGGACGTGCTTTGTGGCATAGGATAAGAGGAACAACTGCTGGAGCTAACAATCGAATGGATTTGATCTCACTTGTGACGAGTGGTGTGAACGATAGTGAGGTTGGTGGACCTGAGGACGACATTCTTGGAGTTGTTGAGGGATGGCAAGACGATGAAACACACAACCCAGATGTGCCAGCAGTCTCACATAAGAGGGGCTTGACACCTTTTGTTTTTGTTCCGTTTGAAGAGGTAACCCATTTTGTATTATGTTTGGGATCTTTTCACCTACTAAAGTCCTGTATTTTTTACTTATATACGAGGATGTGAAATAAGAAAGTTTTATATCAGTCCTCTATTTGGGCATTTTTATCAAACTTGTGTATTTTATGTAGGTGGAGACATCGGTTTTGAATCTTCCTGTGGAGAAGATGGATTATTTTGTACCTGGTTGACTAATGCCTCTCAACAGAAATGGTTCATTTGTAAATATGTCTGTAATTCGAAGATATGGTCATCGGTATTTGTATTTTTATGTAAATAAATATGGATGACCATGAGGTTATGACATTGATGCTCTTCTGCTGTGGAATTATTTTTAATTTATTCTGCCTTTTAGCATTTCTGTAGAAGACGGCGTCCTGTGAATTAAAACCTCTGGATTGTGTTACACACAAGTAATTGTATTATTGTAGTGCAATTTGTTGCAAACATGCAATACTTATTACTTCTTTTTTTTCCCCTCATAGTAACATCCATTGAGATTATTAAAATATTTGCATTTGGAAACTTGATAGAAAATACACTGGCTTCATATCATTTCAGATTTGCATATTTGTAACTATGCAAGATTTTTTTACATGTTACTTTAGCTTGACCATATGGAATAATAAGAAACGCACTGAAACAAATAATATTCACAAAAATTTAATTAATGATGAGCCATTTATTTATGTAAGTATATGCAAAACGATGCTGGAAGTAAAGTAGCTTCAAATAACACAATCACTTCGGAACATATTATCGTAAATTCCTAACCGGAACGGAACCATTTAATTAGCATCGCCTCAGGTGCTTAGTAAGTTCAGATATGAGATTTACCACCCTCTGTGTACAAGACTGCCTTCCAAGATGGGTTGCGAGGAAGAAATGTGTCCTGCCAACATAAGCAACTGTTAGAGAAAAAAATGAAAAGAGAAAAGAAAGAGTACTCAAACACCATTGTTAAGAACACTGGAAAGTGCAAAACAGTACTAGTCTTAACTCGCCCTCGAGGTATCCTTGATTGCAGGTGATGTATGATATTAATATGCATAACTACAGCTAATTTAATGGTACAGTACTTCTAAATAAAGAAAGGACGATACTTGCTTCCCCCAGAAGCAGGCACATACCAGTCATGAATTGCTCTCAGTCTATCATTTTCTGCAATTTGGATTACTCTTCTCATCTCTGGTCAAATATTAATGGGATAGATCCAGATAGCATATATACCAAATGTTAGTATGTATCATATGCCTTCCTCTATTAGGAAAATGTGCGGATGCCAAGTTTCCCTGATAATTTTCATGTATTTAGTAAAAAAAAAAAAAAAAAAAAACAGTTCTCAGGACCTTCAAAATACCCAAGAACCGACTAAAGATTTAGAGCAGAAAGTCGTTACAAAACGAAGAGTACCAAATGAATATAATCCCAACTCCCATGAAATTATTAACCCCACCGTCCCCCCTAATCCTTACTTTTCCTTTGATAATAATCCAATTTAATAATCAAATTCACCGAAGAATGATATTTAAAGTAGATCAAACAGCCAAAGTGAAACAAACCCAGAAAGAGAAAGGAAGAGGATGATGGAAATGAACTCACAGAGACGTAAGAACAGGTGGGGATGACCGATAAGGAATGGGATTGGGCATGTTCAAAGGCAGCAACGCAGAGGTGGGAAGCCAAACCCAAACCTCTCTTGGAAGGTGGAACAAAAGTGTGGACCAAGTCCATCACTTTGCCATTATCTCTCAGCACATACTCTGCGTAGGCCTCCTTGTCCTCCGTCTCGAACCTGTGCTCGCCCTTATTCCACACTATCTTTGGAGCCTTGGCACCGTCCGAGCCTTCCGATTTGGTGGTCGCGGCCATTGGTTTGCATACACCAGCGGTTCGTTTTTCTCTCTCTATTAAAAAGGTAAAGACTGAACAAGCCGGATCAAAATGCAAAGTAAGCTTCCCGACGACATAAACCCGAGAAGAAAATGAAACTACCCTGAGATTTGACGCACTTACTATTATTTTTTTATTTAATTTTTCATAATTTTGGTTTCTCACAAAATTTCTTAGATTATTATTCAAGTAAAAAGGATAACGTCCTGTATGAATACTATTGAGATAAGTTGCAGTTAATTTGAAATATCAAATGTTTGTAATTTACCCTTCTAAGGTTTCAAAACATTACAATTTAGCATCTAATTTGGGTAAATCTTAAAAATTGAAACTTTCTGCTCGAGTTGGAAAGTTCAAGGGGCCAATTGCTAATCCTTATTTGTGTGCGCTGGGCTTAAAAAAAATTCTATGTAATTTAGCCAAATAAAAATGGAGAAAAAAAAGTTGACTCCATAATCATGGTCTCAACAGATTATTCAAGAAAAAAAAAAGAGAGAGAACAGGTCATAAAATATCAGTTTATAAGTTTATATGGCGCACTTAGAACTCGGCAACTCTTTTGGTGCTTCACTCAAAATATATGATATGAAAGAAATCAACCATCATGAGCCAGGTTTTACACAATAAAATCATTTGATCTCACAAACTATAAATAAATATTAACACTACAAATTTCCTTTAAGGTACCAGTTTTGATGAGCAAAAACTACCTACTAATAGCTTCACATTAAAAATAAAAGCAAAAATTACCATAAAAAAAAAAAAAAAAACTAAACGTTAACTCAACTCTACAAATTCGTACAAGCAACATAAACGGGAAATAACATCGTTTAGTAGTTTGTAAGAACATTTGGCAGGTTTTGTATAACTAGCAGAGACATTAGGTAGTCATCTAGATGAACAATCCAGAATAAAATACTTTATAAACCTAAACAAATCCAAGTTCCAGATACGGTGTTTGCCGATTAAAATAAATGAATTGTAGCAATCTACTTCAGTCAAAATATATTGTATTCAAATACAAGCCAAATATTAAATTTTTGATGAACTACGTCTACAAGCTATCACCGATTTGGCCTCCTTTTAATCAGCACGAGATTGGCCTGCCCGGGAAGAAAGGATGATACCCACAATGAGGCCGTAGAGAGCGAGAGCTTCGGCAAAGATCAGGATAAGAATCATTCCCACAAATAGCTTTGGCTGCTGAGCGTTAGCCCTGAAAATGTAAACAACGCCGGGGGGTTGGGGGGATGCCATGATTAGTACCCTTACATGCAGAGTTAACAGTAACGTGTATATTGCATATACAAATGGATAAAATGATAACATAAATTGGGAGAAGGAAAGGCAAACTACGACAGCACAAAGAACGTGATGACAAGATATAAAATACATGAGAGCATGCATATACAGCCAAAAAAGAAGGAACAATATATGCAGTTGCATACATTTCCTTTTGCATACCCTTGTTATTCAGAAGAGGAAGAAAAAAAAAAAAGTAGACATTCACATGATATATATCATGCAGCAATAGAAAACTTGCACTAGAATCCCCTACTTTGTTAAATTAACGACTCTATGTTTTCCACCTACGGAAAATGTTAAAAAAGAAGCAGGAAGAATATCTTAAAGTAAGAATTAGTACAGCAGAACTGATAGCATTATAAGAATAAACCTTTAGCTCAAAGAACTCAACATTCAAGTTTCCCATTAAGGCAGTACACATCAAAACTTCAAAGTAGTAGGAGCTTATTGGACGCAAAGTGATTAGTTACTTCAAGTAGTGCCAGAAAGTAGAGACTGCTTAATCTATTATTTCATATAGTTCATAAACTTCTAAAAGAAGATATAATTCACAAGTTGTATGTAGCTTTAGTAATTAGATTTCCATGCATTATTGCTTTCTGTTGCATTAAAATGCAACAGTGTCCATAGGTTTTACTAGAAGTACTTCAAAATAATTAACCATAACGTTAAGACATACCGAACACCAGCATCACCAACAATTCCAATTGCCATTCCAGCAGAGAGTCCAGCAAGCCCACAGGCAAGGCCAGATGACAAGTGCGCATAGCCATCGAAGAGATAGTAGGATTTAGCCTTGGGGTTTATTCCAGTACTGATAATAACAGCTATAATCAATCCATAAATACCCAGCACTCCGGCCATAACAACTGGGACAATGGATTTCATGACAAGCTCAGGCCGCATAACTCCCATAGAAGCCACACCCACCCCACTCTTTGCAGTTCCATAAGCAGCTCCCATACCTGACAATTTTTTCAAGAGATTTTTTTTTTTTAAAAAGAAAAAGAAGAGAGCTAAATAAATGCCGTCCTTTATTCCAAATACCGTTTTCTGGTATTAATAGTTGAATTAAACTAAAATTATTTTTCTTCATAAATCAAGGGTCTAGGCCTGATTTCACAAAAATTCGAACCGAAGAGTCTCCGAGCGATTAATTTCAGACACACAAACTCAAACGAGTCTCCATTTGCTTTCTGATTGCAACACAATTGCGGTGAAATTATTAAATCCCTTAGAACTCAATATAGTATAGCGGTATAGAACTCAATATAAGAAACTCCCTTAGATTGAATCTTTCCTTGGATCAATCCAAACGTTTCTAAGTGTCCAGTAAGCACTAATAGTCATCTAGGTAATTCAGCAAAGCCGATTTTTCCTGGGTTTACAAATTTTCGGAAGAAGAAATTAAAATCACAAAGAAGTGAAAGAGATCAGACAGACTTACAGGAGAAGACGAGAGCCGCAGCAGCTCCGAGAAAGCCGAAAAATGGAGCAGTTTCGTCACCGCTGAAACCTGCCATCGCTGGCTACTATTCTGACAGCTGTTATCTCAGATCGTGATCTCTTCTTCTCTTCGGGAATTTGGAAAGATGAGCAAGATCAAGATGAAGAGATCGGATCAAGCACCAACTAACAAATGATTGAATATGAACAGGGCCAATCCATGACTCCTTCGGGCGAGGCGCTATCACGTAAGTTTACCATAATGCCCTCTACCTGAACTTCTGGTCCGGTTCCGGATTCTGTCGTGCCATATTCCAATAGGACGCAGTCATCTGATTCATCTCCATCTGATTGAAGTTGGGCTAATTCAGGGGCCAATTTTGAGATCCAATTTGATTTTGACTTTGGGCCACTGGTAACCCAAAAGGACGTAGAACCGGTTAGATTCTTGCCCTGCCCTTTTCCCAACGGAAGAGGCAACCGAGGATTCCCGTCATATCAAGTTAAAAAACAAAAGGTCATGCCAACGTAAAGATATTTAATTAATTTGTTGGCCTGCAAAAAGCATGAGCTTTTAGTTGAGAAACGACTAATTAAAAATTATAAAGTAAAGTGGGTTAAATGCAATTTTATAATATCATCGTCATAAAGCATTGAAGTTGACCTCATGGAAGCTTTTTTTTTTTTTTTTTTTTTCTATAAATTAACATTCCATAAACATTAAATTGATTTAATCTATTGGTAATTTGAAAAATATAGCATTCTCTTTCTTTTTATGTAATGAATGAGAACTGATAAGTTATTTCTTTTTAACAAATAAAAGTACTCCTAGTTAAGGAGAATGTGAATTAAACTCAAAATGTTTTGTGTGGATGTATATTTTAAGTTTGTCTCATAAAAAAGTTTGAATAATAATGATAATAATCTATCGTTACTTCACTAACAAGTAACACCTCAAAATATTTTCAGCAGTTAATAAAAATAGATTAGCAAGGTTTGCTTTACGAATGGGACTCTTCTTTTTTCATAGCATAAAGCTTTACCTTTTTCTTTTCATACTTTGTAGCTAAAATGTAAAAAAGAAAACGAATAAAAACCTTTTTTTAGAGTAGAAAAAAAAAAAAAAATGTCTCTTTTTAGCGTTAGCGTATTAGCTCGGCAGTAGTAGTGGCTAGTGCGTAGTAAAGTAACCACATCCCGTCTTCCTCCATATACAGTAGTAGAAGCAGAACACAGCAGCTAACCAAGTCAAACCGCTTCAGACACAGAATCCAGCGCCGTTCTCCTCTGCCGCCTTCCTACCTCTCTTCTATTTTGGTCTTTCAAATTTCTAAAGAGTCTCTGCAAAAGAAAAACACATGGCGGATTCTAAGGTGGAGACGATTTCCAGATTAGCTCAGTGGAAAATTGAGAATTTTGGACCTTGCTCCTATAAAAAATCCGACCCTTTCAAGATCGGAATCTGGAATTGGTATCGCTCTCTCTTCTTCTTGTTTTTCTTTGCCCTGCTCTGTCTGTCTTCTCCGTGTCATTGATTAAGCTTGAAATGTTAAATTTGCTGCTGCAGGTACTTATCAATTGAAAGGAATAGATATCTGTACATTCGTCTATTTCCAGAGGCCTCACGGGTTTCTAAGGAACAGCCACCAATTGCTCGCTTTATTCTCCGAGTCTCTAGCACCGGCGCATCCCGCAGATTTTACATTTCTCCTAGTATGCCGTAACATTTCCTTCTATTTTTCTTTTGTGAACTTAATTTTTTATTTTATATCGACATCAAGTTTCAAGATTTAATTCTTCCGTTTATGATCTTAGAAGATGTTGGGTATATCTGAAATTGAGTTTTACGCGGTTGATATATTCATTCATATTTAAAAATGGATTAAAAAAGTGGACTTTGGAAGCGGAATGGTAAAGGGCTTGTTCTTTGTTTTGGGCTGGGAGGTTGGTGTGGTGATACTTTCACAATTTTCTGCGATTAATCATTTTTTTAGTTCCAAGTTGTTGAGTCTCCAGTTTGTTGATGATCATCGTGGGTCATTACACATGTATGACTGTATGCTATATGTGAAAGAAAGTGAAATACATTTGGGAAATTGCTAGATTTAACATTAGAATGGAAATTTAGTTTTGGACTTCTATTAGGTGTTTAATCTTAAGTGTGTGATAAAGGCCAAAAAAAGAAAAAAAAAAAAAAAAAATTCGCGTGACTGCTATTGGGGAATACAGTGACTACTGACACGGGAAGTAGATAAAAAATAGTATTAGGGAATGCAGCATCTATAGGACTTTCTATTGCCCATAATATGGTTTAAAATTTTAGAAATTGAAATCCTGATTGCAGCATATTGTTTGATCTTGTTAGCAAGGTGCTTCCCATCATTGAGTGATCTGCCGCTACAGCTGGAATTTGAAGATTAGGATGCCGGCAAAAAGAAAAAGAGAAAAAAAAAGAAAAGAAAAGAAATCTGATCTTGGTATTCTGATTTTACTAACTGGGACATTCCATTGAATCACGTCTTCTAGAAGTGAAATTGTATACATGACCGCATAGATCATATAGTAAGCATTTAAGCTAATTTTGAACTGGTTTGAATAACTTGCTATCATTTAGGCACAAATACTTGAGTGATTGTCAACGGCACTAATAACTGTGGATTGATTTGTTGTGTGCCTTAGAGAGATTTTTGGTTATATATAATATGTATAGCAATGTTTAGAAATCATATGGATGGTAATTAGTAAATAAAGTCTGTTTGTTGTTAATATGACCAGATATAGAAAGCCAATGGGTTTATGATTTGAAGATTATATTATGAGATACTGACACAGGTTTGTGTTTGCTTGTATCTGCTTTAAATGCTGCAGTTCATGAAAGACTGCTCAGGACATGCGATGACTTTTTCTGGCCCGTTGATACTACATTTGCTGGTCGCTTTATTATTGATGTTGAATTTCTTGACCTGAAGATCTGTCCACTGAATGTGAGTTCTTCTTCTTAATTCTATTTTCAAATTATATGATATCGATGTACAAAGACGTTTTAATAATATCTAGGGAAATGCCTAGCAATTGTTGGTTGCTCTCTGTAACCATTTACCTGTTTGGTCAAGTTTCATAACATAAATAATTTCAGTTATATGGCAGATGATATTTTGTATAATAACCTATTAAATTAGGAACCCAATAATCTCTGGGATAAGTATTTCATTCGTGATTCTTAATGCATAAGTTTCTAATCTTTTGTCATTAAACTCAGGGTGGAGAAGCCAGTTCTATATGGCCATCTGATGGAACGTTGCAATCTGTTGCAGCTCAAAGCACTCTCCGATGCCTCGCCCGCATGCTTGATGAGGGCATTCATGCTGACCTGACCATTCATACTGGAGATGGTGCATTGAGAGCTCACAAGGCAATTCTGTCTGCAAGTTCTCCTGTGTTCCAGAGCATGTTTCATCACGACCTGAAGGAAAAAGAGTCGTCTACAATCCACATAGAAGACATGTCGCGGGAATCTTGCATGGCCCTTCTAAGTTACTTGTATGGCACAATAAAGCAAGAAGATTTCTGGAAGCACCGGATTGCATTGCTCGGAGCAGCCAATAAATATGACATAACTGGCCTGAAAGATGCATGCGAGGAAAGCCTACTGGAAGATCTAAACTCAGGAAATGTTCTTGAGAGGTTAAATGAAGCCTGGCTTTATCAGTTGCACAAATTGAAGAAAGGGTGTTTGATGTTCTTATTTGATTTTGGTAAAATATATGATGTTCGGGATGAAATAAACAACTTCTTCAGACATGCAGATAGGGAGCTGATGCTGGAGATGTTTCAGGAGGTGCTATCGGTCTGGAAACCAATGTAGATCGTTAACTCATGGATCTTTTTTCTACTTCCCCATGTACAACTGTGTTTCTACTACCATAATAGTCTGTAAATAATGTCACACTTTTCTTTATTTCAACAATATTCTATTAATAATGGAAAATGAGGAACAAAAGAATTACATTGTAAAAATTCTGCCATGGGAACAATGCAGAGGCAAGACCTAATAGCCAATGGGTCATTACCCTTTTTCTCTTATGTATTTTAGAATGTGTTACTATTATTTGTTGAAAATTGGGCGTCCTAATTGATCTGTAACTAAGATTTCTCCTTTATCTTCTTTTATTTTTTTAAAATCTTTTCTATGACTTGTCTCTCTAATCTTAAGATTTCTCGTTATTTCAGGATTGATCAGTATCTTGTATAAATTGCAATACAAGATGAAAAGAAAATTTTCTTCAATTGCATATCATATGAATATCAGATTTTCTTTTTTATAGGAATGAATATCAGAAATTAGTTGGAGTTACTTTCTTTTTTTTTTTCAAAAAATAATAGAATAAGAAACAAATAAATTAATGCTTCTAGTTAGGGATAATTTAGCAATTTAACTTGCAATAATGCAGGCCATAGAATGAGATTTTCTACAAATAAAAAAATAAAAAGATAGGAAATAGAAGGAGATTTTCGAACAAATTCAAAAATAATGAGATTCTCTACTTATTCACTCGTTTTTGGAATTGGGACTACATCTGTGGACTATATGGAGTAAGAAATAGATCAAAGATATCCACCAAACAACCATAAAGTATTTAGCTGATAGTATTTCAGACAATCCAAAGGCATCGAATTAATATGAATTATTGTTACTGAAAAATGAAAAAACTAGCGACAAAAAAGAGCTAAAAAACCAACACAATTAAATCCCACCAAAATTAAAAACAGACTGATGACCATAGAACTGCTTCTTGGAAGTTGAGTGTCAAAGATTTTCCTCGACCACTTAGGTCCAGACTCCACATCAATCTCGGGCTCAGCAACTCTCTCAAGATTCACTTTATCAGACCACGTCGTCTCCAAGGCTTTCTGGAATTCAGCTTCAGAAACAAGTTGTGTTTTGACATCTCTTGTGGATTCGTTGATGATCCTAGGTACGCCATCACCAAAATCCTTGGACGGTGTGACAACATTAATCTCCACAACCAACGGAAACACATATTTAAAGTCTCTAGTGCCCTTTTTGCTGTGATTGCCCTCGACCATTCGGGTGGCAAAAGACAAAACCTGTGGGAAGATTTTGCGAATGACATGACGAGGAACAAGAGGTTCGGGTAAAGTCTTGTCTAAATATTGCAGACCGTGGTCAAAGAGCTTTTCAATGACTATAAGGTCAGAGTAGTGAAAAGACTCAAATAACTCTGTTTGGGTTGCTTTTGCTTCATCGTCGTATGAGTGGTGGAGTACTTGGACAACGCGAAACTGCGTGTTAAAAAACTGTCTGCGAGCAAAGTGTTGGAGGTGTTGATATTGCTCATCAACTTCGTCATGTTGGGCTGAGATGCACCATTGGTAATTAAAAGCCATTGATGACAATTCACGAGAACAATGCAAGCACCACAAGATGATAGTGTTGTTTGAGAATACAAGGTAAGCGAAGGGCGCTGTTCTTATAAGCAAAAACTTGGTATATATGTGAGACGGTTTAGGACTACAATTCCATGCAGTACTAGGATTAGGAGTCCTTGCAAAATAAGGAAAGAACTTGTAGCCCATATAAAATTCCTTGCTAATCTTTGAAATTACTGCTAGCGGCCCATATTAAAAGTCCAAGCCCAATACATGGGCCCAACCACATAAGCCACGAGAAAGATCCGGAGAGTGAAAGAAAGACCATTGGAATGGAAAAGAATTCCGTTGGCCATATTTACGATTACTGCTCTGTTTTCCTTGTGCAATACATCACCAAGCCAAACAGGACGTAAAACAGAGGAAAAACTACTGAAACGCATTGTGGTTGTGGAAGAGCTTGAGAAAGAAAGGGAAAGATGTTCTTTTTCTTTGCTGGAGGGTTAGAGCAACAGGTGCGTCAGGTGTTGAAATCTAGTGTCGGCAGGTGTATAAACTGTGCTTCCCCAGCTGACCTGGTGGAGTATGAGAAAGTGTTGAAGCTTTTCTTTGTCCCAGTCTGGCGGTGGCCCGGGAAAGAGCCTGCCATGTATTGCAATAATTGCAAGTTCTTATTTCCTCAGTCCTACTCTTTGCCACCGCCGCCGAATGCCGATTCCTCGGCGTTGCCCGATGTTTTGCGGTGTCGATTGTGCGACCGGGTTGTGGATGCCGACTTCAGATTTTGCCCTTACTGCGGTTCTTCGCTCTGATTAATTTACGCGCGCTCTATCAGGGTTTTGATGTTGATGTGCTTTAGCCCTATGTAAATTGGTAAATGTTTGATCTTTACCGAGTGAATAAGATAGTAAGCTGGTTTCGACTATGGCGTTATGTCATATGATTTTGCGCGGAAATAATTAATGGATGATCCACTTTTTTCATACTAATTGCATTTAGTGCAATACTGTTAGTGAAAGAATGCTATTTATGTGAATTTGTGCCAGTTTCGTTCTTGTGTTGGATTTTAGGATTGCTTAATAATAATAACATGGCGTTATGATGAATATGACAAAGAAACAATCTGAAACTGTAACCTGAAATCAATCAGGAACTCTAAATTATCGTTAAAGCAATATGGCATATCATACAATAAGCACCTTTGTTAAGGGGACGTTAAGCCACCATTTTAGATGGTGGAAATTATGAAGGGGGTAATGGTAAAAAAAAATGGATTTGATACCATACAATGAAACGATTGTTCCTGTTATTTTACGAAGGAGCTTCAATCAGGAGACAGCCTCTGGTTTATTCAACAGTTTCCGCAGGGCCTGGATGCCTTTGGAACAGCCAAGCAAAAGCAAAAGCAAATCTGCAAATTCGCCCTTCTATTGCAATATTGTCCAAAAAGAGACTTTAGAGCTGATGTGCGGGCTAATTCCAAGAAGCATTACGAACTATGCGAGACTAAAAGCACTCTATTTAATCTTCATTCATTTCTATTTGCTGAAGGGTAGTTGCTTAGCTCCTTGCTCCAAGGCAACTCTCCACAGTCTGTACCTTACTCCAAGCTTGTCATAGGATACAGGGGAATTCCATACATTCGCACCTTCGATCATTCTCTCTTGCTGGCCCAGTACTAGCCGTAGATCCTCATTTAGAACCTTTAACATGTGAAAATCAAATACATCAATGAGCTAAAGTTAGAGATAACCACCTGAGCAACATTTGGGTAAATTCCTATCTCAAACAGATATAAAGCATTAATCCTAGGAAAAAAGACAAAACATAAAACTAAAATTTAAAACATCATAGGCTGATTTTCTGGTAATGACACAGTCTTAAACATTCCAGATTTATAAGGATACCAGCAACAAAAGTTGTTGTCTTTTTGAAGGATAACTGCTTCTTCTTTTTTTTCTCCCTAGTTCATATATGATTAGTTATGCATTTAACAAACCGACTACCTGTTCAGCAAAATGCTTCCATACGTAGCGGATAAAAGGGATGTGCTTAAGAACAGGAGCAAAATCCAGTGACATTCTGTACAGTAATCTTGTTTTTTGTTTTGATGAGGGTAAGCAGACATGAAGTTGGTGAAGGTGTGTGGCACACTGCTTGGTGCTTTGTCCTTCCAGTTTCCCCGGCTTAGAGATTCCTATGGTTGATATAACCATGCAAGGTGGTCGAAATTCCATATCAATGGGATAGGGGTCCCAATATCCTTGCAGGCCTGATGAAGGTGTCAAAAATTTCACCAAGCTGGAAGTCCAAATACGTAGTAAGTGAGTAACTTAACAAGAATTCATTTCACAATCAATGCTTAGACTTATATATTAAAAATCTGAACTTTTCATAAATACCTTGGAACACTCCATCCCTTGGCAAAAGTAGAAGTGTGAGTAAAAGGGGCATGTGCAAGATCCAATAGGTTGTCCAAAAGTAACCCATGTTCTACTGGAAGTTCCATGACAATCTGTGAAAAGCAAGACCCATCACTCAACATTAGCCAACAAATAAAAAGAGCAACTATGTGAGCTTACACGACTCCTCTATAAATAACACGATCATCATTCTTGGTTCTTGCATCAAATACCTCAGCATGAACTTCAAACCCAGAAGGAGGAAGTAAAGATGGAATGGTGGCTGTTGGCGGATCATTGCCAGGCCAAATCCAAATCATCCCCTCTTGTTCAAAACATGGCAATGACTTTATCTTTACATTTACCAGTCGCGTAGATGGCATTTTCTCACATTTTCCATCAGTCGTATATTCCCAACCTGAGAATCATCCATAAGGTAACTCTTAGATCTGTATGCTTCAGTACACATGTATCTGGGTGTGTGACTTGTAATGTCGCACATGTTTATGAACAAGTGCATACAGTATATTTTTATGATATAGATATGTTACTATTGCACATCAGTCCAGAAAAAAGAACGTGAACTTATATTATTTGTTGCAGCAATTACTAACCATGGTAGGGGCATTGGATACGACCCTCATTTACAGAACCAAGGTGCAGAGGGCATGCTCTGTGTGCACAGGTATTCTGGACACAGCCAGGTTTTCCATCTTTCCCTCTAAAGATAACCCATGGTTCCTCAAAACATTCTATTGGGATCTGAAATAGAAAATAAGTAAGACATTTATGAGAATTGTGTTAAATCATAACTTTAGATAGGAATGGAGTGCCTGCCTCTTATCTGGGCAAGGCATCCGCTCCTCTAAACTGGAAAAAAGATGGCAATGGAAGGATCTTATATTCCACAACTACTCAAATGTGCCACAAAGACAAGAGTATTATAGTAGTATCATGCAAAAGCCACATGGCAGTAGTCAGGCGGTAAGTGAAAGGCGAGTTATAGGGTAGAGATCTTTCGTTTGATTCCCTACAAAATCTCAAAAAGTAATATAAATCAAAGCTATGCCAAACATTGTATCTGTTTGACTATGTTATTTGATGAGAGAAAACGTGCTACTGTTATATCATATATCCTGTTAATTTGGACTGATTGAAGTAGGTGACACAAATATAGTACGCCAGGATATAAGAAAAAAGAAGGTGCAGTTCCGAGAACTGACTTACCATAGTATCATCGTTCAGATCATTTGAGAAAGCAACAGGGTACCAAAAATTCTTTAAACGGGGATGATAGGGATGAACTGGACCTGATACATCCAAGCTTTTCCTTGGAATCCTTCTCTTTCCAACGTCCGCAGATTGTGTAGAAGTACTGGGAGATGTCTGGTCAACTTGGGTCGCACTTCTGTCTTGCAGCAACCTATCATTCACCAATTCTTCCATATAAGCTAGTTTATCTAAAGCAGTAGATACCCTTGCTTCAGATATATGTACCTGTTTTTGTGTAATAAGTTACAAAAATACAGTCACTAATTAGTAAAATCATGTACATGTCCATGGAAAATTGGATAAACCAAAGACAGTATGTGTCAAGTTCTGCTGATCAGTCTAATGCTGCAAATATTCTTTACCTGTCTGTGTGCTTGTGATAATTCTTCCTGCAACTCTGCAAGTTCCTTTTTCATGGTGCCAATTGACTTATAATCACGAGCTAGAGGATTAAGAACTTCCACCACCTACACCGATATACTTGTAAACATAAACCGGAAATCTAGTAAAAGGAATAGCTTCTGGAGTGAAGAAGTGGATGCTCAAACAAGAACAGTATCATCCTGAAACTGCAATATCCTCTAACAGCCAAACTTACATGTTCAAAATAAAAAAAGATTGAACCTCAATGAACATGATATGAAAATTCATTCAAGCGTCAAAAATAATTCTAAAACTTCATCTCTTAATATATAATTAGCACAGATATCAGTATAAACCTTTTCATGGAGAAGCATGATGGTAAGCACATCTTGCCGAGCTCGCCAATCTAAGTACTGAATATCATATCTAGCCACTTCTAGGGCTTGGTATACATCCAGAAACTTTCCTTTATACTGGGGGACTTTAGATCTTGGATCCTCCACGTCAAAGAGCGCACCCCATTCATTCTTCTTGTCCACCTCTTCTTTAAATACAGCAAACACTCTAAATTTTCCTTTAGCACCCTGAAATGCAACATGCCCACAACATTGCAAGCTACAATAAAAAACTGAGCCATATTTCCTTCAGGAATACAGGAAAAGACAAATCCAGCCTGAAAATAATTTTTCTATGGCTTCTCACTACATTTACTGATCATAGCCATAGCCTAGAGGTCTAATCAGCCCCGGAAGTATTTAATAGTGAAACCCACAAAAACTATATACTCTGATGCCCGTCATTACAGTGCATGCCATAGCTTAGCTAAAATATGAATTAACTATTACATAATTTCATCTTGAACCAAATTACAACCCCAAAATATAGAAAGATACCCATATTTATGTAAAGCGGCACCAAGAAATTCGCTTCTAAATTCAGCAAGAACTTAGCAGTAAAGCAGTTAAGAATACATAGCAACTGCCCAATGAGACTATTGGAAATCAACTTATGGATTACTTTTATTTAAAAAAAGAAAAAACCAATTGAACTTATTGGCAAAGAAAGTGAAAAAGTTAGTACCTTCTTAACGTCAAGCCTAGATGATTTGCAAATAGAGTTTGGTAAAGAGAGAGCTGCACCAGTCGCTATGGCAAAGGCGTTCATGGCGTTCTGAAGCTGGCAGTCTCTGCAGAGAAAGAGAAAGGGAGAGACATTTAGTTCAACAGATTTATTTCGGGGATTTAGTGATAAGAGGTCGGAATTTCGTGCGATCTCGGCTAGCCTTCTAAGGGTCGCCACGTGGACAAGCCTGAACTCCTTGCTGTCTCACGTGGCAGATCTTTCTTCCACATGCTCTAGGGCTCTGAGAGCATCTTGGAACGGTGGGGCCAACATCCTGCCAGCTCGGATTGGCGAAGATATCTTCTCTATCCTTTCCGAGTTGGGTCTTTTGTCGTTTCATGAGAGTAATTTTGATTTTTGAAAAAGCTTTTAAGCGAAGGTAGTTTGTGGTGGAGTGTAGAGACATGTGCAAATGAAATGGACCTCCAAGACTAGAATTCATTCGTCCACTTGTATTGGTTAACTTGCTTCATGTTGCTATTGGGAACTCTCACAATTTAGAGGAATATACTTAAATTCTCGAAACCACAAACTTCAGAAATTTCGGTAATATCCATCACGGGAAAAATAGTGCTGCGATTTTGGTGAACCCTTGGTCATTGAGAGGACTAGAGGAGAACAAAAAGCGCAATGTCTTTTATCTTTGGGGCCCGACCCGAGTTAGAATTCCAGATTGTGCAATCGGGTATTGATGATGAGTTAAGGGGACAACCGTTGCCTCTTGAAGGGGATGATCCATAGTGTTGGCGGGGATACACAGTAGTCTAGTCAATCCTGTGTGGCTTGTTTGGTGGGGAGTGTAGCGAGCCAGGGTGAGAGAGAGTGATGTGTAGCGGGAACTGGGAGCACAAGGTTGGGGCTTTCTTCTTAGCCACTCTACTTCTATGGTTCCTCTCTGTTTAGTTCGAGATACTATTCAAGAAACACACACAGCTTCTCTTTATCATAGCCTGCTCTTGCTTTTACCAGACCGCTAATTGGCTCACCCGCCTCTTCCTCTCACCGGACCCTCTCTTCGTTAACACTTTCGTCTCTCTCCTCCACTCAACCATTGACTCCGCTTCAGGTTAGTTAGTTTTATGTTTTATTTATTTATTTTATGTTCTTCCCAAACGTTCCAAATTTTCAATGCCTCTTTGCCTTTAACTTGGTCTAGTCGTCATTTCCTTTGCTTTCACTAAGTTGATATACACTTCCAGCTTGAACCCAGGAAATTCCCACAAGTATACTTCGGCACTATCTCTTTTGTTAACTCTAATCTGGGAAAGTTCATGTTTTTATATATACTATGACAGGGGAACATGACAGAGTGATTTCTTAACTGGAGTGGTCATTGTGTCTTTCTGATTAGTTTATCCGAGTAATTTACTGCACATTGACGAATTATAACTATACGAGCACTGGGGGAAATGTTGTGGATGTAATGGATGAAGATAGGCTATTGTAACTCTGGGAAACTAATGAGATACTCATACTAGTACTAGTTGCTACTTTTGTAAATTGTAGAAACAGTTGAGGCAAGTGACTGCATATTCCTTGGTGCTGAATAATGAGTCCCCGGATTTCAGATGAAATAGAACATTATTCATATGGACTTAGGTGCGTAACAATTCAAGATCATCAGTTTCGTGGACTGGTGGCCCAAATTATTTCACATGATATTCGATTCTCTTTCCCATTGTCATTGAATGGGGAGAGAATGGGAGCTACTTTGAAGCCGTCATCTCATTGATGTTCTTTCTCAAGGATTACAATGGTGCTCTTTCTCCTTTTCATGAATTTTTAATTTATAAAATTTAATTTTCTTAGACAGTTTCCTTCTCAAATTTGTTAAGTGACTTAAACTCAGAAAATCTTACAGTATAGTGCATCCACACCCTGTTTGGGTGTTGTGTCATGTGTAAACATGTTTTCAGTTGTCTGAGTTTAGAGGAGAGTTCTGCTGGAGTTCGGACAGCGAGAGAGACGAGAAAGTGTTTGTGAATTTGTCTTTTCTTTTTGATTCCTGTAGGGTTTTCCTTTAAGTTGTCCTTCATTAGATGTTAGTAAAGCATTTTAGGTGTTATTTATAGTAAATGTGTTGATCAAAAGAGTCTATGTTCAGAGGTATTTAGTAATATTGGTCTACTAGAAATCCGAAATTAATGCCATTTGCTATCTTCACTGGTTGACCAGGCTCATGCTGAATTTCTAATTCGTTCTCTTAGATTTTAGTTTTACAAACTCAAGATCCTCGCATATTCTACTGCAGTGCAGTTCATGCTTTATCTGTTAGATTTTTCTTTCTCTTCTTATTGGGTTTTTGCTTTTTGCTGTCTTCTGCAGTGATCTTCATATCGTTTTGACAATGGTTTATTAATGGGTCAAATGGAATGTTTGACCACTCACAGCTGGTTTATGTTACTTGGCCATAGGCATATGAAGTCTTATGCTGAATCCAGCGACCTGGGTTCGACTCCCGGCGGGACCTTTAAATATATATATATAGATTTATTTTTAAAAAAAATTTAAGAAACATGAAACTTCAATATATACCCACGTCTCAATGAATACCGCTTCTTGTTTCTAGGACAACAAATAAAACGATGGATCACATACATAGTATTATATTATTATTATTACTCTTTGTTGTACACTCTCATTCACGATGGTGATGATCAGTGAGACGGGACTTTTCTTTCTCTTAAAAGTTTTGAAGAGATCCATGCCAAGACCAAAATTAAGCAAGTTCATGCTAAACAAGGCCAGTGGCAACTCCAAACCCCTTCCAAATTTGGGAGCATCCTTGATGAGCTTGGCTATTATGAGAAAGTGAGATGCAAGCCTCGGTATAACCAGCTGTGAGTCTTATATTTAAAGGTCCCGCCGGGAGTCGAACCCAGGTCGCTGGATTCAGCATAAGACTTCATATGCCTATGGCCAAGTAACATAAACCAGCTGTGAGTGGTCAAACATTCCATTTGACCCATTAATAAACCATTGTCAAAACGATATGAAGATCACTGCAGAAGACAGCAAAAAGCAAAAACCCAATAAGAAGAGAAAGAAAAATCTAACAGATAAAGCATGAACTGCACTGCAGTAGAATATGCGAGGATCTTGAGTTTGTAAAACTAAAATCTAAGAGAACGAATTAGAAATTCAGCATGAGCCTGGTCAACCAGTGAAGATAGCAAATGGCATTAATTTCGGATTTCTAGTAGACCAATATTACTAAATACCTCTGAACATAGACTCTTTTGATCAACACATTTACTATAAATAACACCTAAAATGCTTTACTAACATCTAATGAAAGACAACTTAAAGGAAAACCCTACAGGAATCAAAAAGAAAAGACAAATTCACAAACACTTTCTCGTCTCTCTCGCTGTCCGAACTCCAGCAGAACTCTCCTCTAAACTCAGACAACTGAAAACATGTTTACACATGACACAACACCCAAAAAGCGGTATTCATTGAGACGTGGGTTTGGAGTTGCCACTGGCCTTGTTTAGCATGAACTTGCTTAATTTTGGTCTTGGCATGGATCTCTTCAAAACTTTTAAGAGAAAGAAAAGTCCCGTCTCACTGATCATCACCATCGTGAATGAGAGTGTACAACAAAGAGTAATAATAATAATATAATACTATGTATGTGATCCATCGTTTTATTTGTTGTCCTAGAAACAAGAAGCGGTATTCATTGAGACGTGGGTATATATTGAAGTTTCATGTTTCTTAAATTTTTTTTAAAAATAAATCTATATATATATATTTAAAGGTCCCGCCGGGAGTCGAACCCAGGTCGCTGGATTCAAAGTCCAGAGTGCTAACCACTAAACCATGGAACTAAGGCCAAAGGTGTTTGTATTTTGTCTTTCTTAATGTAAATATTAAACAAAAAGTTTGTCTGAGTTGTCAGATGATGGAGTAGGTTGATCATTATTACTATTAAAATTTTTGAGAATTCAAATGGCGTCAAGGGGTGGTGGCGCAGTTGGCTAGCGCGTAGGTCTCATAGCTTCTGAGTAATCCTGAGGTCGAGAGTTCGAGCCTCTCTCACCCCAATAAATACTTTTTCTTGTGAACAAGAAAATTAGGCGTAGGCTCTGATAATGATAGGTCTGTGTTTGGAGCCTTTCACTTTCGCCTACAAGTTTCTTTCGCAGAAGATTCCGTGTTTCTTAAATTTAATACGTTTCTCCATATCTTACACGAATGAGATTTCCAATGTTTTTTAAAATATCTGGAGTTTAACTCTTCTATTGGTATTGTATTTTGCAAGCTTCGGGCTTCAATTTTGTTCTAGCGGTTTGGCCAATGTGATTTTATATATGTAGGGTTTTTTTTAAAAAAAAAAAAAATGAAAAGTCTCACCTCGAGTCGAACCCAGGTCGATGAATTCAAAGTCCAAAGTGCTAATCACTACACCATGGAATTCTTTCTATATCATTAAATAAAACAAAAATGGCTGGAGTGATAGACAAAATAAATATTAAAAAGTAAAATGTGATATCACATTCGGAAGGAGTGGGGGGGCAGTTGGTTAGCGGATAGGTCTCACCCCAATGGTTGTTTTGTTAGACACTGATTTAGTGTGAACAAGAAAATTGGTAATGTGTTGTTTATCAGACTTAGCATGATAGGGAATAGTGAAGATAGGACCGTTGGAGCTTCAAATCTCGGTTCAAAATGTCAGAAGACAACCCCACGTAATGAATTTTTTTAAAAAATGCCAATTTACTATCATTAAATCTTTTGTTCTGAGTAATAAGAACAATTCTCCGTCGTACAACATGAGAAACGAATGATTTTTCATTGTAGTTGATCAACTGTAACCACACTAAATTTCTAGTCGTATCCCGCTCTTAGTTCGAGAGAAAAATTTTGCAAAGCCATTTCTACTTCTCTCAGAGCTGACATGATTTGGCGGCATGGCAGCTGATGACGGTGGTGAAGTTTCTTCCCTTCTGTTTGCTGATGGACTAGAAGAACCTGAATCTCTTCTGGGTGAAAATGTATCATTAGAATGCAACTTCCATGTATCTCCGCCAGCCCGAGCAAGAAGTGATGGACTTGCAGAGAATCCTGGTATACTCGCAGTGTCAATCAGAAAGTCTTCTAATGTTGCTAGGGATTGCAACTGATTCCCCAGTGACGCTATTGTTTTCTGGCACTCAGCAAGCTTTCCTGCAGCTAGTGCTAGGTCTTCCTGGCATAAGAAATTTTTACAAGCGTTAAACGAATCATCATATTATGCCTTTGTGTAATTCTTCACGATTTTGTAGATCAGATAAACTGATAGAAGTTGCATATGTTAATGATGATGACTAACCTGCTTTATCTTCACTTCGCTATATGAGTTAGCTGTTAACCATAGTTTCTCTTGCTGCTTTTTGTTTTCTAGCTCTTCCTCCAATTCTTTGAACTTGCTTGCAATTTCAGCGGACAAAGCCCTCTCCTTATCAACCTCTGATTCTAATGAGTCAAACTTTGCTGATATTGTCTCAGCCTCTGCCTCCATGCTCTTGAGCTGATTTTCTATCACTTGCTCTGATTTGTTGACATCATTTAGCTCTCTTTGCAACTCGTGCAATTTGGTTTCTGCCTCCCTCAGTTTAAGTTGTGAGAACTGAATACAATCTTCACTTTTCACCAAAGCCAACTCAAGTTCAGCTTTCTCTGCTTCGATCTTCTCTAACTTGTCTTTTAGTTCAGCCATTTGGTGACTCATGATGTTCAACTCCGCTCTGAGGGAGTTTTCTTCGTCAACACATGGATTATTTTCAACTAACTCCTGGTTAATGCCTTCATTCTTAGTCTCAGACAATGCAGCAAGTCGCTCCATTTCAAGAAAATCATCCATGAGATCAATTTCAACACAAGAGGCTTGGGGTTGCCTAGATTTTTCATTCTTGAACTGACCAAGCTCAGCAATAAGTGCAGATGCCCATGAATCAGAGCAACTTTGGTCGTACTTGTTTGGTTCTGAACCACTCATCTTGTGGGTATCAACGTCCATTGCATTAGGCCGCTCCCCACTGTCTGATTGACTATCAGTGAGATACTCAACACAAGATGAGGATGCAGTAACCGACTTTTGATCATTAACTAAG
Organism: Bauhinia variegata; assembly: GCA_022379115.2. Taxonomy (NCBI): domain Eukaryota; kingdom Viridiplantae; phylum Streptophyta; class Magnoliopsida; order Fabales; family Fabaceae; genus Bauhinia; species Bauhinia variegata. Next base: position 16,346,683 of record CM039437.1, read on the forward strand.
GATGCTCTACAAGACAATATCTTCAGTCTCCGACACTCAGCCTCAAGCTTGGCCACTTTCTTAATGGTTTCTAAATGTTGCTTGCTAGCTGTCTCAGCCGCTTGGGTACTCAAGTCCCTCTCAATGGTCATGATTTCCAGCTCTTCCGATTGAGCTATAAGCTCATGCTTGAGAGTCATGTTCTCTTTCTGCAATTGTTTAGCCTTTTGGCACAAATCAAGATCAGGAGACCTGGAATTAGCCGCATCTAATTTGCTCTGAAGCTCAAGCAGCTGGCTCTCAAGTTTAAGTTTTGCTACTTCCAAGTCATAGGTTTGCTTTACTACAGCATCATGGATATTCTTCTCCTGCTCATCTCTTGTCTGCCTTAGCTGCCTAACACACTCCTTAAGCGCACCATCAAGATGGGTAACTCGATCTTCCAGAGTTGAATTCCTCAGACTCGCTGCCTCAAGTTGCTTCTTTAAAATTGCTACCTCATTTTCAGCCTTTTCCCAGCCTACAAGTGAAAATCATCTAATTATGAGGAAATTGAAGAAGGAGATAGAAAGAAAAATTAAAAATAATTACACATCGGAAGGAAGGATACAAAAGTAATGCAGCAAGAAAGATTCGCAAGAAGCAAAACAATAGATAGGAATGGTGGGAACATGTACTAGCCATTAACATTAGTTCAACCTGCGATAGCTTCTTCAGCAAATTTGGCATGCTGCTTAACCAAATCTTCTTTGGCACTGGCATTCTCAAGTGCAACGGATGGTTTCGCAGACAAATTCCTCAAGCCGTCATTTAAATCAACTTCCTTTGCATTCAAGATATCATCCTTTGTATTGTTTCCATCTTCCGCTAATGAATCATCATTTACACTGTCTGGAGTAGTTACAGGTGTTGATGTGACTTCAGGAGGTGATTCTGCGCTGGCAGATGGACTATGATTGGAATCTTCAGTGCCAGACACTGCTCTTGAGGTGACATCAGATGATTGATTACTTCTGTTGGGAGATTCCCTCAACGCTTCCTGTTTTAAAGACGAAAAAAAATGCAAACAGATGAATAATTTTTTAGTAAACCTCTCTCTTCTTGCACAATATTCGAAAATCGCCACTGCAGGCCATAACTTCCAGGCACTCAAATTAGTTATTGGAGGAGAAAGATAGACAATTATCCTTGAATGCATTCAATATACATGTATAAGAGTGTTCTGCTTGTGTTTTCAAGCCTTCACATAACTACTGCTACATCAGACTTGGATTCTCAGTTAGCCATGTCCTCATATCATCTGGTCAAATAACTAGTGTCTAACATGAAAGTAAAATTGCGTATTTGTCTTTGAAGAAACAATAGAAAAGGTGCAAAAACCCATAAGATCCAAGTGGCATGATTATCATTTCATCATCTTTTAGCCTCACCACATTCAAGGCTATAGAACCCAAAGAAAGGGTTCCTAGAAACAATTTGTGAAACCTGGCTCAACTGTTGTATGAACAGTTTATTAATTCAGGAGAACTCTTTTTAGTCACTCTTCCATGACTTTCCAGGATGTTTACAAATGTCACAAGAATCAAATGAAGCATAACCAGGAATGCATGCAGACTACGAGTACATTTAATATGCCTATTCATGTCAAACCGGGACATTTAATTACAGGAAACAAGATGAAGGTAAAGTGTAAACGATCTCAGCTTCTCAGAGATGAGTCAACACCATTCATGCAGAAAGCAAGGAATTATGAGACGTTAGAATATACCACCATACAGAAGTGATTCAATGCTACAAATCCCAAGAGTCAAATTAGAATGTGAAACTCGTGAGACATCCAAAACACCACATTCTAGTATATTAAATTTCAAAAGTAAAAAACGTAGCAGGCTTCTGGAGTTCACTTCACTTATGCATTTAGTGCGCACCTGTTCATCTGAATATCTCTCAGAATGAGACGATACAGATCCTGAACTTTCAGTTTCGCCAGGGCTCTTATCAGAAGATTTCCGCTTCCACAACCATCTCTTTTTCTCCATCATGGGGTCTAATAATCTAACATTAGCTAGGAAAATGCAGGGCTTTCATCTGCAGGCATTAAATAAGTCAGAACCCCACTCAACCCACAAAACAGCATTCAGAGGTTCAAGAATCAAGATAATGAAGAGAACATATGAAATATGCTTGACCCTAATTCTTCAACAGAGACTTTAAACCAAGATGCCATAGCCTTCGGAAAGCAAAAAGACAAAAACAACACTTGCTTCTCAACAATCTCAGTGGATTAAGCAAACAAACAAAAGGAAGATGGCTTCGCTTAACATTCTTATCTGCTTCGCTAAGAACCCACCCCATTTCAACATTGAACAGACAGATTGTAACAAAAAAAGAATGGACCTTTGGGCGACATAGGTATTAGATGAATTAATTTCTTATCCCAAATCTCGCATAGTTGGTGAAACGCCATTCAAAACCGAGAATCACTAAACAGCCATTTTTTCCTTCACAGATTGAGATTTTAAACCGACAAGAAAAATTGTAGCAAAAATTTACTGACCAAAGGTAATGCAACAGTAGCGAGCTGCGGAGAAGGAAGAACTGACGCATGCTACCGACTAGCGGCGACTGCCCAATTAAAAACTTCTATAATTCGAGTGACCCAATTCAGCTGTAGAACTCAAAATCCCTTCAGGTTCCAAGAAATCCAATAACTAACGTAAAAATTACTTCTTTTATCAGACAACTAGATATTCTTGAAGGAAAAATTACTTCTTTTAATTATTTATTAAAAAAAAAAAAGACCCAGCTGAAAGACCTTTGACCGGAAAACCAACCAAGTCCAACCATCAGAATAGCTGGTAGCCAGCCAATAATGAATGGAAGCAAAGGATGGACTCAGAGAGATTTAAAGAAAGAAACAACGGTAGTAATGACAACAATAAAATAGCAATAAAATGAGTCGGCAAGTATCTGCAGAATGTCAGTAAGCATTCATAGAACTACTACTTACAAGGAGCTGATCATGGGGTTTCTATTTCTTGTTTTTTTGCTTACTTTTTCTTTTCTTTTAAAATTTATAAAAAAAATAAAAAATAAAAGAAGCCATGTGATTGCTTGCATGTGTCGAACTGTGAAATTCAAGAGTGCGTGCGTGTGTGACCCCAGTCGCTTTTCAGCTTTTCAGGACAAATAATTAATTTGTGCTTCTAATTTTAATAATTTGAAATTGAGCTGCTCTTACACTGATTCCCGCCCTTAAGCGAGCATTTTGCAAGCAGCCAAGCAGAATATAAATGCACATTGATTGTCCAGTGTCTATTTCCTTCCTTCATGAATCATAATGTGTTTCCTTTTGTTTGTTTTTCTTCTCTCTTTCCTTTGTTTTTTTTTTTTTTTTTTGGGTAGTAAATATTAAGCTCATCATTTCTTCCCCTCCGTTTGTTTTGTTTTACAAGGAATCTTGCTACGACAAGATGAATCTTATGATACACTTTGCCACCTCGGAAATGGTCTTTTTCAAAAGAAATTAAACGCGTCACTGAATGTATAATGAGCTGTCGAGATTGGAAATTTAAGTGAAGAAAACACAGGAGAAAAGGTATTGTCTTCCTAAGAAAAATATAACCTTAACGTCAACGTAGTATGAACTCCAATCCAGCACAATTAGTTATCTTATCTCTACTGAATCATTGACTTTTTGTTTTATTTGGTGGGTGTTTGAGCGATTTTTTTATTGTTCTTTTGGTTGATTAGATGTTTTTGATTAGACATGAATTACTTAATGGTTAATAGAATAGTTATTTTTCAAAAATATAGTAATTTTTTCTTTTTTTTTAAATGATAAAATCGTACATAGGTTAAGACTGGGAAACTATTGATTTGCTCAGTGTGGGACATAAGTGTAAGCTGCACCACATATAGTTGACATGATGATGGTTTTTCGTCGCTTTATGCTTATTTGCCCTTTGTGCTGTAAGTTAAATTCATGTCGCAGGCGGTTCACGGCGCAATGTTGGTCCATAAAAAGGCACTTCTTTTCAACAGTATTGAATACTTTATGTCAAGTTTTAATTCTCCACAATAATATAATCAAAAGCAGCAAACTCATACACGGAACAAATTCAAATGAAGCAGTTGAGTTTCTTCTTACTCAAAATTCCAACCAATAAAACTGTTCAAGTTGACCAGAGACGGTGAATTTTTTCTTGTCATTGCTTGTACAATGCCTCCTCTTACAGAGCATGAGTCAAACCTCTGTTAAGATACATAAGATATAAAAATATTTATTAATTATGTCAGGTTTTGTTAGTATTATCTAAGATGCTTCTTCCCTCATTTCTGTACCCATTTTGCCAAAAAAGCATCGCACCATGCATTTATTTGGAAAAACTTACATTTAATGCCTAATGGTCGTCTTTGAAGCTCCAGATAATTGATCATTATTGTTTTTCTTATTTGAGCAGTGTTAATTGGTCAATATTAACTAGCTATTAATCGTCAGTTATTTATCATGCCCAGGCGAATCATACTTATGACTCAATCTATCACTATTGCTCTTTCATTTGGGTTGCGATGGACCTTAGAAAAACAAATGTGACATGAATCTATAATAGGATGGCCTAAGGGTGGTTGCTTTTTTCCAAAATACCCTTGCGAACCCAAATGCTCTCACCCCAAACACACCTCAACTATTTCGAATTTTGCATAATATAAAATCATAAAAAAAAAAATCCAATTGTAGAACTTCGTGCAATTATTCAAAATCCGGAAAGGTGTTTCACCAAAATCATTTTACACGTGTGGGTTCTTTGGTAATTTCGTATGAAAAATAGATGGGTGTGTTAAAAGTAATCCCCTGCCCCAAGATGGCTTAGAGTATCAGCCTATACTTTGAGATCTTTGATGTTACACTAGCCCATTATAATATGGGCCTTGAAGAGCCCAGAGTATGATTAGTGCCAAGCGGGTTGGAGCAGAAAAAAAAAAAAAAAAAGAGTAGGAATATCAATTGAAGTATCTTAGGTGGACGTGTCAAATCAGGATTTGTCAACGTCAGATACCTGTGTCCAGTTTATCCTCGGTGTTCGGCGTGGCACGTGTCTCTTGTTCAGGGCATCCGCCTCCATCACTCCAAAACGTAACTCTCTCCATCCACGTCATTGGTAGAAAATATAGTTTTTGACTGGTTCGTTCGGTAAATGTTTAATGGGTAGACGATGATTAAATAAATTTATCGTTATGTTTAATTATTAAATAATTTTTTTTAATAATATCAGTAATTTTTAGTAAAATAAAGATAATTTTATTGTAAATTATATTTACTTTATAATTTTTTTTTTGTAAAATTTAGATAGTTACTTATCAAGTTAAAATTCAGTAAATTAAAATTATTCATATTAAGATAAATTTAATTTTTTTAATAATATCAGTAAATTAAAATTATTCATATTTTAAAAATTCAGCAAATTTGAGATATTTAATGAAATCTTTAATAATATTTAATAAATATGAATAATTATTTTTAATAATTTTCAAAGGAATATGAAAAACTTCCTTAATAACAAATACCGCGAAAATCTACTTTGATTTAGATATATAACGACAATAACTACAAGCCATGCCAGGCTTGGGATAATATGTTGGATGTTATTGAAAACACTCCCAAAAATGTTTGTTTTAAAATAAATATTGATGAGAGGAGTGGATAAAAAAAAATTGAGTGTCTTAAGTGCCTTTTAATATGTTTTTAAAAATCAGTTGTGAATAAAAAGGAAAATCAAATGAAAACCCCAATATTTTCAGCCGCTGAAATAAAATCGCAATTGAGTCAAACAAATTTTGGAAAGAAAAACAAGGCAATATATGTTGTTTGTAAGGAAATTACAAGATTATTATCACCATAACCACACATGGTAGAGGAAGACGTGGGCACTCTAGGTGCCCGTCGTTTGATTCGTACACCACATCCACATCTCTGCTAAGCATTATTGTTATATTCATCTCATACTCAGATCTTGTACAAGGAGAGTGGCTGAATCAGCTTAAATTTTCAAGCAATGGCTCAAACCATGTTTCTCACGTCTAGCTTCTCCACCAGCCACTCTCTGAATTTCAAGAGAGACTCCTCGCTCCATTTACAGAGTCAAAGACTAAGGCCTAAGTTCTCTAAAATCCCTTTCAACCCGCTTCCTTCAACTTCTTTTACCTTTTTTTCTTCATCGCGTCCATTTACAACTCTAGCTCTCTTTAAATCAAAAACCAAAGCCACTCCCAAGGTACTCATTTTCATTTGTATTTTTTTCCCTTAACTCTTGTTTAAATGTACGTTTTCAGCACTCTGAACTGGGTTTCGTGTGATTCAGAAGGTTACAAAGCCAAAGCCAAAGGTTGAAGATGGTATCTTTGGCACCTCTGGTGGATTTGGTTTCACTAAGGAGAACGAGCTGTTCGTGGGTCGTGTTGCTATGATCGGTTTTGCCGTGAGTAGATTTCCTTTCATTAGCTTCTATCTGTGAGCTGAGCTGAACTTTTTCTAGCTTCTGTTATTCTGTTGAACGCTAAAATTGCAATTGTATAGGCAGTTTCTTCCACACACAGGCAAAGTTGTGTGTTTCAGAACAAAAGGGTCACCGATTCATAATTTAAGCCATAAATTGGGTGCATTTTCAGGCATCATTGTTGGGTGAAGGCATCACAGGGAAAGGGATTCTAGCCCAGTTGAATCTGGAAACTGGAGTTCCCATTTATGAAGCAGAGCCTCTTCTTCTTTTCTTCATCCTTTTCACTCTACTTGGAGCCATTGGAGCTTTAGGTGACCGTGGTCAATTTGTTGATGACCCTCCCACTGGAGTCGAAGGGGCAGTCATTCCACCAGGCAAAGGATTCAGATCAGCTCTGGGTCTCCAAGAAGGAGGTAACCACTAACCAACTGACACTGCACAATTTGTTCATATTATAGCTATCTGAATAAACAAGGTATGTTATAATCATCTCTGTTTTTCTTCATTTTGCCAGGTCCTTTATTCGGATTCACCAAAGCAAATGAGCTATTCGTTGGAAGATTGGCTCAAATGGGTTTCGCTTTCTCCTTGATTGGAGAAATTATCACAGGGAAAGGAGCTTTAGCTCAACTGAACATTGAAACAGGGGTGCCCATTAACGAAATTGAACCACTTGTATTGTTCAATGTCTTGTTCTTCTTCATTGCAGCTTTGAATCCTGGAACTGGTAAATTTGTTACTGACGTCGATGAAGAAGATTAGACATTAATCCCTCTCTTGTATTTAGGAAAACTTGCTTTGTTACTCCAAGAATTGTGCCTTGAGTTCCTCGTACTTATTTTTCCGTCGGTGCGATTTTGGGTTAGCGGTTGGTGTTTCTGTATTTGTAACTTATTATTACACTGAAAATGCAAACAACAGGAAATTTCCAACCCGAAATGCTTGCTATGTTTAATTTGTATATTTTAGCTAATTTAAAATTAGGCCTACTATACACATGATTAAAAATGGTTATAATCTCCAGGAAGCTTTATGTATGTATATATTATCAAACAAGGCGTTAATTAAGAGAAGAAACTAAGTCTCAAAATGGCGTTAATTCAACCATAAATAGCGATTATCTAACTCTTCATTAGTATCCGAACACTGCAAAACATCTTCATTGTTCATTTTCGGTGATGGTTAGTAATGTTTAAGTGTATAAATTCCACAAATAACGATTGTTGGCGTCCTACTACTACTACTACATACGTGAGTAGTGAACATGGCTGGCTATATCTAAAAGGACATTTCATTATGTCACAAATAATTAAGGGAAGTGCGTTGATGCACTCCTCACCTTTGCTTACACATTCCTCTTATTATTTCTTAAAATTAATATTATCAAAAATGAATTGTACTTATTTAAGATCTGGTGCCCGCTCACTTAAAATTGGGTTTACGATCTCTGTTTAAAAAACAGACCTTACCTGATTTAGCCTATTTAATATGGACATAAATCAGGTTTCGCTCGATTTAATTCGAGCTTATTTTTATTTTTAAATAAAAATAATAGTGTATTAGTATTAGTATTTATATTAGTATTGATAGAAATAAATAAAACTTTGATTTAGAATCTTGATGTTTGATGATGTTGATTTTATGAATTGTGTCTTATGCGTGAACGATGACTTAGACTTAATTATGTATGATTTATCTTATGTATTCTTATGGATTATTATTAAATTGTCTTTTATGATAACTGTATTTTTAATTTTTATTTAGGTACTTGATTAAAATATTAATTAATTTTTATAAAACGATATTTGAGTTTTTTAACTATTAAAAATTATATAAATTAGGCCATTCCATAGTTAATTTATAAATAAACGAGCCAAATACAAATATAAAAAATAAAATTCATTTTAAAGTAAACTTATCCATTTAAAAACCGGCCCTATTAAACCCATCCCGTTTAAAACGGGCCATTTTGATAATATTACTTAAAATAACATAGTTAGTCCCTTATAGGGAGAGTCACAGGGAAATGAATTTAGTAGTGCCCCTAATTAATTGCATTATAATTATAATTATTATATTTTATAACACGCAATTCTCTTGTGTTTTCAAAAGGTGAAATGATGATAAAGGGGTAAACAAAATTTATTTTCATCAATGATAATAATCTTTCATTATTTATTTTTATTTATTTTATAGTTTTAAATTGTATCGAACCTTCTTGCCTCGTTGGCACTTTCCTGTAAAAGACACGTGCATCCGAGGCCGCATACTTAGACAATTTCGAATTTTCTTTTATTTTGTAAAAAAAAAAATTATAATAACTCCTAGAGACTTAGATCGTAGCAGATTGTATCTGTCGTCTGCACCGTTACCGTATCTAAAAGAGAAAACTTGTTGGGTCGAAGTTATTCCGATTAATTTGGGACACGTTCTTTGCTTTGTTTTGCTAGTAACTCCAAGCTCCGAACACAGTTTCCTCCTTTCCCCACTGTGTCTTTTCGGCAGTGGCAGACTGACAGTGATTCTCTCGTTACCGTCACCGTCACCATCATTGTCGCCATTGTAGCGGTTGATCTCGGACTGGAAATGGAAGAATCCATTTTTCACAGAGATGGTCACATCGGCAGAACTTATTCTTATTCTTGCCATTCTCAGAGGGATGTTCATTACAGGTTCTCTCTCCCTCTCTGTATTTTGTGGGATGAAATCCATCGCTGAGAATTCTGAATTTGGGTGGTTTAGTGGTAAATTGGAATTGAATTTAGTTCTCACGGAGTGAGTATGTGTGTGATTCTTTGGTGTTGAGACTAGTAAATCAATAGAAATCAATTGAATCGGATTCGTAATTACAAAGGTTCTAGAGAGGTTTTGGAAATTTACGGATTATTGTTACTTAAATCTTCTAAGTTTCGGATCATGATGTAAAAGTCTTTGTTGCTGTCTTCGGATAATAAGTCACAGGTTGCGGGCCCAATTTGCAACCTTTTTGCTTGTTTATTGATTGGTCTTAACTGAACTCACGAACTTTATTTCAAATAAACAAGGCACTAGCTGTTGAACTGCTTGAAAGATGACCACTATATCTAACCTGTAATAGCATAATAATGTAATTGTTGCTGAAATCTGGGATGAATTTTATTTTAAAATTATTATTGATTTATCAGGGATCCAGGTTGATAACACCGGTGATTTTTATCCAACTCATATCTATTAACCTGGTAGCACAACACTTGGATTGCCTACTGCTTCTTAGTCACTTTCATGAAAATCTCTTAATTGATCTCTCAAGAAACACAAATGGAGATGATATATTATGTCATATATGGGCATTCGTGGATTCTTTGGCTTCTCTAAAGAACTCTTCCTCAGGAGGAAAAAAAAAATGTTTCTACTTACTGATCTTTGCTTTATTTGGATAGATTCGGGGAAGACCAAAGGATCTGAATTGAGCATTTCCTTCGGATTTGAACTGGCTAAAGATAGTTTGCCTCATTTCCCTTCTTCCAGTCAAACGAAATGAACTTTTTTTTTCAATGTTACTTTATGTTTTCTTAAGAATATATGACCACTTAGAAACACAATGGTTGGTTTAGTTCTTCAAGTTTCCCTCAAAGATATCTTTTGATTATTTTAAGACTTGATTCATAAAGGCACCACCTTGTCAACTAAGGCGTACCTCAATAGACGTGAAAGTGCAGTGTCTTTTACTGTCAACCCTGTGACATTAGCATTGTTTAGATCATAATCTCTAGTTGTACAGGGCAGTGGTTGGGCTCATTGTTTAGTATGATATGTAATTCTTGTCGAGTATCCTTTGTTTCTTCTTTGCAACAGTAGGCTGGATAATGACTTCTTTATTGAAAAGGAATGGGTTAGTGACATTTGACTTCGAATGCCCGTACTTAAGCACAAATATTGAAGAAACAGACTGTGATTTGGTTGGTCCCACTGTTAATAGAAATAAGCTTTTTACTTGATATATGCTGATAATCCTGTCTCTATTTTTGTCATTATGGTCTTTTTTATCAGTAAATCCGAGAATGGGCTTGTTCTTTTGATTATGATTGAAATGTGTAATCCTGGTTGTGTTTTCTGGTTGCAAATACAATATCTTTCTTTCTCTTTGGCAGCTGTGGAAGTTGCGGATACGAGCTGAATCTATCCTCCTCTCAACGGAACACCTCATCCATTTGTTCCAAATATGGGAAATCGATTAAGCGAGGAATCATATCGTTCTTCAACATTGATGATAGCAGGTTTACGCAAGTTGATGAAATTCAATGCATGCCCCATTTCTCTAAGCATTCATGGGGTTTGTTCCGACGAAGAACAAAGCTTCTTTGTCGCAAGTGTGGCAACCATATTGGAAATGCACACAGTGGTTACACTTCATCGTTGCCTCTTGTGCCAGATGGACTAGAATCTGCCGCAGCCACTGAAGGACACAGTCATACAAAATATGACATTCGCCTCCGTGCCTTACAGCCTTCATCTTCTGAAGAATCTGGGATCCCCGTTTTTGCTTGAGATACCTGGTTAAGGTTATATCTTGTTGCATCATGATGCATACTGCATAGCAACGAACAGCGACTATGAAGTTAGAGGATTCGTTGAGAGTTCATTAATATATGTAAAGTTCTATTCTTGTAATCGTTTTTTGTTTCTCCTCTATAAAAAGGGGACTAAATACCTGTATATAAGAGTTGCAAGGATTATATTGGATTTGAAAACCTATAAAAAGGAGTGGTATTTTTTGTTGAAGTATTCAGAGCACAAACGGCTAGTAAAATTTGGAAAGTCTCTATTTAACTCCCCCAGCTCCATAGATGATTGATAGATCTCAAGCCTAGGAAGCTAACAATGCAGCATGATGGGCCTGAGTATCAAGGGGTGCTAACAGATCCAAAACACTAGAGCCTAAGGCCCATGACACTGCACCGAAATGTCCACAAAAGTGTCATTTGTTTTCACTTTGTGGTGTAAATCGTTTTATTTTCTGATCACACATAATTTGGTTCAAAACGGTTTTCAAGGCAACTGATTAAACAATCATCTTTAATCTTTAATGAGATAACAACAAAGAAAAGAATCACATCATGTGCGCTGTTTGGCTTGAAATGAAATGAAAAGAAAGTGGAAAGGGGAAAAAAACATTAAAAAGCAATATGATATGAGGATAGGTTGCTAGAAAAGAAGAAAGCTAATGGGGACAGGGGGAGATGGCGTAAAGTGTAAAGACAGACCTAGCAATTAAGGGCTCTGAAGTCTCAATTGATAATCGATTCATATTTGGCTACTTTTTCAAAAGAGAGATAGAGAAGCTGCTTCAACTTTTTTATGAGGTTTTGACAAAATAAAGTGATTCCCAAAGGCTGTAGTTTGACTAAGGAATTGAGAAGCACTTTCATATCTTAAAGCTTCAAAATCAAAAGCCAATTACTGTTAGCTGCGTAGTTGCTTTGCTGCACTTCATTTTCATGGCCATTGCCTAAGTTCACTTTATCTAGTGTGGATATGAGATGAGAGAATTTAGCTTAGAACTTTGAGGGGTCCCGTCCTCAATGTGTCACCCTGTCCCTGTCCCTCTTCCCTCATTGCAATCACGTAAAGCCATAATATCTTATGCCATGCATCACAATTCACATTCAAGTAATGTAGCAGAGAAGCACATGCACATTTGCAGGCGTGTGAGGCAGGGGCCATCCCCATCTCTCTCACACGTCACACATATAATGAATAAGATATACCGACAAAAAACTTATGTTCCAAGAATGAAACATTAAACGGTTGATGTTAAGCAAATAAGGTATGGTTTAGTTCCGATGGTTAAAGTTTTTAAAATGTTTTTATAATATTAAATATTTGAATTCATAAAAAATCATAATTACTTTATTTTTAAAATTAAATTAGTTTCTCTTCCGAAGAATAATAATTATAGATTAAACTTGAAAAACATAATAAATGCCGAAGATGTAAACACGTAACCACTCTTCGGTAGAATCATTTTGCAAAAAATTATTACTTTTCTGAAACATAATAAATGCACCGAATTGGATATTTGTTGGATCTTCCTCTCTTATCTTCTTCTTTTTTTCATTAAATATTGGCTTAACTTTCAATCATATAGTTTCCTAAGATCCAAACGGTGCCTCATTTGCTTCATCCCCTTCTTGTTACCTAGTTGTTTTGATTTTAGTTGGGTGAAGAAGATTCAATTTTGTCTTGTCATTTTCGGTGTTGCTCGGAATAAAGCTTTTCCCTTTCAGTGGCACATTCCACTGTGGTCCTAACTTGGCAAATTAAATTAAATGGTCCTTCGTCTAACACTATCTGTGTCAGTTGGGGGACAAATTGACCCTTACGTAGGGCACCCTTAAACAAATTACAAGGCCTAATTGAATGCCCACACATGAACTATATGACTTACGCGTGGGCAGAACATAATTGGGATTATTGATTGACAAAATATTTCATCTCTTTAATTCATAATTTGGTGTCCTTTTATGAATGCCCAATTTGAGTCATATTTGAGATCTGAAGCAACAAGACATTCTCCCACCAAGACAAGCCAATTACTCTAGCCAACGGTATTATTCAATAGGGCCCCTTGTGCTTCATTTTTCTTCTCACTATGGGTACCTAACATGAAATTTGAATTTCCTGTATCTTAAGTCTTTATGCAAGTATGGCCGTCATAACTTAATTTAAAGATTCAACATATATATTTATTAATTACAGCAATTATAGTAAGAAAAATCCAAATTCCATAACATAGGTATTTTTGGCCAGGTCCAACGTGGAAAGGAATACTTAATTGTGAAATGTTTATGTTATTTAAGTATAAATCTTAAAATCATAGCAATTTCAACAACCCTTTTACAGCCTGTAGTAGTGTCTATAAAAAATTGAAAAGGGAAAACTGGAAAAGAATTAAAAAAGTACTCAAAGCAATATAAAGCACTTTTTTTTTTTTTCTGAACTAAAGCACATTTTTTAGAGCTATTTTGACTCTACCATCTGAACAACATATATCTCACTTTACAGTCACACTGAGACATAGCCCGAGAAAGAGAGGGGAAAAAGCCTTTGTATTACTTTTCTTTAGGACTTCCTTTATTCCATGGACTTCCTCTTTGTCAGCGTCCTCATCCAACCCTTTCTTACTTTCACCCCCTCCACCTTGGTGCCAACGTGGCACACAGTGGCCTTGGTGGACCTCTTCCATCTGATGAGCTGGAACATATGGCCAATTCGCTTCCGCCACCTGAAAGCGTCACGTGATTTCCCATGCTCTATCACGCTCTTGGTCTCCTTGCTGCTGTGATGGTTCCATGACATCTTGTTGCAATTCTCCAGAGAAACCTTAGACACAGTGTTTTTTTCCCACGAGGCCACTCCATTCTCTTCAAACTTGATTGATATGAAGGAATCTGCAAAATCCCATCTGAAATGTCATTATGGGTACCCAGAATACAAAAGAAAACAAACAGAAATTTAAGCTCTTCACTCTCTCTTTCTGGTTAAATTATGCATATCATTGATATATTGTTGTATTTGGCCTTAGCTCTAAAGGGTCCCTCTTAGTTGCACCTATTTTGTTGATTATGTATCAGACAGGGATATCTGATAAAGTACACGTGTCTTTAACAATAGTATTATTGTAGACATTGTCCAATTTGTTTGGTACATCTTGTTACTGATCTTTCACTGCAAATTTTAAGTATGATACTTACTGTTCTTGGCATTTGCTTCTGATTCTTATCTGTGGCGCCAAACAGAAAAGAATGAGAGAAATGAAAACCTTTGCTTGGTGTCTTAGTTAGCACTTCTTATCTTTGCAGATACGCTTTTTTGACCTGATTTTTGTCAATCACCATTTACCATTATCTAATCTTTGCTTTGAACATAAAGACACACACACATGCAGTACTGCTTCATTCTTCTCTCATAATGATGGCAATTCAAGAACACCAACCTCTGCTCCCACATCACACCATCAAATAATTATTTTTTTTAATCTTAAAGAAAAACCCAGTACTGCTAACCAAGTAATAATTACAATCTTACCAGACTAAAAAGCTTTCCAGAAGATAGCACTGAGAGGAAAGGAATTGAAGAAGAAGAGAATTTGACATAAGGTTAACTAGTGAAGGTGTTACCTTCTTGACTGGAGGAGGCATCTTCGTGATGATTATTCTGGGAGTTCCACTGCTTGGATTCTGGACGAGTGAAAAGAGAACCAAAAGCGAAGATCTTTCGAATAGAAGCTTGTGGCTTTCTGTGGTTGGCACTTTGAAGCCTGTGTGTGGCTCTAGAAGCAGAAGAATGGCCCTGTTTGGCAGCCAATATGAGGAGCCTCTCATTCAAACACAAAGGGCAAACCCCAACAACTACTTGTTTTGGGTGGAAATAGCAGCATGAGTTCTCGTCTCTGTATCCATTTCCATTCATGTTATGGTTGGCAAAAGAAGAAGAAGAAGAAGAATATAAAAGAAAGTGAAAACCCAAAATGTGATGTGAACTAAAAAAAGATGGAATGTATTGGTGAAAATATATATGGTGGGAAACCAAATGGAAGATCATAAGCATGGCCCACCAAACATTCCACTCTGAACTGTAAATACTTGTGTAGTGTGTCCTGTAATGGATTATGGATTCCTACCAACATAAACGCCATATATAACTGCCACATTCTACATTATCAGGTTTCTCTGTTAAAATTTACCTTTTCATTAGTAAGATAATTTCAACATTTAGTTCTAAAATTCCAATTTCATTGGCTCTATCTGAATCACAACCAAAGATAATATTCTCCTATTTTAGTTCAGTTTATAATTTTAAGTTTAAATACATAACCCTTTGACATGGTTACGATTTTAAAATTTTGAATTCAAAATTTTTAATTTTATAACTCAATTTAATAATACCTTGATGTTAAATAGTATTCATTCAAATAAAACGATGAAAAATTCAAAAGTCTAATCCAAAATTTGTGGCTAACAGAACCAATAGGTGTTGACAAATAAATAAATGAAGCTGGTGATGGGGTCAAGCAACATTAAAACCTACGCGTCTAGACCATTTACTTTGTCTCCTACATTAATTTTTCCTTGTATAAGTGATTATATGAGTCAGAATCAGAGGTGATTCCAATTGTACCCAGCAACTTAAAAGAGAAGGTAGTAGCAGTTAACTTTGAAGTGGATGAACGAGAGGCTGGTAGTGTCCAAATCAAGACATATAAAAAATACAACTTAGTCTCTGTTTTTTCGTGGATAGGGTCAAATCTTGCGACTGCCACTTGATTTCAGTTTTGGAGCTTCGAAAAAGGCACATTAAATAAAGCAGCTTCAAGATAGAAAATCACTGTTCTTGCATGTTAGTGCTTCACTACAATTTCCTAATTAATATATGAAAAATAACATTGAAATTATTTAGACTTTTTTTAATAACTTAAGTTTTTTAAATGAATTAATTATTAATATGATATGAAAATTTTTATGACTTAACAGTTAAAATTTTAAATCTCGCAAATATATTTTTAACAAATTATAATTAAATATAATTTTAATATAATGTATGAATTGATTTTTAATATGGTATCAAAATTTTTATGATCTCATAGTTAAGGGTTCAAATTTTTAATATAATTTTAATACAAAATATAAGTGAATTGTACTACTTTTACACTTCAAACCTAAAAAGCTTTTATGATTGATGAATTAATAAATGAAAAATCTTAGGTTAGTGGTGGTTAACGTATCAAATAAGCCACACGAAGCTCCATAATTTTCCTTCCAATGATCACACTCTTTCACCATCATCGGCTATCTTGAAATTATGTTACCAGTTCGATATCATATAATTCGTGGCTTTAGTGGTACACATGTAAATGGATGTTTTCCTTGTAGTTTTACACTCCATTTATATTTAGGTTATAATCTTCTGCACTTTTATACGTGCATGTATATACAAACACCACCACTACTATCCACAAGTTTGCATGATATTCAACTTTATTAAAAATTAAATTTTAAAAAATATTATTGGCCATAAAATTTATTATTATAACTTCTCTGAGTGTATATATATATATATATATATATATATATATATATATATATATATATATATATTATCTCTATACTTTTTTGAACTAAAAAACATGTAATTGACTTTTCTCACTGAAAAACCCATTCACTTAATTGTAAGACTCATTAGTAGCATATGTTATGCCACTCATTCCTTTTGAAGTTTTCTAGAATGAAAATAATTTCTTGAAGAAAGTGTCAATAATTTTAATTATGGACCAAAGGCCTTGCACTCGATCATTAAATTAAGAAATTAGTTGAATAGTCTTATCTTTATTCCTTCTCTCTTTCCTTTTGTCAAACATGTGGTAGACACAAGAAGGATGACCACCAGTGCACGCACTCACTGCCCCTATCATCATATATTTTGTATGAATACTTTGGGAAAAGAGGGAGTGAGAAGATTAGAAAAGTAAAATTGAGTCGGAGAAGTGGACGATGGAGTGTCCATGGAACATCCCAAAAGTGATGGAAACAAACAAACTAGAATCACGTTGGGCACAAAAGGTGGGGACTGTTTCCAATCTGGTTGGCTTCAAGTCATGCTTGCAGATGGACCAAAGTTGGGGTGCGGGTCTTCTTCATATTGCCTTGTCTCCCTGTTTTTTGTTTTATGGTCTCCTCCAAATTGAATTTGAACCTAAATGTTACATCATAACTGATTAATTTCATCCTCCTTATCCATAATTTAGAACCTATTTAGGGCTTTAGAACAGTGATTCAAGATCAGGACAAATAATTTAGGTGATACGTATTAATGATTTAAGATCAAGACAAATAATTTAGGTAATACGTATTAATGATTGCTAATTGACATCAACTACACCTAAAAAAAACATATTCAAAGATTAAGAATTTGTGTAGACAAAAAAACAATAGATTTGATATAAGGTATGTAAGTGGGACGGCGTGTTTTGAAAATATGGATGGTAATGCTTCCATGAAAATGCTTTCTATTTGATTCAAGGGAGAAATATAGGTTCAAGTTTAAAAGCTCTGGTGGGGAGAGGAGAGTGGAATGAACGTAGTCACAGAGATTGTATAATCCAAGCAAGCTCCGTTGCGGAGCAAACACGTCAGTTTCCGTTCATTTTAATAAAGGGAACCAGAGCGCGCCACTGGGGTTGGCATGATTTATAAAGCAGGTTTTCCTCCAAAACGTCCTCAGGGGCGCCAGAATCGGCACATATGAGAACTTCTTGATCCTCTAGAATTTCATTTTTAATGAGAAGATACAAAAACAAAAAGGTTCCATAAGTTTCATCTTGCTTCATTGAGTGGCCAACAATTTTAACACTATGCATGCGACATTTTCGCCTTCTACTCCTAACAAATCCCATTATGCACTGAAAAATAAAAATACAAAACTTTCTCAATCCGCCTTTACATTTTTTTTTTTTAAATAACAAAATCTAACATAGTCGATGGAATGAGTTAAACAAATTCAAGTTGGCTCATAGTCTACGAAGCATACAATTTATTGAGTTCTTCAGCAAAAGCCTTTCTGATGACCTCTCTTTTGAGCTTGAGAGCTGCAGTGACTAGACCAGACTCGGGAGTCCAAGGGTCAGAAAGCAACTTGATTTTTGCGGGGAACTCGAACTTCTCTAAACGTGCCTTCTTTGCTTCCTGAAATTAGTTTCATAAATTAAAAACATTGCGACATCATTAATAACCAGAAAGGCAATATATTGAGGGAGGTAGTTCCTAGAGCTCTCAATTCAGGTTGCTTCTAGGATTAAACTCCAACAAGGAAAGAATCATATACTTATTTGTGCATTGAAGGGTAAAACCTAAATCCTAACATGTAATAAGCAAGAGATGGCATCAAATTAAGCTCGGTCGTTTCTCGATAGGAACTGTCCATCCAATATAAGTCTTATTTTTCCTCCTTGGTGGTTGCCTTGGGTTTTGAAAGAGAGGGAAGAATTTCTATACTAACATGCTTGTTTATTCCTGCGACCTTATTAGAATTTTGTCTCCTCTATACGCAATTGGCATATAGTTTATTTATGAATAGACATCAATTAACATAACATTTAATCAGGAATGAAGGCATTCTGGATGAAATATAAAACTCATGGTCACAATGAGCAAGACAGAAAACCATAATGAAGAATCATACGATGGCCCACATTTCAAGCTAAAAATACACTGAAATAGCATTTCATAGGACAAATGCGAAAGGAGTTCTTCCCTTTATATCATGAATCTTGACTTCACTATAATGAGTAAAATAAGAATAGGACAAATTTGAAGGAAGTACTAATGTTAACCCATCAACACCTTCATTAGGTAATTTGAACTCTAGATTGCATGGTTCATTTAGATGATAGCGCTTCTTAAAATAGAAATCAATTTCTCAAACGTTAAAACAAAGTTATATAATATTAGGGAATTCGATAGAACAGCCATACCTTTAAAAGTGAAGCATGCACTTCCTTCACAGTTTCTTGTTTCATACACAATTCTGGAAAATCAGAATAAGGAATTCCTTGCCTTGAGGCCCATTCTTCTAATGCAGGATGCGAAGCCACCACCAGGGCCACAGCGAAGGGATGAAAAGGATCAGCATGCAACATTATATTGTCCACATAAGGGCTACCAAGAAGAGCTGCCTCAACCTGTAGTTAACAAATTACTCATTATAAAAGACTTCAATATTGTGCATCCCATCAACCAGTTTTCATAATTCATACCTTTCCTAAGGAAACGTATTCTCCATGCGGCAGTTTAACAATATCCTTTTTACGATCAATAATCTCAAGGCAACCGTCAGGGTGGAATCTCCCTATATCACCAGTGTAGAACCACCTCATTCCTCTTTCGTCAACCTTTACAAGAGAAGATTTAAAAGCAAACACATAGAAAAGAGCAAATCATAATTTCCATTTTTGAAGTAAAAAAAATGGGGGGTCAGTATACCTTGTATGTTTCTCTTGTTTTTTCTTCATTCTTGAAGTATCCAACAGTGACATTTGGGCCGCCAATAACAATTTCACCACGGGCCATTGGTGAATCACCAGTCAAATATCCACCTTCAGGCCAATCAATTAACTGAGTAAAGAATAGCAAATGTCGGCATCAGATATAGAATTCAAAGAAAAAGTAAACCAATATTACAAGTAATCACAACAGGAAACATACGACTTCATCTTGAAGCTGTGAACGTTGTACCGTAATACTAGGTAGTAAGACAAAAAAGTAACTATTCCACACTTCCATGCAACATTAAAAATAGGATGCTTCTGATGATTTTAATGAAAGCAAAAGGGGAAACAAGTTGATAATCCCAACTTGACCTCCTGGAGCTATAGCGGCGTTCATAAAATATAGTAAAACTTAAACAGTGGTGCAAAATTGAACCAGTATAAACTTCAGAAGAAAACATAACTAAGAATGTATTTTCGCAAGAGTCCTCGAAGTCATAGTGTGTGAAGTAGATCTTGTCGATCATTACCTTGATATATGAACAAGGAAGAGGTGGTCCAACACGACCAACAGATGTATCATCAAAATCAGAGAATGTCCCACCAGCACAAGTTTCTGTAAGACCATATCCTTGACCTATTGGAGCACTGGAAGTAGCAATTCAATTAACATGTGACAGAGAAAATGATAAGGTAAGCCCATGAATCTTATTAAATACACCAATATATTTTCAAAATTTTTAACTACACAGTTGATTAAGTATTGATGGAGATAAAACTTGTTATCAAAGATATTATTATAGAAAATATACTGATCAATGAAACCTTAACCTTTGACTTCAATTTCCCAAAAGAAATATTTAGACCGTAGAAAAGCTTCATATATAGCTAATAATTTATTAGCGATCAAGCCCAATCTTTGCAAATCATTTCCAGGTAATAACAGATGCAAAGCAGTTTGTCCTTAAATTATTTGTAACAGGCTTCCCTATTGAATGACTAACGGAAACACCACAATTACTCAAATTTATAACAAGTGTTTCTAAGAAATCTGTCCTTCAATTAAATGGAAATATGCCATAAAGAAAACTTTGTTTCAGGCGGATCTCTGGTATTCCTTCACCCTTGCCTTAATAAATTCTCCTTTTACCAGATGCAACTTATAGGTTTAAGAAAAAAAAAGAAAGAAAGAAAGAAGAAGAAATTTGATGATACTGACCCAAGACAGATATTGATGAACCTTTGGGTGTCACTAGAGAGGGGAGCACCACCAGACAATATAAAGCGGATACGACCACCCAGAATTGCTCTAACCTTTTTAAACACAAGAAAATTCCAGAGAGCTTTTTCCAAGCCACAAGCTCCCAACCAGCTACCCTCAATTGCGTGCAACCTACGTGTATAGGCCAAATGAAACAATTTCTTGGATAATCCTCCCTTTGCGTTTACCTGCATTGTCAAGCATTTGTTTATATATATAATAGGTTTCAAGCAAGTGTGACTATGCCAAAATGTCAATACCTTCTTTAACACTCCATCACGAACACGGTCAAGAATTGCTGGAACAGCCGCCATTAAAGTTGGCATCAATTCAGTGGCATCCCCCTTTGTGCCCTTCTTTATCTTGTTCGATGTATCGGTTAGAGTCAAAGGAGATCCATATCCTATAGCACTTCCAACAGCTGCAATTAAATTCTAAAACAAACAGTAGAATTTTTATAAAATGAATCAGAGAGAAACAAACTATATATATAATGGAAAACATGACATGCCCGTTAAACTGAAATAATTAATCAATCCATTCCTAGAACAGATCCCCATACCTCAGCTACTAATTCAAGGATATGAGCCATCGGTAAGTATGCTAGATATATATCATTTTCTCCAATGTTGGGAACAATTGTCATGACACCAGAGACGGTTGCCAAGACATTGCCATGTGTCATCATCACACCCTGTAAATAACAAGAAAGAATAAAACAAAAGAAACAGTTTAACAGTAAGAATTCCTATGAAACTCAGATTATTGAATTGATTTTCAATAACAATAATAACATCATTTACATATTATTGAAGGCTTTGCATCTGTATCCTTCAAACCACTACAATTGTGTGGGGAAAGTAAGTCCACTTTGGAAAAGTGAAAAAGAAACAAGAAGAAAGGAAGTAGACTAAGATATATTCCCATCTAAATACTATTTTGGATTATCAATCCAGTTAAGAGACATAAAAATGAGAGATTGGAAGAACAACATTTTTTAAGGAGACATCTAACCTTAGGCAATCCAGTACTTCCACTTGTGTACATTATAACAGCAACATCTGATGAAAGAGGTAAGTCAGCATCAATAGGGTTCTCTCTACCAAGTCTCTCTACATCAGCAAAGGAAGTGATTGTCCAGCCGTGTGCAATGGATGGGGTTTCTGATGGAATATCATCGTCCATGCATATCACACGTTTCACTGTATCAAGTTGTCCACTTATATTCACAAGTTTCCTCAATTCTTTGTGCCCACAAATCACAGTTGTAACCTCCGTCTGGTAGAGAATTTGAAATTTCATCAAGTGAATATAACAATGGAACAAAGAAAACTGGAAATAAAATGATTGCACAAGCATATGAAATCCATGGTTCCATTTTGGATCATTAAAGATTTCCTTGCAACACTGAGAATGAGCTACAGCTAACTTAACAACTATTTTCAAATGGTGTAATGAAATTATTGAATGCTAAATAAGCTTCAAGTTATGAGCAAACACCTGCTGAGAAGCCAAGAAAACTACTCTCTCCCATAAAAAATGCAAAGAAGGAAATCTCTGACTAAAAACTTTGGGATCATGCTCCAGTCATTTAACATAAGTTTTGTACTCTGTTTTCTTTTATTAGAAATTAATGTCCTCTGGCTATATCAATAAAATTTTAGATCCGGAAATTAACAGGATCTATGGAAAGAATATCTGTCACCACAAAATGTTAATGAGGTAATAGATATAAGCACAGAAAGGCAAAGATCTATCTCCTATTATTGAACATGTGGATCTCGCTCCGTTTCATTAACAAAGACATCCAATTCACCTCATTTAATGAATGACATAATGCTTCCTCTCCCAATGATGCATATATGGTCACAACTGTGATATTTCGCCTGAAGCAACCCTGGAATAAAAATAGAAAAATAATATCAGCTGTATTTTAATATTTATGGAAGAGAAAAGTAGATTTCGCAGACATATTAATATTATCCTCTGTTCAATTAAAAAGATAGATTGATTAGGAAAGATAAGCTTGGATGCATGAAGTTTAATGCAACCACTATCTCTTGAATAAACTATCCTACAAAATTTAAATGAAGAAAGATATAACAATATTAGAAAACTAACACTTCTACCGAATTATAACTTCTTAAAGAAAAATCTATGACACAGACAGAAAAATTGAAACAGGAGAGGAATATTTTTTATAAATGTCTATCCTAACATGACAGGTCCAAGGCAAACACCTGTAATGCAATAAACCATTCTTCCCGTGTGTCAGCAAAGATTGCTGCGCGCTCTTCCTTTACATGGCCAAACTTTGATAAACCCGAGGCAAAATTGCAAACAGCTTCAAACGTTTTCCCATAGGTCAACCATTCATATTCTCCCAAATGAAGCTTCTCAAAAGACCTTCCATCTTCAGTTATTTCAACCTCCCTTGAGATCAACTTCCGGGTTCCAAGCAAGTATCTATCTCGATATTGCTTACATGCTAGCTCAAAAAGTTCTGCAAGAGTAGTGACACCTTCCCATGCTGTAGTGACAGGGGAAGTGACCCGATGGTTCCTAATTGCAACCCCAGGTTCGCCACCAACATCTGCTGGCACTCCACGTTGCTTCTCCTTCTTAGAATTATTCCGTATTATCAGAGTAACTATAAGAGGAACTAGGATACCAACAATGTAGGCACTCATCCTTCAACAACTGTACAACCCGAATAGATTTCACTATCTCAAATCCTGAAAAAAGAATTACATAAGAATGATATAATATGCTTCCCCAATTACATGCACAAATCCAACATAGCGAAAGATGCATGCCAACAACGTTAGCTAATTCCACGTACTAATGATTTTAGTTTCAATTACCATGCAAGCACAACACGATTTAGACCAATGGAACATAATAGCAATCGGCTGACAAAAAATTCACACATAAATAGACACGACGGGCATGATAATCAATCAAACAAAGAAGCAGTGACATTATTTCTAGTAAGAAGGAAATTAGAAACACATACCGTGAGTTTCTCAGTAGGAAGCAAATCAACTGAAGACTACGACGGAAATAAATTCAAGTTGCACTCAAACTGAGCAGCACTGGGAGAAAGCAATGCAGAGAGTGGAGATAAAGGTGCTAATGGGGATCAAAGGCGAAAACGAGGGAGCTATAATAGCATAGACGAGCAACTTGTTGGTGGCGGAAAGGTCGAGGCGAAGACGACTTGGAGTCTCAGAACTACTTCCCTACTTTCCTCCGCATACTACCTTTTGCCAGTAACTCGGGAATAGTCACAGTAATCGTAACAATAAAGTTAAAAACACGACTTTTTTTCTACCTTTTTTTTTTTTAAAAAAAAAGAGATAAAATAAATACAATGCATGGTGTTGGCGACGATTGTGGGCCGTAAAGTCAAGGTTACGCAATTACTTGGATATGATACATGCGGCCCAGATTGCATGCTCTCTCTCCGTCTCTCTACACTCGCACACACCTATTCCCATTCCTATTTGCCTCTATTATTGGTTAGGTTATCTAAAAATGGAGAAACACAACATCATAAAACATTTTTGTTCGATGTTTCCATTGTCGTAATAAAACAAACTTGGCAGTCGACGGAGCCACATGGAAGTTTACAATTCGGATTCAATATTATTTTTGTAAAAAAAAAATATCAAAATTTAATATTTACTCTTGCCTGATATAATTTCACTTTTCTCTCGTCGTTGGACAACAGAAGCTGCGAAAATTTAGAGAAAATCACAACTATCTACCTACTTCGCCTGTGGTTTCTCTCAGAAAATAAGCCTTTATTTTTATTTTTTTTGAGGTAAACTGAAAAGAGAAAACCTTGATTATAGATTTATGAGGCAAGATTGTGCGCGACATTCTTCCCATGCTAAGCCAATCACTAACCATCAAGCTGGACCGCAGCAACTATCTCATCTGGAGAAACCAAATACTCAACGCGGTGATAGGTAATGGTTTCGAAGACCTACTGGATGGCAGCAGACCATGCCCTGACAAATTCTTGCCACAAGAGAAAGCCGCAGAGGCTCCAAAGGTGAATCCTGCACATGTCACCTGTCAGAGCCATAACAGGCTCGTAATGTCCACTTTCAGAACAAATTATGGCACAAATCCTCTCATGTACGACTGCTGCAGAGATCTGGAAAAATCTGCATGACAGCTTTGCCTGCTCCTCAAGAGCTAATGTGATGGAACTGAGGCTCCAACTGCAAACCACGAAGAAGTGCAACCTCAGTATGTGGGAGTACATCCTGAAGTTTCGACATACGTGTGACAACCTGCGAGCCATTGGAGAGGGGGTCACTGATGATGACCAAATTATGGCCATTCTTGGCGGCTTAGGATCAGAATACAACCCTATAGTAGCATCAGTTGCTTTTGAATCTATTTCGGCTGAAACTCTTCAAAGTCACCTCTTGAGGGGTTAGAGAAACAGAAGATTACTGATGAAGTGATGATGGTGAACGCTGCTCAGGTAACAATAGCATCAAGAATGGTCACTTCACCAATTATTCACAGTCAGGAAACCCAAAACAAGGCAGTAAGCCAAGGTTTAGATCACAAAACACTGTAAAGAGCAAATATCATGCCAAATCTGTCAAAAGCCCGGTCATGTTGCATATGATTGCTCGCACAGGTTTGACAATGATTTCCAACCAAAAACAAACTCAAATGCACAGGCTCTAATAGCTGCTGGTGGCGGCAATCTGGATGATACTCCGTGGTTCATGGACACAGTAGCAACTCGCCATATGACGAGGACTTGAATAATCTGTCTCTGCACACTCCTTATGAAGGACACGACAAAGTGGTAGTGGATAATGTAAGCAGCTTCCTCACATACAAATCCCTCAAAGTCATCTCAACCTACTGTTTTTCAAGTCTTTGGTGTTTCAGATAAGTCAGCGGCAGCCAAACTCAAGCTATGGCACAATCGCTTGGGTCGCCCTACCATTGATGTTGTCAATAAAGTCCTAAGTCAGTGTCATTTACCGTTGTTTACTTCCAATGTTTCATGTCTTCGTAGCACTTGTCAAATGGCAGAGTCATAAATTGTCATTTGTAAAGTCCTCTAGTAAAGCAGTAAAACCATTTGAGTTGATCCATATGGATCTATGGGGGTCACCTTCTGCAAAGTCCTCTTGTTCTTTTTTTTATTATTTATTGATGACTTCACACGTTTTAGGTGGATTTATTTGCTTAGACACAAAAGTGAAGCACTGGCTATGTTTCAGCGATTTAATACTATGGTGGAACGTCAATTTGAGTACAAAATTTAGGCACTACAATCAGACAATGTGGGTGAATTTGTTGCCTTTGATCCACTGCTCAAAGAATTGGGAATTGAACATCGACTTTCATGTCCTTACACTCCAGAACAGAATGGGAGAGTAGAGAGAAAGAATCGCCATGTTGTAGAAATGGGGCTATCACTCTTGTTTACTGCAGGCATGCCCACAATTTACTGGAATTTCGCCTTCCCTATGGCAGCACATCTCATTAACAGGTTGCCAATGCCAGTATTGGGACTAATATCCTCCTATGAGGTGTTGTATAATAAAACACCAGATTATACTCACATCAAAAGCTTTGGGTGTCTGCTTCCCACGGTTAAGGCCCTACAACTCCCATAAACTGGAACAACGATTATCATTACGATGCTATTTAGGGACCAGCAACCAGCACAAAGGCTATCTCTGCATGGATATGTCCAGTAAGAATCTTTTATTTCTAGACATGTTGTCTTTGCTAAAACTATTTTTCCTTTTCAACAGGCTACTACTACTTCTCAACAATCAATTCAGGGTGAAACTATGATCCCTGTCACAATACCGGTAGCGTGTCCTCAATCATTGAACCATCTCCGAACCTCAAATAGTCCTGTATCGTCGCCAGCTCTGACCAGCAACTCTGATGCTTCCTTTTCTATAAATTCTGATGATGATGCAGCAACTGAAACAGTCTCTCCCACTTCAATGCAGCAAGATGGGGGTACTGCAGAACCTGAATCCATTTTTGCAGTACCAGATACATCTACTACGTTAACTACTCAGCCCAGGAGGATAGTGACTCGTAACCAAAATGGTATTTTCAAGCCAAAGGTTTAAACCTCCAAATATCAGTTTCAAAATGTTGAACCTGCCACTTATCATCAAGCTAATCGGTGTCCAGAATGGGTGGCTGCCATGCAAGTTGAAATCCAAGCTTTGATCAGAAATAATACTTGGGAGCTCGTTCGATGTCCTCATAACAAGAATATTGTTGGGTGCAGATGGATTTACAAAATCAAGTATAAAGCAGATAGATCTATTGAGAGATATAAAGCTCGCCTGTGTAGCTCAAGGCTACACACAAACTTATGGCATTGACTACCTTGAAACCTACAGTACTGTTGTCAAGTCTGCAACAATTCCAGTCATTCTTACTTTGGCATTGACCAAAGGATGGGCAATCAACAATGTTAACAATGCCTTTTTAAGTGGAGAATTAACAGAAGAAGTGTATATGTCACAGCCAAGAGGTTTTGAAGATCCTATACTGCCTAATTATGTGTGTAAATTAAAGAAGGCTTTATATATGGTCTAAAACAAGCGCCACGTGCATGGTTTAACAAACTAAAAACAACACTGCTCGCATGGGTATTTAAATGTGCTATTTCAGATTCTTCTCTCTTCATCTACTGTTCAAATGCATGTGTTATCTACCTTCTGGTCTAAGTAGACGACATCATTATCACTGGATCTAGCACTTCTGCTCTACAGGCTCTCATTCATTCCTTAAACTCACATTTTGCATTGAAGGATCTTGGATCTCCCTCAGCACAACCAAACCTGCCCCTACACCGATGATGAGTTCATCCATCGTTTCCATTCATCAGGCACGCCATTGCAAAACCCCACCGATTACAGGAGCCTTGTGGGTGCTCTTCAATATTGCACTGTTACAAGACTAGACATTTCTTTCTCTGTTAATAAATTCAGTTTATGAGCCGCCCCAATGATGTGCATTTACAAGCTGCCAAACGAGTGCTAAAGTATCTGAAAGGGACTATCCACTTTGGGGTTGTTCTAACCAAGGCATCAAGATTCACTCTTAATGCATACTCTGACTCGGAGATGATAGAAGGAACACAGGAGGCCATGCCGTCTTCTTCAGCAGCAGCCTTGTCTCATGGATGCCGGCTAAGCAAAAAGTTGTAGCCAGGTCTTGCACGGAAGCTGAGTACCGTGTGATGGCTAATACCACTTCAGAAATTCTGTGGTTAAAGTCACTTCTTCGTGAAATTGGAGCTCCACCATTGCTGTTATGTGACAATCTTAGTGCCACCTTCTTGGCAGTCAATCCTATCCTTCGCTCACGTACTAAGCAAGTGGAAATTGACTTACACTTCGTTAGAGAAAAAGTGCTCAATAAATCCTTGAAGTTGTGTCATATACCTGCCAAAGACTAGCCGGCAGACATTCTCACGAAGCCTCTCCCTTCCACTGCTTTCTTATGCAACAGAACCAAACTCAATGTCTTACCAAAGCCCTTGAGTTCGAGAGGGGATGATAAGCTTAAGGAAAATAAGTCAGAGACAGTTACAAAACCAGCCAGCAGTTTCCCGAGTCCTAAGGGAAGTTATGTTGAATTCAAACTTGGGTGATAAGCTTGTTGTCTGTAACTATATATATCTTCTATCCCTGTGAGTGCAAAAAAAAAAAAAAAAAAGGAAAATCTTTAGCCCTTAAATCTGATTCCATATTTTATCTGAGAAATGGAAAGACAAAATTAATTAAGATCAATCCAAGTAGAGTCGAAGTTGAAAAGGTGGAAAATTTACAAACCCAACCCAATCAAACCAGTTGGTTTAGTTGGAGCGGGTCCTAGTATGGGCTCATAAGAGTTCAAGTCTTGGTGGGCCTAAGCAAGGAAGCGGAAGCCCAATCACTTACAGAGCTCAAAATAGAGTTATTAATAAGTCTTTCAATATATTTTATCTTGGAACTTTCAGGTAGGAAGTTGTAATCTTAACCATCCACTAATTTGCTGCAATTTTTGCGTCTGCATAGTTGAAAGGGCAACTATATATGTTTTATGGAAAAGGAAGCTTGCGATTTGATTGATTGCAAGGGAATGCGCAACGGCAACGCCACCTCCTGTGATGTTAGAGATGAAAATTAGATGGCATTTTCCTTTTGTCATATATGTATAAACCTAGAAAGATAAAATTTTAAAATCCACTTAAGTTTCGCGTACCATCCAATAAGATGGGGAGTATGCATGGACTGGTCTGCATTTTCCATTAATACTATAAATAATTGGTCTGAGAATTCTGCAATTAATAATTAATAAGCAACAAAAAGTGGTATTTTTAGTGTATAGTAAACAAGTTTAGAAGTGGAGAAAAGAGACTAGTCGATCGCAATAAATTATATGGTTCTTTTTTCAGTTCTCTGGGTTCCTACACTTTGCAGCAAAGGTTCCTAAGCTTTCTTACTGGTTACACAAGCAAATCACATGACATGGTAACGTTAAAAGAACCAAAGGTAATTAAATTCACGAATCCCCACGTGCTCTGCCTTTGCCAGACATATTAATCGTGTTTTTATTTGGTTTCGTGGCAATTGAGACCAAAGAAAGGAAAGCGACGAGTGGGATGGGAACCAATTAATTTGTGTTCGTCAAATGGACAGAGTCATCGTTGAACCATTTTAATTGGAAACCAAGCACAGCAAACGCGTTTTGTCCTTTGCGTCAATTTCTTGACTTCGTAAATACAACAGAAACGTTATATAGCATGTGTAATATGAGGCGGGATAGGGTTGGATCTTGTCGCCTTATGGACCAGAAAGCTTGCAAAGGCATCTTTTTGGCCCTATTACATTGTTCTCTAACTTGCTTGGAAACTCCAACTTTATTTTTTGTCGGTAGATATTAGACCAAGGATTACAACGTGGTTTGAAGGAAATTCACGGGTTAAAAAGTAAAAAAATTTACTAAGACCAACTTTGCTTCTCTAATTGGAAACTCTTAATTACAATGTTTCTTTAGGATTAAAAGCTCTCTAAAGAAGCAGACATGTAATTTTCTCACTTTTAAATACTATTTTGGTTTATGGTTATAATAATTATTATTGAATTGGCAATTACACATAGTACAACGTTGTACCCTTGTGTTTATATTTTCATGAAAATGAAGTATATATTAAGATTTAATTGGAATTATATGTTCACATCTGGACAGGTGAAATCTGAAAAATTTATCATTATTATAAGGTTTTGGATCTCTCATTTACAAGTGAGACCTCCCTCGCTATGTTCTGCTAACTATCTGTCCAGCAGGTGGGTACTCATATGAAATTCATGCAGCAAGTGTCTTGCATTCTCTGTACACTACTCTATATACGAAGGGTATTATAGATATTTTATATTATATATATAGCACCAATTAATAAGACTATTATGTTAATGCGTCCCAAATACTTGGAGGGTGGTGCTTACAAGAAAAACATTTACTTGGCATTCGTTTGGGACAGTGACTCCAACTTCATTAATAATTACGAGTTAATTATTCTTTCTTCGAGGATTCCCCTAAAGCACCAACCTCACTTTAACACTTAATTAACGGTAATGCCAGGACGGATCAATTAAAAGGTCTTCAGATTATTTTCAGTTCAAAGGTTTAAAATTTAAATTTTTAAACTAAAAAAATTACTTTATTAGTATTTTTATCTAAAAATAAATATTAATTTCGTATTAAAAAAGTGGATGCAGAATATATTGAATATAAAGTAGTACTATATTGGATGATTTATTAAATTGGAGATTGCAATCTTTGTGCCCCCTAAAACTAGAATGGTAATAAATTTCTGATTAATGGAAAGATAAAAGTCAATATATACATTTAATGGCTGCGATTTCTGACCGAATTGACCAGTTAAACACCTTCGAATATGTGGGACCCACGGTCCCAAAACTAGAGCGAGAGTCCGCGTTAGAGAGAGAGACAGAGAAGGAGAGATTGGGACTTCACCTACATATAAAGCTTTAAAAAAATTGGAAACATAATTTCCATGGCGTGATAGATGGGCGAGAAAGGAAGAGGCAGAGAGGCAAAGAGAAACGTTTAGAATTTAACATGGCACCAAAAGCCTAAAGGAATACAAATCAGTTGAGAGTGGAAGAGCTGCCTTCACCGTTACTAGCTCTCTTCCTCCCTTCATAGCTTTCCCGTCTCTCTCTGTTTCTCTACCTCTTCGTTTCGCAGCTAGGGAGGGAGGGTATCATCCTTCCTCTACCTGCTTTGGCTCCGAAATTGATTCGGGCCTGGTAGAGTTCTGGGTTGAGTTTTGGGATCTGTATTGGGTTCTCGCGGAAGGTCATGGAAGAGAGCCTAGTTTGCAATTGGAGTGTGATTAGATCTGTTTTGGCCATTCTTCAATGGTGGGCTTTCAATGTCACTGTAATCATTGTAAATAAGTGGATCTTCCAGGTATTTGTTCAGCAAATCTGATTGTTGAATTTCACTCCTTGTTGAATTTAATAATGGATTATGCTTCAATATATAGCTTGGTAACTTCTGAATCTCTTGTTTGGTTTTGTGCCGCTGAATTTGTAATTTGTTAAATTACGTCCTTTTAACAAAGTAATAATCGTAAATCTCAACGTGTCTATGTAGTTAGATTCGATAACAGTGAAAATAATAATTATCTTGTTCTGTGATTTTGTTGGATCTTCAAAGTTTAACCTTAGTAGTTGTATGATCTCTAGACTTTGATATTATGCCTCCATTAGCATGATATATTTAACTCCCAGTACCAGGAAAGCTAAGGAACAGCCAAAGTGACCGGAATGTTACATAATCACTATGCTTTTTTTAAGGATTGCTGTATTTTAACTTTATCGGATGGCATCACCTGTTGTTTCATATAATGCATAGTTTTTAGATTAAAATAGCACTTTCTTGTTGATTAAACCTGTCTTGAATCAAAACTTTTTTTTCCCCCGAAACTATCTGCTGAATCATGTAACCATATAACATGCATATAGTTAAATGGTTAATTTATAATATATGCTTAAATTATTTGGCTGGGCAGTACATATTAAACAGAGACTTCTTCTTGAATTTAATTTAGTTTTAAATCAAATCCATCGGCCTTGTTTAGTGGTGAAATTTGAGCTACATGCGATGTTTGCTAACTATTCCAAAATTATTTTCTTGATTTTTTTTAAAGAATAAACAAAGGAGTGAAATATCCTTTCTCTTCATCTTATTTTTTGTCATGTGAATTAAAATAATGAACCGAGGTATGCGTGATTATGTAATATACCTGAGACCAGGATACAATTTAAACAAGATTAGTACTACACCTTAACAAAGTGGGGCGTACCTCTAAAGCGATATTGTGACTTCAAAATGTTCTAAAATTATTCGTACAGGCGCCATGCTTAATTAATTTATGAATACAATAAATTATGGCGTTCAATCTTCAAGAAAAGCGTCATTTTCTTCATGAATTTGGGCCTTCCAAAGGTATACAATCTACAAAGCTGAGTTCCATTTTGATCAGTTAGAAAAGGTCCTTTGATATTCTTATTCAGATTTCCAGAAAATACATTTTGAAAGAGGACTGCCTGCGAATGATTGTTTCATCGTGGCACTAATATATAGGACTAAGTTGTTCCATTGTCATACTGATTATGACTGTAATCTGTCTAGATATTTTTTTTTTGCTTTTGTTCCGTCTGTAAAGGGGAAAGAAAAAGCAATATTTATCAGTTCTTCACATCTCTCTATGTGTAGGTTTGCTTCTTCCTTACATTGGCGGATCATTTCTCACTTTAGAAAGTTGTATGGATCAATGCAAATTTTATAAATAATATATATATTTTTTTATTTTCAGAAATTGGATTTCAAGTTTCCCCTATCTGTATCCTGTGTCCACTTTATCTGCTCATCTATTGGAGCATACCTGGTAATTAAGGTGCTGAAGCTTAAACCACTTATAACTGTTGACTCAGAAGATCGCTGGAGAAGAATCTTTCCTATGTCATTTGTATTCTGTATCAACATAGTGTTGGGGAATGTGAGCTTACGTTACATTCCAGTTTCTTTTATGCAGACTATAAAGTCATTCACACCGGCAACTACAGGTGAGATTCAACAATTAGTATCATCCCCTACCCCCCACAAAATATCTGACGCTTGTCTTTTGATTATTGGTCATATTTCATCTGATCTTTTGTGAACTTGCACAGTTTTTCTGCAATGGCTAGTTTGGAGAAAATATTTTGACTGGCGTATTTGGACCTCGCTTATACCAATTGTTGGAGGGATTCTTCTCACATCCGTTACAGAGCTTAGTTTTAACATGTTTGGATTTTGCGCTGCATTATTTGGTTGTTTGGCTACTTCTACAAAGACTATCCTTGCAGAGTCTCTGCTGCATGGATACAAATTTGACAGGTAGGTCTTTGTGCTTGTCCTTTGTTTTTTTTCCCCTGTCCCCCTTCTCTTTCTGGATTTTCCCTTAGGTAGATTTTCCAGTTATTTTTGGGTCTGTATCATCTACTCCTGATGGACAATAGAATCCTTACATTGACTTTGGAGAAGTCACTAACAGGAGTAGTGGGTTAGTTACTGATGATCTTTATTTTGTTTGTTGCCTATATTTCTCTTAACTCCAGCCACTATTATACTTAATTTTATTCTGTACATGTGTAGTTTCTCTAAGTTGGTTTGGCTTGATTTTGCTAGACTAGCTGATAGTTCTTTTTTGTGCGAATCTTCAGCATAAACACAGTTTATTACATGGCACCTTTTGCAACCATGATCCTAGCAGTACCTGCTATGTTACTTGAAGGCAATGGAATTCTTGATTGGCTTAATACGCATCCATACCCTTGGTCAGCTTTCATCATCATTCTTAGCTCCGGGGTGTTGGCCTTCTGCCTTAACTTCTCCATCTTCTATGTGATCCACTCCACCACTGCTGTAACATTTAATGTTGCTGGAAACCTTAAGGTAAGATCTTCGAGGCTGAGCTACAAGCTACTGTATTTTTGGGTCTGCATATTTGAAATTATCGTTATCATTGTCATTTGTGATTTGATTTATCTTTTATTTCGAAAACCATCGATCGTTTTCAATCTGGTACAGGCAGAGATTTTAGCTTGGTTTTGCTTATTCCTATGAGGGAATAGCTTTCTTTCCCTCCCACTTTATGTTTCACTGTGATTTAGCCCCTCCCCACATGTTCCTGGGAATAGTGTTTAAATTGTGAAACCAGTTGCGAGTCTTGCGACCATGCATAAAATCATTGTCTCGTATTTTTGCAGGTTGCAGTTGCTGTTCTTGTTTCTTGGCTGATATTTAGGAACCCAATTTCTGCCATGAATGCTGTTGGATGCGGTATTACTCTTGTGGGATGCACATTCTATGGTTATGTCAGGCATCTGATCGCCCAACAGCCACCGGGAACTCCCCGGACACCCCGAACGCCTCGGAATAGAATGGAGTTGCATCCTCTTGTAAACGATAAATTAGATGATAAGGTCTAATTGGATTTAGCTTCCAATCACGTCTTCGTCATTCCACATCCACAGGCAGTAATAGCAAAAATGGTACAAAAAGGGAAAACAAACAAACTTACTTGAGTTATTTCTTCCGTTAGATTACTTACAAATTTTAATATATGTTCTTTTTTTTTTTTTTTCCCCTTCTTTGCTTTCCTTACATATTTGTTCATTATTCTGTTTTTTTGGCATGATTTTGTTTGTTTTTGAGATGGGATAGTTGTCAACCTTATTATAAGACAAGACAACTTGAGAAACTCATTATTATCATGAAGTGGTCCTGCGTCCGTGATGGATATAATTTCACCTAAAATTTTGTTTTGCCATCCGTCTATCATACTTCATAGTTATAGTCCACACCGCGTCATTAAAAATTTGAAACGGTCAAGAATTTCTTCCAAAATAAACCAAGTTGCCAAGAATCCTGATGTGCTGGTTCCGAAATCCCTAATACCATATAGCATTGATACCCGAAGGTTATTTCTTCAGTCCAATACAAGGAAGATGTGATATGTAGTTAGCAGTTACGAAGGGTGAAATAGATGCTACATATTAGGTTAAGCTTCTAATTTATGCATATTCTGAGATTCTAACCATTAATAAAGTCTAAATCTAAGCCAATAACCAGAAGTTCTTCTGCCATCTAGTGCTGATAAGATAACCATTAGTGCCTTGGCTACGCTTCCTCACTCCAATTGTCAAGCACTCTGCATGATTGATGCAATTCTCTACAAACTCCTCTGTGCTGCTACTTCCACATAGGCTGCCAACAATTTAAAAAGATCAATTTCTGAGGATAATTGAATTTGTACAAAGTCTTAGATCAAAGGGTGAAATTTGCATAAGGGGTGGGCGATAGTGATATCACTCAACTCACCAGCTGAAGAGTGGAGATGGCTTTTTCTGGCCCAATACTAAGACACAGACCTCCAGCTTCTTCACTTGGCTCATCACTGTGGCCAATTTTGGTCCTTGTATCACAAGTGCTTCCACTTCCACCTGTGTCATCGTCACCCCAAAATGTAAGTAATTTTAGGACTGTTCTATTCATCTCTATCTTTATCTAGTTTTGGGGAAGGACGGTAGACAAGGAAATGAGGGGGAAAAAAAGCTGAAGGTACTGAACAATGCCCATTATTTCTCTCTGCAAAGTAAAGATAAAAGAAGGGATGTGATGCAGAAAACTCAGTCCTTTGCCCTGGCTTGCTCTCTAAAGAAGAGAGAAAGGTAGGGAAAAAGAATTATTAGAAAAGAAAAAGGAACTCGTCCTTCCCGGCTTTGAACAGCGTTATGAATTTTCATAGAACATGAATCAAGATCTACAAAGCACAATGACTATCCACAAACTCATAGGATCTATAAAATACACAAAAAAGAAAAGAAGATGCAGAAAACACAGCCTCTGTTTGAACCAATTTTCTCTCTTTAATCTCAAGAAACTAAAAAAATTAACTTGGCAATCCCGTGGAACAAAATACATGTAAGTTTAAAGTTTAAACCCGAATGGACATTCACATACCTGTGGTTTGCAATCCTTGCAAAGGGAGCCGAGATAGTTGACAAGATAGGTTGAACAAGAAGATTCGGAGCCCCCATGCGGAGGAACAATGTGAAGCAGAGTGAGTAAATCACCCTTACTGACGACATGGGTGAGGGCCCAAATCATTGCATGCTTCGAATGTGAAGTTTCATCAACCACCACCATCACTCTCTTCCTCACTCCATTCCCATTGTCCTCATTTCCATACATTGTAAACCCCTCCATTTGATTCAGACTCGCCTCGCACCCACTCAAGTAACTGCCTTTCGCACTCCACCTGTTTGATGTAGATTTCCAAGCCTCCTTCGCACTTAACTGCCTCAAAAATGATCCTGAGCTGGGCATTCTAGAAAAGCTTTACCCAATATGATTTATCCTAGTAAAAGTCTACTCTTGTTGCCAGCTAAATAGATAGAAAAAGAGAGGTGGGTAGAGGGGTAGAGTGCAGCAGAGGTTATGACAGAAGCAGAGCAGAGTTAAGAGTAGAGAGAGAGAGAGAAGGGGGAAAGCAGCAGTAGAAGTTGAAGGAGAAACTGAATGCTCGAAAATATGCAAAGTGAGAGTGAGGGAGAGGGGGTGTGTTTATGTTTGCGCAGATTAAAGTGTCACGGGAATCCCTGGCTAGTCGTGGCCTTACTCTACAACTACTGTTTGAAGCGTGGTTTGATGAAGAAGCAGAGGATCTATGTACCATCTCTTTCATCTAATTTTCAGATTCTTTTGTGATCATAAAGCCTTGTCTTCTACATTATGACATAAAACAAATCTTCTTTTTTTTTTTTTTTTTCTTTTCTTCTGATGCGCTGATATAAAACAAAGTACCCATAACTTATGATGGGAACCTGACCTCATGCCACGTGCTGCAGTTGCACATGATTTAAAGTGGTCCATCTATAAAATAACTAGTCATCCATGGTAGCCCTAAGATTGCAATCAGTCCAATGACCATTTAGCCTAGATCTGTATACTGATTACTGATAGATAAGCTTAATATAGTATGTATGCATAGACTCCGCAGCCAAATTAGTACATAGTTTTCTTGATAAAAAGAGCGTCCGATACCATTTTAAAAAAAATAAAAATAAAAAAAATAAAAAAAATTTACATAGTTTACACAGTTCTTTTACATCAAGACATTGATTTTGAGAGGTCTTTGAAAATGGAGGAGAAGTGTGACTATTTCCAACCCGAACATGTATGGTGGCAGTTTTTGGGAGAAGATGGACGTTGATTTCAAGCATTTTTCAGGCAGGAAGCTTCGGTTGGAATGTGATGAGAAAGAACATTTAATTGTCTTAGAGATCTGAGCAAATAAACCCAAGAGGGTCATTAATGAAACAAAATTAAGCTCAAGCATGAGTAGATACTAGTACTAATATACAATTATCACCGTGTAATCCAATAATGAAGAATTTCTGAAATTCTTAGATTCCCCATAGGTGCAGCGCTGTGGTGATGAGATTCTCCCAGCCTATTTTAATAAAATAAAAGTAAAAGTAATTGGTTTCTTTCCTTCTGGTTCACTGGTTGGTGGTCAGAGTAATCCTGACCTGTCAGTCGTTTATAATAAAAATAGGATTTATGGAATGCAAAATTAAATTAAGGGGTGAGGTAAAGAGTGTCAGAGTTGGGGGCCCTCGTGAATTGGGTTTCGTTTGTTTTTGAGTTGATATCGCAATCAGAAGGTCGTACTTCAAATAATTGCTCCCGAGTAACTCGCCGACCCAAACCATATGCTTCCAGAATTACTATTTTACCTTTTTACCCATGCCAATTTCTCTTATTTACTCTACAAATAAATAAATCTTTTTCTTTCCCTCCTCTTCCCACGCTCAACTTGTCAAAAGGCTGAAAATGGCCAAAGAAAAATCTAAGAGAAGGTCCATCTTGTAATTAACTTGGTTGTCAGGTTGCACAGTAAAGGAGACTTTCCTGAATTTGTAGTAGTAGAAGAAATTAAATTAGTAATAGTGGACCCAATAGGCCATACCATACTTGCTCAATTCATAATAGTGGACCAATGGACTTTCTTGCTTTTTATTTTGTGATTCATTTCACTTTCACTTCTGCTACTAAATCTACACTATACCCAAATTATAAAGATTTTGATATCCACTATTCTGTAATTGTATAGTCGAAGATGTCTTATTTATATTGATTATACAGTCAACACAGATCAAATTACCTGTAATTGACTACACGCGTGCAGACGATTTAAATTTAAATTATTTTATAATAATAATAATAATAATGTGATTTTATTAAAGTGTGAGCTTTTTAAAATCTTGAAATGGCAGTTAAAAGGAATAGAATAGAGACGAATTAGTGTTCAGCGGCAATATGCTTATGCTTGGCAACTCGTGAACTAGTTTAATGTAATAACACTCGCCATCATATAAGACACAGCGTTATCTCATTGTGGCGGTGCCGGTGCGTCAGGGTTGTCATAAAATTCCAATTTTGACCTTACTTTCTCAATAATTTTACAACTCTTTATTTTATCTAATCTTCTTTTCTGTCCAGTGCTGGTGAATTCAATTGTGGCTACACTATATATAACTCTGTTCGGGGTTCCGCGCCATGGCGATGGTGGTTCACCAAAAAGAGAAAAGGTAGCGATGGCAATGATGACGGTACCCGCTTATATTATTGTTATTGGCATGCCATGCATTGACAAGAGACAAAAAAGGAGAGCGGGCAGGCTAATTTATCATCATGACAACTTTGCTAAATAACTTCCATCACTTTTCTTCACACACAATACAATATAATAGCCAAATCAGACCAGACGAGTCAGTTACGGATGCTTTTTTACTTTTTCAGCAATTGTTAAAACGCTGTTCCCAGGTAAACCATTAGAATTAGAAGTGGTATTCTAGTAATACTTCAAAGATCGAAGATTTAAATCTTTTCACAGTCATGTAATTAAAAAAAAAAAAAAAATTCCAAGATATGCCTTTTCTCTTCCTAACTGTTACGTATACTACTAACATAATAAAATTACTAAAATCACTATAATTTTTTTCAATATCAACATTTTTGAATTATATAGAAGCTTGATGCGCTGGAAAAAGGAGAAGAGAAGCATTCACAATAGAAATAAAATTCAAAATATCAAATTTATCCCTTAATACTTAAGGCAAACCAAAAAGCTTTGGGCTGTAATTCTGAGAGAAATATTTCGACCATCAGATTTGACTTGTGTGAAACCTTAACTCAAACAAAACAACAAAAATATGTCCACCTTTCATTGTGTGTGCTCTAATTAGTAGTAGCAAGGACATGTTCCATAGAAGAGATTAAAAACAAACAATCATTATGTTTTATGCAAATAAATACTTGTACTTTTACTAAACTTCATAATTATTTCATTAAATTTTATTACCTTATTCGGACCAAGCTCACCTTAAAAAGACAAGACCATTCCTATGCACATTCAACAGAGCAAGAAACCCACACCCTTGGTAGCAATTTCAAACTCTTGGTGGCTATTTCCAAGGAAAAAACTTGCTCCGGGATTATAATTTCGATGTTAGGTAGCGCTACAGATTTCTCATTCGAATTCAAAAAATAAATTATTACAATAACAATCATGTATCTAATAAATCATTCTATGCTTTACAAAAAAGGGAACTAGTTATCATTTCTCATAATTGGGTCAATTTCTACCTCTTCTGATGCGAATCTTATCACTGCTCTTGCATAATTTACAATGACAGCCAATGACCATAAGCATATGGATCTCAACCGATGCCGATCATCCATGCATCTTAATAGCTGCATGTATCTAATCTTAACCAATGCATCATAAATGAATGGTTGTATTATTGAATCTACCTAGTAAATTTAATCATCTAAAGCTGTTTTCCACGTTAGGAACAGTATCTGAAGGAAATTTTCTGTACAAGTCAAGCTGAGACAGCAGAGAGATATCTTCAGGTGACAATGTCATTCCACCACTGCTCAAGTAATGTCGAGCACCCCTTACCCTGCATTGGAAGATCACCCAATGAGCAATTATTCAAGTGATACCTGGCAAAATTTCCAATCAGCGTAAAGCTGAGAAAAACTGAAGTTGCTTTGAGAACATATACCTTCGCCTTTTTGTCTTAGCAGGACTTTGTGATAAGCGGGAAGCTTCTGACATTGAAATTTGTCGCAACGAGGACAGATATTCAGAGAATGCAATGCCTTTCAATTGCAACGATAATCTGGCTGGTACTATGGACCGGATCACATTGAACAGAGAAGAGGTCTTGATTTCACTGTTGCAGGTCCCAAAATAGAAGGATAAGATAGACTCCAGGAAAGAAACAGAAACATAACAAAAACTAATAAAACATAAATGCAAAAGGGTTGTCCACTATATGCGTATCTGAAAGAGACGCATTCAAAGATGCCTTGGGCAAAACACCAAAGGGAAGCCATATGAACAATAACATGAGTTTAAAGGCAAATACCTCACTGGCATATTATTTCTTGGATTGTTCACCTCTGCTCTCTTGCCAGCATAGAAGCTGGTACGTTTTTCTTGGTCCTGTCTGGATAATTTCCCCAACGCCATAAAATTAGTCGTGGAAGCCAACATCTCGGAAGTTAAATCCACACTGTTCTCATAACCCAACTGTGATCCCACATCTGCTATGTGTTTGGCAAAAAAACAAAATCCATGTGTGGCAACAGCGGACATCATCATTTGCTCATCGTACCAACTAAATGTAGCTTCGTCAGAAAGGAACACTGGAGGCTCTAAAATATCCTGCACATTCATTATTATTAAGATGGGTACTAGTATCATACAGGAAGGAAAACTTTCAATATAGAACTGAAGCTATTAGAAGACACTCACACATTGATTTTGTTGGTGATTATGAAACAGCAGATCAACTTCTGACATTAGATTGCTCATTGCATAAGCAAGTTTAGTGACTTGAAAAGCAACTGGCTGTTCTGAGGCAGCATACTGTCTTAAATCTCTAGCACAATCACGGAGTTTTCTCCACAACTTTTGTACCATATCTGTCTCCACTGATGGACTGGACTCAACAAAGTTTGACTCCAGTTTGAAATCCACTCGACTGCACTCATCCATCACATTATACACAGGTTTGGTTTCCACATTTTCATCTGGAATATCTTGCATAGCCTCTCTTTGAGAAGAATCAGGAATTTCGGCATTCACAAACAAACTTGGATTTTGTGATAATTCAGTTAAAGCCTCACAAACATTGAAAGTGAATGGTGTCAAGTCATTGTTTATGGAGACTTCCAAAGAACAAGCAACATGGCCCGAGTACACTGCTCCAGACATTGTCTCTATTCCATTATTAATAATAGTGTCGGGAACAAATGATGACTCTGGAACGCGGGATATATCAAGTGATTTACATGTTTCATTTAAACATGTGTCAGCGGCTGTTCCCAAATATTTACAGGGTCCATCCCCTGAATCCTCCAATCCAGAACAAACCAACTTGTGAAACGATGGGCTGGAGTAATTTTGATTATGTGGAAACTCAGTGAAAGGATTGTTGTCCTGAGAAGACACCTTTGTAGTGTCACTACACATGTCTTGATAATTTCCATTATTTAAAACCTCATCCTCAGAATCAGAGGACATCACCACTAGTTTTCTTTTTACCTTTCGCCGAGAGGATGCAACTGGTTTTCCAAAAGAATTGGAAAATTCTGAATCAGCCATGTATTGATGTTCAAAGTCACCGCAGTCTATAACAGATCCATTCCTCTTAAGCATTTCCACTTTCTTGGCCTCTAAATAATCGGTACCCATATGCTGTGCATCTAAGTCATCTTGCCTTTCACTTGTGTCAATCTCTTCCTCAACTAATCCCTGAAAGCTTGAATTTTCTTCCATTATGGTTATAGACTTGGTAACTTCCTTGTCAATTAGTTCAGATAATTGAGATGGAAATTCCCAGGGTACTATCTTGGTCATTATTTGATGTCCAGCCTCAAGATCAAATGGAAGTGAACCATACACCGTCCGGTCTTTCCTATCTGTTAACGGCAGAAGATGCAATCATAAGTGTTATGCAAGCCATAATAATGACAATAAGTTAAAACAAAGGTGAAAACAAATGTTGGTTTTCCAGTTGCCAGCGATACTGACAGTAGTATAAATGCAAGACTTAAACCTATCTTATCCTCAACTGTCGCTATTAGTTTTTTACTTGACATGCTATTGACACTATTACAAATGCAAGGCTTAACACATCTTATCCTTAAATTGGCTATTCTTATATTTTAAATCTTTCCTTCACTGTCAATAAAAGCATGGAATAAGATCTTTTCTGCAGTGTACATGCTACATGTTATTCATACTTTTAGTTACCAAAAACAGGAGTAAGTTGTATAAAGAATTTTCAAAGGACATGATGAACCAAAATTTGAAAGCTTATGGTTTTCTTATGACGTAACGAAATATAGTAATAAAGTAAATATCCACTTGTCCCAAAAAAAACACGTGTGATGCACCTTTTTTAAATCTTTCACTGTGAAACCAGAACTGGAGATGCATAATGGTTTTACGAATATCCCGATCACAAGACTGTATGAACCTTTCCAGCAGAAGAGGATGAACATTGACTCTTTCCGTGACACAAATCTGCAGGTCAATCATAAAATATTACAGAATATAAAGAATATAAAGTAGGATTCTCAGTTTTTTCTCCACTTCTGGGGGAAGATTTTGTTATGGGGGGAGGATAGGATCCTCAACACATACCATGTACAAATGGCAAAGTAACTCCTTTGGTGATGGCAATGAGAAACAAACATGTAGTCTATCCAAATTATCTGGCAGTTGAGGATTATTACCTAAAGTAGAAAATGATGACTTCATCAAAATTGAGAACATTGATAAATGCTATATGTTGAGCAAGAATGTGTCCAAGTAGCAAGGCAGGTTACCGTCACTGGTCAATATAATTGGCCCCTTTGCCGTTTCAGCAATATGTTGTATGGCAGCAATACAACCACGATCTTCAGGAAAAAGAATGTCCACATCCTCAACTAGAATTAAAGTTTGAACTATATCACATGGAAATGCATTTTTTTTGCCAGTTAACTTTTGTGTTCCACCAGGGCTATGAGCTTCATCATCAGATACAGGAATAATTTCAATCAACCTATCATTCAAGTTGTGAGCTGCTTCGCCACTAGGTGAAGCTGAGGCAGGGGGTAGCTTTGCAGTTTTCTTATGTGAATCCACAGTATGCTCCAATAACCTAAGTGATATATCATGGAATGTCAAAAGAAAGCTTGACTGAAAGTTTCCTCATATAGTATATTGGTTCTACTAAATTAAACAGAATGAAGCTCATCATCTATCAGTGCCATATTGTATGTTTCCTAATACCAAAACCATGTTATTGCATACTTGATTAATATCCTGATTGTGTAATTTGCTCATGCTTGTTTTGCTATTGTATACTTGATTAATATCCTAAGTATCTGAAGTATGGTTCTCTCTCTTCTGTTGTATAATTGCACGTGAGAGTTTCTTACTGGATGGTTCAAATCATCAAATGCTTCAAACACAATACCTTTGGTAATCTAACAGAGTACTTTTTATTCCACACCGTTTCTAAAACAGGATCTACAATTGCATGTCCAATGAACTACTGATTTCATGGGAAAGATGACATGCATGTCCTTTAACAGGAGGAACACTGAATAAGCCAACAAAACATTGCAGGAATGTGAAAGCATGCATATACGGAAAGTATAGTCAAATAAAATTACACAGCCCAGAAGATTTGCATCATGGAAGTGTCAAGCAAGTATCAACAAAATTAATTAGCAAACCTTTTGAATCCATGTGATCCAAGAGTATCTCCAAAATACTGCTTGACAGCAATCCCATTTCTACAGCCTGATGCATTGAGCTGGTAAGACAACACAAGTCTTAAACTTTGTG
The DNA here is from genome assembly GCA_022379115.2 of Bauhinia variegata. NCBI lineage: Eukaryota > Viridiplantae > Streptophyta > Magnoliopsida > Fabales > Fabaceae > Bauhinia > Bauhinia variegata. The sequence continues at coordinate 16,390,506 of CM039437.1, forward strand.
TATTTTCTTATATATGGAAGCAAAGAAAGGGAAATTATTAAGAGTTAGTAGAATAAAAGCTGCTGATAGAAGTTTGAGGATATATACCCTATATCTGTTTCTCAAAAACGACCCATTTAAGATTAGACCAGTTAAAATGGGCAGTTTAAATGAGACTATTTCACCATACCATCATAGAATCTTTGAAACTATCATTCTTTATCAGGAATGCAACAGCTAGTTTAACCTCAAGGTACAAAAAGGAGTGCAAATTAAATGATATATTAGAGCACTTTCCAATCTGATTAAGTAATTACTAGGCTTGATCTCCAGTGATGTTTTTCAATATTTGAAGGTAGCAATTCACAATATGCATGAGATCAATGTCAAGGTGGACTGATCAAGATACAAATAGCAAAAATATAGATAAATAAAGCTTGATACCTCTAAAATCTCAAACCCTTGCTCTTGTGCACAAGCATAGACAGCTGCAGTCTTACCACTCTGAAATATGACAGACTTATGTTTTAGCCATCAATATGAACTAGGAGTGTTTACAGTCAACAACATAAGGAATCCAGAAACACATAAATAATGGTAATGCTCTGAAATTTTATTAGCATATACAGCCAAGAAACTGTTAGACAAAAAGGAAAGTTCAGCTTGTTATTTTTATTGATAGAAGAGAAAGTTTAAGGTAACTTTTTCAGAAAACAACCAAGTACCATGGAGTTTCGAATAATACATGACAAATATCAAAACAGAAGGACAAGCATTCTTTACTATAATATTAAAGAGGAAATAAGTAAATAGTTCAAATGAGGGAATCAATAATTTAAACACAATAAAAATTCATGTTATAAACAAATGATTTTTAAATAGGAAAAGGTGGAAAAGATTGAGTAATCCCAACACTATTAGCAAGAGAAGTAACATAGATACATAGTCATGAAATTTGCAGCATAGGAAATCTGTATGCTAAAGCAAAAGGGCCATGAAATCTCTTAGAGATCATCTCTGACATGATTTTAGAATTGAGGGCATAAGCAGTCTGAACATTTATCTATTACTAGAGAGCTTTTATGAACTTTAGATCACCAAGAATGAAACATTAGCCAGTTCTTAATTCACTAAGAAACAAACTAATTTTCATTCTGCAGACCATTTATTATTTCTAAGTTAAACAAATTTTTACTTTTTAAGGCCTTGTTTTTTATAAGTCAAAATGTTTTAGATTCACATATGCATACATTTATTATTTGTCGCTCCTTCATATGATCTTCCATACTCTACGTCCCTCCTGTTTTACCTACAGAAAGCTCCATTTGCACAGTTCTGAAAACTCAATTACTTCTACTGAAACTCCACCCAAATCTTCACACAATTGTGCATACATGATGAGTCTAGGATCATATCCATGTAAAGAAAGTACATGCCACATTATTAACAAAGTGGGATTTCACTCACCCCAATTGGTCCTGTAATTAAAAGAACATTCTGCAGAGAGTCCTCCTCATTGAGATCTTCCAAATCAAAGTCACTATGAGAATAGTTGTAATCATCGTCATCATATTGCAAGTTACTTCTATCCCTGTGAGAGGAATCTCTCCCACTTTGATAACGTCTTTCATGCCAAAGATGGAGCCAGTCACTCAAGATACGCACAGATTCATCATTACCACATACCTACAAAACCATGCCATAAAAAAAAAGAAATTAGGACTGAATGAATTTAAACCTGTAACTTCAATAAAAAGGAAAAGTAAAGTCAAACGTTTAACCTGAGTGGCCTTTGTTGGCTTGTATTTGTCTATCCACAAGCTGCCCTCAGCCATATCTTCGTGATTATGGTAGTATGACCTCAAACTGCAATGCAGAATACAAGAAAAGGTCATATGGTCTTTCTGGCTATATGTCACTGAAGATAACCAACTTTTGACATGAGGTTATTAGTAGCATTTCAAATATAAAACAGAAGAGAAATATACAAATATAAAACCACATGGGAAAAAAATAAATATGATAAAAAAATCATAATCTATTGCCAAGAAGATATTGGGTGGGAATGATGCACATGTTAACCTTTCTTGAAGAAATCTATTCTGTGGCACAGTATTTGACTTTCTGAAAATATCAACTTCATCCACTTCCGTGACCTGACAATAATGTTTGATATCAGTCATAAGATATATCATTAACCCAGTGACGGTATACTGCTAAAGTCTAAACAAATTTCTAATGATCATCTACAAGTATGCAAACCATATGTAAATTTCTAAGTTCTTTTCTCTCTTTCTGATTTTTGGCGGGGGTGCTACTCTGTATAGACAAACTGCATTTACTTATAGACGCAACAAAATACATACCACTTTGGCATTCTGTAGAATTGAAGCACATGGGGGATTCAAAGTGCTAGGAAAGTGATCAAAATTTAATGATTGAACAGAATCCTCAGATAGATATGACACTGCACTTTCTGAACCACAATTTGAATTGGTGGTCTCCTCCAAAAACGTCCAGCTTCTCCAGTCAATGGGTGCTGCATCATCCTGCATGAAAGAATTTTACACTTCACTCAATCAAGAAGATATTATAGAAGTTAAAAAGCAATGACCAACGAAACGAATACTACCCACCTTTCATCACAATAGATTGATAAAAAAATTAGACAAAAGTAATATACCTGAGTATTTTCAAATACATGGATAGGACCGCAGGTTATTCTTCCATCCTTCCTCTCAGCCATGCATAAGCTACGCTGTGATTCAGCTGGTTCCGGAATTTTCTTCCCCACCTTCCAAGATGAAAAAAATGGATGTATTTGGCGTCCCGTAAACATCCTAGAATTTTCCTGATTAAAACATTATAGGGGAGTGTGTCAAAGAATGTCGCAACACACTCGATCTTAAGTAGCAATGAAACCCAAGTCATGGTCATAGTTGAAGTTAGCGGCCTATGTTTTCACTAGTGTATTTGTCATATTGATAACATTTCCAAAGCTTAATTCTAAAGTTTCTACGCCACGTAACTCAAGATATAATCCCTCAAACGAAAAACAAAACAGAGTAAATACGCTACAGATGAATTGACAATAGAAATAGGTGTATTAATCAAGCTACAAATCCGCAGTCTACACAACAGAAAACCTGTCCCACTAACCTCAGCTGACTTTTTTGCCTCTAGACGCAGGTCGGGGACTGACAGATCAGTCTGAGCAAAATCACCCCTTAATTGCAGCTGACTTTGCCCCTTAAGCCCATTGGGTGATGCATTTTTCTTTGGGGTACTCTTTGGCTGCTGCTTGCCCCTCTGCCGGTGAGATAATTAATAGGTAAATATCATTAACAGGAATTTGAAAACCCCAGCAAGTCAATTCTCTTTCAGGTCTCAATACAAGAAGATAATACTCGAGCATTATAACAATATCATTGGCAAACAAGCAGAAGAGTTGAAAAGAATAGCAAATTGCTTATTCCACCAAAATGGATGCATCATGCTACAGTTACCACACTTAATTCACGATCGCATGCAGGAAAAACTAAGCACATTACTTTACGCCAAAACAAAATATACTAGAATACCGTATATTTTACCCTAGAACCTTTGGTTCGAGGAGTAACTTTTCCTCCGGACTTCCTTTTCTTCTTCCTCTCACTCCCAGAGCAATTTTCCTCCTCTTCTTCCCCTTGTTCATCCTGACGATAATCTTTATCATTCTTGTCATCATCTTTGTCGTTGTGTTCTTGTGGTTTGTGAGGGAGCAACGTCGATTGGACCAACCTCCGGCGCTTCGGCGTGGCATAATTACAAGGGTTGAGCTTCATCGCGGAGTCGTCCATTACAGTAGAATTACCTATGGAATTAGCTTGGTTTCAGCAGATCGATCAATTAGGGTTCTTGGAATTTGGGGGTACCGACTGAGAGTGTGTAACATAACGTAACGGAATCAGGAGAAAGTTTTAGGAGAATATAAATTTGGAGGGAATAATACTTTTTTCCCGCCATGGGGCGGGACTCGGATTGTGCAAGCCTACGAGGGGCGAGCAAGCTGGGTTTGGTTTTTATGTATTTTCCTTAAGGCGGCGCTGTGTATTTATTTATTTATTTATTTTTATACTTATTATTTATTGTTTAATAAATGTTACTAGACAAGGTACAAAAGTAAAAGTGTTTCAACTATAATTTTTTTTTTCTTTTGGTAAAGTTCAACAATAATGTTACTAGCTCGCAGAGAAAAAAAAAAATGTTACTAGTATGCTATGTGAAATTATAATGTTTATAGCATTTAGTTTTGTTTGTTGGATCAAGTTTAATTTCATAAGTCCTGCAAATAATAACGACTTTTGACATTTAAGTTAGCATATAATTTTAATAAGAAATTTTTTTAAAAAAATATGTCAAATTTACTTATCTCAGTAATATTACATTTTTATATAAGTTTTTGTAAAAAGAATCTCCTTATAATCTTTCATTGAATTTGTTATTAAGTTAGGCTTAAAAGTGAACCTGATGTCCTAATTTTGTTCCATATCAAAATATACTTTTTATGGTAACTTATATTTAAAAATTTGCATTATTTTGTCAAGATGATATATTCTAAAATAACTATGCTAAATTTATATTAGTTGAAATTTACATTAGTTTTTGAATAAAAAAATATATTAGTTTTAGTCCATGAAAATATTAATTTTTATTAAAGTCCGTGCATTGTATAAATACTGTATGGCTATTTGCTTAACAGGAGAGTTGGTTAATGGTTTTGCCTTTAGGTTATACAACCATATAATGCAATAGCTCTTGGGACTTATTTTTTTGAGGTACTTAACTTAATTTTTCAATATTTAATAATATGTATACATACAGTGTTAGTTTTATTGATACGGATATATTGAATCAACCGTTGTCCATCAAAACGTAGTCCATCATCACGAGGCTATACAATACATCCACGATAGTAGTAGTACCGTAGGTCCAACCGGCAAGAAAACTCCGATAAAAATTCTTTTCCGCAATCCAGGAAAAGTAGAGGATCTAAACTAAAATAGATTGGACGTGGGCCACACCTTGTCCATAATTCTGAAAAGCACAACATAAATTGACCAAAACATCCTCATCTTACGGTGCTCCAAAGGTAATGTGAATGAGACGAGGAAAATACAAGTAATGTATCTGTTTTAGTTCAAATCTTATTAACATTTAATATTATTTACTATATTTATTATGGAGGATGGCCGTATTTATTTAGTGACTTTTATTTTTATACCATAAATAATCAATAATCAACTTCATCAAATTTAAACACATAATGTTAGTCCCATAAAAAACATACACTTTAAAATTTCGAAATATCCAAAAGTAACTCAAAACGCTGATTTCTTTTTTTATTTATTTATTTAATATAATAGCAAAGAGATTTAAACTTATATTATTTAATCTCTTCACTATTAAACAGTTTATTTTTCTGTTCCAAGACCATACAGTTCATTTATTATTCAATATGATTTATAAATACAATAACAAACGTAACGAGTAAATTTATTTTTAATTATTTTGATGGTTTTCATCTTAATTGTATGCCATGGCGATGCGTTATTATTAGTGATTTATGATTTACAGCAATTAAACGACGGCGTTGCGACTTTACAGCAACAAATAAAATCACGAAGCATAGATTTTGGACAAAGGGACAAACTCCTGCGGTCCAGACTCCAGACTGTGACTCGTTCCTCTTCTCACCTGTCTCCTAACACTAAACAACTTTCCACTTTCTCAAACTTTCCTTTCCCCAATTCTCATTTCTCACCGTCTCCGCTCCAGTTTCTAGAGCTGGGAAGAAGAAAACGCAGAAAACCCTAAACCCCCCAACGTATTTTCTGTCTTCCTCTAACCCCTCTAGTTCAAACTCCCTTGTTGTGGATCTTCCCGCTACATTTTGTAATCTGTTGAGGTCGAAAGCAAAATACGCATTTCTTCATTCAGCCTTCTCAGGACTTCCAAAAAACATTCGACACTCTCCACAGAATCCCTTGTAGAAAAAGGTTTCTACTTTTAGTTTTCTGGCGTCGAGCACTCTTGATACCATCTACTTTTAGTTTTGCTTCCTCTTGAGGGGTGGAACTAGTAAAAGCCGTTTCCAGAATGCCAAATCAAAAGCCCATTTTGCAGAGCACTTTCCTCTTGTTGCTTTTGCAGGTTTTGATTAATGTAGCTCTTGTGAGCTGTAAATCTACAATTGAGCCTTGCTCAAACTCTGATTCCTGTAATGCTCTCTTGGGCTACACTCTTTACACTGACCTAAAGGTCTCTGAGGTCGCTGCTCTCTTCCAAGTCGACCCTGTTTCTCTTCTCACCGCCAATGCAATTGACATTTCGTACCCCGACGTGGAGCACCACATTCTCCCTTCCCAACTCTTCCTCAAAATCCCCATCACCTGTTCATGTGTTGATGGAATCCGCAAATCAGTGTCGACCAAGTACAAAACTCGCCCCTCTGATACTCTCTCTTCGATTGCTGATTCAATATATGGGGGTTTGGTGTCTGCTGACCAAATTAGAGAGGCGAATTCGATAGCTGACCCTTCAGTGCTTGATGTGGGTCAGAATCTTGTGGTGCCGCTTCCATGCACCTGCTTCAATGGGACTGATAACTCTTTGCCTGCAATATACTTGTCATATGTTGTGCAGCCTATTGATACTCTGGCTGCAATTGCCGCGAGGTATTCCACTACTCTAACTGACTTGATGAATGTCAATGCCATGGGGAGCACGGCTATCAGTGATGGTGATATTCTCGCTATTCCAATTCCGGGTAATTTACACCTTTATTTGTTTCCTTTTAATTGAAGTGTTTAAACTCAGTAGGGCTATGTACTTCTGTTAAGAGCATTCGTTACATTTCTGTGCGCAGTTCAAGCTTGTTTGTATCAATTTAGTTGATGCTATTATTTGTTATTCATTTACACATTTCATAATATAAACTTGCTATTACATCAGAGAATATTGTGATTTGCCACTCTAAGATTGAGCAATAATTTCTGTTAATGCCTTTTTTGGTTTAATATATTACTACCCTTCTTTCATATAAATTATAATTTCTACTGTTTAGCGGCTTACCCTGCTTCCGGTGTTTCAGCTTGTGCATCAAACTTCCCAAAATATGCTTCTGATTATGGCTTGCTTGTCCCTAATGGAAGTTATGCTATTACAGCGGGTCACTGTGTGCAATGCAGCTGTGGGCCAGGAAATCTAAAGTACTAAGCAACTTTGCTTTTTCCGTTTCCTTCGATTCTTTTATCCATTTGAAAGAAATCCAGTTTCTCTTTTATTGAGGTTTGCTTTATTCCTAACCTGCTATTTTTTCCCTCGCAGTTTGTACTGTATGCCTGCTTCTCTGGCGGTTTCTTGTTCTAGCATGCAGTGTAAAAACAGCAACGTTATGCTTGGGAATGTTACTGCGCAACAGAGTAGTGCTGGTTGCAATGTTTCTTCTTGTGCATATGATGGTATTGTTAATGGCACCATAATAACAACGTATGTTTATCCTGTAGACACATGCCTTTTACTTCAAGATATTGTAACGTGATTTTTAGTGCAAGGTATATTTGAATTTTAACCTTGTTCAATCTTGGTATGCTGTTTTACAGATTGTCTGTGTCGCTTCGACCTCGATGCCCAGGTAAGGGATTCTGACCAGCAGCCCCGTGTGTGTACACTAAATGGGTTCCCCCACACCTCACACTTTTGGGTGATTTATTTACTAAGATGTCAGTTCACGTTCACATTCTGAGATTTGTTTGGATGATAATGGTGATGAATCAATGTCATATATATGCTTATCTTTAAAATGAATTCCGTGCTACTAAAGTCTTCGATAACAGCTACTTGAAAGTTGGAAGCATCTAAATTCTAAAAAGAAGATACATTGAATGCCTGAAAATTTGGTAATATCAGAGAAATAATACAATAAGCCAAGTTTAGTCTGTGTTTCCAATGGAATTTTCATGACAGATGACGATGAGAGTCCTTTATGCCGAAGCTAGAGTTGGTTAGATTTGATATCACGTGGCATTATAATGCAGATTAAAGTGATGACAAGGAGCATCCTCTTCATTTTCTGATCTTATATTGTTGTCTGATGTACATACTAAGACTATTTTAAATGACGGTGCAGGGCCGCAGCAATTCCCTCCACTTGTAGCCCCACCTACTTCTGTTCCAAGGGAATCAATATTTGCACCAGCACCATCACCTCTGTCAGGAGCTGGTACCTCAACCCCAAGATCGATTGTGCCAGCAACAGGGTCATTTCCTGGATTCCCACCTGCAAATGGCCCTATTAGTAGTGGGTTGGCTTCTGGTGCTTCTGATGCTTGCTCCTTGGTTAATCCATTACCCACTTTAATGGCTGCACTTGTGTTATTGTTTATCAAGTTGATGATCCCTGTGGCATTGTAATATCCTCAATTTTGTGTATCAAGATGGCAGTGGGTTTCGGTCTGCACCATTGCTTTTGCTGTCGCAGGTGCCATTACGAATTGTAGTTATTACTATTCATTTGTATTCCTGAACTTATTCGTGGACCTGGAGAAACACGAGCTTTAGGTTTGATCAGATACTTGGCCTTCTTACTTCGCGCTTGACTTGTCTTGTTAAGCGAGTTACTTTATCAATTACGTACAATCTGTTATTGTTCATTATTAAAGCTCCAAGAAATTGGTGGTGCTTGCGTTGTCTTAAGGGTCACATGGGGTTATGGATGCTTTTTGTTCTGCAGCCCTAGTTAGTTTAATTAACTTGGTTTTGCCAAACTTCACTTCTGTATCATAATCCAATCTCAAAGATGCAACTTGGCAGAAATTCCGGTATCAGACTGCAAGTGTCATCTGTGGAAATGTTGAAAGAATTTAGAAGGTCTCTGCCTTTCTAGCGTATGTTCTGAATATGACTGCGGACTACCTTGGGGAGAAATGTTTCCAAGTGCTATTTTCTCCGTAACTTCTCTTCTGGAGAAGCTAATTAGAATATGGTTCATTATTTGTAATTTGACTGGTTTCAATGGGCAGGGCATGTTTGTTGATAATTATGCTAGATGCCTAACAAAAAACACAACGTAAAAATATTAGCAGCATATTTTTTCTATGTTTCCATCAAAATTTGCTTTTTCTTGATGTGCATCTAAATTTTCTTTAAAGCTGCTAGAAATATAATATGAAAACATTTTTATTCTAAGAATATAATTGGTGCTTTTTCCTTGATTATATTATTATAATAAAAATATAATCAATAATAACAAGGCTTGTTATTAAAAAATAATAACAATAATAAATTGTAATATGCCAATAAATATTTAACCTCTATCAAAAATTAAAATTTTAAGAATATTATACTAAAAATATTAATAGCAAGTTTTGTTCTAAAATATAAATAACATTATTTTTCTTGATCATATATATATATATATATATATATATATATATATATATATATGATTTGATATAGATATATTTAGTTAAACCAACAGCTATATTTTTTGTGTCTTTTATTTTTTTCTATGCTTGGTTAGACCTTTATTTTTTCTTTTTTTTTTTTTGTTTTTTAAAAAAATTATAAAAAAGATCTTGGAGGAGGGGTCCAAGGATCCGTATGAGAGCCTAGCACTCCAGTTACGCCACCAATTCCCGCTAAATATATTACCTGTGAAAGGGTTCTTCCTCCCCCACCCCGGTCATGGCTTCTGGTCCTTCAAAACTATATGCAGGTTCCTCTTTTACACTTCAAACCTAGAAAGGTAGAAAACACTCACATATTTCACTATTAATTAATATTTTTGGTTGTTGTTGACGCAGATGATGTTAGCCTTCTGGTGGTCTTACTAGATACAAATCCTTTCTTTTGGAGCACATTTTCTCTCCAATTTTCCGAGTTTCTTTCTCATGTAATATCTCTCTTCAGAAGCCAAACCCCGTTTCTGCTCTCTACAAACCCTAGAGGGTTACTCTTAGTTTAGCTGCTTAAAGAATATTTACATACAAACGAAGTCAGATTTTGAATCTTATTTCACGATTGATTTTTTTTTTTTTTTTGTGTGCCCCAGGTACTTGCTTTTTTGAATTCAATCTTACTTCTGAATCAACTTAACCAAATAGTTGTTATTGCCACCGGATGCAGTTCATGCAGCTATATTTACGATTCATCTTCCGACAGTAACCCTGGTTCGGAATTTGGTAACATGCCCAGGCTTTATTCTAACTTGTTGCAGAAATTGGAGGAATTTGTTGCCAGGGACGAGCAATTGCTGAAGGCTGGTAAACAAGGAGCCATTGCATCTTCGCTGTTATCAGGGTCATTGTCCATGGCTTTGTGTTGTATCCTGGTTACTGTTTATTTTGCATTAACTGAATGTGCTTAACTGATTCTTGTTTCTGATAGAATGCAACAACATTGTGTGATCTATGTAGCTGACATCACTTAGTGAGATAAAGACTTATTGTTGTTGTTGAAAGTGCTTAACACATGGGTATATCTTGGAAGTTCTAAGAATTTTGGCTACTTAGAACAATTCATTTAATAGATAATGGGTTTCAATTTTAACATTGCCACTGATAGGGAATTCATTTTCACCTGCGAGTTTTAAATGCATCCATCAGTTGCTTGTTTTACCTGATCCGCTAATTAGATATACAGAGAGTTTTTCGCTCTGGACCGCTGCATCCTCAACCTCGGGTGTGTATCTGTATATGTAATCATGAATCTTTCCTATATAGCATTTTTTGCTACATTGAATATGTTATGTTGCAAATGAATATATTCATCAAATATGGTGACTTAAATATTTCTTCTATGTTAATATATGCTTTGTGGGTTGACATTGAATCTGCATAGCTCTTATGAAATGTGGAACATTACAGATTCACTAGGAAGTACTAAGTAGTATGATCACAAATTGATTGGCCATGTGATTGATCTATAACTGGCATGAACTGCGAGTATGGGTTTACTAATATCCTCTTAAAGATTGTTATCTTTGTCTAAAAGTGATATTTACTATTTAGCTATTGCCTTTTTCTAGGAATCTAGTATCTGTTATTATTTTTGATTTTGCATTAATTTCTCTTTTGGTTTTGATTTTACCATTTTCTTTCTAATTCGATAACTTGAATAATTACTTTCATATTTACCATGAACGGGACAGATTTTATGTATTCAAGGATCCCCAGATGGACCAGAACAGTATGTTTCTAACTCTCTCGTGACTTTTTCATTGTATGTGTCCATTTTTGATTGAGCTTATTAATTCAGATCTTGCTTTTCATCCTTTCCAGGTATGTCGCAATCATGAATGCTATATTCTCTGCACAACGTTCAACGGTATATACCCATTATATTCAACTTTTTGTCTTCTAAATGATATCTATAATACTATATTACTCAGTCTACAAATAATGGATTGAATTTCTTGTTATCTTCTTGCTTATTATTCTTCTTTGCAACTTTTGTGATTGCGAGCTACCAACCTTTCCATCTTGTTATCTTCTTTGTTTTCATTTGCTTTTCATCCTTTTCTGATTCATTTGGATTTTGACCTTTTACTGGCCTACACATGGTAATAAGTGTCAAAGATTTTCGGGGACTATTTGAGGATGAGGAGAATCTGATTTTATTCGAGAAATAGAAACTGAAATAATAAAAAAAAAAATCCAAATAACTTGCTAGAAGTATTCAGTAATGACATGCCAGATTTTTTTTTTTTTTCTCTTTTTAAAAAGTGCCTTTCATTGAATATTCTCATTTTTATTCATGTTGTGGTGCCCCATTTGAAATTTTCAAATTCAAATAGCAATGATTTTGTTTTGAGGTAGATAGAATGTGCCGAGGCTTCATGTGATGATTTGCTAAGGATGCCAATACCTTGCTTGGGCAATTGGAACTCATTATGAATAAAACATACTAGTGCAAGTGAAACCTTAAAGACTTCATGAAAAAAAGTCTTCTGCTATCTGAGTCTTGATTTTTGCTTTTAAGTGGCTAATATCTGCTTACTTGTAATACTTAGCCATGGTTTTCTCAAATTCAAGAATATTTATGTGTTATTAATACTTTTCTATTGCAGGTTCCAATAGATTCTTGTTATATAGGTTCTAACAACTCCGCATTCCTCCAGCAGGTAGTTTTTAGTTAGATATGGAAAGATTTCATGTTACATAAAAGTAGCAATGCTTTATTGATACTACTGGTTGCATCTCATATTGTGTAGGCTTCGTACATAACTGGTGGTATATATTACAGGCCTCCCCAATTGGATGGGCTTTTTCAATACCTTTCAGTAAGTTGTTTTCTTAATTGGCTTTTTAAAGCTATAGCATGATCTTTAATGTACTTTTACTACTTTGCCCTAACAGTTACCTACATTTTATCTGGTAGTCTCTGTGAATTCTTAACATTTAGAAACCCATGACAATGCTTGGCTGAATCTTAAGATCATTGAGGATCTTGGGAAGAATGCCTATGTTTTTGTATTTCTGCTTCTACTTTTGGTTCTTGTTTTGATTCTATCCCTGATTAAATTGTCTATGCAGACAGTGTTTGCTACTGATTTGTATTCTCGTGCATTTTTACGGCTTCCAAAGTCAGTAGGTGTGGATTTTCGTGCCTCGTAAGTTGTTCCTTCTCTTGAGATTTGCTTTACTTTTAGATTTCTTAATTTTCGTTGCTTCCTCATGTTTTATTTTTATGTTGATTGAAAGGTATCAAACTATTTGTAAATTTGTCCATAGTTTGTTTTTGGATTAATAATGTTGGAGATGTTTAATGGTTTATTTTCCAGTTTTAAGATAAAATAACATTTTGTCTTGACAATTTCTTTTTGGCCTTTCTCCCAAGCTGGTTGGATAACTCATGGTTGACCAATTAAAGTAATGTTGTCTGTACATTTCTCATGTCAATGAAAAGTTGTACAACCAGAATCTTGACTTTTGAACCCCAAATTTTACCATATTAAGAAATTGAGGATGATTACAAACGTACTCTCCATACGAGTAAATGGCAAATAACTTGAGTTGACAAATTAATTTATTTCCTTAGAGGGTGATATGCATAATTTTACTTGACTAATACATGTGGTGACATGATGTGAAAATCTTTGTTCTGGCAGTTTTCATTTATTTGTAATTTGAGATTTTGACACTCACACCTAGATAACTGTAAACTTGCAGGTGCTTCTGTCATAAGCAAACAATTGACATGGGCTATGTATGTTCTGTATGTTTGTCCATATTCTGTGAGCCGCACAAGAAGTGCTCAACCTGTGGGTAAGTGGTTACTCCCTTTTTACATTACATATACCCTTTTTCATTTTGTTTTTATAAGCTTCTCAGTATACGATACTTCATGTCTGCGCAATGTGCATTGGTGGCCAGTAAATACAAGCACTTTATATTTCTTTTGCAGGTCTTAGGAATGAGTTCAACTTAGTTACAACAGTCCCACTCACTATAATGTATAGTCTTATTTATTTTATTATGATATGAGAAAAGGGAAAGAAAGGAAAAGTCTTGGCAATTGCCCTTTGAGAATCGTCAGTTTAAGAGTTTATGAGGAGAAAGAAATTCCTTTTGACTCAATATTTACCAAGGATTGATCCAAATAATGATATAAATAATGGACAACTATAGGAATAGGATAAAGGCCTTTTGTAATTCATGTTGGATCTTTATCAAGAAGGAATAGTGTAGAGAAGTTTGTGTAGACATCGAGTTCAAGTTTTCACATTTTGCTTATCTGAAATGTTATATAAAATAGATGGTTTGACGCTGTGACCTGAATGTACTATGATGGAAACGTGTGGCCAAATTCAAATTGGCTGCACGGTGGGCACTGTTATTGAGATCTCATTTATTTCAGAGGCTTAGATCAGTCGGTTACTACTGCACAATGTTTCTTTCAAATTATACCGGTATCCTTAGCAAGCAGCTTTGGCATCTATTCATTGTTATATTATCATTTACCTGTGTTAATTAGATCGCATCTTGTGCAGGTCTGTGTTCGGTCAGGCTCAATTAGATGTTGCCTCCGAAGCCAGTCGGAAAAGAATGGCATCAGATACGTAACTATATCTACAAACAAACAAGGATATGGTTTGACTTGGGGCATCCGTCTAGAAAGCAAATTGGCTAAGTTTCTGGTCCAAATCTCGTAGTAAAATGAGATTATGCAATCAAACTGCTCATCTGGGTTGCAGAAAGTGGTGTTCTGGTAGCAACGATAAGATTGGCACAGGAATTGTTGAGGTGTGCGTTAAGTCAGCATGTAGATCAGTAGTTGGGTGTTTTACAGGATTTCTTGGCATGTGAAACGAATGGAAGTCTTCTACCTGGTCGCTACCATTTATCTATAAAGCGTTGATCTGCATTATGCTAAACATTTGCTTCTGAATAATCAGTTATATTGTTGTTTCCTATATCATCTGTCTTTCCGACCAACTCCATCGTGAAATTACTTATCTGGAAAACTTCTAAAGCTGGTGCTACCAAAGCGATTATGCCTATCATGTGGCTAATACAAATGCTTACGCTGTCTCGGATAGCCGATTGCTATACTCCTTTTCTTTACAATATAAGCTTCTCAATATATTCGACCCAGGAGTAAAATATCTTTGATTCAGTATCTTTTTGGTAAGCACAATACATCAAATAATCAATACACCATCAATTGAAAGAATGTAGCAGCTCCAGAAACCAATGTTATTTACAATTATATACTAGAGCTTATAGGAAAGAATTAACAATTTCATTTTTACTCGGACAAGGCACCATAAGCTCCATGCGACATTCTTTCTATATTTGTCATGGCCGTGGAAGAGCCATCTTCAAAGAGCCCGAAGAGCTAGTTTACTGGTTACCTGAATACCCTTTGCTGCAAGCCACAAGACCGTGCGGCTTCTGTACAGCCTGGTAAAAAAAAAAAATTAATATAATCAGGAAAAGGGAAATTTACAGAAAAGTAGAAAACTGTTAGTACAATTTTAAACCTCATTTAAAGATATGGTACCAGGCCACTATTTGTCATATTAAAATTACAAGCTTTTAAATTATAGGTAGTACGCGGGGATGCCTAATTTTCTTAAATTTGATATTAGTTCCTTGACCTTGAGTTAAAGAGAAACCCCTCCATCCCAACCACAAATAAAGACCTCTCTAACTTAAAAGTCTAACTTGATGAGCAGGAAAAGAAAAGCAGAAGATGCTATTTTAGCAGAGAAATTCACATGACATGAAATTCAATACGATCACGACTTCATCAAAATTACAGTATAAGTCCAAATTGTAGAACTCAAACTCACTACGATTTGAACAATTAGAGTCATTGATAATGATAATTTAGTAAAATGTCTCTCAATACGATTACTTGTAAATTGTCAATATCATAGGAAAAGGCAGCAACAGAGGGAGAGAGAGAAGGAGACCTACCCTGCTAAAGCAAGTCCCCAGGTAGACAGAGCATAGAACGTCTTCCCAGCATGCCAAATGCCCAATACTTTTTCCAGTTTGCTGACACCGCCCAACGCCTTTGATAGAGCTGTGCATTAGAGGATTTAGAATACAAGAGATATATGGACATTCAGTTACTTGACCACAATAGGAGTGCACAAGCTGGATACTTCATTCAAAATCATATGAACGCAGAAGTCAATAACTATGAACAAAAATTTCCCCATCCATCATATCAATTAAATATAATAATATAAGGGATAAAGATCCTTCACCCAAAACATTTGTGCAAGAGCAGATTACAAGGTAAAGCGCTAGATCCCTTGTTACAATTTGGATTATGGAAACGCAGAGGATAAACAATTCAAGTAACAAAGGTCTGCTCGCAAACTTACTTTTCTGCAGTTCTTCTGGTGACAACTTCTGCAAGAATAATGTGGCAAACAACGTTAGATACAGAAAATGAAATTAATATGGAAGATTATAAGCAAATATAAACCTGAGCTTTCGGGTTTGACAGAATACATCTTGCCATAAAGTTGGCAACTCCGTCAATCACATGCTCCTCACTAATGACAACATAATTTTCGTTGTCAATTCCACTCTTTTCCTCAATATTGCTTGGAACCGTCTCGTCTGTGACCCACACCCACCAGCTGGGTTCCTTGGAGTCAACATTGATCAGTAAGTCAGCAGATTGAAAATCAAACTCTGCCAATGAACCATCAATGTCAGAAAAATCGTCAATATCCAAGTAATTGAATACATTAGACATGGATTTAGCTCCAGAGAATTTTCAATTAATACCCGTGGCCTCCTCAAAAGGAAATTGATTGCCTCCATTAACCATTTCCTGTTGCAGGCACTTGAGCCGTGTCAGGTATTCATCAGACCTCACAGTATCTACTAATCGAGCGTACAACTACAATCAACAAAAGGAAATGCTTTGAATTCTAAACTATCTTACATCATGACTACCCTTGAATCCAATAAAGATGAAATTATATTACTGAAAATTAGGGTATACATCGGGAGGGCAATCGTTTACAAAAGAAGGTGATTCAGAAAGCTTGTGCAGAAGCCTCAAGTTCTGCTCGAGCAAATCCCTAAGGCGCTGATTCTCCGATTGCAGAGACTCCAATTCTTCGTCTGACGAGCACTTAGCCTCATCGGTTACTTGATGATTGTGGTGGCGGATATGGTGGTGGCATACCATTGCGGCCCAAGCCACATCGGCAACCTCAAGCACCGTCTTGGCCACCTCCAGGGCTTCATGGCCTCCCATGACTTGACAAACTATCTAACTTGAATTGAGGGAATTATGCGGCACTTAGAATATAGAAATCCCCAATTGGGTTTTCTCTTTTCACCGGAAAGTTGGGTTATTGCCTACTGGCGTTTGCGTGGGAAAGATCCTCCGAGGGCTGTAGCAGCATACAAAGTTTTTGACGCTTGCCACCACGCCCCACTCTTTCTTTCCAACAAAAGTCCCAGCCATTAAAATAAAATAAAATAACAAATACTATAATTTGAGAAAAATATAAAAAATATGAATGATTAATTTTGATTTAGTTTGAATGAATTTTGCTTTTATCCAATTATAATAATTCCATACTCTACAAGTAAAAACAAAACTATTTTTCATATATAAATAATGCCTTCAATACGAGTGCATTATCATTTGAAAAATAATTATAAGAACCATATTAACATTTTTTAAAAATATTATGTGAATGAAAATAATCGTTTAATTTTTGTCTTCATTTTTTTTTTTCTCTGGGTGATTAATTAAGGAAAAAAAGGGACGATAACATATGATTTTGAGATCATCAACGGTCCAGATCCAAAAGAAGACTCTAGAGTACCCTAACTTGCTGTCAGCTGCACACACCATAGCAACCATCTTCTCCCCCTCATTCTCTCGGCTCTTTCCTCCGAGGTTTTAAACTTTCGAGCAGAAAGCACAAAGACCTTATTCGATAGATAGACGAGTGGACTGCAATAAATCTACCGTGTCTTTAGACTCTTCTGCGCACAAGAAAGAGTACAGAATGGCAGAGACTCCGGAAAACGTCACTTCTGAGAAGAATGTCAAGGTAGACGCACCCGATATACAGTTGCAGATTCAGAGTGCCATGCGCTCACGCGTCGATCACTTCAAGCAACAAGCCGAGTACACTCTTACTCTCTCTGCCTTATTGGCTTCAACTTTGAGTTAATTCTTCATGGAACTGTATTTGTTCCCAGCAAGATTTGCTATTCAGTGCATTCCCCTGAAAGTTCAATATTTTATATATGGTTGTTTGTTTAATATTTGTCTCTTCTTTGTGATACAAACAGTTTCCTGCTACTGTTGTTGCTCTCCGGAGTTTCCAACTGGTTTTTATCTTGTTATCTGAAATTCTGAGGCGTTAACAAATTTTTGTCATATATGAATTGCTTTAGGACGAAGTTTTTCTTTGGTTATTTGATTATAATGGTGATAATTATTATTATTTTGTGAATTGGAGAGCCTATAGGATAGTGGAGTATGCATCGTGTTCCCTTCTTTCATGGTGTTAGCTTAAGATGATTGACCATCTTCATAATAGAAGCAATGCTGGTTTTAAATGTAAAGACATACAATGTATTCTGCACATGATATTTTGCAGGATATGATCGTGAAGTAGTTGAAGAAAACTTGTGCTTCATTGGAGATAGTATGTATTCCCCAACAACTAGGTAGTTCGTTGAATGGGCTGGACAGTTGATAGCTTTTTTCAATTTTCAAATCAATGTAGTTCTTTGACCTCCGTAAACCAAGTCTTTTTGGAATCAGTTCATGCAACTTTAGTTAAAAGAAAAGTACAATGTACCTTTGCAATCAATAGTTAGATCTTTTTTTGAAAAAAGAAAAATCTTTCTGAACGAAAGAAACTTGGTATTCAAAATTTTCAAGTGAAAACCATGAAACCTGATGAAAGATTGAGTGTTATCAACTGAACGCATCTACTAATCCATGTTTCTATAGTAGATTTCGGGTAATCATAATTTCTTTGCTCAAGTTAGTGAGGCTGACATAGTTTCTTTGGGCATGTGTAGAGATATCTAAAGTTGATGGTTTTTGCAATTTTATCTTTCAATGCAGTTCTTTGACGTTTGAGGGGGTTCGTAGATTGCTTGAGAAAGACTTGGGATTGGAGGAACGTGCTTTGGATGTGCATAGGAGATTTATCAAGGAATGTTTGCTGAAGGTATTTATGTTATATAAAGAAACCCCCCCGAGCCAACATTGTTGAGAATACATAGTACATGGTGCATGAGCTTGGCATGTAAATCTTATTTTCTTTTGCTTCCAGATACAACATAATTAAGTAAAATGAATTTCCCATCATTATTTATGTTGTGTCAGTTAATAAATTCAAACAAACATTCAACACTGAACAAAAAGTCTATTAACATTAAGGAATGCTCTTTTTTGTTGAAACTTTTTACCTTTAATTTTTGAAGAAGTCCACTACCAAGAAGAGTTATGTGGTTTTGCCAATTATATTTACTTCAAATACTAATCTGTGTGGTGTAAATAGAATAAGAATATGCTTTAAGGATACAACTACTGTCTTACTAAGTTTAAAGCAGAAGAACCTCACATAGAAGAAATTTTGGCACCATCCAGAATTGGTAGTAGATGACAAATTGGCATGGTTAATGGGTACAGTGAAAAATCTTTAAGAATACAACATTTTTTAAACTACCCTTCATGTACTTGGTTATTCTAATTGTGAAGTGACACAGAGTGTACTTGCCATTGTTCTAAGCAATTTTTTGAACTACCTTCCATGTATTACTTACTACTTAATTTTTAACATTGATTAATAGCAGTTTGGTTGGTATGGTATATGGTGTTTATTGTAATTTTGTAAGTTCTGATTGTAATGAACAGTCTTTTTTTTTTTCCTCTTTTTTCAGTCTCTTATGTCTTACATTGTTGTTTTCTCCTCTCTTTCCCATTACGACTGTTAGTCTTTGGAAGGGGTCAATGATGATGAGACACCAAAAAATTCTGGAGAGGGAGGGGAAAAAGGTGCAAGTACACAAGAGGCAGAAGGATCAATTGAAGAACGTCAATCCAAAAAACATGTAAAGGATGGTGGTCCCAAAGAGGAGGATAAAATGGAAGAGTCTCCGGAATCTGGTCTGCTGGAAGAACAAAAGCCAGATAAAGTTGTGACTGAGGAAGCTGGGGGCAATGGGGAAAAAACAGTTCCAACTGAGACCATAATTAAAAAAGCCGTTAGAAACAGAGCTTCTTATATTAAAGCTAATGCAGAGTATGCTGCTGATTCTTACAATTAATTACCACTGTAACTGGTCCTTTCCCTTTTTATATCTTAACATATAACGTGAGTTCTTTTGATTTTCTAATTTCAGGAATGTCACAATGGCTGGTCTTCGAAGACTGTTGGAGGAAGATCTTAAACTTGATAAGTTCAGTCTTGATCCTTATAAGAAGCTTATAAATCAGGAGCTAGATGAGGTGAGCAAAATTTTGTTCTGAAATTGTCATTGATGCCTATAAGCAGCCTACACTATGTGACTTAGAAATTCTTTATTAACTGTCAAGGTGTTAAAGTCTCGTGAAGTTTTGAAACCTGCAAAGAAGTCCAAGAAAATTGTTCATAACAAAGCTGATAAAGCAACTAAAAAAGTGAGCAGTGAGAGCTCTGATACTTCAGATCAGGAGAGCGACGAGGAAGAGAAAGAGGAGGAGGTAGTTAAACCTACAAAAAGAAGTTCTTCCAAAGGGAAGGTGCAGAATTCAGTTGGATCTAAAAGGCGGAAAGGATCTGTCAAGGAGACTAATCTATCCAGTAAGAAAAGGATCAAGCCTGCTAGAGCAGAATCAGAAGACAATAGTGATACAGAAGATGGTGGAAAAGTCTCTGATGATGATCAGTCTCGTTCATCACCAAAGAAACCTGCAAAGGTCATACTGATTATTTTCTGATAATTCCAATGAGGACTGTATTGTCTTAAGTCGGACAAATAAGGCCATACTGTATTTACTAATGGAATGGCCATGATCTTTTAAATGAATAACTGCACTTTATAATAAAATAATAAGTGGGTGTCCTTCTGTCTGAATTCTCACTAAGCTGCCCTCATCTTTCTTAATTACTTCTTCCTAATTCCTAGAAGTTGTTGGTATAATATTTGCTATTATATATATATAATCTGATTTGGTCATAACTTTTATTTTCTTTTTTCCCAAATGCAGAAGAAAGAAGTATCAACTCCTGCATATAGTAAACGAGTGGAGCACTTAAAATCTGCCATTAAAGCATGTGGAATGAGGTTATTTTCTTCTGTTCCCTTCTCTTTATGACTTTGGATATATGCTGAGGGTGATAGCTTGACATTAAATTTCTCCTACAGTGTTCCACCCTCTATGTACAAAAAGATCAAACAGGTACCTGAAAACAAGCGGGAAGCCCAGCTAATAAAGGAATTGGAGGAAATACTATCTAAAGAAGGATTGTCTTCAAATCCTTCTGAAAAAGGTAATATTAGCTTTTGAGCTTATGTTTGTTAATCATCCTTGAATCTTACCTGCACTATTTTCACGCTGATTCTTAGTGCCTTGACCACATTAACCACATTAATAATCTATTTAAGCGTGGCAAAACAGAATGTGATCACGTTGAAAGACTGAAAAGAAGCTGGTTCTCTTTTTATGCATTTATTTATTTTATTTACTTTTTAACTGATGAATGATTGTTCACTGTTAATGTCATTCTAAAAGATCAAATTATGTTATCTGAAATCATCTATCCTGTTCGACAACCATTGGGTTTTTCCCCATAAAATTCTGTTAGAATGATCTGTCAGATTTGTTTGTTGAGTTTAGTCAAAGTTTGGTTTCTAATTTTTGCATTCAATGTGCAGATCGACAACCTTAGATATGATATGTGACATACGTCGCATGTATTTGTTTTTCTATCTTTTGAAATGATGCCTCCTATTTTTGTCTCATCCTTCCTTTGTTTTCATTTACTTAGAAATCAAGGAAGTGAGAAGGAAGAAGGAAAGAGCAAAAGAACTTGAGGGTATTGATATCAGTAATATTGTGTCAAGTTCACGTAGAAGGTCAACAACTAGTTTTGCTGCTCCTCAGAAGCCCAAAGTCCAAGTTGAGACTAACGACAATGATACTAAAGATAGCGATGATGACAAAGATGAAGAAGAAGATGAAGATGATGAGGAGAACAGTGATGACGACGACGACGACGACGTGGATGACAATGGGAGTCAAAGTGAGGAATTTAATGAGGGTAAATATATCTAAGACATACGAAGAAGGCTCTCATCTATTTTCATTTGTTCTATATAATAAAAGCATTTATTAAAGTAACCTTGAGAGCTACAAATTTATAGATTTTGGCATTTTGTGATCCATGATATTTTCTGGAGTGCAGAGTTTGCAATTTATTCTCTGCTGGCATTTTTAAAGAATTCTTGATTCTTGATATAGAAATTGAAGAAAACATGAGCTGCACTTGCACATAAGAGCATATTGCGAAACAATTGGGATATGGTTTTATTAGTTTATAGTGGCCTCACATTGTTCTGTCGTTTGTGCAGATGTGGAGGACAGCGATTGAAACTCGCATATGCTGACTTGTGAAGCTACTGAAGGCAGGTGCTAAAGGTGAAAATGTTAATGTCGTGCCTTTCGCTTCTAGTAATTACTGTAATATAACGTCTCCCCTGCCCCCAAGTTTTTACTTGTAGAAATAGACATTATTTGTTGAGAGTTGAACTTAGGGCTTGTCAGGATTCTTAACTACTTGTATGAGTGACTCGGTGTGATTCATTGGTCAATTGTTAGGAAAGGCGCGCGTTTTACCGTCAGATTATTATCTCTCTCTGCCTGATCTTGAGTTGAGTTGCAACAATGGTTACATAATTATTTGCCAATTTCGCTTGAGAAAATAGAACAAACAATCCCAAAATAAAATAAACCTGTGGACTGGCGCGAATGAAATGAATCCGTAACTGGAAATATTAAAGTAGAGTTTTTCTCATATGGATGGGTCACAAATTCATAATACTATATGGTTCTCTGATAGGACAGAACCAGTGAAATTATTCAATTCTTGGGGCAGTGCCAGTTAAATTGGTTTCATGGAATAAAAACTCTTATTTTTCGGTTGCTTTATAGAAAAGATATTGACTTACGTTACTGGTGCATTTGAAATGGACAGTAACTAGATTGTCATCTATAAATTATAATTATAATAACTTTAAAAGGTTGTTGCCTTACCAAATCATGAGTTTAAAATAATTTATCCAGGTTCTGTTAGCCCTTACAATTCTTATCAAACATTAAAATAGTGGGAGCACGCGAAGGATTATACCAGACTGCAGACGCTAAAGCATAAATTCACTTGAAAGTTCAATCTTTATGTTAATCCAACCCGGGCAATTACTTCAGAAATAAGCCTATCACTTTGTGGTATAGGCATAAAACTAAACCTCAAGGACTGCAATCATATCTGAATACACGTCTTCTAAGAAAGCAATGAAGGGAGACGTGAAAAAATTGCAATCATGTCTAAGAATTGAAGCTTATAAAATTTTAAGATACAAATGGCTGTGTATAAATGTGTTGTAATTGACCAATCGTGCTTCCTCTAGATTGTCTTCTGAACAGAATCAGATTGATACTCGAGAAGACGACAGGCATAGCTAAACCTGGACCTTTTCTTCCACTAAATTTTTTGAAACAAGTCAGATTGAAAGTCATTTTGTTGCGTGCTGATATCTCTGTTTAAAAGTCAGTTCTTTTCCGAAAGAATACGCCTGACTTCATTTGCAATATCCATAACATGTTTATCTTCACATCCTAAAATAATTAATCAAGGAGGGGAAAAAGAAGAAAATTAGAGTAGATTAATTAAAACGATGAGCATAATCTAATACAAAACCTCACCTATCTGAAGTAGAGCTTTTTCAAGTTGGAAAAGATAGTCTCTATTGGGTCCTGAGGGACCTTCAGCATGAATTATTTGCCTGTAGAATGAAAAAAGGAAGAGAATTTGGAAAAGGAAACGACTTGCATGATTGTGTCTCAGCTCTAAACCTCCATCAGACATGCAAAACAGTTACAGCGTCTGAACCCCACACCAGGGAAAAAAAAAAGAAGGTAGATGGCAAGTTTAACATGATTTTATAGTTTGACCACCTGATTACTGGACTCTGTATTGAAGTAACATCACTAGAATACATTGATTTATTCAATACAAACAAGTAATGTGCTCCTAACATCAGATGGTCTTGAAAACTGAACATGGAAATCTCCAGATTGAAATAGATACTCAATAATGCCAAGTTAAATTAACTTTATGCCATTAACTAAGACATAATGCAAGGATGAAAGAAGCTGACCTCGCAATCTCTTCAACAGGAGCAGCACCCAAGTAATTTTCGTTGACTGTTTTGTCTGAAGATCCTATGTATCTGTAACGTGTTTGCGCTTATATAGTTAACCATTGATGATCGGACACCAAAAATGAGAAAAGCAATTGCTCGTTTCTGGTACTTACACCATCACTCTGGAAATAGAAGGAGTTGTAGCTGCTAGCTCCTGAGACAAATTCCGGTGGATGTCAACTTTCGTAAGTGAAGAGATCACTTTGACAGCATAAAACCAAAAAAATAATAAGCCTCATTAATCTAAATACTTACAGTGAAAAAATCCAGGTAGGCTTTCTGGTCGTATTGCTTTTCCCTCACTTCTAGATACTGTTCAGCAATTACATTAGATTTATAAGCAATGAAGTACTGCTTTAATAGAGAATTTCTTTGCATATTAATGTGTTGTTTTATGATTGATGAAGAATAGTAACATTTTGTCCAACACACCGATTCATTTGGTAAAAACCTTCTGTTTTAGTATTATTAAACGATTAAACCACTAGATCCTGAGACAGTTAGAGCTATAAGCCTTCATGGGAGGGCAGGGCACAGAAAGCCTTACTACTGACTCAACGCATAAAGTAAGATATTAAAATCACAGAAACTTGTTATTTCCAGATATGTTAAATTCAACCTTAGGTTTCCAAGATTAAAACGAGCTTACGCTTTATCTATAACATACAAGGCTGCGCAGAGTAAAGCTCAAATTATTAGTGCTCCTAATTAGGTACCATGAATAGTTTAGCCAACAGGAGTCGCAGAAAAGGCTTGGAGCAAATAGGTCATTCTAATATCTACAAAAAAAAATCCCATTATACAAATTTGGACGCTGCAGAATCCTAGTTTCACTAATCTCCTTATCGTTATTTAACAAACAGCAATAGACCATCAGCTATGTAGTGACTGAGGAAAATGCAGTATCGTTAACATGACAACAAACATCGCATTTTGTAGTAATGATTCTATATTTATATGGCATGGCCAAGGAAACGGGAAAAATAAACAAAGGCTAAACCAAGTTTGAACTTTATTACTAGCGAAAAGATAGAAATTTCTAAGAAGCATACCGTTAACGCAACTTCTTGATCTTCCTTCTTCGAGATCTTGTAAGCAACTCCCCACTATCTTAATGCAAAATGAAGGAAATATTTATTTTTAACTATTGATTGCATTTGATTATTTCAATTCACAAGAAAATGAAAATCTGAATAATTGTAACTTATGTAAACCAAAGAACATATATTCAGATTTACTACGGAAGTATGTAGAAAGCATTTTAACAGTGAAAAAGACTTAAGAAGTAAGAAAGTCAAAGTAGATACCAACAATATAGTGTCAAGGAGGTCAATGATAATGGTTCTAGTTTTACGGCCAACAAACAGATAAAGATTTTTCTGGTTCCTCTAAAATATTCAACTAATTCCAGGTGGGTGCTTAATTATACAGTAGAGAAGAAAAGAAAAAAGTGATTATATATCGTACTTGCTGGTTTAAAATTCTTTCCTTTTCATTTAACTTGGGAGAGATTTAATATATGCTATGGCATAACAGTTTGTACCAAAGAAACATGGCAACTGAAAAAACACTGGAACTCTAAAGAAAGCAAAAGGCACTGCTCCACTCCCAATTGAAGTTTACCGTTTTACATTGACCACATATCATATCACAGCAATTTTCATCAAATGAACTATCTACTATCTTTGTCATTTGCACATTACAAATGTTATATTTAGGAACCACAGTCACACACACATACTTGGTATGGCCAAGCAGCTATAGGCAATATCATTTGGAGATTAGTTTAAAATTGACATGGCAATGGAAACATGGGAACCAAAAATAAGAAATTACTTAAAATTGGAGAGCGAGTACTTACGCATAATTCTTCTTGAGCAGGCTCTAGCGTAACTGTTCTTCCTGGGTATTCAGGGGTCCCTCTGTGGTCAGTACTGCCTAACAGCGAAGACGCACCAAAGCCAAATTTTGAGGGAAGTAAGCAAGCACAGAGTCATCCAATATTGACAGTGAGACAGATAGAGAAAGGAAAGGAGACAAAATAAAAAATAAAAAATAAAAACAATACCTTGATGGAATACACGGCGATAGCCTTTGATGAAGCCAACAACACGATCATCATAGTTAAACCCGGTTTTCCAAATCAGAGAACCATACCCAAATACCCACATCGCCATTTTATCTCTCCAACACCATACAACTGAGTAAGTCAATTCGTGTTTCTTCTCAATTCTCAGTTTTTCTCTCCACTCCGCAAAAGAATGAAAAAGAATCTGCAGGAAACAGAGAGAAACTGAGAAGATCGATCCGATTGGAACAGAGGGAACTACAGAGAACAACCAATCGGGGAACTCCAAGTGCCTTTTTTTTTTTTTTTGACATCCAGTACAAAATCGCGAAATATATATAATAATCGATGCAGTATTTGTTTTTTATTGCAGTCGGTAAGTTGTTCCTACCGTCCAAATTTAATGCTCGACTGCCCAATTTAATTTTTTAAAATTGATCGGAAAAATTGAAAAATAAAATGTATGAGTTACTATAACGTCGCATCTGGCACGCAGAATTAGACGGAAATATAAAAGAAATCGACTAATTTCTGATGTGAGAATTAAGCAAATTGGTTCATTTATTTTGGGCTTCTAATTTAAATATGCAATGCATTTCATGAAATGATATATAAATAACCAATTAAGTTCATAGGAGTCAGAACTTTGGTGTCATTAGATGTTAATGGAGCTAGGCTAGCTAACCTGGTTATAATATAAAAAGGGCACTTGCTCTTTCTATGATCCTAGGCATGCGCATGCATATTTTTTAAAATCTTACGTGATATTAGACATGACATGGATAAATCAAAATTTTGAGCCGGGTAGAATCATGCATGCATGCTTTAAACGTGGATTACAATCATTTCCATGCATACAAGTGAGAATGGGTTTTCTTCGATCTTTCGTTATGGAAGCTAGCTAGGTAGAATAGAAGCAACGTTAACTTTAATTAATTGAATATTTTTTCTTAATTAATTACAAACAGATTTGGTGGCGTGGAGTCTCAATTGGCAGCAACATTTAGAAAACGTGGAGTGGATGGATGTCTCTGCCGACCGACTTGCAATATATGGATCAAACAGAGTTGGTGATGAAAGGGAGCAAGAAGGCCCCATCTATTAAATAATATCCAGATCATGCACAGGCACAGGCACACCCAAACAGTAGGCTGATAGTGGAAGGGAATATGATGCATTCATGTTTGATATATACTAATATATATATATATATATATATATATATATATATATATATATATATAATTCGTGATGAGCTAAGCAAGATGTTATTATGAAACCTGGAAAAGGAAGAAATTCATTCAATATATTTAAACATCAGAGTGAAAAATCCACCCATTTGGGGTACAAAGTAATTTTACTGTCCAACTAATCTTCATCGGTGGATCCTCCAGATTTAATTTTGCTCATTATACAATTTAATATTGTTGTGGCTATAAATGTGTAAGTTGCAAGGAATCCGATTCTCCACATTTTGCTCGTCTTCATTCGTTGCTACGGTCTAGCTAATGGAATTGCTGACACAAACACCACTTGTGTCTAATCATTACAATAATTTTTTAATGATCACGTGTAATTGTCTTCTAGATTTTATTTGTTCTGATTTCTCAAACTTTATCAGCCACATTCTGAAACGTATCCTTCAATGTGAAACAGTTAATAAATCAAACCCACTTTCTCTGGTGACATAAGAGACAAACTGGTAATAATTGAAGTGACAAATCAGAACACTAAATCCATTATATATTAGCATTACCAAGTCAGAATGAGGTGGAATTCAATTATGTACATAAGAAGGAAATCTTTTATTTGTTTAGAGTCAGAGCAAGTGTTGGAAAAGAGTAAGCATAAACAACGTAGTGTAATGCGAGTAGAGAATAAGTTTGGACCTACATATATAGCAGCTAATAGCAATATGCAGAAACGTGTCTCTGTCGACTTGCAAGGGATAAAACACAAGCTGGGTTTGGGAGAGAACAATGGCCACCACTTCCCAATATAATAACATTAATGTTAGAGGAACGGTGAAAAATTCCCGGTGGTGGTAGAAAAGGGTTCTGGAAGTGGTGGCTAGTTAGGGTAATAGAAGATGAGCTAAACGACATAACAAGGTACATTGGATTGGAAAAGTAACAACAAAAAAAAAATATAAAGAGAAAAAGTGCGTCTGCGTGCTAGAGCAATTTGTTGATCTATATTTCTCTATTCAACTTTTATGAGAATCTGATATCCTAAAGCCTAAATATCTATAACATAACATATATAAACAGTAGAACATATTTTTGTTTATTTGTTTGTTGTGGGTGTCTTTTTAGCAGTGGAATGTTTGTGATGGGAAGACGTTGCAAGGAATCCGAATTTGATTCTATTCATTTTGATGGTTGTTTTGATTGATTAGATGCGGGGAAATGCTGATGACACAAACAGCACATTGTCAAATCATCGAATATCCGGGGAAATCCAATGGAGCACACTGTATAGGATAATGCAAATGTTCTGTTTCCTTTTCCTTTTTTGATGGAACCTACGATTGAAATTATTTTAAACTTATATACATTTGAAATATTGGTGATGGAAAATGAAATATATTTATAGTTGTATATTTTACACATCAATATTTTTAGTTTATTTATATATTTTAATTCAATATTCTAAAATACATTTTTAAAATGAATAATCATGATTAATTCTAAATATATATTTTAGTTTATTTTTTTATTGTATTTTGTTGGAGTTAACACACATAACCATTGAAAAATGTATATATAATAAATTAAGTTGTTTGTGTTGAGACTCCACCATTGATATCCAAAACGTAAATTCATATATTAATCAATTAAGTAGCCAAGACTAAGAAAAGAGAAATGGAGCACCAAAAAGGACAAAAATAGAGGTAAAAAAAAAGCATTACTGCATTATTTTGCTCATATTATAATTTCAGGAGCATCCAAAAAAGTTAAAGGAAAATCTCCAGGTACAGAAAAAAGTGCAGCCAGTAGTAAGGCAGGCACTGAGAAAGATTTGTATACAAAACCTTTCTTGAGCTCTCTTTAGTAGGAAAATTTAAATTTATAATGCTAGTCCTAATTAAAGGACTAGTGTTCATGATCTTGCTCCTGCTTCTGCTGGGACATTCTTTTCTCCAGTAACATTAACCTCAATGTTGTCAAAAATGTCTGATCCTGATCTAGTGTTACTGTCTTTGATTGGCAATTCGTGCCCTTCACCTTTCTCGGTGTCTGTTGTCTTTATTTCGTCTTTGCTTTTCCCCCACACCACAGAGTAAAGCCCGAACACAATGAGAATTGCTCCAACGATACTGCAACACATTAAAAATAGAGCTCATTAATTTAATTTTTTTTTCATGAAAATATTTAGTGGGAAGAAAATGTACAAGGATTATGTACGTACCTTCCAAGGTGAATTTGCTCTGCTAGGACAATTGAACCCAATGCAGCAGTGATGATCATAATCAGAGGACTGAAAGAAGTTACAAAAACTGGTCCACGTTCCCTCGTCACAACTCCTTGTGCATAATATGCCATTCCAGAGCAAACCACCCCCTAATTATCAACAAAATTGAAAATGTAAGTTAATCAGCATATGGTTTTTTAATTTATTGAAAGTTAAGTTAATTAAATTTATTGCTTAAGGGAAATTAAGTTGCTTACAGAATAAACACAAGCAAGGAGCCTTGAATCCCAGCCTATGGCCCATACACTCATGTTCCTTTCCATTATAAGTGACGCAATTCCACCCTCAATAATCCCCAACAAGCAGATCCAAGCTGTGAGGGAGAGCTCAGCTGGGTACAACTTCAAAGTTAATGACTGAAACCACAAATTGAATTCTTGTTTAGAGATAATATGGAAGTATATTTATTATATTATATGAGAATATATAATTAAGGTTAGTGGGGTATTATATATATGTTTACTTGCAAAATGAAGAAGCTAGCCCAACCACCGCAACTTGCTATGAGCATTAGTGTGCCAACAACCCAATTCTGGTCCGAGGACTCGGCATTGGCTCCGTCGTGGTTGCTCGCGCCGTGACCCTTTATGATTTGAAGGGCGGGGCCTTTGTACAAAGTCATAACCATGGCTCCTACGACTGTAATTGCAGTTCCAATTACCTTGGCTAGACTGTGAAGCTTTCTCAAGTTGACAGTCTCTAACCTGGTTAACAGAATAAACTACCACATCAATATTAATTCAAATATACAGAACAATAAAGAACAAATGTGACACAGAAATTAAATTACAAAGAGAATTAGTTAGAGGAATCTGATTAGATGTGCATGTGTTGATTTTTTGTGGCTCATAACGAACCTGACCACGCAATATTAAGTTTGTAAATTATTAGAATATTCTAAAGAGGGTGGGTTGGGGGAAAAGAATTGTATGCATGCGATTTTGTCAACTAGTGGCCCCACTGCATGCATTGTTGTTTCCCAAATTAACTTTGTTGGATTCTAATATGGTGACAGTGATTGAGGGCTTTACCTGAACATGAGTGCCATTACAAAAGTTATGGCTGGAAGAACATTAACCGTGGCAGAAGCGAACGTTGTCGAGGTGTACTTCATTCCCATATTGTACAGGTTCTGATCAAGCACTGGCCTGTTCATTATCATCGGCAACAATATATATTATTAGCCCTCAAATGCACGCTTGATGTTTTCTGTTTTCTTTCTACCACACAAATTGTTGTTATTCTAAATTCATATATGGCCACAAAAGACAACAAGCATGAATTCAAATGAATAACTTTCTTCAACGTTATGTTTACGTACGTATCATTTCCATTGCCGAATTTCTTAACAAAAGGGATTAATGGCGGTGGGTAAGAAATGAAACTTTTAGGGTTCCATTATAAGGGGTGGCCCAATATCAAGTTAATTAGCACCGTTAGATGATACCAACTTTGATATTACGGATTATGCAGAATATTCTTTTCTTTAACAACTTTTATTTTTTGTAAGACACACAGAACCAATTAGCATGTGAACTGACCAGATCGAAGTACTCTTGCATAGTTAGCGAGTTCCCACACTAACACTTGTATATCTATACACGTGTATATATATATATATATATGATATATCCATATTTGCTTCAGAAGAAACGAATAAAAAAAACCACGGCTATATATATGCATGCATGCAAGTTTCTTAAAATATATAGTATCAGGACCAATATATATAGAGAGAGACGAAGACTTTGAAGAAACAAACATTATGATTGAGTACTGTAAATTTGAAGATATCTGGAAAGGGTTGGAAGAGACTTACTCAAGGAATCCAAGCACCACCATCCTCAGGAAAATGGGGAGGGTCAACTTTGGCCTTATTTTTCTGTAGAAGAGAATCAAAACGTACCCTTTTATTGTGAAGCTAATGCAGGAAATTGAAAAGAAGCTCTATCTAAGAAAATAACTTAAAAAAGAACTGCTGCTCAGTGTATATAAATGTGTACGTGCGTTGTGAAGTGGAGGAGATAGAGAGAGAAAGAAGAGTAAGACCTTTCAAGGACAATCGCAAAGGGGGCAATGACTATAGTAGCAAATACGTGACGGTACACTGAGAGTATCCAATGGCTCATGCCATGCTTGAAGGAAACCATGGTGATTACATACATGCCGGCGTAACCAAATTGAAGGGACACCATGGCAAGGTAAGGCTTTAACTTGTGGAGCCTCTTGCTGAACCCATTACCGGAGGTTTGGTCTTCCATCTCTTTGTTTCTCTAAATGCACACCAACACACACACAAACTCAGTACACTACAAGAGCTTGCTAGCTATGAGTTATGAGCTTGTGCGGTTGACAAATGCAAACGCGAAATGGCCTTCTTATAGCCTTAAAAAAGTGAAAATAAAGAGAAGCCTAGTTTTACACAGTAACACCTACGTACACACTAGTCCAAGGCACTAACTCTCTCACTTCAAATTTTTTTTTTTTCCCTTCCCGCGGGTTCCCTTATCCATTTACTGAAAAATCATCCACATCCCGAACAATCACTAGAATCCTCTTTTTTGTTAATAGAATCAAAAGAAAAGTGAAGGAAATATATTATGTGTGTATAACTATATGGGAAATAATTCTCTTGTCCTTTTTATTATTATTTTCCTAATTACCTTTTTTTTCCTCTGTATGTTTGTTTATGAGATGGTGGGGTGTTAGATTCATTGACCATCAAATGGCAATTGGGTTTTAGTGCTTCTGCATGACGACGATAGCAAATTAAAGGTTTCTGTGCCTATATGGTGTTAAGTACGAGTGGGATGAAGAGTGGCCACCATTTTAGAAAGATTCTCGATCGATAGACTGAAAAATCACTGCCATTTGTGGGCTTTCTTTCACCTCTTGGGATTTTTCCCAAAGCCAATTTGTACGCAATAATGCTAACTGACACAGAAAAGTAATAATAATAATTATTACATCTTTATATTGAACATTGAAGTCAGAGTGAATTTTTTGGCACCAGGTAAAAATATTCTTTAGTTTTAGTGCTGCATGTGGCCTATATTAAACTTGAGAAAGTATATGCGGCGAATTGGTTCATAACCATCAATCCTTTGTTTTCTAAAGTACCAATTTGAGTTGCTCTTAAAGTTTTAAAATCTAACAATTACCTACATAGTATTAGCTAGGTAGTTGAAAAATATCTATTACATAAAAAATAGTAAGAAAATAAAATATCAACAATATGATATGCTATGTGTGTGTGAGTGTATATATATATATATATATATATATATATGTGGTTTAGATCTTCTATATATAATTATAATGATTGTGTCTGCTGATATCAGAAGCGTCATGATTAATTAATTCTTCACAAATTAACTCGATTATATATATTAGTGCGAATGACGTCGGGAGGAAACAAAGGAAATGTGGCTCTACTGGCTTCTGTATCTGGAAGACATGTAAATAATATATACGTTATACATATATGCTTCAACGTCAGAAGGGCCATCAGATATATCGATGATTAATTAAAGTTCAAATACGTATATATATAATGAATTCAATAATTATATATATTGATAATATTGCCTGACTGAATCTAAAAGGAAAGTTGAATTTTTTATTTTTTTATTTTTGATATGGGAAACTGGAAATTTTGTACTAAAGAAACCAATTCCTCCTCCTTCGAATTTTCTTTTAGTTGTGATGTGTTTATCCATTTTTTCTTTCTGAAAATAGTCATTAATTGTTAAACTTAACAGAAGGTTAACATAATTCATCTGTTTTTCTGATTTCGATGGTTTCAAGAATGGAGAACAGCTAGAAACGAGAAAGGAATTAATACTTGGTTATCATGTCTCTTGTATCTTGACACCCGATTTCTCTATTTTATACTTTGAAACAAAGTTCTTACATCAATTGGATTCTTCTTTCTCTTTTCTCCTCTTTCTTTTAAGGGATAATCAATATATGCTCCCATAACAAAAATTTGGTATAATGTTTTAATTATTTTGATTAATTATATACATTAATGATTTCATTCATTGTTAATATGTATCTCGTGTTTTTACTTTTTATATATTACAACACCGAAAATTTGTGCTTCGATTTGTTTATTGCTGAGCACAAAAATGTGAGCAGAGAAGCAAGGCGCAAGAAGTAAAGTTGGTGCTTTCGTGTTTGGATTCCAACAAGCAATCAGGTTGGTGGAATCCCACCATAAGAATATTGGGCAAGCACAAACACTAGAAAGAAACAGATGTGAAACAAATGCTAATAGGTGGGTAGGCATAAAGAAACCAAACCACATATCTTTAATTTGGTAACACTAGACTATACACTATATCAAAGATATGTGGCCCAGAATTAATTAATTACTATCTCCCAAAACTATTGTATAATGAAATAAATGTGCAAAATACTTATTAAATTCACTTAAAATTTTAGTTATACGGCTCTAAACTTTGTTAGTTAATATTTAAAAAAAAAATTAAAGTAAGATTAACATCGTATGAAAAAAAATAAATAATCAACGTTATATGTTAAAGATATGATTGGGCAAGAAACCCTAATGGCTAAGTAAGTCAACCTTAAAACTCTGCGTTTAATTCCCTAAGATCATGATCTCGTGTATATGTAATATATATACCATCAGCAATTGGACTTCAACGGCTTGTATTTTTCAGATTTGCTCCCACAGGATTTATTCGTATTCCTCTTCCACCCACACCCAGCAAAAAGGAATAGAATGCTGGCATGTATTAATCTATCTCAGGTCAAATCGGAGCTGACAGAAGCAAGGGACAAGAGGAAATTGGCATGTTATCTTCGTATAATTGTATTGAACCCCAACTTTTGCTTGTCCTCCTTCCTACAAATCCAGTGTACTTCCTACTAAATAATTGAACGAAGAATTTTTTCCTTTTTTTCAAAAAAGAGTAGCTCTGCTTTTGGTAAAAAAAAAAGAATGGGATGAGATAAAATGTTCTCTTAACATCTGTTTGAAATTTTATCTGCTTAATTATTCTGGGCATATATACATACATATATTCTAAATAATATTATAATTAAGTGTTGCGAGTAGCATTTTTTAAACTAAGGAATATATATGCGATCTATATCATTTTATCTCATCTGACAACAACATTTAAACTTTAACAAATTCTATCAAACTTTTTATTTTACTCATGAATATGGCATTATTCTACTGTTGAAAGCGGCAATGTTACTGTCCCTAGTGGAGGTGACAATGAAACAATCAAATCAATAAAATATAATCGTCGACATACAAAGAATGACAAAAGGATTAGAAAGCCTGTAAAATAAAATCTTCACAACTTTTAAAGACTACACGTCTTCGAAAAGATAGGATTAGTTATAAGCCTGTCATGAACTGAGTTACGTAGCTAGCTAGCATTCTTTTTCTTCTATCTTAATAATATAATATTTTATAATATGTATATATCAATGTTCTTGTGATATATTCACTTAAGCTAAGCCACGCATATGTCTTAACATTTTGTGGCATTTTGTTGGTAATTAATTGGATGAGGATAGACGTACGCGGCTTTGTGACAATTTGTGGCCGATGGAGGTGATGCAAGTTTTTTTTTTTTTTTGTCAATAAATAAGAGAAGAACTTAAGAATTTTAATCTAAAAGGAACAGAGATAAATTTAAATCCAATGTGAAAATGCAGAGGCTTAGCCCAAGACAATAGATGATGGCCATGTGGAATTGGAACTTTGCGTGTTTGACATTGTTTTAATTTGTATTCAGGCATGTTGTACGGACTAAAGTATTAATAAGTATTATCACATCACAATGATCAGCTAGCGTGATCTTATTAGGTGAATTGATATAGATAATGACATCCGATTAAGTACTTAATTAACTTCTGATATCATTGAAGTGCAGACTGATTAATAACCAACATATGAATAAACTATATTTATTGGTGAACATTAGGATTGATAGTAACTGATCACCCAGGGCCAGAGATAAATTAATCGATATTCCAAATAAATATTCTGGAAGGTTTATGTGCCAAATCAGGATGATGAATTAGATACTTGGGGCACTTATTCATCTTCATCTGCTAAGCCTACTTTATAGTACCGTTAGCACAGTCGAATATTAATGTCTTTCCTTTTGTAATATTTAAAATATAATCCCTTTCTTGGTCTCCGTTGCTGATGTTATCCTGCATCATATAATCATCACATCGGAGTATAACATAATTAATCTACCTGTGATGATTCTTGTTAATCCTGATACCATAACACGTCCTAGTTTCACCAAATGAGGATATGCCCAATTCGCTACTTGTTTCATTCACCTTCTCCCATATTCCAGTCAAATTGAATCAAGATAATTATTCCTCTTGGAGGACTCTCATTGTTGCCTTGTTTCAAGGGCATGACCTAATGCATTATGTTGATGGCTCGAAATCCACCCCATCCACCACCATCACCGTGAACAACACCACCGTTCCTAACCCTGCCTACACCTTGTGACACAGACAAGATCAACTTATTCTCCATGCCATCACATCATCACTGGAACCTGAAATCCTCAATCTATTTGGAAAACCAAAAACTGCCCTAGAAGCATGGGATCACTTGCGTGCCCTATTTGCCAGTCGATCTAGGGCACACTTGATGTCCCTTAAAGCTAAGCTTATCACCACCATGAAAGGCACTGAAACTGTGCAAGTTTATATGCAAAAATTAAAAAAATATTGCTAATGAAATTGCACTCATATCTACCCCTTTTAATGAACTTGATCTTGTGATTTATGCTCTTAATGGACTTGGATTCGAATTCAAGGAAATCATAGGACCTATTAGAGCCCGAGAGAACCCTATCAACTTCTAAGAACTGAGACAACTTCTTGTTGATTTTGAGAGTACCTCTGTCAAGCCTGAACTCAACTCTACCTCCATACCTCTCACGGCAAATGCCGTGAATAAGCCATCAAATC
This sequence comes from Bauhinia variegata, assembly GCA_022379115.2. NCBI lineage: Eukaryota > Viridiplantae > Streptophyta > Magnoliopsida > Fabales > Fabaceae > Bauhinia > Bauhinia variegata. The sequence goes on from CM039437.1 coordinate 16,426,965, forward strand.
CTAATAAACGTCGCTCAAATAACCCATCCAATCAAACTTGCTGCCTTACACTAAAACAAAACCTGGACCCTTGTTTCCCCTCCCACCGATGCCAATATCATAGGATGTAAGTGGATCTTCCGCATCAAGAGGAAGCCCAATGGTGATATAGAAAGATATAAAGTTCGTTTGGTCGCTCAGGGGTTTAATCGACGGCCTGGCATTGACTATCATGATACGTTTTCTCCAGTTGTAAAATCGCAGACCATCAAGGCGGTACTCACTATAGCTCTTCATCATCAATGGCCTCTCCTAAACACATGGATGCCAATAATGAATTTTTGCATGGTACACTTCATGAAACTGTTTGCGTGAAGCAACCACCAGGTCATATTGATCCGAATCAGCCCACCTCTGTATGCAAATTGCAACGAGCCATATATGGCTTAAAACAAGCACCACGCGTTAGTACACCAAGCTTGCCAAATTTCTACTGTCTCGTGGCTTTATTAACTCCCGGTCAGATGGCTCCCTATTCATCTATCGAAATCAAGGAATTACTGCATACTTCCTCATTTATGTCGATGATCTCCTTCTGACTAGTAATAATAGTGATTTTTCTGAGTTCCTTCTGTCAACAACTAGCATCACGGTTTGTCTTAAAAAGACCTTGGAATGCCCTCTTACTTCCTTGGTATTGAGTTTATTCACTGTCCATGTGGTCTCTTCTTGTCATAGCAGAAATACATTCATGATATGCTCGTTAAATACAAGATGGATGGGGCTAAAGGTGCAACTACACCATTGTCCACATCCACCCCTCTTCTCCTAAACGATGGCACGACACTTACAAATGCCACTGAATATCGAAGCATTATTGGGGGGACTTCAATATCTGTCTCTAAGAAGACTAGACATTGCATTTGCGGTTAAGGATTAGGGTTAGGGTTGTTAATATAGATTAAGGTTACTAGTTGTTATCTTTATCTCTAGTTCCTCTCATCCTTACCCTAAACTTTTCTTTCATCCTTGTCTTGTTTTTCTATATCATTCTTTTATTATGTTGTACACTATATATGTATTACCGGTTCATTCATTAATCACAATTGCTTTTCACGTGAATATCACACTTCTACAAATCTTATCTACGTCACCCCTACTATCTCAGCAGTAAGCCCTAAAAGAATAAAGTTTGCCGCTTTGTGGACTAATAAATTTGGGGGAATCATACGTACGTGTTATTTTTTAAAATTAATTAAGGGTACCCAAATTAACAACAAAATCCTCTTAAGTATTGAAAGTTGGATCAAATAATGAAAAATAACTCAAACATATATCTATGTGCGTCCTTCTACGCCAAACCTAAATATATTTTACATTAATTTGAAGGAAATTTTTCAGCTGCATGCATCAAAAAGAAAAACTAGATATGTTATTTCCTGAAATAGATCATCATGCACACTGAGGGATGTATGTATAGTTATATGTCCATGTTTTGGGTCAGTTTTCCGTTTGTGATTACAATTAGATTCCTTTGGCAATAAACTTTAATTAGGTGCTTTCAGTCATTTACTTTATAAGATGTAAAGTATATATATATATATTCAGAACAATATAGGAGGCATGAGTTCTTATCTTATCCCCTTTTAATTTATTGGTGGCGTTTAGGGTATATGCAAAGGATACCAGCTTAATTGCTTTTCTTTTCTATCGTACGCGCAGAATAAGAACAAACATATTAATATGCTGCTAGCTAGCTATTAATTGCTTGAAAGTACGCATGCATGGTTATTGGATATATACTAGCTAGCTAGCTCAACCATCTCCATCAATTTTTTCTTTGTTTATCTTATCTATACGTGTACTACTTTTCATTATCGATCGGTACGTTTTATTTGTACGAGTTCAATTTTCTTATCAAAATCCATGCAGCATGCTAGCTGCCAGTTGTTGTTTGGCTTAATTTGATTAGTCTTTGTTTGATTGGGGAAAAACAAGCAAAACATTTTGAGAAAAATAAAATGAAAACTAACTAAAAATGGCACTGCTTGAGTGGTTCTAGTTCTCTTTATTTAAAAATACATAAAATAAAAATAAGTAAATATAGATATATATACATTGTTATTTAAAGACTTTAAATCATGACCGGACTGTTGAAGACGAGGTATGTCAATGTTAATCTCTTGGATCTCATTAAAAAAGAAAGCCCAACAAGTAAAGAAAGTATATTTATGACTTGGGCTGGGCTGAAATAAGTATAATTTATGCACTATGAATAGCTTCCAAGGGCCAAGAATGTCCTTCTGGATTCCATTAGCTACGAGGATTACAAGTTGCACCAAAAACACAAAATCAGGGTGGTATAAAAGTCTCGACTAATGCGAGTAGCACTTTACCTAGAACTTGAAGATAAAGATAATGGTGAAAAAGTTAGAGCACAGGATCCTCCAAAAATGATGCAAACACTGTTCCCGCAACTTGTAATGTATCCACGAATTAAGCAGAGCAGGGAGAGAGCGTGACACTGACATATTGATCAGCAAAATGATTGGTTATCTAATTAGATTAAGAAAATTCGTATTTAATTTATTGGAAGATGATTTTGATAAACACTGCTACTCATGAACCAAAAGCTATGAAAAAATAACATGGATCCAAAATAGATATATATATATATATATATTCACTTTCATTTCATATCATATCAATTATGGGAACCGCATGCATCTGCAATGCGCGGTACCATGAATCCCAAGTCTTGGCATCGTTTTGATTAAAGTTATGGTGATTAATTAATAAGAACAATGTATATGAGATGGATATAGTTGATGTGATAGCTGTTTGTTAATCATCAGGACATGGAACCTCTCAGTTGACGTGATCAGATCAGATTTTGAAGTGCGAAGTGATTAGTATCCAACATTTGGTATAAACTATATGTATTTATTGGTGAACATTAGGATTGATAGAAAGTGGCAAATGCTCATCCTGACCACAAAAAGTTAACAGTACACGTACGGCAATCAATTGTTTAAAATTAATAAATTGGCATTCTTCTCAAGATTCTAAATCAGGAATTAGGTGCAACTGTGGTACTCATTCATTCCCCATTGTTCATCAATAAAAATAAGCTGCTGTTTGTTAGTTGGATCTCGCCTAACTTAATTTGTGAACAAAAAACAAAAGATAAAAGATAAAAGAAACCTCTTATTATCTGTTATTCCATTCTTATTTATCACTTTTGAACATCAAATCAAATATATTAGAGTAGAGGCTATACCTGTATTGGTTTGTTGCTCTTTAAGAAAGTTTGAACAAATAGAAGGAATCTTGATCCGAAGCAAAACCAGGGGCCTCCCGTCCTGGTCAATGATATCATACATGCAACTTCTTCAAACTTGATTCCACTTTTCTTTTTTTTACTTGCTTTCCGTACATGTACGGCTGTTCGGTTGGATTAGCATATGGTACAGAGTTTGGGTCTTTCGTACAGTAGCTCTGATGTCACTAGATTTTCTGATAGTGATTAAGTAGGGCAGTGATAATGCAATGAAAATATTAAAAAATTATCATGATATATTCTCACCATCATTATTGTTATTATTATTATTTTGCTGACAATCAAATCTTAATATTTGAGATTTTTACTTTTGATAAGAGAATCTTATATCTTAGTACCTCAAGTCTGAGTAATTAAGAAAAGTTTAAATTTCTTATCATAAAACTACACTAGATATTTCTTGACATGTTACTTTATTATTAAACGATAACCCTTAATGGCATATCATATTTGTTGATGTATGTTGCATCGCATGTGTCAATTGCATATTAGTTGCGGAAAGAAAGACATTTGGTTCACTGAAAACAGATTCAAGTAATAATAGCCTTCAAGCAAAAATTATAAAACAAAGAAGTCTGATACGCGGCACGAAGCAGCCATGCTACAATTGGAATGGGGTTAAAAATGCACTAAACTCTAGTTGCCATTTCAGGGCAAGGCTTGGCCATGATCTGTAAAGTGTGGGTTTGTTGGGGGATTTTAACATGAGAATCGGTATCTGTGGATGGCATTTGTATAATCACAGGGAATTGTTGCTGTAGCTGTTGGGCGTCTGCGATCTGAATCTCACTCCTGGAATCACGCTCCTTGCTTTTGCCCCATATAACAGCATACAGACCAATAACAACAAAAACGCTTCCGACAACGCTGAAGCCAACCATAGGAAAGAAACATAGAATATGAATCAGCCAAACAAAATAAAATCACTGGTTTTAACTTTTGAGGTTGATAAATGTACCTTCCCAAGTAAAGTTTCTCGCCTAGAATTGCAAGGGCCAAAATAGCCACAATGATCATGCGCAGAGGATTAAAGGCTGTTACAAATACAGGTCCTCTGCTTCGTATCACCTTGCCTTGCACGTAGAACATAATCCCCGTGGTTACTATCCCCTGTGTTCCGTTCAAAATTTATTATTCAGCAGAATTAATTTTCTTTGAAAGATAAAATATAGTATTTACAATTAGGAAAAAAGGAATGCAATCAAAATGAATGGTACTAACAGCGTAGAGTGGAGCAAAAAGCCTTGAATCCCAGCCAAGGGCCCAAGCTTGAGGGCGGTGCTCAATTCCAACTGCGATACCTACTGCTTGCAGTGCTCCAAAAAAGCAGAGCAAGCAGGATAGTGACATTTCCGCTGGGTATATCTTCAGTACCATGGATTGTAATACGTAGAAAGTAGAAAAGGCTACACAAGATACGAAGAGATAAACTGTCCCAATAATCCAATTCTGGGAGGACGATGAGTTGGTATTAGTGGGATGGTAGCCATTTCCGAAGGACGAGCCAAATATATTAACAATGGGACCCTTATAGAGAGCCATCAGCACACAACCTCCAAATGTTATCGCAGTTCCAATCACCTTGGCTTTGCTCCAAATCTCCTTTATTTTTATTTGTTCTATCCTGCATGCATCGTACATTTGAAAATTCATTTCCAGTCCAGTTAATTAGGCACCACACAGCAAATATGTATATATATAGCTGATTGATTAATCCTCACCGTAGAATGACAGCCATGACAAACGTTATGGAGGGCAAAGCATTCAGAATTGCAGACGTATATGTTGCTGAGGTGTTAACCATCCCCAGGAAAGCGAATCCTTGGTCCACTACCACCCTGCCATGCATTTCGCCATTTCTTATTATGTAATATCTAATGCGTGCACATTAATATAATAGTACTTGAGAAGAAGAATGATTGAATGAAACTAGAGGCCGTCACATACTCTAGAAATCCCAGCAGCATTATCCTCCAGAAGACAGGGAATGTCATTTTTGGCCTAACTTTCCTGTAAGACAGACAACAAATTCGTGATTGAAAACATAAACCTACGGGGTTGCCTCTCTATGTTTAAATGTTGTAATGTAAGTGTTACCTCTCAATAAAGAAAGCAAAAGGGGCAAGAATAACCGCGGCCATAGCATTACGGTAGACGATGAAGACATAGCGACTCATGCCTCTGTTAAAAGTGGACATGGTGATAATATACATTCCAGCTGACCCAAATTGCATGGCTACCATTAACAAGGAAGGTTTTGAGTTTTGAAGCATTGAACTTAACCTTCCACATGATGATGATGATGCTTGTTCACCCATTTTCTCCATTTGTCTAACTTCTTGGAAGAAGTAAATTCAAGTGAAAATGAATGATGCAGAGGAAAACACAACAGTTTCTAGTGGAGAGGTGAAAGCATGGAAAGTTCTCTGGGTGACAATGCAAATTTATAGGTCAGGAGCCGCAGCCTCCCTACCCCACAAGCCAGACCCACTAATGTACACGTCAACAAAGGCCTGCTTCGGTCACCAGGTTCAAAGCCATTGGTTTCTCCTTAATCTCTAGGATTGAACCACTTACTTTTTAGGAAACATAAACCTAAATGTTTGATTTTGTCTTCACATTAAATGCACTAATTAATATACCCTTCATAATACATAGAATCCATATTTTACAGTTGCTCATCTTTTGCCAAATATGATGCAGAATTTTGCTTTTAATAAGAAATAAATTGAAGTAATCAGACTGATTATAAGTTTCCTCGTGGAAGTTCAATTTTCCAATTAAAAAATGACGCTTTTCATGATTATATTCACGTCACATTGCAATTGTTTGGTAACTTCAAATTTTTTTATGCAAAACCATGAATACTCATGAGAGACAACCCTTAATTAATTATTCCTTTTCTGCATTAAAGAAAAAACTAGAAAATTTTTCTTTTCAAGATTTTTTTTTTAAAAAAATAATTTGGACTTCTTTGGTATAAACGAAGATGATGGAGGATGGAGCAGCCACCAAACAAAGCAACAAGTAGTTCATGGAACGAACTAAATTAATAGATAACTAATTAACAATGACAACGGCCTTAAACAAGTGGGTAGTATATTTAAAAAAAAAATTATGAAAATAAAATTTACCAATTTTTTTAAATTTTGTAATTAAAAAAAGTTGTCACGTATAATTAATTGACTGAAGTCCCCAAAATATTTCCCTCTCGAAGGTTCTAGTCCTTTGTCGGGTTGTTGTTGGGCCTCTGTTTCAGTTGTCAAGGTGGGCTTTGTTAGAGCTACTTCGTTCTCCGCCTCATACTCTGGAGCCTTCGTCATAATAGGATAGTATATAAAATACTATTTGAAATAGTATATTTAGCCCCATAAAGCAGCCAAGTTGAGACAATGACACTCCCTAAAATTTCAAGAAATATTTTTTGCCTAAAAATATAAAGTAAAAATAAAATTATGATAATTGTTTGTAATAATAATTATAATATGTAATGGGAATGGCAAAACCACGAGAGAGCTACAAGGATCATCCAAAGATAGTTAAAGGCTATAACAAATACCAAGCCTCTACATCAAAACTGTATGCACCTATCATCTTACGTGGATTGCTCAACCGCGGAGTTGAGATAATATTTTTTGTGTTGTATTTTATTTTGTTAAGAAATTACAAAATAATATTAAAATGGTATTGGTCAAAATTGTTATTTGATTAAGGAAGATGAACTCGGTGAGCAGTAATGAGGTTCATCAAATTAGATGATATATAATATATTTCTTCTATGATCCTGGAAAGAGCGAGAGAATAGAAGACAAGTGGACTAGATATTAAGTAGTTACGCAATCTCCTCTTTTTCTGTGTGATTAGCTCATAGTAACCTAACTATTAGTAGAAAAGAAAAAGAGAGAAGTTTAGTTACAAATTAAAATTCTTTAAATTAATTTCAAATTTTATAAAACAATTGGTTGGTGATATATATACAAATTAAGGGAATCTCTATTAAGTGACGCGTAAGGTACAAGTTGCATATCGCAAAGCATTTCCAGAATTAACTGGACGCATTAACGTCGACGCAATGCGCATAACTTGAACATGTGTAAAACACTAGCAATAGTAACCTAATTATAGAATACACTTGTGTTGTATATATATAGAGATTGGAGTCTCGAAGAAACTGGCCAAAGCGCACTCACTTCAATCTACTTGTTTATGCTCTCGATCGGAAGTGCCATATATATATATATATATATATTCAGGACCAATCTTATCACTTCAATCTAACTCATTTTTCATATTCTGGATCTTGTCTGCCAAACTTGATTTAATTGTGGCCAAAACGCTCTCTTTATCCTAACAAATATGTCAGTGATTTTATTCACTTCTGTCATATTTTTCACACTAAAAAAGAGACATAAACTCTACTTGTATAAAATAAAATAGTTAAGGGATATTATCATTTTTTTAATTCTACTCTATATCCCTTCACAACAAAAAGAGGAATGATATTACTCAATTATATATGAATACCACAATTTTAATTAACAAACAGATATCGTGGATGATATTATAAACTTTGTCAAATTAGGATGTGGATTAGTCAATATGCAACACAGACACAAGCAATACATTACATAATATTCATTAGTTTTATGGGATTTGTTTAATATCTCATTGGTTTTCATTTTATCGGATCTCATTTCTACTTCATCTATATAATGTTAATTACTTGTACACGATTGGTATTAATTAATTACATGGAAGCACGTCATTAAACTTCTTGTTATAGGTCAGTTTATTTTAATGATCATTTTGAGTCTGAACTTTCACCTTCACATGTCGTGCATCCCCATTGTTCATCTGTCTAATTAGTCTGGTACAATTAGCTTGTTATACCTGCCAAAAGGAAGAAACGTAATCATCATAATCATAAAAATAAAATAATTAAAATACACATTAATTATAATGTTTTTGTAGTCTATGATCTTTCGTCACTTTCCTTTATAGGCTTACTGTCACTATCTGTTTGACTATAAACATATCAGAAGAAAACTCTATGATGATCTGTACATGTATGGCGCCCTAGGTTTTAGGAACCCAAAAATAGAAACCATGTTTATGCATTGCATGAGTACAACCGGGGGGAAAAGCAGTATTTCGGTTAAAAATAAAATCCCCCTTTGATTAAGCTAGCTAACTGAGTAAATTAACTATTTTATTTGATATTCGACTATTTTGTAATTGATTCAAATAAGTAAAATTATCTATTATTAATTAATAACCGTGAATCAAACACCAAAAATAGATGAACATATTTTTTCCCAGCTAGCTGATGACTTTGCCCACCAAAACAGCATCTCGTGCTTAATTATTTTACTCCCATGCTCAGGCTAGTTGCTTCTCAGTCACCTTGCAACAACAAAAGCAAACAAGTCAGCAGCCAAATTCACAAGAGATGTTACGGAAGCAATGGGATATCCCCTTCCTCAATGTCCATATCTAATTGGACGTCTTAAAAATCGATTATATATATAGGTTGCCCTTAATTTCAGCATACAAACTTGTTAGTTACCACCTAACACTACTTGCTCATCATTATAATATATCACTAGCACTTCCTGAAGTGCTTTCTAATTCATTAGACATTAGTCCTCTCGACAAAAAGGATGATGACTATACTAACAATTTGCTGGCTTAGTCTGATAAGTGATTTGTTTTTGAAACTAAGCGTACGTAAAAGAGATATGATATTTTATTTTATAATGTATAATATAATGTCTCTAACGTGGACAAATATATGAACAACTATTTTTCAGTCATTTTCTTTTCATTTTATTCAATTTATTTACTGTAGAGCTTTTTCTGGGAAACTATACATATGCGCAGGTCTTGTTAATTCTTTGTTTAGGTGATTTTGCGTATTGACGGATATTTATATAAAGTATATTGGAGATAGACGAATGTTCTAAATGGCAACAAGACATTAGGCACGAGAGTGATACGGATGAGCTCGCAAAAAGTAAGAACTTTGCAAAAAGAAATATAATAAGAGAAGAGTGACATGTGCCAGAGTGTTTGAAATAATGCGCCACATTTTTTTTTTTTTTCTTTTTCAAGTTTGATATTTATCGTGAGAAGAATCTCGATGGGATGATCGTAATTAGGTTTCCTTTTTCTTTTTCTCATTTGAAATATTTAAATAACTGTTCATGCATTATTGGAGTTGTAGGAAACGATTGGAAATCAGATGATCGCAAGAATGATTATTCTAGTTAAAATCCAGATCATAGAATATAGAAACAAGCAATGGAGTCCTTGCGGGTAACAGGAGTTTCACGTGGGGGAAGAAAAGCTTTTACAAGAGAGCCAGAGATTTGAAGTAGCTAGGGAAATTTAACTTCATATAGGCTTAGGGTATGATTTAGTTTCAGTGAATGACTTTATGGTGAAAACCGAATTCAGATGTAACTTAGTGTTAATTTCAGTGCTTTCCTTCTGCAAGAGAAAATTGCAGCGTGAAATAAAATTATAGACTTGCTTGAAACAAAAGCACTGGATAATTTAAAACGTATAAGATATACATGACATCACAACAGGTTATGGTAGAGTCACAATCATAAGAAACATTGGCTTGGCTAATATAATGGCACAGTCACCAACATTATCATGCGGTGCAGATTACGCCATTAATATTTGTCAAGTCATGAGCCCAAATTGAAGAAAATATAAAGCTTTATGTGAACATAGTATTGTTCTCTCCTCTTTAGAGAGTATCTCTCAGTTATGATATATATATGTATCCTTGAATTACTTTGTGCATTGTTGGTGATGGTTGGTTTTCTCATCAGTGCACGATTTGCAAATATCAATTGTAGTAATTGGCAGCTGTTGTTGTGTCACTGTTGTTCGCGGTGCGAGGTCTGAAGGATAGTCTTTGCCTTTTCCCCACACCACAGAATAAAGGCCCAACGCAATAACAATCCCCCCAATAACACTAATAACATCAAAAATAAAGAGAGCATTAATTAGTCAGCAGAGAAAGGGCGATGACTTTGGTTGAAACAGCAAAAGAAGTAGTATAATAATATAACGTACCTTCCCAGGTGGATTTGTTCTGCTAAAAGGAAGGAGCCCAAAGCAGCAGTTATGATCATGCAGAGAGGATTAAAGGCAGTCACGAACACTGGACCCCTGCTTTGCAATACCAAACCTTGCACATAATAAGCAATCCCTGAGCTAACTATTCCCTGCAAGTTCAAGACTCCTTCACTTGAGCTCCTTTACATTAATTAAAAAGACTAATCTAAATCAACCTAACTAAAGAACATCTTTAATGGACCGGTGACCCTATTCAGACCCAAAGTTTATCATAATAAAATGAGAGATAGCCCTGGCCCACTCAACGCATGTAGGTAGTGCTATAATAATTCGAGTTACCGTGTAGAGAGGACAGAAGAACCTATAGTCCCAACCAATAGCCCATGCCCTTGGATGATGCTCAACCACAAGCGCCACTGCTGCACTTTGCAAAGCACCCATTAAGCATATCAACGATGCTAGTGATAACTCCGCTGGGTATTTCTTCACTGTTATGGACTGTCCATTCCATTTCATGCAAAAACTTCATTTTGTTACCAATTTTGTTTTGTCAAAAGCTGAGATATCTAGCAAAAATAAATCAATTAGTTACCTGCAAAATGTAGAAAGAAGACCAAGCGACACAACCCAGTAGTATGAACAGCGTGCCAGTGAGCCAGTGTGCATGAGGGGACTGGCTCCCACCTTGGTGCTGCATTGCATTTCCAGAATAAAATAGTTTTATTATAGGACCTTTGTAAAATGTCATTAACGTTGTCCCTCCAAGCGTTACCAATGTCCCAAGCACCTTCGCTTGACTCCGCAGCTCCTTAATCTTTACACGCTCTAACCTGATTCATCCAAATTTATTTGGCAAACAAGGCATTAATTATGTTGCCTTTTCTGATCCTTTTTGAGGTAATCCTAAGTAGAATTATTGGATTTATTAAGGGATGTCTTCGACTCTGACATGATTTTTTTTTTTTTTTGTATTAATTATTTTTCTTTACCAGATTAGATTGAGTCCATATATTACCGGAGAATAACTGCCAGCACAAAGGTGATAGAGGGCACGGCATTTATGATAGCAGATGCAAATGAAGCCGAAGTGTATTGCATCCCCAGGAATGTAAAGCCTTGATCAATAACTGGCCTGAAAAACAATCACATACACAACGCAACATTATCAAATAGACAACTGCTGTGTAACAGTGTAAGTAAAGAAAAAAACAATAACAATTTTGATCCTTTCTTTTTTCGCGATACATTGTGGTGCATGTGCATGTGTTTTTATTATATGGATAGTGCGTACTGCAAGGATAGCTTTAGAATATTACTCTAGAAAACCGAGAGCCATTATCTGTAAAAAGACAGAGATTGTCATCTTTGGCCTGATTTTCCTGCAAAATTTTAAAAATAAAATAAATAATCAAAGTAAATAGTTAATTCTACCTGTATTGAGAGTATTCACCAGTAACTACAATTAATCTTGGACCATTGACTATTTGGGCACAAAAGAATTAATGCTTTCCCTTCTTTTTGCTTGATTTTTTTTCCCCTCAATACACTTGACAAAGTAAAAGTCAAGTCTACCTTTCAAAAAAGAATGCAAAAGGAGCAAGGGCAAATGCAGCAATGGCATTGCGGTAGACAATGAAGACAAAACGATTCATCCCACGGCTAAGGCTAGCCATGGTGAAAATGAATGTTCCAGCAAGCCCAAATTGCAAACCCACCATTAACAAATAGGGTTTTGCCTTAGTGAACACCTTCCCCAAACTCCCACCACATAATATCTCTCCCATCATTATGTGTGAGACAATTGAACAAATGCTTCTTTCTATTTGTTAAGGAGGCTCTGAGTTGAGGGATACGCAGAAGTGTGAGTAAGTCCCCCTTATAAACAACAAGGCCCATGATTAAGACAAAACCCACCACCACTACAACAGAAAGCAGCTAAAGCCTAAAGGGATAAGAATTCGACAGCCCGTGTGTTTAAAGTTCTGCACCATCTAATGCTTGCTTTGGTCACTCCTCATCAAACTTCTGTTTCATGCATAGATTCCATCAACCTTTCAAAATAAAAAAGTTTCTTTTTAATTTCTTGGCTAATTTGGCTACTGGTTTTTCATTGTTTCTGCCTCGTTTGAATTGCAATGAGTTATGAGTCAGAGTACACTTTGGTATGGGAGCAGCAGGTTTATTAACCAACCCACAGTTTGAGGATAATATGGTGGGCTCTATCATGTCCCGAGGAAAACTTGATCCTAGCTCTATTAATCTTTCTTTTTCCAGTGTCAACAAATTTTGCACAACTCTGTAGCAAAAGAAGTAGAGGATACTAATTGTACAGTGCTAGTTCCGTCGTGGGAATTATAATAAAGGAACAAAAGGAATTCAAGCACGGGTCTATAATACGAGTGGCCAAAGCTAAGTGCCTTAAAACTAAAAGCAAATAGCATTTTATGTGTCGTTAACTTTTGCTTTTGCCAAATGTCGTGTGGGGTTCGGGTTTTTGATCTTATCTCTTGTTAATTCATCATAATCCTACCATTTCCTTCAGAGGAGAGCATGGTCCATTAGAAACAACTCTATATCCAATAAATGAGACGCACATTACTGCAATAATGCAATGGAGAATGGAATTTCCTTTATAGTTAAAAGTATCTTGTTATCACATTTGTGACTCTCAACGGATATGTGGGTACTAATCTTTGACCATTTCTGTAATTCATCCTAAAATTTGAAAGTAGTGAATCAAATAAAGCAAATATCCTGAAATTTAAAGTAGTGAATCAAATAAAGTAACTAATAAAATAAAAATAATTTTTCTAGTTAACAGAAGTTACTGCTTGAAAATAATGTGTATTTTTTAAAAAAGGATTTCTTAGACCTTAAGAATAAAATGTAAATTACACAAAGTTTAAAAGATTTTTTAGACTTGTCTCTAATAATAATGATAATTAACAATAATTAATAAATTATAAAATTGAACATGTCATTAGTTACATCCAATTCAGCATGCATAACGGAGGATATGTTCTCATTGAAAGCAAATCATTTTTTTTCCTCTTTCCCTCCAGTGATTTGCTTTTGTTTATTTAATTAGTGCATTATAACTAAGGGAGCAATTTTGTCACTCCTCCTACAAAATCCAAGTACCAAATCTATGTGCTTTGTTATTTCGGGGATGACCACCACCTATGATATTTGATCTCTCCATTATCTACTTCTAGTGACCACAAATTGAATCTGTTGTTTTGAGGCAGATTGGCTGGATTTTTCTGTGGATAATTAACCCAAATATTTTCTTTCAGCTTAATATATATGTATGGAAAATAATATACAAATGCGTAAGTTAGTTTAAAATAATTTGCCAGATCAAATAATAATAATTTGCAGAGAGGATATCAAGCTTGGTTAGTCGATTAATTGTTTTGGTCTAAATGATCTAGCAGACATGTTGACTGTGAGGGGGAAGGAGTGTCTAATCATATCATGTCATGTATAGTGAAAGAGCACATAAAAGATCAAATATATCCTTCTATCAAATTTGAATCGAGAATATTCATCAGAGACTTACAAAACAAGAACCAAACGAATCCATTATCTGTGATAAAGAAATAAAGTTTTGAGGGGAAAAAAAAACTAATTATTCATTGCATTATTGAAGTCAAAACATCTGGTCAAAGAAAACACTATTATGCACTACTTTAAGTTGATAAAAGTGATTTGGCTTAAAAATAAAACCTGATTGGTCGCTGTTTGTCCATTGTGTGACATAAGAGACCTCTTCAACAAAGTTTCAGCGTTTCTTCTGCCAAACAAATTAATGCATCCTTATCACATAGACAAATACATTCACGTTATTCTTGATTGCTACTTATTACTTAGTTATTGTGTTTTTCTATATATGTACACGTCCTTTCTCTTAATTTGTTGTGTTAGAGCTTTAATGGAAAACCAAAATCCTAAGTTATTGAACACAAAAATATTACAAGGACATGCACTCAAGAAAATATCGCTTGCATGTTATAAAGTAAGGCAAAAATTAAAACCCTTTAAAAAAAATTGTGTAAAGTTCTCGGGAAAAGGAAAGAACAGCTTAATTGAGTTGCATGGACATGGTGTACATGATAGGAAGATGAAGATGAAGATGGAATTTCTTTTTCAAGCTCTTTTAAATCATGTAGCATTCTTATCTTCAAAATTCCACGGAACTTCAATAATTAGTAGAGACCACAAAGAATCTTAGCAGTATACAAGTTTCATGCAATTATAGACCTTTCCCTATGAATGGTTACTTGCTCCCCTGCCCAAAGTGGGCATGAATGTGAGGCCAATATGTTAGTCTAGTACTTTCTAGTTAGGAAAACATTATATGATGAATCTTCGTTATTGATTGTGGTTCAGTGGTCCTAGCCTTAGCTAGATAATGTATATCCTTTTCTCCTTTGACTCTTCAGCACTTTATTGAAGTAGAAGTTGTTCATCAGCAATTATACAAATTTGAAACACCTGATGATTATCTTACCTGTACCACACAGTTGGAAGATTTCTACTTATCCATTTCTCTTGGGCTAAAGAATCTCAATCGCAGACGTTACATATTGTTAATTGTGAATTGAGCTCAAGCTTAACACTGACTGACCCTGAGATCATTATGTCAAAATGGGTACAAATCATTTATGTGGAACAACGAAAACTCATCAATTGACAACTACTGCGTTCTAAGATATCCATTTGGATTTGTTTGTGGTTAGGAACAAGGGTTTTAACACACGAGAAATTTTTTGTTGATATCAATCTCCCTACCAATTTCTCTATCAACACTGACAAGAAGAACCATTAAATGTGGTGCTAGTGCAACCTTTGTCACTCACAGTGAAAGCTTTCATATTACACCATCTGCTTTTTCCTCCTTTTTTTGGGGTATCCCTAATGTAATATATGCTTGTCTGATAACTGCTTTTACATGTCCCCAACATCATTATCCACTTTGCAATTATCAGTTGCCGTAATAATAATTAGCAATTCTTGTGTGTTCAATGCTGATGATGGTTTGGGATCTGAATAATAAACAGCCTTTGGCTTTGCCCCACTCAACAGAGAAGAGCCTAGTGCAATGATGATGCCTTGCCTTCAATGATACTGAGATTAAACCAAAAAAAAATCATGAAATTGCAGGAAAATAAAATAAATATATATCAAAAGAAACTAATGAAAAGTATGCAACTATGGAGGGAAAAAAGGGTTATCATTTTGTGACAGTAAAATAAAAAAAAAATGTAAAAGTAATTTTAAATATTATTATTTTGAGAATTTCTGAATTTATAGTTTTTTTTTTTAACTGAAAATGATCTTTCCTTTGAGCCATAATGGTTGGGTTTAAAGCCCAATTGCCAACAGGCTAGTCCGACCCAAACCCAGCGTATTGGCATAAGGCAGGCCCCACGATGTATAATCGTTTTAGAAGAGATATAAATATTAAATAGAAATTGATATAGGTATGCGATTTTTTTTTAAAAAAAAAATGATACATAGGTATATGATTTTGAACTTAGTTATGTGCAGACAGACTTGTATAAATAAATGTCTAGTTCGCTGTGTTTAACGTGAGTCCCGAGCAATAGTCCATGTCCTGTGGTGAGGCTCGGCCACGAGCGCGACGGCAGTACCTTGGGTTGCACCCAAGAAACATATCAAGGTGGCGAGTAAGAGCTCTGCTAAGTATCTTTAACCGCAAGTCGTAGATAGCAGACAAAGGCACACAACCAATCCTCAGGCTGGAGTGTTGTTCGTCGGAGGAATGGCTCTCCAGTATTCACTAGAAAAGAACAGGTTGAATCCTGGGGCTTTCTGACTTGCCATTAGCAAAGCTGCTTCTAAGCTACCCATGTTCCAACAAGTTTACCTTGACTGCGAATCTCTACAGTCTTTAATCACGATAACCTCATAATCAGTTCCTAACAGTGGTTTCCTATGTTAAATAAGAGAATGAAAAAGACACTTGCTAATAGTCTTAGTAATATCAAAATCAACCTTAACTTAGTTGATCAAGTTTTTGGCCTATACTATTATTAAGGAAAAGGGGCTCGGAATTGAATAACGTCTTTGTCGATTGTAGAAATAGAAAAGTGGAATAAGGATTAGATATGGGGAATGTGACGCAGCTCAGCATTAAACCTAGTGAGTGAGAGAGAGAGGAGAGAGAGGGGGGGTGGGGGGGGAGGAGAAGACAGAAACAGATATTTTCCATAAAGATTAAGGACAACAAGGAGTGGGAAAGTTGAAATATTAAAGCAGAATAACACTAGGATGAAGAAACAGTCGAAAAGGCAGGGCGATTAGAACCCAAAGCTCGTCCTCGTCCAATGGGGAAAAAAGGTTCTAGGATGAGTATCTAGTGCAGTGTCCTTTTGAGGTCAATAGCCAGGCAAACCCATTATAACTAGCTTTCGCTGATTGAAGTGGTTTGGTCAAACAAATTGTTCCATTACCCTCATCTACCGTGTCGCACAATAGACTTAGTGCTAACAGAAGATAGAGGCAATCAATCGCAACATTTATAGCAATCGATCAATTTAACTCGGAAACTCTCTGCAAAAAATTGCTTAATTTTGGATTCTTGCAGCAGTTTTATCTTCAGATGTTGGAAAAATAAACAATAATCCGATGAGTACAGCATAACGAGCAAAACTTTTTGTGCTCATACAAAAACTTCAAATATGGAAACATGATGCTAATTGAGAAACCGTGAAGTGATAAGATGAATATATTTCATAGCATAAGGAATCCTAAGTTCCGAACTGCCAGAAGGCCCTTATACCTCTTATTGTCTCAAAGCAGCCGCTATCTTCTTTTGGATTAGCTCCACCCCA
This sequence comes from Bauhinia variegata, assembly GCA_022379115.2. Classification (NCBI taxonomy): domain Eukaryota; kingdom Viridiplantae; phylum Streptophyta; class Magnoliopsida; order Fabales; family Fabaceae; genus Bauhinia; species Bauhinia variegata. The sequence goes on from CM039437.1 coordinate 16,444,236, forward strand.
AGACGTGGAGACAATCGTGGTAGAGTTTCCTGGAACAGAAATTAATATTCGCATGAGATAGAGAGTCAGAAAATAACTGAACAAACGCATATCGCACTTATACAAGCTTAGGATGGCCCAAGTTCAACTTAGTGCAAACCGTGCAGTCAATGGTTGGGCATGGACCATGCATTACCGGCTGCACCCCCAGTTCAAACTAAGCGAATAGTGATGCATTTTTGGGGACCAGACACAGGTTGTTTGTGACAAAATATTGATTGAATGTAAACAGAGACCTCTGTTGATAATGGGTTAACTTGCTAAATCCAAATGGAATTAACCTTACAAGACCCAGGAAAAAAAAGATAAAACCTTCTGACTGAAATTAAATGGCTACACCATGAAAAATCTGCATCTTCTAGCAAGTGTCGTTGATCAAATATGTCTGAATAGGTGATTTGGTATTTTTGTGCCATTATTCTCTACTTTAAATAACGCTTTTCATAATAGCTACATAAGTTTCTTCAATGCATATTGGTATCCCTCAAAGTCATATTTCAGGGAAGACAATTGTGATGAAGAAGCAAAAAGAGAAAGTTTAAGATGTAAGCCAATGGCAAACATGACATAAGAGTGAAAAGGTCATCTTTCAAAAGTTGGAAGTTATTTATGATCTAGATGAAGTGCTTAGAAACAAGCAAATAATTAGCTATAGGATAAGTTAATAAGTGATTAGTACATCTTGATCTTGTATAGGAAAAGCAGAGATCAAAATTGCAAAATCTAATAGAATATTTTTTAAAAAACATGAATTATGAAATAAGGGGAATAATGTTGAATATAAGAATACAATATGAGGTCAGGTACTTCAGGATTATATAAAATCTCAAAGCAAGAAAGTCGCCACTGCTTCTGTATTTTTTCAAAACAAAATGCAAGTGAAAGAATCCATCTAAGGATGCTAGTCCAATCAATGGTGAAATTGTTTGTTCTACTAAGAACTACTCGATGGCCAACAATAATCATATACATGGATAGCACAACACGAGCACGAAGACATCTATTCCTGCTTTCAAGTCATTACCCAATAACTAAGATGCTGCGTAACTAATGACCTCATTAATGGATTCCACTATGAAAATGGATACTCAGCACTTGCAGAAAGAGCACCAAACTCATAATAGTAACAAGTACTAACACTTGAGTGTTTCTCGCTGGCGCCAGGTCTAATGCATCGGCTGTAATAAAATTTCTAATTCTTAAGTTCACTGGCAAAAGTCAAAATTTGTTGTATCATGTATGATGGCAATAGCAATCGTAGCTATAGTATCACACTTCATTTCATTTTTGGGTCCTCACATTTATGTACAAACCCTACGAAGCATAACCAAATAATAAGAAGTAAAGATGCTTGAACGGACTACTTTCACCCAAAACTGAAAAATAAATTAGAAAGAGCAAGAATATGGGAACCCCCGAAAACACACAAGTAATCTTTGAAACTGACCTCTGTACCATCAGAGTGCACTTTGGCCAACACGGGTATTTCATATTGATAAGCTCTCTCCCACTCCGGATTGCTGGTTATATCCCTTATCTGAAAAAAAAAAAAAAAAAAAAAAAATCAGGAACTGAAATTCATCTAGAGAGAGAGACAGAAGAAGACAGCGATACCTGTAAATCTACGTCGTGGAGGGAGTCAGGACCAGACAGCAAGAATGCAGCTTGAAGTTTCTCTTTGAGACCATCGCACAAACAGCAATCGGGCTTTGAGTAAAGGATGAGCTTCCTCGGGGATGTGGAAGGAGAAGATGAAGATGAAGATGAAGATGAATATGACAAAGCAGCCAGCGGGTTAAAGACCCTCCCCACTCTTTGTCTCGTTAACGATACTACTGACGATGGCCCTGCCACCATTATAGCCGCGGTTGCAATCGCCATTCCTCCCCACGCGCCGAGGAACTAAAAAATTGGGTAACGACTAAAGAAAAATAAAATCCGACGAATTTTATTTACTTTTTGCCAAAATAGAAGGAAAAAAATCACTTCTAGATTTGTCAATTTATCCTGATATTTTTGGGCAGCTAATTTACTATCATATCCCTAGACATGTAAATGATGTACACCTCCTTCCAGATACACAATAGTAAATCTACAAACATTCCACAAATGTTTGCCCCTATCTCTTATTGAAAATTCAAAAATCTAGCAAATTTCAATCTATTTTTTTTCCTCAATATTTTTCAATTTCCATTGCTGCTCTTTCTTTTGTAAGTTCAGCCACTTGTAATATTGTCAATTTATGATATTAAATACAACTCATATAAAAACAAAAGAGAAAGTGATAAGAATCTTTCATTTTTGGTTGAATTATAAGAATTTTTTATCCAGAGACATAAACTTATTTCACCCCCTTCAATTGAATGATATTAAAATTATCTCCCTTTGCTAGGCGTGACAGCCCCAGTAGCAGTCTCCGGCGAACACTAGAGAAAGGAGCCTGAGCGAGGGGGAAAAAAAATAGTAAACACACTATACAAGTTTGGATGAGTCCTTGATTTTTGACAAGTTGAGATGACAGAAAATTGTGTTTGGAATGGTGATTATGATAGAGCAACATCTATATGAGCTTCTTCTTCCGGAAGTAGCGTTTTAGATAGCACAGCTGCGTCACCGAAACCATAATGCAGACACCAAGAGACATGATGCCGAACCATGCCACTCTAGCATTTGTTGTTTCACTCACCTCCCTCATTTCTGCTTCCCTGGACAATGTTCGGAATTATATCAGGTAAAGATTAGAAATTTAGCAGCTTACCCTTGAGAGGGCAAGAAATTTACCTATTCTTCAAATAAATCAAGTTCTCATGGATGGCTTCTACAGCTCCTTCAAGTTTCCTCAGTTCAAGTTCAACACCCTTAAATCAATGCAAGATTTCAGCATGATCAACGAAGGACTCAAGTTAGAAAGGAAGTGGAGCATAGATTAAAAAAAAAAAAAAAATTTACCTCAATCTTTTCTTTCCTTGCTACTGTATCCCAATCCTTGGCAGCAATTCCAGTTCTCCAATCAAGGCTCACAGTTGGGCCAGCACCTTCTACGTGTTTACTAGTATCTACCCAGAAGCACGCCAAGTAGTTTCCAGTCTCAGTGGTTGTAAATGCAAACTGACCGTGGGTAACATTTTCATTGTGGTGAAGATTATTTCCGTAAGGAGATGTCACCTGCAATAACAGATTCGCCAATATGAATATCCACGACCAGGATCATGCATTGACTAACCAGATCTCCCAATTTTAGCAAATAGATGCACCAGTAAAGTTGTTTTTTTCAACACTTAAAAAGTCAAATCTCAAGAACTTCTTGCCAGTGATTTAGGCAGCCGAAAATTTTGCCTATCGAATCCATATTGAGCCAAAAACATTTACATGTATTGTGCCTGAATTTTTTCTATCCTTTTTTTTTTCTTCAATCTGGCAAAATAAAATTCTACTTTCAGAAGCCAAAACCGGGTCAATGCATGAAATTGATGAGTCTGACGGCAGAAGAAACTGAATTGAAATGTAGAAAAGGCAGTAAATCAACATTGAAGAATAATAAGAAGCTGATAGAAGTTAAAATCTGAAGATACCCGAACAGAAATAGTAGGAATTTGGTGGGCGGCCTGAACAGCTTCATCGGCGACAACGTAGTAATCTGCTAAAACGACGATGTGATTTTGGATTTCCTCGGATACACACTTTGTTCCAGAGGTAGGAACGGAAAACAACACGGCATCTGCTCGAGGTAGCAGACAATTGGTTAGCATAACAGGGATAGTGTTAACAAGAACGCCATTCGAGAGCTTCTAAATTTCTTCGCCAGTAGTGAAGGTGAACTTAAAACCAGATACTTGAGAATTCAGATCTCAAATTCCCAGTGTCTTTTGCGATTAGTTGAGGGAAAGGTTTGTATCTGGGATTCGGTCAAGTTCTAGTCGTTAATAATTATCTCTACCAACCTCCGCGCGTGGATTAGAGAAGGTGGTGACGCATGTTCAGCCCAGGTGGCATACGATTGTCCAATCACGTTCGTGATAGACCGTCACAGTAAGGAAATCAGCAGAGAAATCAGCAAACGACTAAAATAGGTATCCTTTTCATGCAATGTCGGTCTACACTGTTGAAGGAGTAACAGCGCAAGCTCAGACATACTGAGACATAGCACTTCCCTTCCCTTCTCCTCCCTCCATGGCCCGCCCTCTCTGCTGGCGCTTCTTACTCATTCATCTGACACTAATCCTGTCAACATCTCTCCTCTTTGCGACCGAATCCCATGAAGAACAAGAACAAGACACTCCCATCACTCGCTTCCAGAGCTACCTGAGAATCAAAACAGCTCACCCAGAACCCGATTATTCTTCAGCCGTCTCTTTCCTGAAATCCCTGGCACACTCTATTGGAATTCAATCTCAAACTTTAGAATTTTCACCAGGAAAGCCTGTACTCCTCCTCACATGGCCTGGTTCCAATCCTTCACTCCCTTCACTTCTCTTTAATTCCCACCTCGATTCCGTTCCTGCCGAGCCCTCCAAGTGGGTCCACCCCCCATTCTCTGCTGTACGAACCTCTGACGGCAAAATCTTTGCCCGTGGGGCCCAGGACGACAAATGTATTGCTATGCAATACCTAGAAGCAATTCGGAATCTAAAACAGAAGAAATTCGTTCCTACGCGTACAATTCATATTTCCTATGTGCCGGACGAGGAGATTGGTGGCGTTGATGGGGCTGCCAAGTTTGCGGCTTCGAAAGAGTTCAGGGATTTGAATGTTGGGTTTGTGTTGGATGAAGGGCAGGCTTCCCCTGGTGATGAATTTAGAGTTTTCTATGCGGATAGGATTCCATGGCATATGAAAATCAAGGCAAAGGGACAGCCTGGACATGGGTCGAGGATGTATGATAATAGTGCAATGGAGAATTTGATGAAGAGTTGTGAGCTTGTGAGTAGGTTTAGGGAAAGTCATTTTGATGTGGTGAAGGCGGGTATAGCAGCTAATTCCGAAGTTATTTCAATTAATCCCGTTTATGTTAAAGCTGGGGTTCCTTCCCCAACTGTGAGTTGCATAACCACATTCCCTTTGGTGATAACTTTTATATACAGTGAACATAAAATTCTAAATGGATATTTTGTGGTGCTTATGCAGGGATTTGTCATGAATGTGCAACCTTCTGAGGCAGAAGCCGGTTTCGATCTTAGATTGACGCCTACAACGGACCCTGATGAACTGAAAAGAAGAATTGCAGAAGAATGGGCACCAGCTACTAGAAATATGTCATACGAGGTGAGATCTCTAGAAATCTGACTTGCCTTAGGATCTTATGCAAAAATAGGTGACATCCTGTCTCTCTTTGTTAAACAAGTAAATATATTTTTAATCCGGAAAGCTTGGAATCAGCTTGTGGATCTTGTGGCATTTTATGCTGCTCTACTTCTCATTTTTCAAATTTATTTTTGGAGTAGAATAAAGGTCTTATACAGATCATTTCATTTACAAGTTTCAATTAATAGGCCATAATGAGGTATCTTTGTAGGAATCAGATAACAAGTCGAATTGGCACAAGTGAATTTTGCCTCATTTTAGTTGTGGGCATTTTAGTTCGGGAAATGCATGAATGCTATTATTTCAGTATTCAGGACATGGATATGGTGGCATAATCTATGTTTATTATACATAACTTAAATTTGAAATACAAAGTATGAAACATGACTATTCACTTTACATCTCCATTTCTATTTCAAAATTTTTTCTGCATTTTGCTTTTCCATATACAGAGGTCCATCAATTTTGCAGATGCTAACCTAGTCCTATAGCATGATTTTTTCTATCAACATTTTGTTAACTTATAGACCGTGCACTTAAAACTAAGAAAAGATCAAGCAGTTTGAAAGAGGGCGGGCAAATTTTTTTTTTTTTTTCCTCTCACAATTGCTCGTTTGATTTTGTGTATCAATGCCCTTTATTTGTTTATGTACGAAAGGAAAGATGCAGTTTTGCATTTTGCTTTCACTGAATTTGTCTCCGGTGAAACATCATCTGGATCATTGTGTCTCATTTAATTGTTCTCAAATCTTCTGAAGTTGGAAAGGAAGTTCCTGACTTGAGCATAATATAACTCGACTGCTATTTGTATAAATGGTGCTATGATTGACTTCTATATGCCACACCTTCGTTTTTTCTGTGGCTATGCTCATTTAGAGGTAAAGTCCTTCATATCAACAAAGAGTTGTGTTGAAAAAATCTCTTCTCTATTGTGGATACTTTCAAGAATTTTTGGGTGTAACTTCAGAAATGATCATTGTCTTGGCTGTTAGTTTCCTGTCCGGAAGTCTTTTGTTGCGTCTCTGGTTAACAAAATGAGTAAAAGATGGCTGAGTGCCTTTTTTGAATGGCAGATAAAAGAGACTGGACCCATTAGAGACAATATGGGGCGCCCTTTAATGACAGCAACTAATGATTCCAATCCATGGTGGTTAGTTTTCAAGCAGGCTATCACATCTGCCGGAGAAAAACTTGCCAAGCCTGAAATTCTTTCTTCAACGACAGATGCTCGGTACATGAGACAAACTGGTGTTCCTGTACTTGGTTTCTCACCCATGAAAAATACGCCCATCTTACTTCATGACCATAACGAGGTTTGACAATTTGATAATATTTTAGAATGATGTTGTTTTCATATTAGTTAGTTTTAATCATTCACCATCTCTGCTTTTAGTTCTGCATACATTCTGTGCTAATTTCTTCTTTTGTCTCACATAATTTCACCTGCAGCACCTGCAAGACACTGTGTACATGAGTGGAATAAAGGTATATGAATCCGTGATAAGTTCCCTGAGCTCGTTCACAGAAGCATCAGATTAACAAGGTGGTGCCATAGTTTTTTTCTAAACGAAGACAAGGAAAGGAAGATTTGCTATGCTGAATGTGATGGAAAAATCATAACAAGTATGATGTTATCCCTCTCTCCTTTGGATGAATATCTTAGCGGTGATTGTTCCTACTATGAAGTACTGAAAAGTTAATAACGACAAGTGTTGCATATGATGGACTTCCGTAGCCTGATATCATTGGTACCTTTCTTTTTTTTTTATCATATTCTGGAAAGATCTTCCATCAGTTGCTTCTCTGTTTTGCTGGCGAGATGGAAGATTTTTCATGTAACTTTGTAATGACTCAAATTTTAATTTGGCTTAATCTTCATATTCACTATTGAGTTTAAAGATATTCATACAACAAAATTTAAAAATAATACAAGTGCCATCAGGAAAATTAGGGATATCAGAAAAAACATTATAGGCTGTTGATGTTGCATAAAGAAAAATTGATGAGCAATACTTACTTTTTGTTAGTCGTTTACTAGATAAGACTAATGAGTGAGAAACTGTCGCTTTTTGTTTTATAAGCGTTACTTAGCATAAATTACTAAAAGTAAACATCAACGACCACCAATGAAATCATTGTCTATTCTTATATTAGGCAATATTTTTTTATCCATAGCAAAGTTTACTGTTATTGTATACCAAAAATGTGTTAGTGTGCAATGCCAAATATGGCCCAATACTTTGGTGGTTGCCAGTGCCAAGATTTATCCTCCAATAACATTTCAAATCCAACACTCCAAACAAAAGGATCCTTTTCAGCTTAAGTACAAATAATATATACCCACCACATTACTATGATGTTCATTTCAGATCTTTACCTTTCAAAGTTGAGAAGTATTATCAGACAAGCTATAAGTTTCCCAAATTTAAGCACCTTAATGTTTTTAATAAAATATTAATTAACTAGAATTAATATCAATATTTCAAACTTGTCATGGCAATTATCAACATATAAGCTAGTAACCGTTAATCTATATTAGTAACACATGCAAAATGGTAATTAAACTTAAACAGGCAAAAGGGGGAGTTGGTGATGGCTAGGAAGGTGAGAAATTGATTAATAGGAAGTGGCATATGAAGGTTACATGGTATTCATATTATATGCCTAATTAAGTACTGAATCACGAAGTAGGTCCATTAAGATATGTTATTTCAAAGAAAAGCAGCTATCAGAGAGTGAGTGAGTGAGCCATGACTATGGATATGGTTGTTGACGAGAGGATACTCTTGGCTAGCTAAAAGCACTTTTTCCTGGAAGTTTCACTGACACTTTCTCAGTGGAAAAAAGATGAAGGGATCGATTCCTGTGATATAAGAGAAGGTGTCAATATCCCCACATGGATCTTGCTTGCATCTTCATCACCCAACAGCCTTCCAAATCTGAAATCCTTTACTGCACTTTCGCCCATCCTTCCCTCCCTCCCAACACTTAATCCAATCCCTATATATCACATCATCAATCGATCACTGTTATATAAATAAAAAAATTATTAAGAAATGAAACAAACAGTACTGGTCTAATTAATGTGCACGCATGAGGTGCTTTGAATCTTGAGCAGTATGTGGTGAGTGCTAAAAGCAGTTGACCCTACTTCTCTCTGGCTGAACTTGCCGCCTTACATGATTTGCTTGTCGCTTTCTCTCATGTCTGAGGGGTACGGAAGGTCATAGTTGGTACGGACCAGCTAGGAAAGAGAGGGTACAATTTTGGTACAATATCGTTATCATGCATCTATGCATTTATCATCAATTAATTCATGAGATGACATCAAACCTGGTTGTGTTGTATATAGTTTCCCATCGATTATTAGATTTACATGCATTTATTCAGTCAATATTTCTATATATAGATCGAGTGGTTGACATAAGAAATCTAATCTCATGTCATGAGATGAGATAGATCATAACCCAAACAAGAGAGGGCATGTTGATTTCATGTAGGGGATAAATAATGGAATATGGCGATTTAAAGATCTCGTATTAGAGCATGTGGCTGTGAAAATTTGGACCATAGGTACACAACCTCAATCCTTCAGAGCAATTAATTGTAGTGGGGTTGCCCAACCCACTTTCATTAATGACCAACTCTATTTAGTAGTATTACCATTAGGCAACTGGGTGCTTACCTTGAAACATAAAACATTAAAGATCAAAGAGTGTTTACATAAACAAAAAAACAAAAAAAAACTATAATCAATTAAGTCAACACTCAAGGAGTGCACCATTAAAAATGTTCTAGACAGAGATAATTTTGTTTGTAATTTTAGTGCTAGGTCAACCACGATCCCTATATGTGCCTCTTTTTTTCTTGTGAATAACTGTCTTATGCACTTTGTGACCAGTCCTCTGAGATGAAAATACACAGTCAACCTTGTAACATTATATAATGACCGTAAGTAGTCATATTATAACACTATATAGCATATGAAATTTGACCATTTACAAGTTTGTCATAAAAAGATGTTCCATGCTATTTCTAGTTTCATCGTTTAATTACTTACCATTGGTAAGTGTTAGAAGTTACATTCTGAATAAGTTCAAGTGCAGGGTAGGTAATCGAAGAATTAAATCAGAATCTTGTGATAAAATTCCAGAAGGTCCAGCTAATAATAATAATCCCAATGGGCTTTATAACTATAACCCATTTGCGAATGAAGTTTCCTCCTTACTTCCAACGAGCAAAATCCTTATTTTCTTCCTGAATACCCGAGTGATTTTACAATTAATACCATAAACAAAACAAATGTGGGTTTGGCATGGACATGTGAGACAGTCATTATTATTAATTATTAACTAATACGATGTCAAAGACCGTACCCTAGTTGTATGCCACCTAATTAATCGATTTGTCAATCTCTGTTTTTCTGCAAGTTAATTTCAAAAATGGCCATGTGTTTTTAGAGAGAGATGCCTTGAAGTTTGATCTATCTATGTACACAAGGAAGGAGCCAGGAGGCAGACCACTCGTACGGTTTGACGACACTATTTTTTTCATACACACATGCATTATCCTTGGAGAATGCAACTCTGATTCTCTCTCTCTCTCTCTCTCTCCCCAATAGTTTATTTTCAATTCACAATCAGAATTTACCTAAGATTTGATTGCAAATGCAATGTGAAAACTTGTCTTAGAAAAGGGTTGCATTTGCACTTCTTCCTCATTAGATATTTAACTAGAAGATTCATGGTTTGAACTAATTAATAAATATATAAAGGAACATCGATCGGGTGTGTTGGCAATTTTAAATTGGCATTCAGACTTCTCAATCCTTTGAAATTCCAAGTCAAGGTTGTTGCTTGCGGACAATTACAAAGCCTTTGCTGTAAAGTTGACAAAAAACACACACCCATGTTGTCTTCGACATCAAATCTAAAAAAAGAAAACAGAGTATAGGAAGCCATTTGAAAGTGTGAAAATTGACCATAACCAACTTGGAAAGGTTGTGTATTTCCCTAAAAAGTTAACAATTTGGTTGCGTCGTACCTTTACCAATACAGTGGACACCAGAGAGAATCCATTGAAAACCTTAAAACTAAAATGCCAAAAAGAAAGAGAATACAAATAAGAGGGAGGGGACAAAGAAAAGAGAGTAAAAAGTCAAGTTATGCTGGCGTTAGCAACTAAGCAATGGCATGGTACCGTTGGTATATGAGAGTATGTCATGTCATTATTTTTTATTAAATAGAGTTTAAGCGGTTAAGAGAGAGAAAATGGCCTACTGTGGATGAGAAAAAGGAAGGGTCCATTCCTTGACGCGGTTTTGGAGCTGATTACAGAGAAGCAACAGCTGGTTTTGATTGCATGCATATGCAGATTGAGATTGCATGCGCGTGTCCACTCTATTTCTTTCCCCTTTATTATTATTATTATTTTGCATAGCAGCAGCTTACTGCTCCGAGTGCTTGCTGCTTGCTATGCTAACCTAAGCATTATCACCTGCAGATCCTCGAAGTTGCCTCTTTGTTAAGATGGAATCCAATGTTTCCATTCTCTCTCTTCAATATAAAAATATCGCCTTCCAAAAATGAATACCATACTAGGATAAGATATGGTAACGCTACATCTAACAATGTCATAGGGACAACCAAAAAAAAAATGTTGATAGCAGAGTTACAGTTTTGCCCTTACTTTCACTTTCTTCCATCTCAAACTTATTGGGTATCAACCCGGGATGATAGTGACTTTTACACTAGCCAGTGACCTAAAACAGACAATAAGGTTAATGTTCTCCTGTTGGTTCATATATAGATTAATATAAATCTAATGCTTACGTAAGTTAAATTGGTTGCATCTTATGTTACTGATTTTTTATTTTGGCGTAGATATGGTGAAATATGTGTATGCTAGTAGGGAAGGTTCCGTATGGAGGGACATAAAAGTCATTTTAAGAAATGAGTTGTCCGTATTAAATTGAAATTAATTAAATATCATTTGGCAACAAATGTCATATCTTGACCAGTGGATTTGCTGGCTTGAAACGCAAGTTTCATTCTATAAATATGTGATCTTTAGCACTTGCCCACACTCAGTTCCGATCTCATTCTTTTCCCCACTTTCACAAGGGCAAGAAAGGAAAAGGCAGACCTAGTCCAAAAAAGAGAGCAACATCAGAAACTTGTTGTGCACCCTTTGTATCGCTTCAAACATTTTCAGTTCATCATCGATCAAGAAAACCCATTCATCTTTGCAATATAATGGTTAAGAAGATGCACGCAGAGGCATCAAAGCCAGTGCAATCGCTGTGTTCATCGGGATCATCATCAGCAGCAGCAGAAGGTAAAAAGAAGTACAAGGGAGTGAGGATGAGGAGCTGGGGTTCGTGGGTATCGGAGATTAGAGCACCAAACCAGAAAACAAGAATATGGTTGGGCTCTTATTCAACAGCAGAGGCTGCAGCCAGAGCCTATGATGCTGCACTTCTGTGCCTTAAAGGCTCAAAAGCCAATCTCAATTTCCCTTTAAGTGCTTCCTCACACTACATTCCGCAAGACGCTGTCATGTCCCCAAAATCAATCCAAAGAGTAGCTGCAGCTGCAGCTGCAGCCAACAGTTTCGTTGACAATGCCAGCAACCCACCGTCTCCTCCTCCTCCCTCCACCTCATCATCCTCAGTTTCCTCTCCATCAATGACTTATTCGCCGTCTGATCAGATCGACGATGATGCCTCGCTAATATCATCTTTTGGGGCACACGAACCAACGGCTGTGATGGAATCTTGGTACAACTTTGATAGTCTACAATCCCCAAAATACATTGATCAAATGCTCAGTGGTCCTCTGTTTGATATTGATATGCACATACCTCATTCTCACCTGCTTGATGACTTATATGAAGAAGAAAGCGATATTCGTTTGTGGAGCTTCTGCTGAGAGATTTCATGCCAACCCAAATTTTTTTTTTCTTACATTCATTCATCTTAAGTACCACAGCTTGAAGATATCACTGACTGCGACCAACTTAAATATGCATAATGCTACATATATATGTGCATGATTACAAGAAATTCATTCAGAGACGAGACAATTTTTGGCCTCTCTTATTTGAATTTCTAAGAATTTTTAAGTATATGTATGTGTATTCAGAAAGTGCAATGCCAAGGTATTCGATTTTTCCAATTGAATGTAATAAACAAAGAAAAGTTTAGTTATGAGTAACTTTTCAATTGTTTTTCTGTATTAAATAAATACTATGGGAAGCTATTCTATTCTCCTCTGAGGATTGTGAGGGAAGCCCTGTATTGCATGGGAAGGTGTCACAGAGATGCTTATTTCAGATTCACAGGGAAGAGGGAACCATGCACAGAGTGTGGAAACTTGAAACCATTGGAAAGTGTGTTTGTTTGCAGCATAGTCTCATCTGCGTGCCTAAAGAAGAAAAGGTGTTCTAGCATTTAAGTTTGGTATTGAATGTGCTATGCTTCTTTTACAAACTTAAATGGGTATAAACCCTGCTTAGTTCCTATTTTTACTGGTGAATGATGTAAATCGGTTTAGACCAAAAGCCAATGGCTAAGAAAAAAAAAACAGATTTTTTAAAGATCATTTTGATTGTGTGATGATTTTTCAGATGTCCTTGTTCTTCAACGGGGCCAACTCCGTTTGGATCAAGCAGATTGTTACTAATTTTTTTGATTGATGGCTTATGATGCAAGCAACTCTTTGGCGATCCATGTAGATTAAGCAAAGATTTAACGTGTTTAGAATTATTATATTCAAAACTAAATTCTTTGCAAAAAGAGGAGCATAGACGAACTTTGACTCTTTTCGGGCAACTTTTGAAACTGATCATGTGTGTCTGAAGCATAAGGTCGAGTCAAATTAGCACACATGACCTGTCCTCTTGTGAAATGGGCGAGAGCATGGGCTCCCATTTTCTCTTGTTCCTTTACATTGCATCTGGTCTCAACGGGGCTCTTTCCACTATCTATGTTCAGATTGAAGAAGAAAGCTTTAGCTTTTGGAGTTACTTGTTCAAAGATATGGAGAAAGCAGATTGCAAAGACATTCGCGGGCACACATAACATAGGATTATGTTAACTCGTACTGTAAAAAGTTAGCCTATCCAGGAAATGAAAATGATAAAAGGAAATGACAATTCAGGTGCTATTTTGAGACAGAGCATGTGAGTTCAAAAGCCTCAATCAATCAGAAATTAATTATTCTATCTAGTACATTATTTGGCCTTTTTTGTTTGGCATTAACAAGGGAATGCCTTGCTTAATGCAATTGTATTTGTACAGTAGTCAACAACTTCTGCCACTCTTTGAACAGATTAGTACCCTCTTTGGAATCATGATATTAGTTTATTCAATGAGCACAAGGTTTTATTCATGCCAATACAAGGAACGGAGATACTAGTCGCATAAAGTCCCACACCGGCCACTGTAAGATGCTTAGAGGAAATAGTGCTTCGGAATAGTGATTAAGTGTGTCGCTATATAAAGTATCAATAATTGTTTATGACACTTCATGTGAGGTGAGAAAGAATAATCACCCGCCCGAAAAAGAAAGGAAGGCAATGAGGTTAAGATCCAACATTGATAATGAGTCTAATGATCATGGCTTGGCCTTATTAAGACAGAATTTATTAGTGAAGATGTGATTTTAATCAATAATGAGGGAAGTGTTTATTGTATATTTCCAAGATTAATGCTGAGTTTTCTAAATTAAAGTTGCACATGCCATTTGTGAATTTATGTACAGTCAAAAAAAGGCGTCTCCTTGGTGAATATGTTTGTTACCACATAACATGTGAGTTGGAGGCAAACTCGAAATTCAAAAAAGAAATATGTGCCTAAATGATAACATTTGGGGAGTTGATTTTCACATCACTCCACCAGTCCTTGGCTTTCGGACCACTTTAATTGGGCCACTGATAGCCCATACATAGTTGGGTTTTGGTTTCGGGGCTCCAATAACTCCCGAAATACGAGCATTCCGCACTGATAGCAATAGCCAATAGTGGCTTGCTCCTCTTCGCCGTCCAGCCTAGGATTTCTTCTCCTCGTCTGACCTGCAAACGCCACTGAGAAAAAGTCATGGGACATTCAAAGCAACAGTTGCTTGCGTTGTTACAGGTTTTCTTTCATCAATTTTTCCTCTGTACTGTCCTCAATTGCCTTCTATTGCTTTAATTTGATCTGAGTTTACTTCAATTTCCGGAGTTCTTTATTTGGTTTATGGCTGAGATTTCAATAACTTTTCTCACCCTTAGTAATCATGGACTCATTTTGGCGAATCATACAGATATAAAGTTAGTCCAGCATTAAGAGTCACCATAATTTATGTAATTGGACTTTTTTCGCTGAAGCTTCAATTTGGCATGCAACAAATTTGCTATAATGTTTTAAGTTATTTGAGCTGTGCTTCGTATTATATATGTCTGAAATAGAAGCTTTTGGTAGTTGCACTATTATTAGCTGCATTCATATTTGTTATGCACTTTGGTATGAGGAAACATCTTTAAAATATATTTTTCAAATTTGACATGTACTTAGGATTCTGTGTGCCATTGAGTCTGATATTGCCAACCTACTTGAAATTAATTGTTTTGATTTATTGTTTTCTTGTTTTTCAGGAGCTTCAAATTGAATTCTCCCAGTATGAACATCCAGTTGTTTTGACAGTCGAAGCTCAGGTAAAATCCTTCAAAAATATGGGTTGTAGTTCCAGTTTCTTTATTCCCACGCTGATTCTGTAGGTGATTTCCTTCAGGCAAAATATGTCGGAAATGAGGGAGGCGGGCTGAGTAAAAATTTATTTTTGAAGGTGCCAGAAAAAATACTCTTCTATTTATGTTGGAAAATATCTGAATTTTCTATATTCTGTGTAATTTATGTGCCCTAATAAGTACAATTGACAAGCAGGACAAGAAAAATAGGTTTTATATTGTGTCTTCTCTTGCGGATACCAAAGTTGATCTGAAAGGTGTGTACAATTTTCTAAACCTGACCCCTTCATTGCCCATGGGAAAAGTATAGGAAAACTTGCTTGGTTGGTTACCCTTTAATGGATAACGATGGTAATTATTTGTGGCTTCAAACCTGAGCAGTGTTATCTCAGAGGCTTGGTTTGGGAAAAGGAGGTGTCAGAATGGCGCCTGAAGAGGCTTTAGGTGAAATACTTCAGGTCTGTCTTAAACCCATCAAATGATTGCTTATAGCTTTGTGGAATAAGAAACAATTTCTTAGTTTAATATATTGGGAGGATTATTAACTTGACTATTTATAATATTATTAACCATGTAAGATATTCCTCTTCATCTTTGTATCTAATGTTAGTTCCAATCATATACTGGAGATTGTTACTATTATGATAAGTAAGAAATTAATGTTATCATGATTGTAGAAGAGGGTTAACCTTTTTCATTAACGAGAGGGAGGGGGGAATAAAAAGAATAGAGTCAACCTTGTGCAAGTGACATTGTTAAAATTATCATTAACTTGAGGGTTATTAACTGTCTTCTATCCTTGTTTCTTTTTCTTTATATTGGAAGGTCCCCTTGGGTTGTGTCACTCCATTTGCGCTGGTGAACGAGTCAGCAAGGTATACATATTATGATCTGAGTAAAGCTGGCCTATATAATCCATTGGCTTGTTGAATGATTTTCTTATGATTCTTATTGGACTGTTCATTATTCTGACCCCTTTGCAAATGTATATGGAGGGAACTAATTTTGTTTTCTTTTATTTTTTTATCTTTCCTTTTCCGAAGAGATGTTTCACTGTTATTGGATCAAGGATTCAAAACGCAGGAGCATTGCTTCTTCCATCCACTGTCGAATGACATGTCCATCTGTAAGTGAGGATAATAGACCTAAATCTGGCTAAATCTCATCTTTTATGAATTGTTTGCTGCATGGGTTGTAAGAAATAGGCATTATAGCATTACTGAGAATGCTTCATCTCCTTTCTATTCAGCACCTGTTTATCCCATTTCTGTCAAGTACTAATCAGACCTCCCACTTTAAGGACAAGGTGGAGGAGCGATGAGTGGTATGCTGAATGCATGTGGTTCTTCCATTGTTACTAAATATAAAATAAGTCATTTTTGCAGTGAATGCTGTTATCAGTGGTTTTAAATGGTTGATGATGAAAGTTGTGTTAATTAGAAAGCCAGAAAGGTTGAGAAAGTTGCTTAAATAATCATGTAATTTATTGTTTTCTATCTTTTTACAGATTTGTTATTTAATAAACTTTTCAATTAGGGGAAAAAAAAGGTTCTGTTTTGGAGTTCTATAAGCTGTCATGTGTCCTTGTTATTTTTCTATATATTCATATAATATTAGAAATAGTGAAACTTCTAAAATTTACTAATTCTTGGAAAAATAAAACATCATAATGTGTATGATTGATGATGAAAATATTCTGAAGATGAATACAGAGTTAAATACTGGGATATAAAAATATTTTGCATGTGCACCCTTATCCATCAATTGCTATCCAAAAACTACTTCCTCTTCGAAAT
This sequence comes from Bauhinia variegata, assembly GCA_022379115.2. Taxonomy (NCBI): domain Eukaryota; kingdom Viridiplantae; phylum Streptophyta; class Magnoliopsida; order Fabales; family Fabaceae; genus Bauhinia; species Bauhinia variegata. The sequence goes on from CM039437.1 coordinate 16,461,101, forward strand.
AAAATCTTCATAAACTTTTTGACGCCTGAAGATATCTTTGAGTTCATCTAGTTTGATGTATGATTTAAGGTTTTTGGTCCAATGATACATACTTTTCACCAGATTATTACATATGGTGATCCGTCTTCTTTTGATACACTGCACCGATCAATAAATTAAATACAATCCAATTTTCTCTTACTTGGCAGCTCTAAATGCTAATGGTCTTGACAAATTTCTTAAGTCAATAGGCAGAGAACCTTCCTATGTTGATTTGGAGGTGAGTAAATTTAAGCACCTGCTATCAATCCCTTTTATTAGTTCTCCAATTCTAAATTCATAGGCGTCTTTGTGATCCCATTTTAGGCCAACCCAGCGGTAGGGAAAGATCAACCCCCTGATCTAGCTTCGCTAGTTCCATCAAGTTCAATAGTTTTACCAGATCAACCAGAAAAGCAAACTTCTTCACAAGCTCCAATAGATGGAAATCATGTTTCTGCAGATAATAAGTCCAAGGTGGTTCCAGGTAAAATTTAATATTCATTCATGTAGTTTCTGCATGGAAACAGCACCTACATTTTTGCATATCCGCCATTTGGACAGTGTTCAGAGCGGACCATGGACCTTTCTTGATCAATATGCCTTCTGTTTATGATCAATTAAACTGAGTTTTTCATTTTTTATTATTTTACCATGAATTATGAGATTGATGTCTTTGGTAACTTGCAAATGTTTGTTTTGCGAACAAAAGCTGTTAAGCCATCTAGCAATGAGAAAAATACAAAGGGGAAACCAGCCAACAATATTCCTCCATCAAGGCCCTTCGCTGATGTTGATAAATTCGTCGAAGAGATAATGCATAAAACATCTACATTATTGCACTCACAGGTATTAATGAAAATATTCTTTCCTTCTGTCTGAAACTTAAGATATACTTTCGGCATCAGCTGAAGGATTTTGATATACAGATCAAGGAAGAAACTATAAAGCAACATGGAGAGCAGCTGGGTACTGTGTTATCTGACAATCTACGAAAAAATCTTGGCTCAGATTTGAAGAACCTTGCTGTAAGTATATATATTGTCATTTATGGATGATAGTTTTTTATCACATTAAATTGTGGTTATGATCTATAAATCATCATCACTGCAGATGATATTTAAGAACACAGCATACACAGAAGGGTTCCATGCTGGTACTCACCATCAACCCAAACGCATAGGAAGCTCATGAAGATCTTGTATCCAACAACACGAAGGCAAAGGAGGGAGCAGAGCTTGTTAACTCAATTTGCTTAACGCATCGTTTGTGATAGCACTATACGTTGATTGAGCATTCTTATAGGAAAATCTTTGGTATTCAAGAAGTAATGAACAAACTTGATTAATGAAAGACAAATATGGCAGAAGTTGGTCGTTTTTTAAAAAAAAAAAAAATACCTTTTTAAAATTTAAAAATTTACAAGGAACAGTTGTGATTTTATTATAAAATTGGAGAATCTATCTACTGCAAGGTGTAACTGCAAATTTTCTTACAAAATGTTTCTGAGTAGTAGTTCCGCGAGATGTGTTTGTATTTGCCTTGTATTCATGAATTTGACGTGCGAAATGTATGTCGAGTACCATCTCAAAATTTTGTGACAATTCGGTTTTCTTTTTTCCTTTTAGGATTTAATCTGTTGTAATATAATAATATGGGCAAATACAGATTAATATGTTGTAGAATACGATTATTTAAACCGCTGTATAGATTTTTACGATGGCTAAATATGCTTAAATTGATTTATGGAAGCTCAAATAAGTCTGATATTATAAGCATTTTTATAATGTGGTAACCAAATTGAATTCTGCGAGTTAGAACATTCTTCCTGGTTGCAATTACATTGTTATTACATATATGCATGTGGAAAACAAACTAACACATCACATCCACGGCTTCACTCTGATGAACGACGGCATGCGGTTTTCCGAGCTTAGCTGTAAGCATGCTCCTCAGTCACCTGAAAGTTTGGTTTGGTGATCTGAGTTACTGACATCTATAATTTGTAAGGAAAATCAATATTGTTTGCAAGAAGAATAATAATGCCATACCAGATAATCTGATAGTTATGCAAGACATCTTTGCCGTTCTGATTAGACTTGCCAATAAATTGCTTGAGATCAGTTAAAGAATGCAGCAAGAGCGCGGCCATGGGTTAGCTGCTGAAAAAGAATAGAATCATGAATGAATATTAATAGAGAATTTTATTTTATTTTTGGTCAGTTTTATTTATATGTCAAAAGAATTTATTTTCACGCTGTCGTTTCACCGCCCAATTACCAGATGGAACGCTGATGTATATATATAACAATATCAAAGGTTTGCCATTCTTTGTAAGAAAATACATAATCCGGGCATGTAACTGTTTATTGATTTAATTGCTTTTAATTAAGAAGAGTGATAAATATGAACAAGTTAATTATCACCCCTTGGAGTTGGAGAAACTGCGGCATTCTCTGGGTTAACCCGTCGATGCCTTCCATGGAAAGGCCACAAAGAAGCCAATTGCGTCCACCTCAGGCACCTCCGCAACCTACCTCCTCCACCGTCCTGAGATTCATCGGAGTCAGAAGACACCGGCACCTCTAGCCGGCAAACAGGGCAAGAATTGTGAAGCCTTAGCCAAGGAACAATACAATCCGAATGGTATATATGTTTGCAGGGTAACTCCCTTGCTTCCCCATCAACTTCAAACTCCTCTTGGCAAACGGGGCAATGAGAGTTCTCCTTCAAATGGGCCTCCGAGATTTTCACCGTCGGGATCGCATTGATTACTCTATCCGGCGCCGGCGGCGGACCTTGTCGGTCATTCTCAGTCAATTGTTCAATCAATTCGTTCAGACCCGTCCCCAAAAAGTAGTCTCTTGGATTAACCCCACGTGGGATAGGACCTGCTCGTCGAAGTCGAGGAATTGGTTCAAATGGAACAGAAGGATCCATTGGTGGAAGAATTATCCATGTCCGGGGTCGAGGTTGGATTCCAGGTTCTGGGTCCGACCCATCCGCTCTGATCTCTACATCATTAGCAAAATCAAGCTCACCATGATATCGTGGACGTCTCACATGACTGACAGGAATGTCTTCACGCTGACCTAGTTCCGAATGGCGTCCGTCTTCTTGTTCCCTGTTGCGAGGTTGTCTCTGAATCCAATGATAGCGTCTTGGAGATTCAGCTCCCGGGTCATGGCGACGGCTGCCAGAGCGCCTTATTGGTGGTTCAAGCATCAGAGCAAGCGCTTCGAGTAAACGTGCTTCTGGGGATGGATCGTGAGTGGTGAAATCGACAACGAGTCTAGGCCTTGGTATATTTAATTCAGAGAGGAATTCCCCGAAACAGCGAGGGCAGAGAATCTCAGACGGGTCTGTGGAGGCGACCCTGACCATTCGATTGCACTGAAAGCACCAATAGAGCTGGTAATTCCGGGGTTGCCCATTAGTCCTCACTCGAGGAGGGCTCAAAGACATGATTGTTAGGGTCGAGAGATCGAGAATTGAAATGGGTTTCGGAAATCAATCTAAGCTTTGGTGGATGTTCGTTGGGACTTGAGTGAACAGGAAACATATAAGTATGTACATACAAGAATGGAGTTTAATTCAGCAAAGAATGACTTCTGGGTTTGCATAAAGTAATTCTCTTCTGGGGATTCAGAGAAAGCTTGGGGCTTTGAGGCTTTGTGAGCTTGATATCTCTGCGTTCACACTGTTCCCTCCTAGGGAAGGAAAAGGATGAGTGTTGGGTTCAAACGGCAGACTCAAAAGGTGTTTCTCAAGGAAGGATTTTGGGTTGTTTTAAAAATTTGTATCACGAGGGAATGTTAACGGCTAACTTTCCCGTGAAGAAAGGTAGTTCGGATACAATCATTTGGACCAAACTTCCCTCTTATCCAATGCTTTCTGTTTCTTTACTGGTGTACTACCAGAATCGACCATGCATGATGCCCTCTATCCTGATCTTAAAACTATATATTAAGGCTTAATATGAAATATTTGTTGTTCATGTCATTATTTTTGTTCATTTCTGGGAGCTAATGAGCTATTGCTCATCTTATATGAATGATGCTTAACTTCGTACATAAGAGTAAGAGCTCATAGCATAGCAGGTTACTGCCAAGATCGCTATACCTAATAAAAGTAGTAGGTACTTTGATTAACACAACCAAATGAAGAGTCAATCCATAAAACGAAATCTGTTTCAACTATGATGTCACGAAAGTACATGGTAAAATCTCCAAAGTTGAGTTAGATTGGAGGTAGAGCATCCTCTTCTTACTCTCAAACTAACTGTATTCATCATCTAGCCCCACAGTCCACGTCCACTCACTGCAGTTGCACCATTTCAATGTCAGGAAAACTATTCCCATGCAGATGGAGGCGGAGGCGGATGAAGAGGCGAATGTAGTTGATATTCATCCAACTCCTCTCGCGTACTCTCATAACCAGAGTCTTCAATATCTGAGTTGATGGCGATCTGGGATTCTGGCAACTTACGGCGGCAAACAGGACAAGAATTGTGACGGCTTAGCCAAGAGACAATACAATGAGGATGGTATATATGGCTGCAGGGTAATTGCTTTGCTTCTTCGCCCACTTTGAACTCTTCCTGGCAAACTGAGCAATCAAACATGTCCCACTTATAAGCCTCTGAGATTTTCAGAATCGAAATTGAATTTATTACAGTATCAGACGCCGGAGGAGGACCTCGCACTGGCCACTCATTTTCATTTTCATCCATTTCTTCAATCACTATTAGTCTACCCTCCCATGGACTTGGAGACTCATTTCCACTCTCAGGACTCCTGACAAGAACATATGGCAGTGGCGGAGGAGGAGGAGGCAGAGGTGAACGTGGCCTCACATTTACAGAATCAGAATCAGAATCTGGATGCACGGCTGGAGGGGGAGAAGCATGATGGGTGAGAGGCGCAAGAGAAGCACGATGAAAATGTTGGTCTGGCAGAAGCGAAAGAGCCGAATCAATTACTTCAGCTTCTGAGTCAGACCTATCTTCATAGTGACAGCCACAGGAAACAAAACACAGCCATTCTTTCTTTGGTCGCCTATGGCTATGGCTATGGCTATTGCCAGCACGGAATGGGTTTCCAATTGATCTAATGATCCTTCTAATAGAGCTCATGTTCAGACTTGTAAGCGCTTCCAATTATACTTGTATCACAAAACATATTATCCATCTCCTCTCTTTTCCACCTAAGTCTATCAATTCATTTGAAAACAAACACAAGAGCCTGTCTGATGATCTCTTAACTATGTGATGTATTTCCAATCTCAATTGACTCGGCACAATCAAAAAGGAAACAACTTTAACAAATTAAAAAAATTCCAATTCCACGTCCTCCTTTGCTATGCTATTGCTTTTGGTGATCAACTTTTTAATTCCATATTCCTTCTTGCCGAAGCGATTACAACATCGTAGGATTCTTTATCTTTTTCTCAATAAAAAAAAAAAAACTTTCAATCACCAAACATATCCGCGGAGAGAACACGCTGAGGAAGAGACACGCCCCGTTGGATAAAGAAACATATCCAATTCGATGTGGGTTTTCATCCCGGAATTGTAAAAATGAATTTCCACTTTCAGAATTTTAATTTTTTAAATTGTGTTGCAATAGTTCCAAAATTTAAATTCTCATGATATTAAAAACACAATCCCAAGAATTTAAATTCCGGAAGTATTAAAATCCATTTCCCAAAATTTAATTTTCATAACAACACAAACTCTGCTTCCGCGGGCGAGATTCGGTTTGCGAGGGTGTTTTTGAAGAAAATTAAAAACAAATGAGTTGGCAGCGAAAAAAACTAATTGAGTAGGGGTGTAACAATTAAAAATGGGGTGCAAAAATCAATGGCCAATTTGATGGTCTCGGTAGCTCCCTTTCGAGCACACTCAAAGGCCCAAGTTTATACATCCACCTTCTGGAGATAGATAGAATGCTAACGGGGCTCAGCCCAAAACCTTTAAAATGATTAATGGCAAAAAAAGTAAACAGATAGCAATTATGATCTACTTGAAAGTCAAACTGAGAGGAGGAGGACTGGTAATAGTGTAATATTTTATTTTATGAAAAGTCTTTGTGGAAAATTAAAAGATTTTCTAAGTTGATGGGAGGGAAAAAAAAAAAAAAAGATTTTGAAGCGTTGTTGTTTAATTATATGAGCCGTCTGTGTACATAAACCAAGTGGTTCTTTTTCTTTCGATTCATAAGATTGCATGGTCATTTCAACAATCTATGAGGTGCTTTCATAATTAAATGTAACGTAATAGTACAAATTTATATGGGCCCTAAGCATTATTCCTTAGGAGAAACAGAAAACTCAAGTTTTATTTTTCATATTTTGCGACAACTTGGTTCCCTTTGGGTCTTAAATAATTAAGTTTGTGGGGCTCTCTGTTTGTCTTCCTTTAGACATTATTACAAATGTTGCTAACTCTGCTTCTACAGTATCCATCATATTTGTACAGTGATTAGGGAATGAGAATACATAATAATAATAAAAAAAAAAAAAAAAGAAAGTAAAACTCTGTTTATATTTAAATATGTACCTTGTTGATAGTGATTATTGATTATTTTGAAATTGTTGGATGACTGTCAAAGTATTATGGTTGAGCGGCAGTATGCATTAGCTTGTTTGTCAAGAAAGGAAAAATACAAATTCAACATCTCTAATGAAAGGTTTGAATCAACATTTCCAGCAGCTGACCGACCATTGTACTACATATCTTAAAGTCATCAATATGTATGAAGGGAATAAATAACTACTGGATAGGTCTATTCAAAGATTGAGTCCTAAGAATTCTACGAAACGAAGGTAAGTTGGGTTGGGTTCTAAAACCTTAATGTTTAAGTTAATGATTTAATTTAAATTGAATAAAATTTACATTAAATTGAGTTAGAATAATATTTACCTTCTTTTGTTGTAGGTTGACTATTTATATGAATTCAATAAAAATGATCTTCTCATGAATTTTTTATTAAGCTAAACTTGAATGTGAGGTTAGTCCAAGAGATTTTAGTTTGTATCAATAACCATTAAAAGAAAAAAGAAAAAAGGTATTCATCATATAATATATAATATATTAGTCATCCCATGCATTAACGATCATTATGTTAAATTATCTAATAAAATAGTCCAATTTGTTGAAAACGAGCTCTAATCTAGCTAGCTACTTCATCCTAAATTTCATTGTTATAAAATGGAATAAATCAAGCAGTGGAATTTGAATTATGGATTAATTGATGTGACGTAGGATGGATGAGAGAAGAAGAAAAGTAACAAGTAGAGGATTAATTTAGGGTATTATATCCTAATTCTTAATTATGGTCAAAACTTTTAAGTTTAAATTTGGGGATGAATGAAACTTTTGATAGAATGGATAGGTAGCCATAACACCATCAACTAACCTGATGACATTATTCAAACTCAGAGAAGAATAAAAGATAAAGTATGACTGCATGCATGTATCAAAGTCAAAAAAGACGATCGGATTAGGTGAATTGACCTTGTTCACATTCATACAAAACTCACAAGTGCTCACAGAATGAATGATCATAGTCTTACCTATCTAGCTAGCCACCCTTTGATTGATGAGTCTCGTTTTAACTGAGAAAAAGACACAACACCGCAACATACCATGGCATGCCTTGAATTAAGGTTTTGAGTTTACATCCATCCATCCTTGTCATCCATCATCCCATCCCGCCCAGCGGACAAGCCTTTGTTCTTTAGTGCTTCCAAAGTTTAAACGTCACAACAATACCTTTTTTTAAAACAATTCCATTGCCACTAATTAGGTCAAAACGGACAGCTTCCCCGTTTCAAGTAAACACGATACTATGATATTACTTAGTATTTGTTTATATGTTAATGACGATGTGGTTTAGCATTAGCGTCTTTTAAGTACCATTACGATTTGAAATTAATTAAAGTATATACATATATATACCTTCGTCACTGTGTGGAATTTGAATTGAAAATCTTCTACTTCTGTTTTTAAATTCTTTTATACATCTTACAACTGTAATTTGGTTACGTGTATGATTATATCAAGTGTAGCACTTATAGCGAACAATACTGGAGGAAGGAAATTAATTATTCGACCAAACAGACATTTTCTTTTAATTAATTACTAGGGAAAAGGTAGGTCATGTACCCCCTAAAATATTATATAGATTATTAATACTATTATTAGATATTCGAGTTGTCCATCCCAATAATTGTTGGCAAAATGGACATAAACTCAAAAAGGAATAAAAAGGAGTCACTATAATTTCCATGGAATTCCTTAAATATATATATAAACGGGAATCATGCCATGTGCGTATATATGTAACTTGTGCATATATGTTTGTCTTCAACTTATGAAATTGTATTTCTTGTACTAACATAAAAACGACATATATTTCTTTAATTAGTCCGAATTTCAGAGCAACACGGTAATACAAAAAGAAAAGGACTATGAAAGTTATGTAGTTTCAGTTTGGCTTTGTCTTACTCCTATGTCAAAAGATGCCTTTTTTTCTTGAATCCACCTTTCGGTGACTGCCATTAATTTCTTCTTCAAAAATCACAAGCATGTTAAAATCAGAATGCCCAAAATAGACTTGAAAATGGTCCCTTTGAACAAAGTGATTTAGCAAAATCTCTTTAAAAGCGCATCACCTTTGGAAACAAATTCTTCTTTCTTATACTTTATCTTAATTTTTTTTCTAATTTTAATTAATATAATTTGTAACATTATTATTTTATTATATGTTAAATAATTATATCGTCATATGATAAAATTTAAAATAAAATGTGAGACGTATAATTTTATCAAAATAGTAAGTTTTGTTTTGGCATCCGCATACTTTTATTCTGTAATTGATTTGCTAGTGCTTGTAGGTTTGACATTCACAAATCTTCCCAGTCTATTCAGGAATCAATCCATCCCTTTGTGGAAATATCTTTGAGTAAAGCCATGGGTCCTGTTTGAATTATGATTATGGTTTTGATAAAATTGCAAGCAAAGGAAAAAGAATCCAGAAACTCTGATGCTTCTTTCTGCATTGATTTTCCTATAGAATCCTTGGAGTGAAAAACTAATCAGTGATCACAGTGTGCACTGTGCCACATGGACAATTATGTCTGCCGAATAAATTGATTCTCTTTGTGAATCTAGGGAGTTGCAAATAAGAATAAAAAAACTATATATATCATCAAAGATAGATGTAGATGATAGGGCTTATCCGAAGCATAGCATCATTGTTTATTTTATTCTATGCATAAAATTTTTCTATTTTCAATAATTTTTGTTGATGGGTGAGAAGTCTAAGTCCAATAATTTTCGAGAAAAGAACATAAAGAGATAAAATTGGGTTGCATTAATTGAGGGGACAATGCCACTGGGAATTGTTCAGTGATAATGCATCATGAATGGAAGAACCAGACATGCTTCCCCGCCCAGTACTCTTCATGATTCTTTTTCCCCCAAAATATAATTTAAATTTGAGCATATTCTATCATAAGTTTTTCTAAAGAATTTAACTTTACCGTTGCAAGTACTAGTAGTTAAGTATTTTAATGAAAAAAATTAGAAGTACGGTGAACATTTCAAGATAATAAGGTTATAATTTAGAAAAATCAAATGCAGGACCATTTTCGTGTTTAATACTGCAGGAAGGACAAATTTGAACTCTTACTACTCCCTTAACCTGCACAGTTCTCGTCAAATAGTTTTATGGGGATTCTTCAAGAAACTTTGACCGGCCTGAATCAAATGGTTCCCAGAACAGAAGAGAAATCCCTAAAGACCATTATTATATATTTTCATGAACTTTGGTTGGTCAGAAATTGAACCCTCTATAGCCGACCAAACTAAGAAATCTAGCAACTTGCAACCACAAACGAACCAATAATCTAATGCTAATGATATGTCTTGGGCAGTAATCCACGAACAGGTTTTTTTTTTTTTTTTCCTTATTCTGCTGCATCTGCTTCTGCTTGAGCAGTGAGCAGAAGTTGGTAGGTGAACCAGTCTCCTAAGCCTATTAATGTCCCCATCCCTTGAGATCTTGGAGCCAAAAGTACACTAGAGCTGGTCAAAAAGGGTGCTTAAAGTTAATCTCATTGTTATGATGCCCCTCCCCTCATGGCTCTCATATATCCTACTCAACAGTTCCTTTTTCATTGTTGGACTTTTCTGAAATGCATGTGGAGTGGTTAGACAGGAAAGTTTAAACAGGAAAGAACAGAACTTGAATCTAAACTAGATAAAAACCAAACTAAAACTATGAGCAGAAAAGGGAATCTTAGACAGCTATAAGAAAATCAACCAAAAATAAAAAGGTAAATTATGTGCCTCTTTTAGAATGGGTGAAATGCAGATTGTAGATCCAGCCAGCATGCATGCTTGAAAAGTCAGACTTTTTCCTTTTATTCTTTAAGAAAAAGGATAAAGATCTTACCCACCACAATGTCATGTGCTTTGCGTTTAAACAAAATCAAAAAAAAAAAAAAAATGAAAATAAAAAGAGAATTCCTGTCATTGTCCTACATGCACATGGATTGGTACTGGTATTATAATTATAATGCCACTTCGGTGTCCATGCATTTTTTGTTTTCGAATCCGATCTAAGAAATGGCGGTTTGTCTCATAATGTATCGAACAACATGGAACTGGCTTATATGAAAATAAGTAAACAGCATTTTTGGATGATGGGAGAACTCGAACTTTTAATGGGAGTTGTCGGCCAATTTGGTATATTTCATGTTGCCAAAGACTTTCCTCGGCTATGGCATGTTTATTCCTGCCAACAAATTTTGGTGTAATCTGAGCTTGGGCATGCAAATGAACTTGGCCATTTCAGAGCCAAGTTACTTGAAGAGGGAAACTTCTCAGAAGCATCGTACTAGCCTTGATACTGTGGAGCCGAATGAAGCCTTGGACCTCATTCGTTGGTTTCATAATTGCCGTGTAGAAGACATTATCAATCAAGGATACACGCAAATATCTTGAACATTGATCTTTCATTGATATACATGGTTTATGTACAAGTTACAGTGGTGAAACAAACATGAAAACGTACTCTCTCTTCCACCTCCGATAGGCTTTTGCTCACCAGGGTGACATTCCAAGTACTTAAAATTAGTTTAATTTACAATTCCAAATAAAAGCTATCGTCTAAATTCTTAGACATTAGTATCGCAAAATTTTCCATCCATCCTGTTTTGAACAGCTTTCACAGCAGCAACTCTAGCAGCCGTGGCAGCTCTATTTGCAGCGATTACTGCCTTTTGCACCTGGTCATCCACCCGGCGAAGGTTTATGGCATTCTCTGCTGTCTTCCTAGCACCCTGCAATTCAAACCGCAAAAGAGATAGATAATAAAGTTAACAACACAAGTTGTATAGCGATCCGATCATAGCAAGAAAGCAACACTCCTAGAAAACAAGTAAATGCTGATGAAAAATACCTGAACTGCTCGATGGACAGCATCAGTTAGTGGTGGTAGAGGGTACTTGAGGTTGCCAGCATCCCATTCACCACATCTTCTTTCAGCGCTTCGAAAAGTATACATGCCATAGCCTTGCCTACGGCCTTCATGCCACGCCCCTTCGTAACAGTGACCATTGGCAAAGTGATAGGCCCCAAATCCATGTATTTTGTCTCCGAAATACTCTCCAGCATATCTATCACCATTTCTACGGCACAATCAAAATGCAGAGTCAAAAAAAAAAAGGACTTGAAGAAAGCAATTTATCAATTATCATTCAACTCTATCAAACAATTCAGTGACTGAGACAACCAAATCTAAAACAACTTAAGTGCTTTGATTAATTTCAAGAGGACTACAATATAATTCAAACTTGGTAACAAGTTCAACCAAGCTATAGAAGAAGAGAGTGAAGCAGCACAGAGTTACAGCACTTTGTGTATTCCAATAAATCATTGACTCAATGAACAATATGAGGAGATAAACATAAAATTCGGATCTTCAAAGAAAGCCACAATCACCGGGGCAAAACCACAGAGGATTCAACCATATCACATCAGATAATCATACGAGATCGATCACAAACATGGATAAGGAAATCCACTGTTGTATACTCAAGCCCGTTGAAAATTTTGCAAAATCAAAACACTGTTTAGAAAGCAAGATTGAAAATTATAAAGTCAAATGTATAAAAATATTCATATCAAAAGATTATGGATCAAATTCAAACTCTCATGCACAATTAAGAACTAGAAACCACAAAAGCCCCTTTCCCAATCAATAGTAGAAACTCACCTAAAATGGTAGCACCCGAGTCCGTGCTTGACGCCGTACTTAAACTCGCCAATATAGCAGCTACCATCGGAGCAAGTTTGAACTCCTATGCCATGGCTCTGGCCATTACACCATTCCCCCGCATAAGTGTCTCCTGTATAGAACCTATAGACCCCATAGCCATGCCTCAAACCCTGCCTATACTGACCACGGTAGCGACTACCTCTTGCCCAGCTCTCAATCCCATAACCATCGTACTTTCCGTCCACCCAATCACCCTCATATCTTCCATTCACAAAGTAATTGTAAACCCCACTTCCATTGCACCTTCCTTTATGGAACTCGCCCTCATAAAAGTCACCATTGCTGTAAATCTCTACACCTTCTCTAATTATTTTCTTCTCTTTTCGACCTCTAGTAGCAGTAGAATCCCCAATGAACCACTGAACGGGCTTCGAGTTTGTCTTCGAAAAACCCAGTCTTTTTACATTCCATGAATGTTTGATAATTGAAAGGCTGTGGTGGATCAGACGCTTGTTCTTGGACGCAAAGTACAGAGCGACGGCGATAAAAATCAGCGCCAGCAATAGGTTCTCTGAAGTGGGTATCTTTTCACTTCCGATATAGAAAAAGTAGAACAGGTAGAAGAACAAAGAACATATGCTAAAGAAACCCAGAGAGGCGATGGCAATAACCGGGTTAGCGAAGCGACTTGAGCCGGTCCGTGGAGTTGAAGCGGACTTGTGAGGCTTCACTTTCTTCTCCTCTTCGTCATGGATAGTGAGAACGTCCTCTTCGTTGACCGAAGAGAGGCTCTGAATGGATGAACGGATTGTGGGAGACGAACGAAGGAGTGAAGAGTGGTTTCTCGTGAGCTTCGCCGGGCTCTTCTGAGGTTCCATTGTGGGGATGGAAATTGGGTCCTAAAGGATTTAATCCCGTCGTCAGATCTTATTCCTATTAACCCCTCCGGTACCGCGATATTCTTATCAGGATGGTTGTTCCCGATGCCGCCGGCAACATCTCAGGCGGCGCACAATAACCAGTGACAGTCGCAGCAACTGAACGAACTATCAGAAGAGAAAAGAAACATTACCCAGAAAAGAGGGACCCCGTGCTATGCTTTTTCTTTTTCTATTTTTTTCTTTTTAAAGGAAAAATTTAAAAAAACTTGGCCTTTAACTCCAAGCTATAGAGACTGAGAGAAGAGCGACGGTCATCGGATGATACGAAATTGAAGGCGATTTAGCAAACTGCCCGTTGCGTAGCTTAATATATTTATTGAGCAATGAGGATTGAGGAGAGGGAGCTAGATTCAATCTGGATCATCCGATGGGAATCTACGATTTTAATTTAAGGTGAGATTATAGCCGTTGGATTGGAAGCATTTGACCGGTCTTGACAGGAAGATATGGTCGTCCGATCTGGGATTCGGGGCCCTTTTCGTTCACTGTATCAGGCTGGCACGTGCCACCACACTTTGAGAGAGCAAGTTTGCCCATACGACACTTTCACATGGATTCAATTTTACTCCAACGTTTAATCACCGTTGATCAACTTGAATCAGACCTTTTTTATATTCAACGGTCTAGAGAAAGGAATTGATTTTTGTCCAACAATACAATTACTTTGACAAAATTAATTATGAGAGAGTTGATTCTTAAAAGAAACAAAGAAAAGTTATATTTTTTTCAAAATTAATTCTTTACGTTTTCAATATTAAGACTGATTTATTAATAATTTGTCAAAGATTGCATTTACATGGAAATAAGTTGACCAAAATTTATCTAGCACAATTTTCCTTTTGAGAATTAGAATAGAAGAGGGTCACCAGAAAAGCATAGCTTTCCCGTTCATGATGAGTTTACAAGTAGATCTATAACATCAGATAATTTTCCGACGTACATGGTCAAAAAGATTGTCATAGTTTAAATAACACACAATATTATGATAATCTTAAGAAATTTTAATGGTGAGGGAGAGACTTCGGTTGCTTTCCTTCACTCGATTAAGCAGGCCCTTAATTAATTTGTATCCCTAATTTTATTACATACTACTTATTCCTTGAAATAACATTTATTGTTTAAAAAACAAATAAAAATTCATCATATAGGAAAATGATGAAATTGTTGATATATATTTTGAGGTATGCCGACTTGGTTCGTCGGTTTTATTCAGTCATTGTTGGTGAAGATGGCATATTGGACTACACACAAGTTGTTGATGTGTTCGATCTACCATTGTTGTTGTATTGTACGAGTTAGAGGGTAGAAAAGTATATTTCAACTCAACTAATTTTATGCTAATAGTTCAGTTGGGGGCATTGAACATGCCTCTTTAATTCCTTTTTTATACATCAAATTTCTTTACCTCTTTTTTCCCGTCCACGTTGCACGTTGTTGGCATTCCACACGGCTCTTATTTTTCTCAGGTAACCATTACGACCTTTTACACTTTGATTGTTACACCCATGTATTAAATTATATTTTAGATAATTTTTATTATTATATATTTAAAGTAAATCAAATAATAGATATTATATAATAATGATATTTTGTTGGGTAAAAATAACAACAGTAGTGGTAGTGATTTTACTAGACGAAGATGACAAGAAGAGTGATGGTAATGGTTTTGTTTCTTTTATCAGGTGGACGTAGTGAATATTGGATTTTTCTTAGTGCCATCCCTGGTGCTATTTAAATTAAAATGTCAGTATATCTGTCTTGTAAAACCACAAATCTAAACTATCATTTATAAAATTAAAAAATGGTCCGTGTGACTGCCAAAATGGAGCAATGTGATCGTCATTTATTAACGTATTGTCAATTCTTTAAAAAAACAATCAAGGAGAAAGGGGGTTCGGGATTGGGACTCTGAATACAGGGAAGAATGGTAACGATGGCTAAGCTGTTATCTGACATTTCACTTAGAAATAATACAAAATTATGGATTCTAAGATATAATCTCTTTAATTTTGAGCACAATGGAATTATGAGACAGACAAACTAGTTTCATTTTGTAGTAAACAAAGAGAAGCATTGAAAGATAGTTAACCATTGGCTTGGCCCAATAGCTGTTGATAGGACAGATGCTCACGGAGGAAGCAACTGTAAATAAATGGGCAGAATGATAAGCATTTCTCTGCACTGCACCAAAGCAATGTCATTTTCAGCAGTTACTCATATCATGTGGTAAGGTTTACAGATGGGCATTGATAAATAAGTATTCCTGACTATAAATCACATGCTTTTGATTTGTTATTTACGCATGCATGCATTAGCTTTTTGATTACAGTTCACACCAGACAGATCTGCTGCTTTCCGAGAGAAAGAACTCCTTCAAAGTTCTCTGTAAAACGGTCTCACTTATTAGTAAAGAAATTCTCTTTCAGATGTCACATTGAGTAAATCCTTAGTTGTTCACGATTTTGATCCAAGTGGAGCTTCGCTGCGTAATCTAAAATAAAAAGCCCACTCTCAAAAATTTTAATGATTTCAATACAATGCCTATCATTATTACTACTTATATCTCCTGATACCTTTTTTCATTCTTCCGTGCTCTCTCTCTCTCTCTCAATATTTTGGCCCCCTCCAAAGACATATTTTATTAAATGGATGCTTCCTTTTTTTTTAAAACAAAAAAATTTATACATAAAGATACACATAAAGTTAATTTTTCTCTGTCCCATATCTTTAACCTGTTCCGAATTTACAAAGACAGCGTCAACCTAAAGCTCAGCTCAAATGGTAATGTGCCTCATCATGGAAATATTTGAGGTAGCTGCGAGCAAATAATGCTAGCCTCGGAAGGTTTCAACTTTCGACGGACTAACATGTACGGCAATTGCACCCAGGTTCCGTGGTCGTACTGCTGCCACAAATCTCAACGCCAACAACCTCTATCTGATTGCCTCATAATTAAGTCGCTGTTGCAACTTCCAACGGTAGCGCGAAAACGACTTCGTTGGCGTGTTAGACCCAGCAACGTCTGTAAATTTTTATGAACATTAACTTTTCGTAACAACACTGAAACACGAAATGTCGGACACACATATTAACCGCAAGAGAAGAAAAATACAGTAATTTACTTTTCTTGGACAGTCACCGGCTGCAGAGACTAACCAAAAACACAGCCATGATCATGATCAAGAAAAAGAACTCTTTACTGCAAGAGTTGATGAATTCTCAAACAAGTAACCGACCGGCTGATAGTAATGATTCGGGTCATTAGTACATATCCTTCTGATAATGATTCAATAACCAACACATGCCCAACAAAACACGGAAATCCGGGGGAGGAAAATAAAAACATTACTCAACAAAGATTTGGAGGATCATGCTGAGCACTTAGCAATGACTAGGTCAATGGGAACTGAGAGATCATTGATTCCTATTTAAAGGAAGCACGAGTTACGACTATCCTAATTTCTGATTCCTACAAACAAAAATCTCTTCCAATCAAATAGTTTAGATGCTAATTGTGATAACGTCAATTGTTCGTCACATTACTTATTGGGGCTCAAATAATTCCAAACATGCTTTTGGATCATTTTCTTTCAGCTTCTCCTATCAGCTTCTCCTTCATCCTCTCAACTGCAGCCCTTAGAGTTCCCTCGTCCTTGCAGAAAGTGAATCTAACTAGATTCTTTCCCTCTTCTGGATTTAAATAAAATACACTGGTAGGAATTGCCACAACTCCCACCTCCTTGATTAGATACTCACAAAATGCAACATCATTTTCCAGCCCAAATGGTGTGTGATCTACAACCACAAAGTAGGTTCCGCTGGATGGAAATACCTTGAAACCAACAGCCTTCAGTCCTTCCACCAAAATAGCCCTTTTTGCCATGTAGTCCCTCTTTAGCTCCGCAAAGTAAGAATCTGGAGCTCTAAGAGCTGCTGCAGTTGCCCACTGCATAGGAGTAGAGGTGGCAAATGTGAGGAAAGAGTGTGCTTGTCGCAGTCCCCATGTCAAGTGTGGGGGTGCTATTGCCCACCCAATCTTCCATCCTGTTAAGGAAAATGTCTTCCCCAAGGAATTCATCGTAACAGTCCTCTCAAACATTCCAGGCAGAGAAGCAATTGAAATGTGATCCATATCAAAAGACAACTTGTCATAAACTTCATCAGAGAAAACTAGAACGTCATTCTCAATGCAAAGAGAGGCAATAGCATTAAGCTCCTCTCGAGTGACCATCTTTCCAGTTGGGTTATGAGGAGTATTTATGATAATAGCTCGGGTATTCTTTGAGATGGTGGACTTCAGTTCATCAATGGGAACAGCAAAATCAGGAGGCCGCAAAGTGATGCCTTTTATTTTTGCACCAGCCATGGATAGAGTGGCTTCGTAAGAATCATAAAAAGGAGCAAACAGGATAACCTCATCACCAGGATTTATTAGTCCCAACATAGTTGCAGCAATTGCTTCTGTGCACCCACTAGTAACAGTAACTTCCTTTTCAGGGTCCACTGCAAGTCCAGTATCTTTCTTAAATCTATCAGCAATGGCAAAGTTCAGGTCTGGAACTCCGCACCCTCGGGCATACTGATTTTTCCCATCCCTAATGGCCTGAATTGCTGCTTCCTTCACAAAATCGGGACCATCAAAGTTGGGAAAGCCCTGACCGAGGTTTATGGCTCCATGTTTAATCGCCAACGTACTCATTTGGGTGAAGATTGTAGTTTTAAACTTCTCCAGGCGCTTTGCGACCTAAAAAAGAAATGATAACAATTAGCAATAAACGATGTAAAAAACCAACGTACGTGTTATAAAATGAAGTCTGTTTTCTCTTTGGTCCATGTTATAACAATTTTGCTAGTTGAACCACGTAGCATCTTCATTCATTTGTTTATAAAATTTGGTGTACTTATGCTCTAAGTTCTTGTATTTTAGCAAAACTTTAAGTAGACCTTTATAATATGTTTCTCCCTAAATGAGTCCTTACACTTTCTGTTTGCAGTTATAACACTGTAATAGTACATGAAGCATGCATGTCCCATGTATGACCACACACATTCATGGAAACAGATGGCATCGTGATGTTGAAACAAAGAAATCTATAATCGGAGTGATTCCACATGGAAGTGTTGTTAAAAGGTGCTTGAGCACTCGTGTAGTGTGAACATTTGTGATTTTATTTGCTTATTTGGCAGATTAATGACATAAAGAGAGATCAAACTGCACAAAAGGTTTTTTCCTATCAGGCGGCTGTGGTCTTGTTAAAAATTGGAGATTTAACAAATGATAATGGGGCACGTATTCTTCTGATGAAGAGTTCCAGGGCTGTCTATCACTTTTTTAATTATGAAGATTAGGTAGTCTTGTTTAAGCTATGAGATTGAACCCCTATTTTTCAAAAAGGGCAAAAAAATCTCCATAACACCTTTTCTTGGACATTGAACTGTTTATCGGAAATTTGTGCTTTATAATAAAGTGATGCTGATAATTTTATGATGCAGCAGTTAAAGGATAGTTGTTATTTATCTAAATGCCATTGTTTCTTTCTTTCTATATTTTGCACCTTATTTCACTCACGCAAGCATTATAGAACATAAATTACATTCAGACATCTGACTTGACAACACAAATCAAATTGTTCCGCCACAGGTATGAATGAATAATCAATAAAAGCAGCAAACTTCACAGTAGGCTCATCAGCATCTTAACTTAATATAGTACGACAAATTAATAGCTGATGACAACCAAGGCACAAGTAAAGCCAAAAAATGATAACTGCAGTTGTTAGCATGTAGTATCGTCACCGAAGGACACAAAATCCAGCTTTGAAAAAGTTAAACCAGCTAAAGCAGGTAACAAATTGAACGAGAATTGATTCTCGCCATGTTTGGACAGGCATCATTCAGAACAAGGTAGCAAAAAACTCCCAAACTAATTTAGCTTGTACCAAAAAAAGAAAAAAGTGAATCAATTATATTATAAGGGAAAGCCAGTATGTCGAGCTTTGATAAAAGAAATGGAAATTAAAGATAGATCTGGGAATGGAGAAGAGTATGCACCTGGAGAGGTTGAGGGGTCTTGAGGGTGACCTCATCCTGATTGGAAACAGGGTCCTTCTGAGCGGGAAGGGTGGACATGGAAGCGAGGAAGGTCGGGAATTTTTGTGTTGTATTGGCGGCGATGACCCTCTGGAAATCCTTTGACAAGGTTGGGAATGAGGATCGACTCAATAGCATTTGGGAGCTTGTCTAGGTACACTGGACCCGCTGCATATTAATTTTGGAAAGTCTTGGTGAAATTAGCGAAATTGGAAGTCAGATTCTAATTCTCAACAGTAAATTTTGATTCTCCTTGCTAACACACTGATGTGATGTGATGGAGTTTCTACTAGAACAGCCTCACTTCGCCATCCCCAATTGGGTTTCCACGTGGTTTCGCTTGTCCCAGTAGTATTAATATTTTACGGTTTTAATTATTATTTTACCATTTGTATTTCTTGTAATAACAATAGTAGCGGTCAAGCTCTAGTGACGAATAATCTAATTTTATGAACGTTTTTCTGTGGGGCCTTTATGCATATACAATAATTATTAATAAATCTCATTAAAAATATAAAATTATAATAATAAATAAATTATTTTATTATTATATTAATTATATTCATTAAAATTTAAATAATTTTACATTACTTTTATTTTTTATATAAAATTTAAAGTTTAGAGTTTAAGATTTTAGAATTAGTATTTAGAGTTTATATTTAGATTTAAAGTATATATTTTAGAGTTTAAGATTAGAGATTATGTTTAGAGTTTGGGATATTAAGGTTTTAGAGTTTATATTTTAAAATTTAAAGTTTAGGACATTATATAATTAAATATAAACTCTACATCTAAGTAAAAATTTTAAATTCTAAACATTAAGTTTGATAACTTTAAACCTTAAATCTTAAATTTTAAAATATAAATCTTAAAAATTTGAAACTTTAAATACTAAATTTAAAACTCTAAACCTTAAATCTAAAAATAAACATTAGAACCCTAAAATTTTAAACCTAAATTTCAAATCTTATATGAAAGAATAAAAGAAATTTGAGAATAATCTAAATCCTAGTAAGTGTAATTAATATTAGGATCATAAATGACTTCTTTATTTATTGCAATTTTTTTATTTTAATTAGACTTATTAATACTTATAGTATCCCCAAACCTACACAATAAAAAACCGTTTTATGAAAATCTTTTTATCAAAGAAAACTACTAAATTAAATAATTACTTGCGGATGATAAAATCTGATAATTTCATTTATATATGTTAACTTTGGATGATGTATTTGTTCTACAATAAAAAAATTAGCTGTCAACTTGTAGAGGCATGGCTCACGAGTGTTCATTCACTCCACTTATATAAGTTATTTATTGAAAAAGATATTGGAATAAATGAGAAAATCAAATAATGAAATAGAACGAACAAAATTGAACAATATTAATATATTATTCAATAAGCATGAATGTATAGGTTAGTTCTAATTTCTTTTTTAATTTTTTACTTATAACCCAGAGGCTCCCCCATGGAATGTGTTGCAAGCACTTGTTTGTTTCCAGACCCTCATCAAAGAATAAAATGATATACCATCACCATCCATGGCACAATAATGAAATGGGAAGTCTAAGTTATCCCATGGGTTAAACTATCCCATTTTGAACGAGCCACTAAAATTATGAAAAATATATGATAATGGGATCCACATATTTAACCAACTTGCTATTAGCATTAATGGTTAATATAAATTTTTGTAACAATATTTTCATTTATTACAAATCAATTCTCATTACTTTTAAGGTTTTAATTTTCATCCTCTCTTATTTTTTTTTAAAAAAATTTCCACCATTTCTTTTCCCTTTATACGTTTTTTTATAATAAATTTTAATTTATTATTTAATAATTTTTTATGCCAATAGTATTTTTTTTCTTAGAATTTATTTTTAAAAAAAATAAAAAGATAAGTTTCACATCCTTTAATTGACATTAATAATAGATAAAAAAAATTCATTTAATTGATAATTATTTTTATTTTTTAGTTGCTTTTTTTCTTTTTAATTTTTTAGTATATAGTTTTTATCTTGTGCATGAAGAGAAATAAATGAGAGATATGAGAGGGGAGATGGGAAATGGGAGTGAGGAGGATAAGAATAAAATAAAATAAAATAAAATGAAAGTAAGATTTTATGTAAATTTTAATAGTTATGTGGTTTAATTTGAGAAAAGAAATAAAACTGGATATTTAAGTTAAAGGTAAGCTAATCTTTACCATCCATTGCACTATTAATAGTCATGATTAAGTCACATAAGATAGAATAGTTTAACTCTATTTGTTACTTGGGATCAATTAGACTCCTCATAATAAAATTAGTTAATTCTGAAATTTGCTAGCTGATCAAGGCCGAAACATTTTGGGCCTAAACAAGATCAGAATTTTAAAACAAAAATGGCCTGCTCAAGTAATGGGCCTAACTTCATTTTGTTAAAACCGAGTCAGGCCCGTTAAGAAAAAATTAAACATGCTCCTTCTAGACTCCATTTACGACCATTAACCAAAACTTGATACTTTTAATTTTATTTTTATATTTATTTTCATTTCCTTCTTGTTTGAATGAGGGGAAAAAAAAAAGATGAGTAGGATATGAAATTGCACCTTAGTTAGGTTAACTGGCCTGGCAAGTTCACAACACAACCTATATAATTCTCTTTGGGCAATTTAAAGGGCTAGAATTATATGAAATTGCATGCCTCACTTTCCTCTGATACATATCACCGTCAAATATTCTTCAAATCTCAAGGTAATCAAATGTTACCACTCATATCTAAACTTTTACTGCAAGTTTTCCTAATTATAAGTTCATAATTGATTGGTAATTTCATACATACTGTTTATTTAGTTAGTTGAACTTCAAATGAAAATTATATATTTAGGAAGCCAAATATGACATTTAGTTTTAGAAAAGACAAGGCCTAATATCTTTTCAATTTTTATTGATTAGTTAGAATGATTTTGGTGAACCAAATTGGAAAACATACATATAATTGAATCTATATTCTTTTTGGGTGTATATATATATATATGTTTTAGGTGTTGCGGTGCCTGAAAATTAGTAATGCTGTGTCTGAGGGGTTTCTGATATTCAGGTAAAAGCAAAAGACACGCGATGCGATATTCAAGTCAATATTTTGATGTTGATTAAGCTGTTTTTCTTCTTTCAAATATATCTTTTGGTGCGAGGACTAGCTAGTCCTAAAAGTTTGTCGGCTAAGTAAATCAAAGATGAACTTATATCTTGCAGGAATGGTTGATATACTCGATGGCTACGGTGGTTCCCAATCACGTGCATGTATCCATCAATTCTCTTACACTAGCATGCTTCTTCTTCTCACTATACAACTGACAAGAACTTCCTCTTACATTAAAGCAGCATTAGCAATTAATATTTAAGAATAAAGAAAACGATCAAGTTAAGATAAGATACTGGTTGCTTTAGGGTTTAAGTAATGAAAAGAAGATGATGAAGAAAATAGACACTCTATCTATGTACTGTGAGATGAAGGTGATGACCAAACAGAAGCGGAAAACAAACGCCTACATTTCCATCCCAACACCAACTTATTGCTAACCAACTCCTCCACCCTATACCCATCGTTGAATAAACCCATTAACAGTTTTGCCTGGCAATGATTTGCAAAGCTAATTGAAACACCCTCGAACCCATTCCCACGTAACCACTCCCCCCACCACCCTCTTTCCTCTTCTCCGGCAGTTCTGTATATCCGTGCCAACGAGGCCGCTATTCGGGGCCCCAAAAAGACTCTCTCCACCAACGCCCGGGCTCGGTTTTGGATCGGAAACCCATCCTTCAGAGAATCATACACCGCTGAATAATGGTGCAACGAGTCCATAAACCGCCCTACAAACCCCACATCCCCAGTGGGCCCTGCCTCCTCTTCTACCAAGGTAACCAGTCTCGGGTTCAACGTCTTCGCCCCGTTTAAAAAAGACTCCACCGAATCGGGTGAACGGTAACTCTGGTGGGGTAGATTTAACATGCAGTTGAACACCAAGGCCTCCCCTCGGACCAACTTTAACGATGACGGTCGAAACGTTTCGTCCGAGTCCAACCTGCATTGATGAAACGAGAAGGGTTGACCGATGGAGGCGGCGAACTCTGTCAATCGGCGACCGGTCTCTTGGACGGTACCGATTGATCTACGGCCGCTGCTGCCGCTGCCTCCTCTTGACAATGCGGTGATTCTAAGGTGTGGGACCGGTGGGCCATCCTTCCTAGAGGCGAGCGCCTCCATCAACGAGGCCCATTGGATCCCTTCTATGATGTCGTAGTCCACTATGTGGACCCGCCTATCGTGGGCCACGGCCTCTAAGATGGCCTGATTCGCCGTGAAGTGGCCGAACTTCACGTAAGGAGACATGTCCTGAAGCAGCTGGAACGCTGCCAGCATGTCCGTTTGATGATGATGATTTTCATCGCGATGGCGAGGTACGTTGCTTATAAAACGCTTATTGTGCGCAGCACACCCACCCCCTGCCGCGCCTTCTAGCAAACCTTGCAAGGCGTCGGTAAAATACGCTGCCAACCTTTCCATGTTGGTGCCGTCGGTGGGAGACACCAATTCCTTGAGCCGAACCAATATCACTCGAGCCAGTTCGCGGCTCTTGTTAACGCCGGTGAGGGCCTCTGCGGCCGCCATCAGAAGATGCACCAGCCTAAGACCTTTGAAATCATCACCGTTGGTTTCTTCAACAATATCCATCAAGGTCACCTCCGTCGAGGTGGTGGAAGCAGAAATATTGGACCCTTCTTCTTCCACGCCGCTGCTATTATCTGGGTTCAGCACTCCAGTGTCGTACATCGTGGATTCGATGAAGTCGTGGAAATCATCTTGGGCAGCGGTGAAGCTGTCCCAGTTGACCACCGGGGACCAGTGGTTCCAGTTACAACCGCGGTCGTCGTCGTCTGTAGGGCTGGTGGTGGTGCTGTAATCGGAAAAGTCAAGCCCAGGGATAACATCCATGGCCATGGCCATAGCTGAGCTCATCACTAAGGTGTAAGAAAGAAAAGGAAAATTGTGTGTGATACTGCTTATTTTGTAGTTAGTGATGAGATTGTATACGTCTTATATAATATAAGGGGGAGTGCGGAGAGACAAATTTAAAAAGGAAGGTAAGTATTGGAGAGAGAGGGGGAGTCCAAGAGACAGTACGTGGTCTCCAAGACTGATCAATGTTTAATGCTAATAAAAATGGGTTATGACTAAGATGGCAGGGTCATCACGGTATTTAGTTCCGAGTCTAACTGACCCTAATGGGTTACCTCATGTTATGTGATTAAATTAAGAATTTTAATATCATAATAGACGGTAAAAATATATTTATTAATAATTAATTTTTTTATATTTTTAAATTTATCCTCATAACTACTAAAATTTACACTTAAAGTTATATTTTTAATTTTTTATTTATTCTCATCCTCCATCCCATCTCTTTCTCTTCCAAAGTCTTCTTTAGCCATAGGTTTCTAATGTCTTCTTTTTTTTTTTTTAACAAAAAAATCTTATTTTTAAATAAAAAATAAAAAAAAATCTCTACTTATAATCAATAAATAAATATTTAAAAAATTTAATTTTAAATTTCTACTTATTTATAAAGTCTTGTTTATAAATAATATTTTTTATTAAAAATATAATTTTTTTAATAACAAATTATATCTTTTTAGTATTACTTAAGTAGAGTAATATACAATAAATTATATAAGTATAAAAAAACAAAAACAAAAAATTAAGGGAGAGAAAAGGTTAATAGATTAGTTAAAATAAAATTTTAATATATATATATATATATATATATAGGTCGAAAAGTAAAAAGCGAAAAGGATGAAAAAATGAAGTGAAAAGAAAGTAATTGAAGAAGGATGAAAAATATAAATTTAAAAAAAAAATAGGGCTGATTTGTAATAAAATAGAATTTTGTTGTTAAAATTATAATAGTTATTAATGCTTATAATAAGTTAATTGAACATGTGAGCTCTATAATATATACATATTTTATTTTTTTATTGGTTTATTGAATATGGAGTAATTTAACTCATGGGATAACTTAGACAAATCCTTAGTTTCGTTTTATATAACCACGAATTTGATCTGTATTTTACTAATAAGCCCTTCTGTTTCTAAATAATTTCCCAAAAGGCTCACGTAAAATTAACATCGATCTAATCAATTTGTTATAGCTAGGTTCCATTTTGATTACTATATACATATATATCATACCGTACCTAGTCTAAAATTTCTAGTGGGTGGTTAAGGGCACAAGTTCAACGCAGGTCCTTTTCAGAATATCATTTTATTTAATCTATTTACTGCATGCTTCTGTGTAATTCGTAGTACTATTACGACTGCAAATTAATCACAAGGGCTGTGCTTAATTTGTTGAATTAGTCATTAGTGATTATGAGGGCACTGTTCAATGTTAATGTAACAACCGGCAGAAGAGTGTTGGATATATACATCACAATGAAGGGTTTGCACTTTTTTGTTTTTCTTATTGTCTTCGTTTCACGTTGGCTTAATTTGCAATTGCAGAAACAAATATTCTGTAAACTTGATATTTAAAGTGATTGCAAATCAATAAGACTAGTTTCTTACGCCTTCTCAATTATTTTATTTTATTTAGTGTTTCTCAGAAGCCATTTTATTGTTTAGTACCCACCATGGATATTAAATTAAGTTTCCAAATGAACTAGATAAACAGGAGATTTCTATTTTGATCCCTCCTGATTAAACTAAGCTTTTTATATTGAAAATCAATAATCGTTTAATTTGTGTTTGATGTGAATCGATACTTTCAAATCCTCCTCTTTCTCTTTCTCTCTCTCTCTCTGCTACAAGTTCCATTTTTCATCCCCAACTTCTATGATTTCGCTCAGTATGCCATGATGACGGATCACTTATGGAGGAGTGAAGTACAATACATATTCAAAGGAGAAAAGTTAAAATCCAAGTCCAACATTCTGAGATTACTAGAAGGGTTATGAAAAGGAAATGGGGTGTGAGAGTTACTAAAATGTCTTGTTTAAAGAGAGAATCTTCGAATATCTTAATCGGACGAACCTTAAAAGAATTCAAGTGCAGCTTTTTGCCTTTTTTAATTTGTAGCAATGACAGCATCACTAATTGTTTTTTAATTTTTCTTTGGAATCAAGCAATTATGTTATTGATAGAATATGATGCAAAGCGGCTACGTCTAAAACTTTGGAGATCAAATGGAGGCTTGTTCTTATCCCTTGTCTTCTTTCATTAGTGTTTTTCACCCATTTTTGTTGGAGCATGAATATGATTAAAATTAAACCCCACAAATATTAAGTTGCTGCGGTTTCATCAATTACTTTATTTTAGGTATATTCAGGTTTGATTATAAGGACAAAAGAAAAAGAGGCTGATAGATAATAAATTTGTATTCAGTCCATACACTTGACAATTTCGTGTTATATTTTTCTGCATTTCAAATATTCCTTTTTCAAACAATCTGATGTTAGTGTTACTAATCTGTTTAAACCTTCTTCTTCTTTTTTTCTGCTATTAAATTCCTTTTATTTATATATATGCGCAACATTTAATTTGCTAAATCTATACATATAATAATATCTCAATTTAAAAAATTCATTAAAAGTTTCATCGTATTCTTTGCAATGGTAATTGGTGGAAACATAAGCATGGATTTATGAAGCATATGGCACTCGGCTTATTTCCAGCTAAAAACTTGTATTTTCTGCAAGAGTTATCCTTAATTCTAATTTAGGACACATAAAAATTATAAGTACCATCACCGTATACGAAAATTCCATCCTCATCAGTAACCTTGCTAATGAGACATTTGCTTAAAACTTGGTTCATAGGTGAAGCAGAATTTCCTTCTGTAATTAGAACACAAGCATTGATGTCTTGGTCCAGGATCAGTCCCACAGACCACAGACAGTCTAACGTGTGAAATTTCTCAATAAAACTACAGGAGAACATAATGCTACAGCTATTGGGCAAGCGTAAAGCACTTAAAATGATTAAGTAGGTTTTACTGTGAAAATGTTGCAAAACTTCCACTTTCTTAAAAAAAAGTTAAATTCAAACAGAAGGGAAAGTTGGATTAAGTGAATTCAGATTTCACTTCATATAATCCAAGTACATAAGCCGGTACAACTTGAGAAAAATGAACGAGTCCGATGTGGAATTATCTCAACAATGGAAATCTGGAAAATGTTCAATAAGCCCTCGGTAACTGTTGGACAAGTGTTGGATTAAAATGCAAGGTTTCCACAGACCAGTCAATCTTGGATGTCAATCAAGCCAATTTCCCTAAAGCTATGAACAACGACGTGCCAACAAAATAAAGCACTTCACTAAGAGATGTCATCACAAATTACTGAGCCAGACAAAATAAAGCTAAACCGGATGCCCATTGCACACAGAAGGTTAAACTAGCTATGAAACTTGCCACACATAGCAGCAATCACCCAAAGAGAGAATGATCTCTTCACCAAGAATTCATGTATATTTTTATGGTAAATGATATGTTAACTATGTCGACTGACTTCAAATAGTTAGCTTTTAACTAGAATTTAAATCAGAAAAGCACAATATTTTAGTCAGGATTTATGTTTGATTTGGTTCCCACGTCCCTAATTGACAATGGTTAGCTAAAACAGGCCAATGGCGCATATGAATTTGGGGAAGAGGGAAGGTAGTGAGACTATGCTACACAAATACTGTTCCTCTTGAAATAAATAACTGCAGTTTTGTGCTTCTGTTGCCAACAAAACAAAAACAAAAAAATCATTGAGGGCTCTAAATTCTTTCATTATATAAGTTACAGTGGTCAATATCCAAAACTAGTGTCTTCATCATCAATAGTATTACTGACCTCGTTTCACCGTAAGATATGGATTACTGGTGTCTTCAATTTTACCTCTATCATTTTTTTGGAGTAACATGAATAGCCTTTGCCGCTGCTACGGCGGAATCCCCTCTCTTGACAATTTTCTGGAGTTCCCCTACCTTCTCCGACAACAATGTAACATTTGAGTTGGTAGACTGAACCAACTGATTTGCAGTTTCCAGAGCAGTGCATAACTGATTAAACTCAAAAAACATCAAACTGATGATAGAGGACAGATGGATAGAAGGAGGAATGATTATACAAATAAAATGCATAAAGAAACGGGAAAGAAACATCCAAGGGAAAGTATGCAGAAAAGGGGTGATAGAAACAAGCATCAGATAAATCCTGAGGCAGCATGAAGCCAAGAGACTTGTCCTTTCCTGATATATGACAGAATTTTTTGCATTGTCTACAGTCTTATAACAGTTTTAGATATTAAGCATAACATAGTACAATTACCTTCAGTGTAAGAGCGGTCCAAGAATGGTCTGTGCCAGCAAGTGCCTCATTCAATTGTTCATAGTTTTCCTGAAATATTATAAACTTAGATTTCGACAGAGGAAAATATAAGCCACTAAACGTAAAGGCTTTTTAATTACAGATAAATATCAAGATTCCTTTTATTTCATACCAACATCAAGATCATTCTACATTAACAGCATTTACACAATAGTACATGACAATCAGCATTTTAGAAAAGCTAATTGTAACTCCAAGTGTTTGTATGATTCAAAAATCAGCAAGAGTAAGATAAATATCCGAAGCATGCGTACCCTAGATCAAAAATAGTTTCACAGATGCAGAAGTAAGACAGAAATGAATGCGATTCATATTCACAGAGAATCTGAGAAAGGAAGATCAAGATGATTGAATTTCGAATTTGGCAAGTTAGAATGAGAACTGAACCTGGAAGAGTTTGGTAAGGTCGGAAATTGGAGGAGTGTCATCGAGAGCAGAAACAGAAGGCGAAGACGGTTGTGATTCGGGGCGATGACGGTGAGAGTCGGCTACTTCCGCATCTTCTTCTCCGAGATCGTTAAGGAGATCTCCGATGCATAACAGCGGCCCTCCAATTCCTCTCATCTTTCTCTCTTCGCTTTTCTATTCACCGGAAAACACTTGTTCTGTTAAATACTTAACAGGGTATTCGGTAACGCCCCCAACTTTACCGTACGTACGACTCTTTTTTAAATTTTTTATTTAACCCTTATAATTTAAATACTTTTCATTTCACTTTAAAATACAAAATGATTTTTTAGAATTGTTTGAATTACAAAAATAACTCTTTAGAGCTTGGTAGTTTAAACAGTCCTATAAAACTGTTTTACACTCCAAAATAATCAATTTGATAAATATTTATTAATCAGTTAACTCACAATGTTAATAACTATTGCTCTTTGCCTCTTCCCAACCCACAAATCTATTAAAAGAAAATCCAATAGGAGGAGGAGCAAGTTGACAGAAGACAAACTTAGACTAAACCTTTGAATTCAATTTTTATTCATAGATCATGCAATGACAAACTATAATGTTCTATGCACTCTGTTAGAGCAACTTAGTATCAAATAGCATAAACCAGAATGTAGGTAGATGCACTATTTGGACTATCAAATTTCAGGAAAATATAGAGACCATAGCAGGTCTCCACTGCCAACAAACTTTATCTACCACAAGATCAGATGATCATGCAATTGGCCAATTCTCATATTGCCAAGTTACAAATAAATATGAGAGACAAGAACAACATGATTAACGCTAATGCACAAAAAAGGTAACAATAAAGGACTTGCAATGTAGAAACCAATTAGAATAGTAGTTAAACGAATCTTGCATACCTGAGCACGAATAAAGCCGCAAAAGGTCAAATGTGGAGAAATGGCCATTGTAGATGCCATTCTCATCCAAATGCCCAACGTTAATCTGGACAGAAGCATGGTCCTTGGATGTGATCAACCGATTAGTTGCAGAACTGCACAAAATTTCAAATCTTAGCACTAAACAAGCAAGTATCACCCAAATTCAATAATACAAATAAAACTATGTATAAATACCATTTCCTTGGAATTTAGGGCTCGGTAATTTGTCCCTCCTCGTTCTGCATCTGTTGTATGTTTAGTGCAACTACTGCTCTCAAAATCTAGAATTCTGATCTCAAAAGAAACAATGAGAACATATCTTCTAATAGGGAAAACAAAGGTATTAAAATTGCAAGGTTTTCAGTTCTTAAAATAGTCAAATTTGGAAAAGGGAAAACAAATATAAAAAAACTAGAACATACAAAATCATCAAAGTAGTAAAAACAATACGAAAGCTTCAATATTTAGTTGGAAATCCAAATACCCATTAATGTAAAACTAAAGAAACATCTTCAAAGTTTGAAGGTTGATTAATGTCAAACACCGATGTCACAACAAGAGCAACGAAAACAGAAGATTAGCAAACAAAAACCTTAAACTGCTACTATTAAATTAGCAAGCTCAACATTAAAAACTTTGAAGTGCAAAACAGCTTTGTAAAATTGTTTGAAAAACAAAACAACTATGTATGACTGTTTGGAGTGCAAAACGATTCTAAAAGATCGTTTAGAATGCAAAAAGGCTCTAAAGAGCGATTTTGCAATCCAATCGATAAGGCTATTGAAGTTATAAGGATAAAATGAGAAATTTGAAAAAAAAAATTAAAAGAGCCGCATATAGTAAAGTTGGGGGCGTTAATGAATACCCTACTTAACATTAACATTGCACTTTTGCGCCTGTGCCCCCAAAAAAAACAAAAACTAAAACTTAATAATTTTTCTTTAAAATTATAATTATCTATTACAAATTAAATAATTTAAAATAAATTTTTTCTTTAACTTTGGAAAAGAAAAAATATTATTTAGAGAAACTATTGGGTTAAAAAATGTAGTACCAATATTTAGTAATCTTTAAGCAAAAATATTGTTATAAATATTTTAAGTTTATTGATAAATATTTTTTTATCATTCTTAATAAATTATAGAGTAAATACTTATTTTGGTTCCTCATATTTAAAACCTTTATTAATTTGGTCATTTACACTTTAAGTTTATCAATTTAGTCCCTCACACTTTAAATTTATCAATTTGGTTCCTCACACTTAAAACCTTAATCAATTTAGTCCCTTAAACTTATAAAACTTATCAATTTAATCCCTCACATTTTAAAAATATTGATAAATTCAAGGGACGAAATCGATAAGAAATTTGACGTATAAGAGACTAAATTGATAAATTTGAAGTATGAGGGACAAAATTAATTAGGATTTCAAATGTAAATGACTAAATTGATAAATTTAAAGTGTGAGAGACCAAATTAATAAGAATTTAAAGTGTAAAGAACCAAAACATATTTACTCTAAATTATATGCCCCGTTTAGTTGAGATTTCAGGGAAAAGAGAACACAATCCTGTACAAGAAAGCTCGCCGTTTTACTTCCCTAATCAGATTAGTGTGGGAGGTCCATTTCTCTGGGTTACTTCCTCCCATTTTTCTTTCTGTGCTAAACCCCTAACCTTGTTTTCTCTCTCCTCCCTCACCTTCACCGAACCCCTCTGCTCGTGGCGTCTTTTGCAATTTCATTTTTCTGGGTTACTTCCTTTCTACCAGGTTCGCTCCTACTGTTTCATTATATGCTGGTGTTAGTAGCTATTGTGGGAATTAGAATCTCCGTTGCCTCCATCTTAGTGACGAGATTTAGAAGATCCTGTCATGTTATAATGCTTTCATTTTTCTTTCACTTATATTTGGGAACGATATTGAGGAACCAGAATATAGTTGGTTTAAGAATCGTCACGATGTCAGCTAAGTTTAGTCACAAATGAGAGTAAACGACCCCTTTTTATCTTCTAGCTAAATCGTAGATTGTTATATCGATCTAATGGCTGATGTTTTGTCGACTACAGACAATCCATATCCCTGTTCCGGTGTCTGTGAGTACAGCTGTGTCTATTCATCCCTGCTGGTTTCTAGTAATTGCTCAAGGAATTATGGCAGAACAAGAAAATGTTAA
Source organism: Bauhinia variegata (assembly GCA_022379115.2). Lineage (NCBI taxonomy): Eukaryota > Viridiplantae > Streptophyta > Magnoliopsida > Fabales > Fabaceae > Bauhinia > Bauhinia variegata. The sequence continues at coordinate 16,493,363 of CM039437.1, forward strand.
GCACCTCGAAGACTGCTCTGTTTCCAAGTCAGTTTCTTTTTGCTTAATTTTTAATGGATACATGGAATTGGATTTAGTTAGTTCAAAATCAGCACCATAGGCATTCCTTTTAACATTGGAAGAATTATAAAGAATAATCTATTTCAGAACTCATTGAAGCAATAAGGAAAATATGGGACTAATATGAAAATCAAGTTCCTATTTGTGGCATTTAACTAGATTGAGGATATGAAGTGCTCTGGAATAATGTCTTTTGGCAACATTGAAGACCATCCAGTGAATATGCCATAAGTTCTAATTAACAGGTTGTAATGACTGTTGTTAACTAGTTATATCAAAAATAAATATGGGCAGAACATTTGTTTCCTTGCACCCCGGGATGTATTTTCTTATCAGTATTGGAAATCCCATTTGTTGTTCCTTGCGTAACTGGAAATGTTAATGGTCATGGCTTTTGGTCTGATTCTCATTACTGCTTTTGGAGTCTTAGATGTACTACATGCATCTATTACTACCATCTTCTATATGTAATTTGTTAGATACTGTAAATCATTAAAGCTTGAAATCAGCTTATTTAGGTGTTTTTCCTGAACTTTTTTATATTGCTTGATCTCATTCTTATAATTCTACACCATTCATTTTCAAATTAACTTATCTGATTCCTTTAGAAATAAGTTATGATGCTCATGGTTAATCCCCTGTTGATTGACATGAACTTAGTAAACTGGTGATACAAATGTCTTGGGGGCTATATAAATTTTCAAGTGATGTTTATGTTATTCTCAAACAACACTTTTATCCTGTTGCATATTTTCTTTAACCTCCGTTATCTCTGTTTATGATTTGCATTATGCTTATTGATATCGATAAATGGTTTTGGTACTTGATGGTGATGATGTGAAGTGAGGAGTGAGGTCGAGACCCTTCCAGATTGCCATTCCAATTCATATTACCCTTTTCAGAAAATTGTAACTGAAGATAGAGAGAGAGAGAGAGAAAGGGAAGAAACTATATAATAATGCTCCAATGGATTCATAAACTCGAGGTCTACAGCAGCTGAAATAAGATGTCTTAATGAGTTTTATCAACTTAACCCAGTTTTTTGAGTTCTCCATTAACGGCATTTTTATTTTCATATATTTCCTCTCTGTTTGAGTCTGCTTTTCTACCTGTACCTATCTATCTACTTAAAGGGGAAGTTTGTTCATAATGTTACTAACATGCAAACTTTGCAGTGCGTTGGGCACTTGGGTATTCTCTGTTGCAGGGGCTTTGCTGGCAATTCCTGTGGGGATTAAGCGCAAATCTTTGGCACCCCTTGTATTCTTTGGCACCACAGGTACTATGCTTGATATTATCATGGGTATTAGTGCCTGCGAAAGGGAGCATGCAGAGCGCCAAATGAAGCTACTTGAAGCCCAAAATGCTGCAGCTGAGACGTCTTTTGCCGAGACACAAACTGATTCTTGATGTCTGTGTTTTTGTGGATGTTGATATTGTCCAATTTTGTTGGCTTGCAGTTGTTATAAGCTAAATATCCTATATTTTTCTGGTAGATGGTTAACCCTTCAATCTTGTCATCTGCCATGTGCAAGTGAATAAGAAAGGATTCTTTATGAGATGATATGTTTAGATTTCATATATGTTGTGTTCCTTTGGTATGCTTCTATATTAGCGCAACGGAATCGTATCCAAATGATCTCTGTCGATTGGCGAAGTTCGTACAGTGTAACCGGGACAGCCTTGTGTTTTGGAATGTGATCTACGTGTTATTTTAAGTAAGCAATACGAACCTCATGTCACTTGTTCCTCCTATTTTACAATAGAGAAGCGGATCTATCCAATCATATATATCGCTGTTGCCATTGATTTCTAATTTTACTATCCTCAAATTATAATGTACTTTAGTATTTTACTAGTACAAATTGATCTTCCTATTCAATAAATGATATCACTTCATTTCAAAACAGGGCATTGACACAGAAACTATTTCAAATTTCCCATTTTCCATGTCTAAGCTAGGATCGACAACAATCTTAAATTTTAGAGGGCTGTTTTTCCCTTGTTGCAGCAACATCTTAAGAAAAATTAACCAGATCTCATAAAAATTCATGTCTATGCCACGATGTTGATTTTCCTTCAATTGTGTGCTCTTAAATGCATCTACTGGACAGGAACCCGAAAGTTCTCCCCGAGTAACTTTCAGGTTATCAGCAACGCTCAGATCATTATCTTTATCCTTGCATTTTTGTCGGGCATCATAGTTCTGGTTAAGCTTCCGTTCTTTATAAATGGAATAGACTTTTTCAGCCTTTATGTTCCCAAACAAGATTTCTGCAGCCTTGTTCCTAATAAGAACCGGCATGTAATCTGATTCATCCCACAAGTATAGCTGCCAGAAAGTGCACCAATTAGCATTATAAACATGCCTAGGATTACATGCTTATATGAAGGAAAAAAAAAAAAGTTATTGTCTTATTTATCAAAAAGATTGACTACAGGTATATGGAATTCCCGTCGATACCAAGCCATCACTCCAGAGATTTAGTTGACCTAAACTTCTACCAGTGCATTCGTTGACACTCAAATTTCAAATATAAATGGTCTAATAAAATCTAACGAGGAGAATAGAATATAACAAAACAAGAAAATGGGCAGAATTACCATTAAAGGTCTGTATATCGAACATACTGCATGTAGGCGGGTTGAACTCTTTGAACAAGTGAGTGGAACAGCATTTTGCTCAAATCTGCAAGGCAATAATTACTAGTGTTCATTGAGAGAACCACTGCAATACGATTTGGGATTTTATTTCTAAAATCATACCCTGAACCCATTGGTGAACCGCACAGTTGGCAGCCAGTGCAAATGAGATCTTCTACTAAGTCATTATCCTCCGTTTTGTAAACTCTCCTGCTAAGGAACACTTTTTCTTTTTCACTATCAGTAAGAGACCTTGTGGTAACTCGTGGATAAATTTCACCAATAGATGCACAGACTACGGCCTTGCAGAATGTAGTTAGCTGTGATACCTCTGAAAGTGAAAAACAGTCCCTAGATAATCCCTCTTCCAGCACTTTCCAGTTTTTGGGCAAACACTCTATTTGCTGCACATATCATAATTCAACAAAATTCATTAGACAAAAATCAATGTAAAGCATATTGATTACAGTCAAAGATGAACCTGTAAAAAGCTTTATAACATAAGAAACAATTACAGTGCAAAGAAAATACTTGATCCGATGGAAACTTTATGCTATACAGGGAAGATTTAGTCTGCTGCACCCACTTGATGACCTTCCTAAGCTTGTCCTTTAATGTTATCCCAACACGACAACCTGATATCAACTCTTCCATCCCTACATTAGAAAACACCATGTCAGGTTCCCCTTTGTTTCATATGAGACACAAAACTGTTACAATGCTATTATTCAATAAGGCAAAACCAGAAAAAAAAAAAAAAGAAGAAGGAAGTCTTAAAGCTTGGAATTTTTCATAGATCATCCCAAGTTTGCAAGAACGTGACAAGCACAAAATGCACCTTTTGAGACCAGCAATTCGTAAGGGTGGATCAAGCAAAGCAGTGATGACCACTGTACAGTTCTGGCCTCAACAACATCTCCAAATTTTGCTATCTTCACATCTGCCACATACAAAACAATATTAAGATAAGTAATAGTGCAAAATGTTGATCCTGAATACAGACTTCGCAATATAAATTTTTAAAAAGTGTGACGTACACGTAAGAAAGCTAGCCAGTTTCAAATGGACAATAAATCTTACTTTGTAAAAAAATGATGTCTCCCTCTGATACCACGGATCCCATGTGCTTCTGCCAAAGAGACACTCCAAAATACGGCTTCGTATCATCGCCAACCTGAATGTCTGTCCTAATTTGCTCCGCACCTTTCTGTGACTTGTACTGCAATTAGCACAATCATAATCAAGCATAAATAAATAGCTCATTTCCGAAAGCAGGAAAGAAAAGAGATTAGTATACAGAGAAAAATCAGAAACCCCAACGCGAACGGAACGATGAACGAAAACGAGAAGCTGAACGAAATCGCCAATGTGACTAGAGGCTTTGTGCAGATCTATCAGAGGTCCGTACCATCCCAACACTGAACTCATCTTTGACTAATGCCTTTATCCCAATTATTTCCTCTTTTCCTCCAGCGGTACCAAAACCAAAGCTTCAACCTTTTTTCTTCCAAAAACAAATATTAAGCGCGTTTGGTTGTTGAGTTAAATACCTACACAGTGCACCTAAAACACTTCTGTTTACAAGAAAGATAATTCTAAATTTAATTTTTATCGCAGACATTTACTAGACTCTTGCTGATTAAAATAGTTTATTTTCCTTTCTCATTATAAATTTTATTTTTGAAATAAAAAGTTGAAAATATAAAAATAAAAATGAGTAATTATAACATATCTCTTTCACCGCATGATAATCAAACACATAATTTGATCTTTAAAAATAAATAAATAAAATTAAAACAAATTTGATTAGTTAATTCCGACATGATATCTATTTCTGTCTACTTACCTTAAAAATTTTAAAAGATTCTTTTAAAATAGTGTTTATATATATATATATACATTCACTTTTTATATTTTTTATTTATTATTTCTCTTCTTTTTTTTTTTTTTTTTTTTTGCAATCAATTTTAAATTTTAAGATGTACACAAAGATACATTTACAAATCTAAGAGTAGCATTTCTCAATCTTTATATCACTTTCATAGATACATATATATACTTCTTCGTATTTTATATAAAAGATAATTGTTAAAAAAAAAATTGATCTATTTTATAACATAATATATTAAAAGAATAAAATTTTTTTATACCTTTTTATATTAATTATTACATATGAAAATAAATATAAAAACAAACATAATTTAATATGAAAATATGTAATATAATATATGTATTATTTCTAATTGATAAACATAAATTAAAATAAATTATTTAATTATTATCATAAATAAAAATAAAATTAAAAATATATGATATTTTTAAAAAATTAAATATAAAAAAATTAAAATACGTAAATTAATTAAATCACTTATATTTTAGATAGGAGGGAGTATACTCATTTATTTATATCACCACAAAAACTGATAATCCCTGTACACTGACGGGGTTCATGTTGCTTCACATTAAATACGTCAATTTTTGACTGCAACAATCTGGGACGGGAAAGAGAAGAAAAATCAACCTCAGCAGAAGAACAGCAAATAACTCTATTGAAGGTGACGACGAGTTATTCCACTGAAAAGGTGGTGGTGATCATAGTGAGAAATCAAAATACAGAGTTGTCTAAAAGACCAGATTACAAATACAACAAGTGGCCACCCAAAATCAAAAAATTTATTGGGCTGCAATCAAAATCAAAATAATAGATAAATATGAATTTTGGCTTACTACCTCTACCGGAGAACCATATACTGGCACCACATTTTAACTAAGCAGATGGAATGGACCACCCAAAAAAAGGGTCAATTCCAGCAAGCAGCTTTCTGTTAAGAGACAGAAACTAGAGCCGAAGCTACGAGGAAATCCCCACCTTTATGCTACACCTTACCCCAAAATCCAGAATATAAGCATGTTGATAGAGCATTAGCAAATTTAGTCCACAGAATGTTCCCACCTATCTCTGTCGAACTATACACTGTATCTACAATGGAGCTTGTCCATCCCATATTAAGTCCTCTCAGCTTCACCTCAAAACTACCAAATTACTTGAAATATGAGCTCATGTACAGCCTCACCCCAATGTCAAGGGGTCCATCATCTCCGCCAACAGCATGAAGTGCTACTGGAATTGTTGAAAGAACACGCACTGTTAAAGGGAAAACTGCAGGTTCAATATCAACCTCTGAATTGTCAGATTTGGAACCATTCTCCCTGTCCACGGCAGTTATACCATCTCTCACCTTCCCTCCGTCGTACTCCTTTGAAACATCCATTGCAATTTTCAGGTCACACGGACATGACAGAAACGCAACTTCATCAAATGCCCTCCATTTTTCAAGGCTACCTCTCCTAAATCCACGTCTATTAGGACACATACTAAGCACCAGAGTGGACGTCACATCAAGCCACTCAACAGTCAATCCTTCAACTTCATCATAATATATTCGTCGCTCAATCTGAATGCAAAAAGGTACAAGTAGAATTAAAAAACAATGACCTACGAGAGAGAGGGTAAGTATCGGATCCAAAAAATAGAAAATATGTAAATTCTATGATTTGGATCCAAGGCATTTATTTATATCAAAAGTTCCTCACAATTACTGAAATCTTATAGGGCATGTATTTACTACTTAATATTATGGTGCTTTTCGTGATGACTCATTTACGGCTCATTTCCTGATGAACTTATGGTGGAGAAGTTAAATTATTCTTTCAGACAATACATGTGACACTCAATAAATCATTCCATACAACCCATTTTTTTGTTGGTGGTAATTATAAAAATTATCACTCAGTATAATAAAATTCCAAGGCTTATATGTTATCTTTTCTTTTTTAGCAATCATTGACACTAAAGACCAACGAATAACTCTTAGGCCTTCTCTGTGCAACCTAGAGATGCATACAGCTAAAAGTCACTTACCGCTAGCTTCTGGATATAAATAGACATGAATCTGGGGCCTAGTCCCAATATTCTTGCTTCTGACAGTAACAACTGCAAAAGGCAAAATCAGCCAACTTGAAAAAATGAGTAAAACACTCAAGAACCAGGAATAGGCATAAAGCACGATAAAAATTAGAATTGCAACGAAAATATGACAGACTTCCTTCACCAATTAGGAAGCATCAATGCGCTGAATCCAATACAATTTCATTACAATCACAAATCTAGAATATCAAAGATCAAATCAGAATATCTACTTGGCTAATACCAAATCACTCAACAACTGTACGGCAATCAACTTCCACACTTAAATTTTTTTTTTTGGGTGGGGGGGGGGGGGGAGGACTTTTCGAGACCAATCAAATGTCACCAGGCAAAACTAGACACAATATATACGGCAAGGATACTTCAAATTATGAGTTGTTGTCATTCTCATAAACATGCAATAGAATCTGGAGCCAGATCTTGAACAAATATCTAAAAGGATCACATAATCTATAACAACATGAAACAACAAGGGCAGCAAACTAAGAATAATTTGGAAAAGATATACCTCCTTCTTCTTTATGAGAACCCACATGTAGAGTTTATCATAGGCATCCTTAACGTTTCTACTTGCTATCTTTCTCTCATTGCAATAAGCAGCCACATCTACGAGTAACTCACTGCATGGAAGTTTATGCTTCAAAGCTGCAGCTGACAAAGCTTCCCTCCCTTCAATGGATTCTGAAGCATTTTTATCAAAGTCGATGCCCGTGAAACACCTTTTTTGCACTTTCTCTCTTTTGTTAACCAGCAATGTCTTTTTATGCTTCAGATACAATTCCTCAGCTTCTATAGTAGCAAGTAATGTACGATGAACAACAATATCTGGATATCGACGCAGAGGTGATGTAAAATGAGTGTAAAAAGGGACAGCCAATGCATAATGACCCCACTCATTTTCATTGTCCTTTAAATCTCCACTGCAGAAGTAAGATGCCAACTGCATTGGCTTCGTAGCATAGTTAATCAGAATATCGCAAAGTGTTGAGTCACCCTTAACCTTTTCCCTGATCTGCTCTAACGACTGATGGATCCTGCCAGATGAAGATATGTCCAATTCTAAACCATGTTTCAGACAAAATGCTGCAAACTCTCTCAGCTTCCTCATATTAGGTTCAGGATGCCTTCGCAATAATGCAACTTCAGGATAAGCTCTGCAGATAACTTCAGCAGCTGTTCTATTAGCCAAAAGCATAAATTCCTCAACAAGAAAATTTGATTCTTTCCGCCCAGAGAGCATACTATCATATGGAATTCCACATTCATCAAACAGAAAAACAACTTTGGAGATTTCAAGCCGTAAAGCCCCATCATTAAACCTCTTATCTTTTAAAACTTTTGAAATTTTATGAAGACTCTTGACAGACGTAACAATATCAGGCCATTCAAAGTGGCCATGCACCTTAGGATAGTAAGCTCCCACAATGTTGGAATTTTCAGTATCACCAACACCATCGATGATGTCTTGGGCATGCTCATATGACAGCTTACAACAAGAGTGTATCACAGTACGACCAATCCAACGGTCTACAACATCACCAACATGGTTGATGTCCAGGAACATGGTAACAGCCAGTCGATCTACCCCAGGATTAAGTGAACCTATATCCTCTGAAAATAATGGTGGCAACATTGGTAACTTTCTTTGCAACATATAGACGCTTGTTGACCTAGACTGGGCCTCTTGATCTAAGGCTGTGTCAGGTAAAACAAAATATGATACATCAGCAATGTGGACACCAACTCTAAAGTTTCCATTGGGTAGTTTCTCAACCGACAATGCATCGTCCAGATCAGTGGCAGCTGAAGGATCAATAGTAAATATGCACACATTTCTAAGATCCATTCTAGTGTTGAATTCCTTCACTGGAACCTCCCAAGGAACATGTGGAAGGCAGTATAGAGCTTCAGGTGAAAATTCAGAAAAATTGATTGCAATTTGAAACAAGATTGCATCTAATTGTGGCTGAACTTCCCCACCTCGTCCAAACACATGTAACACATGAGCTTGAGGAAAAGGACTATCCTCAACCCAATCATCAAATTGTGCAGCTACCAGATCCATTTCAACTGTCATATCCCCACTTTGTAGCCTTTTCTTTAGGCAGTCTGGCAAATCTCTAGCAGGAAGCACTAGTTTTGGAAACTTTGGATCAATTGGTGTTAGCTGGACATACTCATCCTCAGGAACCAAATTTTTTACTTTCTTGGCATCTTTTCTGTTTATGTCCCTGTAAGAAACCCACTGCTTAACATTAAGATAACCAACAACAGCCTCTCGACGTAGAGACCTCTCAAGAATGGCAACCACCCTGCCAGTTGGTCTTTTGGAAGGGAAGGAACTAACCACGGAACACATCTTATCAACTGAATTAATAACTTCATGCTGTCCACAAGAAGCAGCACAGTGCCGTCCATCAAGACCATCATTATTCACCAGTCCAAGTGAATGTAAGTTGGAAGCATTCTCATCGTAGCAATATCTTTCTTCAGGTAGAGGGCAACTTCTATAAGGGCTAGTGTAGTTATCAGCTTCCAACTTGTTTTGACGAGGGCAACTTCCGTACTGGGCAGACTCATCAATGGAGTCCACCTTACCTTTTGCTTTGGACATATTACATGACATTTCATTATCTTCAGTGAGTAGGTTAGAATCTTCTACAACTGATACAGTAATGTTACAAGTCCCATTGGATCCTTTCATTTTTGTCCACAATGATAGAGGATCAATCTTAATTGCAACAATGTCACCTTCCACCTACGCAGAAGAATTTATTAGACACATCCTCACTATCACTACACAGTACACACGCCAAAAAAAATTCTTCAAAACCACGCAATGTAACAATAATAATAATTTTTATTAAAAAAAAAACTAAAGTGGAACTTATAATAAATTCCAGACTTACAGCTCTATTCTGGGCAGAAATTCCACTAATGAGGACATCTATTGGAACTCCATCAATTTTACAGTAAGCCTGCATGTACAGGAAAAAATTTAATCATCAATTTAGCACATTATGAACTGACAATCAGGTTGAACTCCAAAAGAGTGAAAAAGACTGCAAATAGAATATTTGAAACCTCAAGTCTATTGTGAGCATTGACACGAAAGAGAGCTTTAAAAACGTCACCCTTCTGCAAAAGAAAAGAGAGTAACACAGGTTACTCTAGAGTAATAAATGTCTTCAATAAATAAAAACCTACTACGTCACTGACCTCTAATGCCTTCTCAATGGCGTCCATAGACCAATGTGAGCTAAAATAACTTCTCTGCACACAAAACCCAGTCTGACCAGAAGGAAATGAATCCTTGTTTGTATAAATTCCTGAAGGAGCTCTACAAGCAGTTGGGTCACAAGATGATTTTGAACAGATTCTTCCACCGTGCATTTGTGTATTTTGCAAATCGGTATTATCTAATTGTTCATTAATATGAATGGGTGGCATTGAAATGAAAGCAACTTTTGATGCTGTGGATGATCCTTGTTCATTAAGGGGAAAAGCGTTCTGCTGCTTCAATAAGGAATTACTTGCGGATGCTGTCACGTGTGTAAGTGTTTTGTTATTGCCCGAGCAATCTGATGACACCACACTTATCTCGTTTACTGAATTACAATATACTATCAAAATGGAAATATCAAGAGGGATAGGAAAGAAAAGACTGGAAACATAATTTGGCAGATCAGAGAGACTGGAAACAAAGCCAACCATAGTACCCAAAATAATTTGGCATAGAAGTTATATGGAAGACCATTTCTCCGGGGAAAAGATAATATACATCAGAAACACGTATTCCTTGCCGTTTATAATTGAAATATCAAAGCAGATTAGAGAGACTGGAAACAAAGCCAACCATAGTACATTTTATATTGCCTGAATGATTGCAGGATCGTATACTACACTGCTAAAGATTAACATCAACATTTGGAACTTTGGAGCTACCAAAAACGATATCACTCAGACAAACATCAAACTGAACCAGCTATGTTTCCATGAATCTGTTTGCCAAGTAAAAGAAGAAAAAAGCCCTTCTTTCGGCGGGAAAAAATGTTTCCAAATCCTATGCGGATTTAATCCCTTCGTAATAACTGACTAGTCACGATAAATAGAGTAACTACAGCTATCTGCCCTTATCAGCAGTGAGAAGCATGTGACAATACCACTAGTTAACAAAAAAAGATAAAAAATGAAACTGGATAATGAACCGAACTGGAAAAGATTAAACCAGAAAATTATCAGTCCAGACTCAAAAGTGGAAAATCCTTTTTGGGAAGAAAACAATTCAATTCAAGCCCCTGAGCTTAGTGGAGAAATCACCAAAACCCCGTAATTAATCTTAAAATCTTCACCAAAAGAAAAATCCAGTACAGAGATAACTCAAAGGTACCTGAGGATGCAGAATTTTGTTTGGACCGACGATGGGATCGCCGTTTCTTCTTCTTCTCCTTTTCCCCAACATCAAACTTCTCAACCACAGATGGTTCTACACTATCTTTCATAATTATCCGAAAGAAAAAAAAAAAATCTTAAAAACAGGAAATCCCAACAGCGGGATGGAAATGAATAAATCAAACGACTGGCGAGAAAACAGAAGTTATAAAACTTGAAACACTATATCAAACAGAAATATAAAACTAAAGTAAAAATCAGGGAATCTTCCGATTTGTCGAAAAAATATTAAACGGAAGAACCGAAAAGAAAAAAAAATGAAAATAAAAAAAAAAAACAAGAACAAGGACAGAGAAGGTTGAGAAGACGAAGGTGTTCGAGCATAAATTAGAAAGAAGAAAGGTAGTGGAGGGAGAGGTGGAAAGCGACGCGATGATTGGTCGGCGGGGACATAAGGCGCCGACTATCGATTCTTTGTCTCTGACCTCACCCCCTCCTGACTTTTCTTTTCCTTACTTTTTTTATTTAATAGTACTGTGTCAATTTGTCGTTGGTTGGGATGAATGAGTGGGGAAGTGAGAACGTTGAAATTAATGGATCTTCGACACGTGTTTACTTTTTATTGGGTCTTTGCAACTGTTCGGTGAATTGCGGTGGGTAAGTGTAGTGATTGCTTCACTCTTTTAATTTTCTTTTTATCACGTGCACATGACAAGAACAAACAAAGCATAAAAAAACAAGAGAGAAGGATAATCATTAGTATAGTTTATCCACTTGAGTTTCAATAATATCTTGCTTTACAATGCTTCTTAGGTTTCAACTAATGTTTGAAAAATCACAACAGACAAATAAAAACATGTTTAAGCTGATCTAATATAATTTTATATATATTCTATCTTTACATTAATTTTAGCCTTGCTTTCAATATAAAGCTTCGTTGGTAAGATTTTGTTAAGTACTATCATAAATGCTTTTTGAGTATCTTGCCTCGTAAGCCTCTCTCACTCGTGGTTAACTCACATAACTTTCTTGTTAAAAAATATTTTAGATTAAAAGTCTCGCAAATATGGGAATTTGTTTTCTTCTTATTAAATATGTAGATATAACGAAAAGCATACCGATTCTATGGAAATAAGATAGAAGTTCAACGCATTTTAAGATGAAATATTTTTTTCTTTTCTTTTTAACACAAGATAAAAGTATAAAAAATATCTTTAATTTATTACATAGTTCTTGGACAAAAACAACTTATTACATAATTATAATTAAGACAAATTTCCTTAATAATAAAAAGTATCTATTCACTACTTAGTCTACTTTCATATTTTTCCTTCCTTCTCTCACTTTTTTTTTTTTTTCTCTCTCTCTCCATCTCAAAATTCTTTTTTTTTTAGGTAGTTTATTTTCTCATAAATACTTATAAATTTAGAGCTTAATAATAAATCATTTGACCCGATTAATACTTTTATTTTTCAAAAAAATTGAATACTAAAAAAATTTTAAAAAAATTGCGAATTCATGATTACATAGATCTATATATATGACAAAATGAGTATAATAATATCTTATTTCTTATATGCACTAAAAGTACTCTTTTCAACCCCCTGAGGGTAATCCTTTGTAGGATGGAGATGATAATACCTTTGGATGAACTCAACACACAATAAGTTTTTACCACTTCTTATTTTTTTTCCCAGGGCTGAATTAAAGTGAAGGCTTTGTTCTATGACGTCAAAAATAATCTTCTCTGAATTCATAGCTGTATAATTTATAATTTTAATTTGTCTTTTCTGGTGAAACATTACCAATTTAATAATGAAATAAACAAAGAAGTAGGATCTGCAAATAAAATATAATTGGAATTATGCATTATATAGGAACATAGACAGCTAGAGTCGAAAATGGAAAGCAACAAGAACTGTGCATTGCACTTATTCTGCAGGGAAACATTAAAATAGTGAAAAGAAGTAGGTGTTGATGGATGACATAATGTTGATACAGGGAAAGTTGTTCTATCACTGGGGAAGCTTATTGAATTTGCGGTATCGGAACTCAGCAAAGGTTTTGGTTGAGAATTTGGGTGGGTTTTGTTGGTTCAACAACTGGGAAATTGGCCCAATGACAGTCTCGTGTGGAGGCACAACGAACACTGCCCATGACATGCGCATGCGTTCCTTGTTCACCAAGCTTCTGTGCAGAACACTCTTGTACTTGCCATTGCTCAGCACCTAACAACAAAAATCATCAAAACGGCATCTTATAACGAGTAAGAGCACAGTAGACTAGAGTTTGTTTACCTCAAGCTGATCACCAACATGCACGAAGAGTGCATTTTGCAAGTAATCCATGGCAACCCAGGCATCGTCTTTCCAAACTTGAAGGCCAGGAACATCATTTGGAACAAGAAGTGTTAGGGCAGACATGTCGGTATGAGGCTCAACGCCTAGTGCTAGTTCTGGTTGTGGGCATGGCGGATACATATTTATCTTCATTTCTAGTTCCATATTTTCACCTCCCAAATTGGATTTCAAAACCTTCCCCTCCAACCCAAGCCCCTCAGATAGAAGCTCCAACACCTTGTCTGTCACCCTTGAGATTTCCTTCTGGTACTCTTCTGTTACTTCCCTATATAGATAGGATACACGAGTGAATTGTAGTAACTCATAATGATAAGTTATTAATTTACGGAAGTAGTATTTACCTGTAGGAGGGAGGGTTTTTGGGCCAAAACTCATAATTGACCTTAGAAGGAGGAGACATAATATGGAAATAATAGTCGATCCACTCAATCTTTTCTTCAAGGTTTTTGGTCATTTTGGTTCCGTAGCCCTCGAATCTACCAGTGGAGGGGTCATTTGCATAGGCCTCTTTCTCATGCTGGGGGAGAGCAAAGAAGTCCTGACCCACCTCCTGTAGCCGTTGGATCAAAGTTGGGGATATACCGTGATCGATAATGAGGAAGAATCCCCATTGGGAACAGGCTTCGGCTATTTCTCTAACCACAACATCATTTGGCTGAGACAAAGAGATCACCGGCGCCGTCACACCCTCCACCGCCTTCGTATTCCCTGGACGTTCGCTTGCCGGCCGAATAAACTGAGCCGGAAGCTCCTTCAGCTCTTGGAAAGCCAACGATTGCACTCTCACAACTTCCATATCTTTCAAAAAATAAAAAATTGGAAATTAAAAAATTTCTGATCCACACTTACTCTCTATCCTCACTGTGGATAATATATAGGGCCTCATTTAGACTTGTAGGTGGACACTGTAACTGTTACAACTAAATTAAAAAATGAGTTAGGTAAGGGTGAGTCTGGAGTTTTTGGCACGTGTTTTAGCTATCAAATGAACCAATTGGCCCAAGTCACGTTAGGATAGTCCAACCAAGAAAAGGTACATATTAGGACAATGAAATCATGAAAGAACCAACATTTTATTGGGCCTCGTACGGAGGAAAAAAGTCCAGCCCTGTGGCGAATTGATACTTTTGGCCCACGGCCCAAACAATATAGGGCCGTTACCTCCTTTTATCTCCTGGTCACAAAAGCCACCACCTCTACCTCTAATTTATTGTTAAGACATACGTGGCAGCAGCCAATCAACATCAAGAATCCACTTAAATATTCAGATACGAATACGCCCTAAAACCGTTAAGGACGCGCTGAGTCGCTAAACTCTCTTAAGAGTCAATCGGTGGCAATACCTGCAATTAATTCTCCTTGAGTCGCAGAGGACCTGACTTTGCACTGCAAAATCTCCCATGGCTTACGTTGAGCGAGGTACTTTTTCTCTTCTCTTCTCTTCCTCAATTTTATTTATTTCATTTACGTATAGGTTCATTATTGTTCATGCCCAATTATTGTAATGGTTGGGACCTGATCTCAATCTTCGTCGCAAATTACCTGTCAGTTTCCTCCGATCATGACATGGGTACATGTTGGTTGTTTGAGACATAATTCAGGTGTCGCTTCTTTGATAATTCGAATATTTCTTTCTAATGATTGAGCTGCTGGTGATAAAATTCTGATTTTTCTTGTCTGGTTGTGATGTGTGAAGGTAGAAAAAAAAAAATTCTTTATATCAACTAAGTGTTTGCTCAAATAATTTGCCATTCAGCAGGAGGATAAAAAAGACAATTTAAAGATTGCAGTAGTATCTGTAACTCAACGTTGGCATCTCTTCAGCACATCAACACTCAGAATTTTCTATTTTTTGTTGACTTCATTGTCTCTTTATTACTCACATTTTCCCATATTACAGAGCTGAAAATACTACTAACTATTACTGATGTTGTGACAGTTAAGTCTTGTTTCCATGGCTGATTCTTGAGTGGAAGGGGTATTTTATCATGTTTTTCTTATGCCTTGAATAACAGTTTGGCAATCATGGGACTGGGGTTTATAAGCCTCCAGGATTCTTTTATGTCATCAGCATGGGTCTGGTACTCGAATCCGATCCTAGTAAATATTTGTGCTATTAATCCTTTTAAGATTCAAATCATCTTAATATTTGTCTCATATATTCACTTGTCCCCTTCATTCTTCAATCCACAAGAAACTAGCAGACACTAGATTTTAGAACATTATCAGTACGCTTTCTATGAATCTTATCTCTGGAATGTTTCCCCATCTCTCATACATGCAAGCCTGAATTATCATCTGATCTTGTTTGTTGATTTACATTTGATGGAAACTACCAGATCTCTTTTATGAAATTTTCAAATCAAAGGAAACATTGTGGTAGTGAAGAATTTCTAGTTTTAAACTCTCGTCTGTAAGTAACAGCTTTGCTGTTTTTTGTGTTTGAACGTAGTAGTATGACAGGAATTGTGTTTCGTGGAAGAATGTAATTTTTATGAAAACTGAACTGTGGAAGTGTTGGAGTAAATCGAGTTATTTTATTAAGCTTTTGGTATTGACTTTCAGGGGAAAGCAAGATGTGGATACCAAATGAGGGAATCCGATTCCATATAGATATTGGCCGCTTATTTTTTTTCTTGAAACGACGAACTTTGTTGTTGAAAGTTATTCTGGTGTGCTTGGCAGAGAGGTTGAGTGTTGAAATTGACTTTGGTACATATATATGTATATTTACTTTTCCTCTAATTGAGAAGCATTTCCATTTATTCTACATGTCAAATTGGAGAGTCCTTCGCTGACCATATTAATTGAGTGTGTTCATGGTTTTCTGTAAGGCGTCTTTCTTTGCAGGTAAAGTTGCTGATCCATTTTTTGAGTGCTTTTCTTTATTCTTATATTCCTGTTTACATGTCTGCTTCTGTTGGGTGGTTATTTTAAAAAAGATTATGAATTCTGGAATCATAATTCTAATGTCTAATGTTTTGTTAGAACTTGCTATTACTTTCTCAGTCTCTTGCTGTATAACTAGATAGCACGAGTGGCTCAAACTCTCGAGTGAAGGTAGGGTTACAAGCAAGACTGATGTGGTTTGGCATCTGGAAGACTGGAATAATTTGGCTCGATATTGATCTATAACAGTTTTCAGCTTATGTGATGATTCCCAAATAAATATGCTCTGGCTACTTCCTTTCCTGAGGGCAAGAACTGACTCTAGCATGAACTTGATACACTTTTGTGCAGGTGTTGTGAAATCAAAACAATCGATATGGCGGCTCAAAACAATCACTGATTTTTTCTGGGCCATTGTAAAATTCATAGGCGTGTTTTTTGCCTCAATGTTTTCGGTATTACATATATATTTATTCTTGATTCATATTTAAGAATTTATCGGTAATAGTTGGCACAAAATTGATGTCTGCTCATAATGTTATGATCCCTTAGATGGAAAAGTCGGATGCCTACAGAAAAGGCTCTGGTTCTGGTAAGAAATGGGATGGTGGTGCTCCGGGAGATCCTGGTGGAGGACCCTATGGTGGTGGTCCACAGGGCCCTCCTCGTCGTGGTCTAGACAATGTTCGTGGGCTAGATAGTGTTAGGCAAGACCATAGTAAGTTGATATTTTCTCCAATCGCCTTTTAGGCTTTGAACATTACAATACCCATTCCTGCTTTTCTAGTTTTTCTCTTCTAATCCTTTTTGGTTTTGCCTCGCTGAACTTACAGATGCACTGCCTGCCTGTGGCTCCTGCTGTGGCTGAGTGTTAGAAAAATAGTTTAATGGATTTTTACATAAGTTGCCTCAAGTTGGACTGTTGGAATATGCAAGTATCATCTATACTACTGTCTAGGTTGGGTGCATAAATTGTAATCGTATTAGCTATATTATACATCAACAATGGACCAGGAAAACACGGATTCTATACATTTAAATGCATGCGCAGTGAGAGAAAGGAAGTGAGGATTGAGAGAGGAAGAGGGGCTCACTTTTTCTCTCATCCCTCTTTTCCTTTCTTCCATTTGAACAAAATCTTCTGTCTCTAACTATGTTGTATGGCCTTGTGATTAATCAAAAATTATAATTAATACAACTTATAATATTATTTTATTATATTTTATTGTTTGCAGTTTATCAGAGAAGTTGAGCCTTTTTGTTGATGTTTCCTTTGTTTTCTCAAGGTTTCCTTTTAATAGCGTGTTCGTACTTAGACCGGGTTGTGCTGTTGGCGATGCCATCAGGACCAAGATTAATCCCATTCTGTTTTCAAAAATATACGCGAGTAAACAAAAAGACCAATAAAAGTATGGCAAAATTTTTGGAAGAGAAGATCAACAATAGTTATTCAGAAACTAATGAAGGATCTTTGTTGAGGCCTTATGCTGAAAGAGATAAATGAACATTTAACTATTATATCATCTCTTAATATATTGAGCTATGCTTGATGGATAGTGTGTCGAACAGAGCAGAGAAATTGAAAAGCAAAAGGATAACAGCCTCTATAGGTTTTGGATGAGATCTAATGAAAATCTGGAGCGTAAAAAAATAACCTATGGGTGCGTTTAATATATAGTACAGAATAATATAAGTAAAACAGCATAACACAAGTAGCTAAGTTATAAGATAACTTTTATTCATGTTTACTGTTTGTTAGTTAATGAATAGGACATAAAATTTTGTACTATTTATTGTTTGATTAACATAAGTACTGGACAAAATAATATAAAATTTACTGTAATACCCTCTATGTTATACAATATTTGTTATTTTAAAGAAAAAAAAAAAGGTATTGGACAAGATTTTGACATAAAAATTTTTTATTTTTGGATTTTACAAAATTGGAATTGTAAAAGAAAAAAAAAAAACTAATCCAGATATTGCATAGGTTCATTTTGCACAATAAAAAAAAAATTGATTCTGAATTTTTAAAATCTGATACTCTGAAAATTATTAAATTTTGGAAGAAATGTTTGCTTTGTATTTTCGAAACTATAATCATTAAAATTTGATATTGTGGGTCTTTTTTTGTCATTTTGTAGGGAAAAAAAATTAGTGTGTAAATAGTAAACGAAGCTTTAATTAATTTTACCTATTTAAAGGCCTGACTTGTTGAAAGGTCTGGATAGAAGAGGTATGGTTAAATTTATCTTTTTAAGTTTTTGTATTGTGGACAAAACTTTTGTCCCCTGGTTTATTGAGGGACAAAAAATATAAGATTTGTCCAGTACCTTAGAATATTTTTTTCCAGTACCATTGTCTTTTTTAAAATCAAACAGAGTACAAAATTTTTTATCCAGTCCAGTCCAGTCCATCATTTTAAAGCGAATCAAACGGAAGATTTTACCAATACCTAATTGTGACCGTGCTTCGGAACAAGGGAAAGGATCTTTGGGTGCGTTTGATACACAGTACAAAATAATACAAGCAAAACAACACATCATAAGTAGCTAAGTTATAGGACAACTTCTAGTCATGTTTATTGTTTGTTAGTTAATGCACAGGACAAAAAATTTTGTACTGTTTATTGTTTGATTAACATAAGTACTGGACAAAATAATATAAATTTACTGTAATACCCTCTGTATTATACAATATTTGTTATTTTAAAGAAAAAAGGTATTGGATAAGATTTTGACATATAAAAAATTCTTATTTTTGGATTTTACAAAATTAGAATTGTAAAAGAAAAAAAAAACTAATCCAGATATTGCATAGGTTCATTTTGTACAATAAAAAAAAAAAAATCGATTATGAATTTTTAAAATTTGATACTCTGAAAATCATCAAATTTTGGAAGAAATGTTTGTTTTGCAGTTTCGGAACTATAATCATTAAAATCTAGTACTGTAGTTTTTTTTTTTTTGTCATTTTGTAAGGAAAAAAAGTATTAGTGTGTAAATAGTGAAAGAGGTTTTAATTTATTTTATTTGTTGGAAGGTCCAACTTGTTAAAAGGTCTGGATAGAGGAGGTAGGGTTAAATTTATCTTTTTAAATTTTTGTATTATGAATAAAATTTTTATCTTTTGATTTTCTGAGGGACACAAAATAAAAAAATTTTCTAATACTTCATAATATTTTTGTTTAATACTATTGTCTTTTTTTTAAATTAAATAAAATATAAAATTTTTGTCTTGTCCAATCTAATCCATCATCTTAAAATGAATCAAACGGACCGCGCCGGTGTGCGTAGCAATAACAAACTAAGCCAGCATTTTAATGTTGCAGAATAGTAGTTGTATCTGCCACTGTTTTGTTTTCAATCATTCATTGGAGAACATCAGATCAGAAATTAAAACTGTGGGCCACACTGTAGTTACACTTACAGTACATACTGGATCGTATAATAGTTGCATTTATGTTAGGCAGGCTTCGGAGGGAGTCTGTAGTCATATTTATAAATTGTTTATTTACATATTTAGATTGGAATTTAAGTTTTATAATAATACGTTCTCGTTGCAAAGTTTTTCAATCTCAAAAAATTGTTTATACTTTCTAAATGCTTATTATATTTTACAATGATTAATTTCTTGACAACTAAGGATTTAATGGGCCATAGATAAATTGGTAGCAAAATTTACTATTACTAGGGTTTCGTTTCCCACGTCTCCGGTTCATCTTTTACTTCAGCCAGAAGGAAACAAGAGGAGAGATGATTAAGGAGGGTTTTTCTCTCCATGTTTGGATCAGTAAAGAGGGAGAGAAATTATATTCCTAAAAACTCTCTCTTGCCCTTTCGGAGAGGTTTGGGAGGAGAAGCTTCTCTCTTGCACGTTTAACAGAAACTCCCAATTAATGTAATGGCTGAGAGTAAAAGCGTCATAATTAAAACTTTCCAAATATAGCCTACTATGCTCAACCATCCAAACAGGCACTGAGACTATTTCTGGAGTTTGTGGCTCAGAATTGATAGCACGCAGACCGTTATAAATACATCGCAAGGCTAACAGATATGACATGGGCGAGGAGAAAAATAAGTAGAATTCTGGACTATAAAATGTCTAAATTGATGAGGGAAGACGAGACAGTGCAAAACGTAGCTAATTCCTTGTCCCAAGGAACTATCCCAGATGAGTTCGTTAGGTCAGAGAAAGAGCAACCAGGCATCACAACCGTTCAAGGTGTGCAACTTCAGGTTCCCACCATTGATTTTAGTAACCAAGATGACCAGACAATGCAGCGCCAGATTCTGGAGGCAAGTAGGGATTGGGGGATGTTCCAAATTGTCAACCATGAGATACCTTCCGATCTTATACGCGAATTGCAGCGTGTGGGTAAAGAGTTCTTTGAATTGCCACAAGAGGAAAAGGATTTGTATGCCAAGTCTCCTGACTCTACGTCTATAGAGGGCTATGGAACCAAGCTTCAGAAGGAAGTGGACGGCAAGAAAGGTTGGGTCGACCATTTGTTCCATAGGATATGGCCACCTTCTGCCATTGACTATGAGTTTTGGCCTAAGAACCCTACCACTTACAGGTTTGAACTTTGAAGGAAGAGATTAATACTAATTAATATTCATTTATGTTTAATTTTCAGCAAATAATCTTAACCACCCACTTAAGCTATCTACAAAGCATTGTCTACAATTAATTGCACCATAATCGTTGACATAGTAAAACTTTAATTTAACAGCTGAAGTATGATCAATTAATTTAGATTTACAGTTGCTCACTTAATTAATGTGTGTAATATCATTCATATGTGTAATTAAAATGATTAATATGTGACAGGGAGATTAACCAGGAATACGCAAAGCGCATGCATGGAGTGGTAGACAAACTGTTCAAGAGTATGTCAATAGGGTTAGGGCTTGATGCAGATGAGCTAAAAAAGTCTTCGGGTGGTGATGAGTTGGTTTATCTTATGAAGATAAACTACTACCCACCTTGCCCGCGCCCTGATCTGGCCCTTGGGGTGGTGGCTCACACTGACATGAGCTTCATAACCATTCTTGTGCCCAACCAGGTCCCTGGCCTTCAGGCTTTCAGAGATGGCCATTGGTACGACGTCAAGTATATCCCAAATGCCCTCGTCATACATATTGGTGACCAAATGGAGGTATCTTAATTAAATTAATTTCTCTCTTGTATATCAAAAGAATTCCTTTTTTACTACTGATATAATTATTATTGTATCAAATTAATAAAAATCCAGATTAGTACTGTTATTATAGAAATTGTCACAAAATTATTAATCATCAAAAATTCCTTTACGAATAATATATATAGTTAATATTTAGATATCTCTTAAGCTAGCAAATATGGCAACCCATTACCATTAATTTGTCTGCAGGTTCAGATAAGCCTCGTATAGATACAGCTATGCATGCATGTGCTTTCATGAATGCGTATCGTACAAAATCAATCAATAAACTCATATATATATATATATATATATATATATATATATATATATATATATATATATATATATATATATATATATATTAATTATTTATAATTTGTATGGTGGCATGCATGCAGATAGTGAGCAATGGAAAATACAAGAGCGTGTTGCACAGGACAACAGTGAGCAAAGACGAGACAAGAATGTCATGGCCAGTGTTCTTAGAGCCTCCATCAGAGCTCGAAGTTGGCCCTCATCCAAAGCTGGTTACCGCAGACAGCCCAGCAAAATACAAGACGAAAAAATTCAAAGACTACGTTTATTGTAAGCTCAACAAGATCCCTCAGTAGTCATTAATTAAGGGAAAAAATTAACTCCAATTTAATAAACTCATGCTAGTTAGTTAGTGAACAATAAGCAGTCAATTTCGTGATTGCATCATATCCTTCAGTCTGTGGGCGTGGTGGTATCTGTAATGGGTTCCAATGTTAGGGTTTTTCTTTTATTTTATTATTAAGTTAGTTCTCTTTAAGTGTGTAATGTTTGCGGGAACTTAAATTTATATGTAGATTTATGATTATTAATTAAATAATTTTTTTTTTTTAAGTTAGATATATGTAGCTAACAAAAGTTGTTTTATTTAATAAAATCAAAATTGTATCGCATAAAAATGTAAGTTTGAATCCTATGTCTAAAACCCAACTTGCCTAAGGTGTAATATAATATACTTAAAATTAAACCAGCAATATAATTAACAATATATCTAAAGTCAATGGTAGTACCCCAAGAGTTCATAGTCTATTTTAAAATGATCAAGTAATTTTGTTCCATAATAACCAACAAAATCTGATACATGTGATAAATAATTAGGTCATTTAAATATATTAATAGGGTTTAATCTTTACCATATAAAAAGATTTTTATTGAGAGTTATACCAACTACACTTTATGATCCCCAAGTCTTAAAAAGAATTAGTCTATAATTGAGTCTACCATTGATACATTAAAAAAAAAAAAAAATTATCTTATAGCAGTATTTGAAAATTCAAAGAACCCTTAATAATTTGAGTAATTTACAAAACGTCAAGAGTATTAGTTTGTAAGTTTTGTTATGTGCACATTATTTACACACTTATTTTTATTCATTTTTTTTTTTATATATTTCTCTTACTTTATATATTTTTTATTTTTCTCTTTATAACTTTACCTTTGTAAAATAACTTAAATAAGAAGATGTACCAATGGATATGTAAAAATAGGTGTAAAATCAGCATTTTCCTTAGAGTGTGTTTAGTAGAAGAATTTTTTTTTATTCTGAAAATTTTAACTTAAGATTTATTGTTTGTATGGATTTTAAAAAAAAATAAAGTCTTAAAAATATATTTCTATGAATATTAAGATTTGTTTAATACAAATTTCATTAAAAAAAAAATCTCATGAGATGAGTGAGATTTTAGTTTTTTGAATTTTTAAAAAAGTTTTATAAGAATATTTAAAATCATTTAAACACATTTTAAAAATTTTAATAAATTTATAATTTATGAATCTTGAGACAAGAAACCGCAAATATATATATATATATATATATATATATATATATATATATATATATATATATATATATATATATTGTACGCCCTAGCTATAGACTTCAATTAATTCATCGACCTCAAGAAGGAGAAATATTCAAACTTGCAGCCTTTAATTAATAAAGATACCAAATTTCTTTCTTTGACGTAATATCCGTTAGGTGGACACCACGTGCTGCACTTGCGGTGCCTCCACTTTTCTATAAATTTTGCTTCATATTCCACACTAAGTGTGCAAATTAAGAAGAGAGGGTTACGTACGTTGTAATCAAAGAGAGAGGAAACTAAACTAAGTAATAGCTATGGGGGTTAATCAAAGAGTGCAGAACGTAGCATCTTTGTCCAAAGACGACATCCCAGCTGAGTTTGTGATGTCAGAAACTGAGCAACCAGGGATCACGACGGTTAAAGGAGTGAACTTGGAGGTGCCCATCATTGATTTCAGCAACCCATATGAGGAGAAGCTCATGCAAGAGATTGTGGCAGCTAGCTGCGAATGGGGTATGTTCCAAATCGTGAACCATGGGATACCCAGTGAGGTCATAGCCAGGTTACAGGATGTGGGTACAACATTCTTTGAGCTGCCACAAGAAGAGAAAGAGCTTGTTGCTAAAATTCCTGGTTCCATCGAAGGTTATGGGTCAATCTTTGAGAAGGAGGCCAAGAAAGGTTGGGTTGACCATTTGTTCCATAAAGTTTGGCCAACTGATGTTATTAATTATCGCTTCTGGCCCAAGAATCCCCCTTCTTACAGGTTACACCTCTTCTTCTTCTTCTTCTTCTTCTTCTTGTCAATTTACATGGAATTACAAATATGATCATTGTCCATTCTCCTCTGAATTCATGCTTATTCATTGGACAGTTTAATTAAGTTTGATAATTAGACCAATAAATGCATATATAAATCTTAGAAAAATGTTATGTATAAATCTATTAATATACTGTAAAAAATAATTTAATATATATAAATAAATGTATATATAATATACATGTGTACTTAAGAGATGGTATAAGAGACGGAAAGTTGTTGAGTGATTGATATGAAAGGTGGCAGAGATATTGCTGGGGATATATAAAATTTGGATCTCTTGCAGTACATGTGCAGTCAACTATAGGTCGTCTGATCTGTGTTGACTGTGTAGCTTACAGAAATCGAATAGCCTGCAGTCGACTACAAGGTCGTGCAGTGACTGCAGAAGATTCGGGTCTGGATATATATGAACAAAATAAGGACATAAGTAGTTAGAGATATTGTGTATTAATTAACTTGAACCGCCGAAGAGAATTGATATACCTGACTCCCTTAAAGAGATTTCGACAAAGGACAAGTGAAAGGGCAAGGGAAGTAAACATGG
This sequence comes from Bauhinia variegata, assembly GCA_022379115.2. Classification (NCBI taxonomy): domain Eukaryota; kingdom Viridiplantae; phylum Streptophyta; class Magnoliopsida; order Fabales; family Fabaceae; genus Bauhinia; species Bauhinia variegata. The sequence goes on from CM039437.1 coordinate 16,518,088, forward strand.
GCGGAGGGAGTCGGGTGGCAAGGGGCTCATGCCCTTCCTAGGTTTAGGTATTATATATTTCGCCCTCTCTAAATTTTTTGTAAAATTAAAATTTTACATTACTTAAATTTAAGAAAGCTAATAAGAATATAAATTTTTTTTTTTAACTTCTTATTGGTATAAAGTAATAAATTTTATTAATTTAATTTATAGTTTAATAGCTTTCAAACTAAGGATTCTTTTAGTTAAAAATTGCAATATAACTATACTTTTTAATTTTTATAACTTAATGAGCTAATATATTAAAAAAAAATTGTGAGTTTTCTAAACTTATTAACTGATTTTTCAAGAGAAAAAAGAAAATAGTGAAGAAAAGTATTTACTTAATGATTAATATGAAAAATTTTCCTTAATTTAATAAAATAACACAAATGCACACATGTTTACTTTTTACAAAACTTTTTTATGAGAAAAAATAAAAAATTTAATTTTACCCCGTTGAACCAATCTAATTTATACAATTTTAAAACATGTTTAATTTTATCTATTTTTTATTGATTAAACCTCTAATTTTTAATTATTATATTTATATATCTTTTAATCTCGGCTCTTCTCATTTTAAAATCCTAACTCCGCGGCTAGAAGTACACATGATTAGATAGGAAAAAAAGCTTCCTTTTTTTTTTCTCTCAATCTCTTTTCAGACTAAGACATCTCAACCACTTATATTTTTGTTTTTTCTTTAATACATAGCCATTTATTTTAATTTCAACTATATATAATTTCTTATTATAAGTCAAATTTATCTTCTGGGATTAAAAAAACTAAAAGACGGTGGAGATTGGTTAATTATTAATTACAGTGTGGTTGGTGTCGATGGTAGGGAAGCTAACGAGGAATATGTGAAGTACCTGCATGGGGTGGAAGAGATACTGTTTAAAAGTCTGTCGATAGGGTTAGGGCTTGAAGGAGATGAGCTGAGGAAGGGCGCAGGGGGTGAGAAGTTGGAGTACCTTCTGAAGATCAACTATTACCCACCATGCCCACGCCCTGATCTAGCCGTTGGCGTTGCACCTCACACCGACATGTCCACCTTCACTCTTCTTGTCCCCAACGAGGTCCAGGGCCTTCAGGCTTTCAGAGATGGCCATTGGTATGATGTCAAGTACATTCCTAACGCCATCGTCGTTCACATTGGCGACCAACTCGAGGTATATATATGATATTATATTATAAACATATCTTATCTATATATATTTTAGCCAAGTGGGTTTGGCTATGAGATAATGCTGCCCCAGTAGGGTTTTCTTGCTTAGGTACTCAAGTTTGATTTTCTCTCCTTCTCTTCCATGTTGAAATTGCTGATACCTCTATATACTTGCCCACAAAAAAAAATGTTATTAATTCTGAATTTTAACTTTTATTTTATTTATATATACCACCTCAACTTGGGACTCAGTCAAATTGTGGGCAACTTTTTGTCATTTTTCTTGGTCATACGCGCAAATTCCTCGCTTTCAAGTTGAATATAATATAGATTATGCACTTGACTGTATTAGCTGGAATTAGGATATAAGATGAAGTGAAGGGAATATTAACTTGTGAGTTTAATTAATTGCAGACATTGAGCAATGGGAAATACAAAGCCATATATCACAGGACAACTGGGAACATAGAGAAGACAAGACTGTCATGGCCAGTGTTCTTGGAGCCTCCAAAGGACCACGTTATTGGTCCTCATCCAAATATCATTAACGAAGAGAACCCACCAAAGTATAAGACCAAGGCATATGGTGACTATGCCTACTGCAAGCTCAATAGGATTCCCCAGTAAAAAAAATTAATCACTACGGTCAAATTCAAACATATGAAAAAAATTTAAGTCTTTTTTAATTAGCCCTACGCTATAGGTATATAAATATACTCCTTTAATAAAGCTTGAGCTTTATGTTTTTCTTGCTTCTTATTTTGTTAATAATATATGAAGTCAATAAAAATTAATATGCCGAGTTAGCTTCTTTATTATTTTCTTTGCAATAAGCTATTTCTGAGTTATTTATAATTAAGATGGTTGATTTTTGTTTAGATGCGGATAAGTTAAGTTTTAGAATTACTTCAAATGAAAACAGAAAAGAAAAAGGCCGAGTAACAGCCCGCATAATGCAACCAGAGAGAGATGGGTAGCTAGAAATACAAGTGTTACAGTAATTTACTGCATTGCTTTTTCATGATAAAAGTTTTCTACAGAAGAGTGATTGCAAGCCAACTCCTACTACAAGAGCAGGATTGGCAAATGGCAAGTTACTCCGCATAGCTACTTTGCAAGCAACCCAAATGAAACTCACATCACAACAGGTCTTGAGGTATAATCTCGAAACTCAAATAGTCTTTTCTTGGAAGCAAAACACCACAAATAAGCACAATCCTAGCTTGGACGCAGTGCAGTGGATGGGAACTACTTGAAGCAATATCGTCTACATAAGCACAACCAACTTCATCATTTCCCTTCAATCCCGATTCAGCATCTGTATTAGTATTACTAATACGTTTTCTGAGCTCACCACTACTTATCAGAATGCCAATCACCTTATTGATTCTGTAATGTAGGTTCTGATAGAGCTTATCCATTGAGAAAACAACTTTAAGTTGCTCTCTTTCTCTCAAATATGCTGTATGCCAAGTTACGGTGAGGTCGTGGTAAAATTTCAATGATGCAATGGCCATTCACCACTAGTCAAAGTCAAACCCTCTGGTCCAAACAGGGATGCAGTATATTAAGATCCCTAAACAGAATGAGACACATATAGTAATCGTCGCGTATGCATATGCTCTCCAGGGGTGCGTGCTTTCTCTCATTGCATTGAACTCAGCAGCAAAGGTAGAGACAGTACTCAGACATCCCAGAAGACCAAACTGTATGCCTGTTACAACAGTATCACAATCCCTGCTGTTCACCTGCATCAAATACTAAATTTTGGTGGCCACTTCCAAAATTATGATGCAGAGTCTCTTCGATTCTCAATGGGATATAAGGTTCATGTTATAAGAAATAAAATAAAAAAGAGCAATAAACGACTGGATGGAACATATTTCTGTTAATCAAGGCAAGGAGTTAAAGATAAGTGCAAAGAGCTGAAATAAAATATAATAGGGAAGCGGCCAAGACAAGTGCAAAGTGCTGATATAAAATATAATAGGAATATGGCCAATGATCTATAAGCAGAAGTTGGAAGAGAAATCATCTCGTTCACAAATCTAATTCTAACCCTATGACTGCCAGATTATATAGCTTAGCCAATTTAGCCAGAAATGAAAGAAAATTAATGGTATTAAAGAAACTTACTGCTCTCTTGACACTAGAAAGTCCAGCCATGACAGAAGCGGCAGAAACATTGGCAATTAGAGTCCCAAAAGGAATCCACTTAAACAAACCTGTCCTTCCTAGTCCACGTCCATTAAGCCTGGCTAAGAACCACCTAATCCACACACCTGGAGGTCCAAGCAAGCAAGCAAACCATAACTCAGCGGCACTGCCGCCATGTCTGAAGTCAGCCTTTAGAAATGCACCACTCATACCCCATAGTAAGCCCAGCATCAGCAAGAACACTACCATAACACCCAGCTGGCGCTTGTAGCTGTCCACCTTCCAGTTGATATTAGAGCTACCACTTCCTGAACTCATCTCTAGCCCGCACAGAATCCACCTAAAACCCTTGGCCGTCTCTATCCCAAAGATAATGGAGAAGGCAACAAGAAACAAGCCTGCAAGACCCCAGTCATTTAAAAATTTATCTCAGCAATTCGGCCACAGGGATAGCACTATTCAACCTACCTATTCATCATAAGAATGTAACGGAAAAGAAAGTAACAGGACACCCTTACAAGTTATAAATCATTAAACGTGTTTGATCACCTATTAGAAAGCCAAGCACAGAGTATAGCCAGTGCCCCTTAGCACTGAGTTCAAGCATTTTCTGATTCCAACCACTGAAAGTTGTGAGGCTACCTAAGTATCCAGTTGTTAGTGCTATGGCTAGGTGCTCTGACACACGGGTTATATCTCCTTTAAATACAACACCAAACCATCCCATCAAAAAGGAACCAACCTGGAAGAACATGTATAAAATTTGCATCAGCATGTTATATGAAAAAACTTCCCGATGAATGAACTTGATCGCGAGCCTAAGTGTCGTGTAATAAGATAAGGCCAAAATTTCTACCAGAATGATTATTTTAAAGCAAGATTCAAAACTAATTTGCAATTGATAGCATGCCCCTAAAATCAAATCTGATTATTTATGACTTGAGAATTTAATATGTATGCAATACAGAAACAGCTCCATTCAACTACCGAAAAGCAAGGAAAAATTACGTTACTCCCCACAAGAAACATATTGACTCAGAACCTTACAGGGTAAACTTTTTTCCCTAATGCTAGGAATGCAGTAGTAATCATCAAGAATATAAAATGCATAGCGCTTAAGGAGACCTGATCTGACAATGATATCAAAGTAATGACTGAAATTCATAGTTACCATAGGCTTAACTATTCTAGAGTTGACTACTCTGTGCTTAATTTGTCCAATAATCATATAAGGATACAATTAATCATTGGAGAAACATCATAGTCCGTCTCTTATTGCTACTATGGTTCTTTTCTTATTCCATTCTTCCCTAAGCTAAATCCAACCAAATTTCTGGCATATGATGTCTTTTTCCTATTGCGGAAAGTACATATCTTTAGGACAAAATTTTACATTCATGAGTATCTATCTGAGACAGAAACATGGGAGAACGGAAGGACAGACCATATTAGAAGGCAGGTCAAGGTAAATAAAAGTTTTGTCACTTGTTACATCCGCAACCCCAGGGCCAAATAACTTCTGCAATAAATATCTTGTTAAGACCTGCAAATTTATAATGGCCTGATTAGTTCCTTATGCCAGCAATGTCTTCATAAAAAATTGCAATTACTATATATCCTCTTCAAAATAGATTGTATAGTTTAAACAATGGAATGAAAACAATTACTGCCAAAGGAAGCACTTGACCACTCTCTCGTACAAGCTCATACAGATAACTAGATTCTGAGAAATTTCAAGAAAGAAATGGTATCATACATTATTAAAGAACCATAAATTTAATGAAGAAGTACACTACAATATCAGTAAAACCTTTTCAGATCAACGGAATCATATATCTTTTACGAACGGTAATAATTATAAAAATTTGCTTCGATGGTCTCACTCAGTATGCATTATATCAACCGGGAAATAAATCAACAACAATTTATTAAGAACATAGAGCCACTAGAATGTGGGTTGCTTGGGAACTTAACAAATCACCAGGAAAAAGAGTTCAACAAGGAAGTCTGAAATAAAAAAATATGTCATTGATATTCAATTTCCAAGAATTATTACTACTTGGATAGTTGTCTCAGCTTGTCACAGAACAAGTTCAAAATGCTCTGTTTTGTAAGAGATGTAAAAGGGTTGAAGGTTACGATATTACCCCAAGAATTCCAAAAACAGCTAACTGAACCAGACATGAAACGTAGTCCAGAAACTTTGGCAACCCTTTCTCAGGTTCCTGAAACTAGAAACACCAAAGAGATATATGACTTGGATGATTTTGACAGACAAGAAACTAAAAATCATCTTTCATGATTTACTAACAAAGAACCCAACAAGCCCTGGCCACAGAACTCGAGGATTTCTAATAGGATAAGAGAGCTCACCTGTTTAGTGTCTTCAGAACCTGCTATTGCATCAGTAGAGAGAGGTGATGTGATTTCTAGTGGTAATGGCTTGACAGAGGAGTCAGGATGCACAAACGCATGTTGCGGCTGCAATTTTTGATCCCCCGTAATGGAAACAACAGCTCCATTTTCTGACCTGTTGTCAAAAGACAAGCGGAAGCTGCTGCTGTCACTGCACCTCCGGCTTGGAAGAGCTCGATCCCCAATATCTCCAGCCTCTGAAACAATTTCATTGTCATCATCATTATCTAACTGTTGGCTTTGATGACTTGTTATGCTCAAGGAACGCCTTCTAATAGAAGAACCGTGACTACCCGTTCGCTCCATGTGAACAAAGAAGATGCTCAAAACTTAGTACCGCAAAATAGGCATTAAAGAGCCAACGAAAAAGTCGGTCCAAGTCACGCGGCTGCCACCACAGACTTTGTTTTCACTTCTTTGTTGTCTTCTATATTTTAATGCCAAGGGTCGCTACGCGGTGATCTTATACATGTACTGTACTTCACACGTGAAAAGAGCGACAGTCAACCACTCAAGCTTGAGAAAACTAACAACGCCCCTTAAAAATCTAGGACAATAGACCTGGAAATTACTACTAAACAAGACCAGAATCCAGCCTTGAAATTCTCAACAGATAAACAATGAATGCACTGCATTTGTTTATCTCATCCTTGACCTGCAAATCAGGATATGAGAGAGATAATGAAACAATTTTTACGCCCGCGAATAGAAAAGGAAAAAACTATATAATAGGTTGGATAAACCCCTATGCAATTTAAAAAAAAAATAAAAAAATATTAAACCCTTCATGCATATCATTCAATTAAAGTGCTCATCACTAAATCAAATCTTGTAACTTATAGGCATAATATATATCTAAAAAAATGCAGACAGTTCTTCTGCATAAGCAATGACTTACGCATTGGAAAGCTACACAAGAAAATGATGTCACTAAGCAGCGCTGCAATTTGTTATTAAGATTTCTCATCATTCAAAGGATGAGAAGCAAGGAATAATATTTATCAATAGCTCCGAAACCTAGTTGAATAATTTTCATAGCAACACATGTCAAACAATAGGAAACTCATAAGAAAGATGATGACGTTTTTACATGAAAAAAAAAATGTTGTGAGATTGGACTGGGGGCATGAGTAGTACTATTATTGGTCAAATAATTAGTGCCAGGCTGCTAGCGTTGAAGTCGGCTACAGAGCTGGTGTTTTCATAAAGAAATGTTAAGCAATTTGAACATGAC